>CM036565.1:9505000-10255000 GCA_020745775.1 Theristicus caerulescens | reverse complement strand
TTGTGACCTTGCTGTGTGGAGTTCTCTTTGCGAGCTCTGCTGCACAGCGACAGTTAGATCCACTTACACACAGGTGTTCTGGAGAGGGTTTTTTTTCTCCGAAAGAAAAAAGCATTTAGTAAATCTGGTGAAAATAGGGGATGAAATAAAGATTAAACTGATCCCGTTAGAAATCCTTTGTTTGCTTCATTCCACTCCCGTCAGGTTTGGATTTGGGTTTTGGTTTTAGTTTTCTCCTAGTGGTAAGTTGTATTCAGCTCTAAATGCCACCTCGGCTTGCTGTGCGAGAGCACTATAAAATGGCAGAAAAGGGTCTTTGAATTGCTGCTGTCTGTTCCTGAGAGGCAGTCTGAGGCTGCTTCCCGGGGAGAGAAAGGAATAGCAGTTCCTCAACGTGAGAAGATCATCTCGATGTTATTAAATGTTTGATTTCAGAGAGGAGGAGGAAAGGCTTGTTGAGAAACGATCGTGTTACTGTCAGGCTGTATTGGCTGCTGCGCTGCTTTGTGCACACAGTGTCGGTCTGCTTCCCGCTGCTGTAAAGCCTTTCTTTGTTGTCCTTACGCGTGACGGCACCAGCGATGTCAATCAACTGCCCGTCAGCGTTTGCCTCGCGTGAGGCTGGGCGACAAAGAGATCTGCGCTCCCCGCGCTGGGGGGCCTGGCTGGCGCGGCGAACGGGCGCTGGCGGCCGTGCCCGCCGCTCCCTGCCGCGCGGTGTCGGCTAATTGCTTTCGGGTGCTCTTTTGGGAAATGACTGTCTGTAGGGAGCTGTGTGTGAAAGTGGGCTCTTAAGATGCGATGCTGTCCTCTGCGGGAAGCAGTGCTGTTGCGTATTCCTGTAACACTAATAATCCTTTGAAATTATTCCATAGCTTCAGCGTAATGAATAGAGAAGTAATTCACCTACTGGACTTGCAGTGCTTTGAAATGGGGTTGGCCCTACGACTGCGTGTATGCTTGGCGCAGGTGGGAGGGCGAATGCAGTCTGGTGTCTCTGCGGCGGAAAGCACGCTGAGCAGAAAGGTCTGAAAGCGATGAAAGGTCTTAGCTTTGCAGTGGCTCTGAATTAGCCCCTGCATCTCAAAGAGGATGTGACAGAACATGCAGGGAAAGGCTACAAAATCAATGGAGGATGCAGAGGAAATGCTTAATGAGGAAATGCTTAATGAGGGGAGCCCAAGAAGGCCGTGACTCTGGCTTGAAGGGGAGTAGGCTGTGGGAAGGCAACACAAGCAGCTCAGAGTCTCCAGAGAAGGTGACGGGTGAGGTGAGCACAGAACTGTTATTCACCAGATCCCACCTGCAGGGAGCGCGTATTTTTTCCACGTAGCAGAAAGTGAACTTTGGAGCTGGTTGCCACGGGATGTCGTGGGGGCAGGTAGGATGCTCTAAAGGGGGTCAGGCAAATTCTTGGACAGCAGGTTGATGAAAAGGGATGTGCCCTCTTACCACCCCTGTGCAACGCTCCTGGCTGAGAGGAGCAGGAGGGGAATGAACTGTAAAGGGTGGCTAAACTTGCGTATCCTTCTTCATAGCATCTCCGACTGCTGCTGCTCGAGCCAAAGCACTGGGCTAGTCGGGGCCTGTCTTTTCTGAAACAGAGCTTTGCTCTTCAATAACAAATTCACACCGTTTTGTGGTCTAAGGTAAGATTTCAGTTGAGCAACAGTAGCAAATCAGCCCCTTCGAATTTTAGTTTCAGCAGGTTTCATTGCATTGCTATTAGCATGCCCCAGAAAGGCAAGTCACCTGGATCAGTGAGGTGTGGGATGTGGTGATTCTTGAGTTCCAGTAGCCAGTACAGCCATCTTGGATTCCCCCCCCCCCCCCCCCCTCCCATGAGCTCACAAGGGCATTTATTTCTGCTTACACCATGTGATATACTGCTTTTGTGATTAACAAGTGCTTTTCCCTTTGTGGACAGTCTGTGTTCATGTTTAAAGGACTACGAGTTTTCCCTTTCCTTTCCAAAGGGTGCTAGAGAAGTGACATTTGGCAAAGTCCCAGGTCCTCTGTCTTTCCACGGCATCTAGGCCAGCTCTGCTGTCCCCAAGTACCGGCTGTGAGGTGGTAACGCTGTATTTTGTTCACCTGTCAGAGCCGGCCTCAAGCAGGCCGCAGCTTTGGTAGTTGATGGCGAGAGCTGCGCACGCAGACCCTCCCCAGTTGATGGGCTTTGCTTGTCGTCCGTGGGCAGGAGCCCGAGCCTGCTGGGCACGGTGCCGGGGGAGCCAGCTGTGGGTGTTTTCCCACGGGCGCTGTACCATCGGTGGGAATGGTTCGATATCTCAGTTTCACCGGGGTTGCGCAGTGCCACGGGGATGGCTGGGGAGCTGGGAGCCTTTCCCCAAACCCCCGGGGTGGCTGCGGGGGGGATGCAGGCCGCTGCTCAGCGAGGGGTTGAACCAGAAAGCGGCGCTGTGAAAAACGGGAGAATTAATTAATAATGTGAAGCGGGCCTGCTGCTTTCTCAGCGCTTGTGACTCAAATACGAAAAAGGTGCGACCGAGGGGGGGCGGGGACCCGCGGCTGCCCCGCGGGCCCCAGGGGCTGGGCCGGGGCGGGCAGCGGGGGGAGAGCCCCGGCGGAGAGGGTGAAACGGGGGCAGGGGCCGGGGCGGCCGCTGCCCGGAAAGGGCCGGGCCTGCGTGTCCGTACCCGCTCCCGGCCGCGGCGGGCAGAAGGCAGCGGGCTGCGCTCGGCCCGCGGTGCCGGCCTTGTGGGCAGTGCCGGCCTGCGGCCGGGCCGCCCGCCCGGGGTCCCTGCGAGGTGCTGCGGGCGGCGGGGCCGGGCCGGCGGGCGCGGCACAGCGGAGCGGCCGGTGGCGGGCGGCGCCGAGCGCGGCCCGCAGGCGCCGCTGTGGTGCGGGGCCGCCCGGCCGTGGCAGCCACCGGCCACGGGGCGGCGCAGCGGGCGGGCCTGCGGCCTCCCGCCGGACCCGGGCACCGCTGTGCCCCGCCGTGCCCCGCCGCCCATCCCAGGCCGGAGGCGAGGCCCTGCGGGAGGCCGGGCCGGTTCCCTGGGGGCTTCTCTCCGGAGCTCCTGGTCCTGCCGCGCCCTCCCGTCCCCGGGCTGCCGCCGCCGGAGGTCTGGGCGGTCCCGCGGCCGCCTCGCCGGCCCCGGGGTCGATGCCCCATTGCTCAGGCCCGCTGACACAGGCCGTGCTCGGCTGGCAGAGCCGGTCCTTCACTCGTCCTCCCTTTCTGCGGGGAGTTGTCACTGTATATCCTAACCACCCTCCCTGCAGTCGGTGTTAACCAGTTTTTTTTAGACTGCCCAAGTAACAGCCTTTAAGCTTCCGAGTAATAATTGTTGCAAAATGCAGGATTATTCCTTTTCTGTAAGTTATTTGATTCCTTCACGGCTGCTACGTCCGATGTCTGATGCAATCGGGTAGGCTCTATATGCCCCATATGCTTATAGCTGAGTGGATATACATGGCCGATGTCAGCTCACCAGCTTTATCACTGCGCATTTTTCACGCCAGCAATAGATTGGTAATTTTTCAGTTTGTGCCGTATTGAGGTGAAGGGAGCCTTGCAGCGCGGTTCCGGCTGCGGCTGGTGCTGCGTGACGTGATACCGAGGGGGATGTAAAACGGCAGAGATGCGGCCGCAGTCACTGCTGCACCGGCTGCAGCTGCAGTTCAAGTCCTGCAGCAACAGCTAGGAAAGACTTGGCAGGAGAAGAGGGACCGCTTGCCTTGTGAAGCAAAACGTACGCCGATCCTGATTACTGAAGTGCAGTCTCACAGCCAGCCTTGAGAAGGCTTCACGGGGGGGGGGGGGGGAAAAGACAAGGATTTGATCTAAAAGTGAGTTGCATGTGGTTAATAACGTCACCTCAACAGAACAGAGAGTTCAGCTCTGCTGAGGAACCTGACCATTTCTGTAAACTGGTACTGTGTTACTTTGCTAGGACACTGTACTGCTGCAGGCCAACGTACCGAAAAAGATGCTCTGTCAGTTCCTGGAAATGAGAAGTTGCAGTCCCATGAAAGGGGAAATAAACCTGAGTATTGCTCTCTGAGGTTTTTGAAAGGAAGCAAGCCTGGAGCTTTGCAGCATTTGTACTTCAGAGTCAGAGTCCGCCACTAAACCATGTCCCTGAGCATCACGTCTACCCGTCTTTTAAATACTTCCAGGGATGGGGACTCAGCCCCTTCCCTGGGCAGCCTGTGCCAGTGCTTGACAACCCTTTCAGTGAAGAAATTTTTCCTGCTATCCAATCTAAACCTCCCCTGGTGCAACTTGAGGCCATTTCCTCTTGTCCTTGTCAAGTTCTAAAATAAAGACCCATTGCCTGGAAAGAATAACGTAGGATATCAACCTCCCCTCAGTTGTCACCTGAGAGCAAACACCGCTCAATGCAGTTTCTAAAGATAAACTGTGCACGCCTTGGATCTCAACAAACCACTGCTGTTTCCTCTCCTTGTCCCAGTAAATGGCTAAGCTACCCCTTGCTGCCCTGGACCACAAGTTCCCTGACTGCGGGAACACGCCTGGAAGCAGAGACCCCCCCCCAGGGGCTTGGGCCGCTGTGCACAGACATGGGCCGTGTCCCTCTTCTAACGCATTTTCCTGCTATTTAATACCACATTGCTTGCAGAACAACCTCGCTCTTGTTTTGCCAGCTCATCACAAAAGCAGCTGTGAGCTACAGATCCTTCTCATCCCTTGTGCAGTTGCCTGTTCTTGGCTGTAACTACTCTCTCACCACTTTTCAGTGTAGAGCACCTCCAGAACGCTTTGGTTTCAATCCAACAGCACTTTTCAAGTGGCACAATATGCCCAACTGCAGTTACCTGACAGAGGCCAGCGCTGGCCCCTGGTCTGTCAGACAAGGATTGCTGTTCGTGCTGTAATTACAACAAAAGCAGCCGCTGCACATCCCTTCATTTACATGTGACTAACAATGTGCTTCTGTTCTGAATCCAGCGATGCTAGCGGTGGAAAAAGCACGCTGAGCTACTTCATGGGCAAAGCACCGCAAACACCAGCGCGTTCTGTATTTCCACCAAAGCAAGCGAGTCTTTGACAAATTTGTTCCTCAAAGTTCAGTAAAATAACGCCACGCGTGCGAGGCTGCGTGAGCGCCCTCGTTACTATGCTGTGGAAGTAAAGAACTGGTCAGACCCCCCAGGCCTCCGCTGCGTCCCCAGGCTGCGCTCAGCGTGAAGCGGCCTAGTTTCAACACCCAGTAAGGCGCCATTTTGCCAACCTCCAAACGAACACAACTCGCATTTGAAAAGAACTTTATTTAAAATCAGAGGTTATACATACTTCCTCCCGCCGCCACCGCTTACAAAATACGAGCGTCCAAGAACAAGGAATGCGTGTTACCTCGTGCGGCTAGGTTCTGGGGCATGCTCTTGGCCGCGCTGGTTTACACCAGTCCCAATGATTTCATATGGAAATTTGACAACTCATACAAAAGATCTGCTCCTTCACGGCTAACAGGCATTTAATTAATCTCTACAGAAACTTTTTTCTATTACTTCTAATGTAACCAGATTTTAAATTTGTCTTGCTAAGAAACCTGAAAAAAGAAATCTTCCTGTAGCAACTGTGTACAACAGCAGACTGATTTCAGACTGCTTTTGTTTACCACAACAGACAGCAAGAGGCCAACGCGAAGCCTGGGCCACCAGCAATAAAATATGATCAATAGCAGCATTTTCCACTGTGATCTCAAGTTACAGTCTTCTACAGATGTAAGGAGGGCTTTTTCTTTTTTTCTTCAGTATCACCGAGAAGGAACTGTGATCATCCATAGGGAAGCAGTTAAGTGCTGGATCCGTCGTTAGATGAAATTGAGTTGAAAGCAGGATTTACCTTAAATAGGATTAAATATATATTGCAAGACACACCACACTCTGCAGATGCTGCACATAAAAGCAGAACCGTGGGCAGCAGGGGCAGGGTCCCTGTACCTGCACGAAACATTCCCATACAACATTGTAAAACTTAAAACTATCACCACTTGTTGAAAGTTGTCCAAGGAGTATTTACAGCACAGTCACGGCCCGCGGCCAGGAGAGGCTCGGTAACAGCCCTGGCCCGAGCCGCTCAGCAGTTTGTGAAACTTCAGCATCGGGTTATGTCAGAAACAGCTGCTGCTCGGTCATGCTGGTTTCTAATTAAGTAACACCCACTAACTCTATACAAACAGGCATTTCATATTTATTAGGACAAGAGGTATAGGATAAAGTTTTCCGTCATGATAAGCGTTTGAGCGCTAACGCACTGCCACATGCTGCAGTAAGACTACTCTACGCGTACAGAGAGGACGAGTCACTTCGGTAAGCTACAGAACGCTGCACGGCCCAGCTGCCTCATTATGAACATGCTTCGTACTCCAGCTACTATAAAAATCCTGGCTTCCGACTTAAATAAAACCATTTCCAGCTATACAGAGACTTAAACAGATCTAAAGACCGGTGTTTACAACAGATGTCAGTTCCTAAGTATCTACATCGCATACAGTTTAACATATCTACAGAGAACATGACTGTATACTTCACTGAATAAGTAGGTCCACGATTGTAGATCAACAATATATTTTATTGCTTTATACATGTGGTGCTGTTCAAGGCACTGTGGCACGGGCTAGAAAACTCGGAATGACTCGTGAAGGGACCTGGAATGTGGCACGGCCGATGCCGAGCACCGCTCCTCGGCAGCTGCTGCGATGAACCGGGGCTGGCGGGGCGCCGGCCGGGGGGGGACAGTTCATGGCAGCGCTGGGGAGCGCGGACGGGCCTCGCCCGGCGGCCGGCCCCTCACATGCCCATCCGGATGCTCTGGATGATCTGGAAGATGGCTGCAAGAGAGCAGAGGAGGGGAGCGCTCGCCGGGCAGCGCCCGCAGGGGAGCCGGGCGGGCCGCAGCGGGCTCTGCTCGGCGGCCCGAGCCGCCGCCGGGGCCGAGAGGGGCTGCGGGGAGGGGCAGCGCCGGGGCCCGCCGCCGCCGCGGCGGACGGGCCCGCCCGCCCGCTTACCTGATCCGCAGACCACAAAGATGAACAGCGCCAGCAGCCAGGGCCCGACCGACGCCTTCTCCTCCGGGGCCGTCCTCTGCGGGCACAGCACCGCCGTCACCCCCACCGCCGGCCGGGCCCCAACCCCCGCCCCGCCCCGGTCCCCCCGCGCACCGAGGTCTTGGCGACGTTCCCGCGCTGCGTGATGTTCTTGCTGTGCTTCTCGTTGGCCATGCGGATGCGCTGCTTGGCCACCATGGTGGACGGACCGCCGCCCGGCCCGGGCCGCCGCCGCCGCCGCCACCGACCGCTCCGCTCGCTCGGCTCCGCGCGCCGCCCGCTGCCAGCGTCAGCACCGCGCGGCGCCGCCCGCCGGAAACACGCGCCGCCGCGGGCGGGGCCGCCTCCCGCCGCCAACCCGCGCGCCCGGCGGCAGCGCTTCCGGGGCAGCGCGCGCCGCGGCCAGCGGAAGCCGCCGCCCCCGCGTCACGTGCCGGCGCCCCCGCCCCCGCCCCGCGCGACGTGGACGTCTCTGTGGCGGCCGCGCCGCCCCTCACCCGGAAGCGGAAGCCGAACCCGCTGGGCCGCCGCGCCAAGATGGCGCCCCCCGTGCCGCTGCTGGCAGGTGCGGCGGGGCCGGGCGGCGGTGGGGCGAGCGCGGGGCCGCGGGGACCGGCCCGGATGGGGCTGGGGGTGAGGGTGGGCGGGCGCCGCGCTGGGCTGTGGCCGCGTTGGGCTGGGGCGGCCCTGTGCTCTCCGCCGGTCCTCTCTCCAGGGCGCGCCGCTGCGGCGTGGCCGGGCCCGGCCCTGGGTCCCGGCCCTGGGTCCCGGCGCCCTCTGCTCTGCCAGCCGGGCCGGGCCTCCGCTCCGCTCCTGGGGGGCCGGGCAGGGCCGTGCCGGGCCGTGTTGTTGCCCCGTGGGCCCGCTCAGCCGTGGGCCCGGGGCACGGGCGGGCCCGCGGCCAGGCCTTTCCCTGGGGGTGCCGGCTTCTTGCCCCTCTCCCTTCCGCGCCTGAGCAACCGCTGCTCTGCCGCGGGGAGGGGCTCGGGGACGTAAAAACATGTTTTTTAAAGCTTGCTTGTTCTTTTTCCTGGGTTAATTTTGTCGAGCGGCCAGCTGGTAGCTGAGGAAACGCTCCTGGAGGTGCTGTGTGAGAGGAAACAGGGCGACCGGGTGAGAGCAGGGCAGGCCCGTTCGCCCAGCCGTGCTTCCCCGGGGCTCGGAGCGGATGGTGGCAGCCCCAGGGGCTGGCAGGACATGGGGATTGACCTAACGGAGTCTCTGCAAGCTGCTTAACGGCTAGCAGGAGCTCATGGCTGAGTGAAGCATCTTCACTGTGTTTTGCGCTGTTTCTTTTAAGAGTCCTTCTTCGTTTTCTCTCTGTTTTGCTTTTTAAGTTGTCCATAACATAAGGAATATGTATCTTTCCTGTCCTGTGTTTCTAAGCTTTAAATGTCCGCATATGTATCCTCACTCAGGTGTATCGGGGGCTGCAGTTGTTCAGGGTGGATTTTGGACTGCTTGCTACTGCCTATAATCTGTTGTAAATTTGGATCCTAATTTTTCTTGGGAGTCTGGTGGAGGACCTGGAGAATAGACTCGAGGCAGGGGTGCGAAGCTAGTGGATTGTATTTAAAGGATTGTTAAAACGTACCCTCG
Source organism: Theristicus caerulescens (assembly GCA_020745775.1). NCBI lineage: Eukaryota > Metazoa > Chordata > Aves > Pelecaniformes > Threskiornithidae > Theristicus > Theristicus caerulescens. The sequence goes on along the minus strand of CM036565.1, from coordinate 10,246,361 downwards.
AGGTGTGCTAGGGGTGTGGTGTACCCCTGATGAAGTACAGGGCTGTAGAGCAGCTGGAGATTTGAAATCTACAAAATAGTGTTTTCTCCAGTCTAATAAACTGTTGCTTAAAATGTTTTCCATTTGTTAATTAGATTCTAAAGAGTTATGAGAGAGGTAAGGTAAGGATACTTGGCGGTTAAAAGAGCAGCTCTGAAAAGCAGTGTAAGGATGTTTGGTGGCAGACGTTGCTGTCGTCCAGGCGTTGCGTGGCTGGATCTGCGCATGGATTCTGTTGCGTGGTTCACATGCGGACTGACCAGGCTGAGCGGGAGCACTGCCGTTCTGCTGTCAGACCCCCCGTGCACTGCTGGCCCTAACGCTTCCTTGAAATAATACAGCTGCAGAATCTGCAGCCTGAGCTAGTACAGATCTTGCTTTCTTGAGTCGCGTTTGTCAGTAAAAAATTGTCACCTCGGTAGGCATCTTTGGTGTCCCAAGGAAATGCATAAAACACAGCTAATGCCTATGTAACAACTGCCCATTTCGTGGTTTTAACTTTGAATTCTAATACGCTTGTAATAGAAGCATACCTGCAAAAAGATTTGTTTTATTCGCTGTGTAACAATTGCAACTGCATGATTTTGCATGGATCTGTCTTTATTTCTTGTTTGTTTTCTAGTGCTGTAAGCATGGCAATGTCTCTGAAAAAAATGAAATTTGAAACACATTTTATATTGATATTTCTTTCAAGCCTTCTGTTTTCCAAGTTGAACTTCAATGTTGAAACTAACAATAGGGCAAATCCTGTCTCATGTCAGCAAAAAAATCAGTCTGACATAATCTTTCTTTGGCAAATGCCCTTCCTGTGTCGAGGCAGCTAATCCTCGCTGTGGGGAATATCTAGGCAGCCCTTTTCAGCTCCGTTGTGCAGATTCCTGTGCAGCTCTTACAGCGATGGAGAATTTTCAGCTTCTGCAGGTTAGGCTTTATGAAAGCGCCTCTTGCAGCAGGGTTGAGAGCTGAGGACCATCGGCCATTTTAGGATGAGATGTTGTCCCACCCTCCTTCCTTATGCAGGTGCAGCTCTTCTGTAGTTTGAGGTCATCCTGCGAGATGAAGCCAGACTCTTGTTTTGTGGTGTCCAGTGAGGGGATGAGGGGCAATGGGGTCAAATTGAAATCCAGGAAATTGCACTTAAACACAAGAAAAACTATTTTACTGTGAGACTGAACATGGGTGTAGGCTGCCCAGAGAGGCTGTGGATCTCCATCCTTCGGGATATTCACTTTCTGGCCAGGCACGGCCCTGCATCCTGGTATTGCTGGCCCTGCCGGAGCAGGGGAGGGCTGGGAGCTCCAGAGGTGCCTCTGCCACGCACCTGGTTTGGGTCTGTCCCACTCTGCCCTGCTGCCCTCGGCAGTGCTTCTGCTCCCTTCTTTGCACTGGCACCAGTGCTCCTGTGGCAGGGGGACGAGCCGGTTCGTAAACTGACCCCGCTGGGAGGGCTGCACTGCCTCTGTCCTGTGTTTGGATCCTGCAGCTGCCTTGGATGAAGCCAGGTGTCTCGGCACGTGTTACGTTCTGAACTTCCTTTACAACCCTCTCTCTCTCTCTCGTTTACTCTAAAATGCATGCAGGGGAAAAGTGCGTGCAGGTCTCAAGGTTCATAAGTTAGAATTAACCTTTGCTTTAGGTGATTTTCTGAATTTGAAATGAGTAGCTATTTTTTTACTCTTTCAGTGAGAGGATCCGAAGGCCTTTATATGGTGAATGGGCCACCTAGTTTCACAGAGAACACAGCGTTTCAAAGGTACTGTCATTATCACTCTCTTTGATCTTTTGCACAAAAGAAATAATTTTCTAAAAAGTAAAGGTAGACTCTAGAATTGAAAAATGTAGAAATATAAGTGAATTTTTTCTTCCTCTCAGTAGTTCAGAAAATGGATGGTTTTGAAGGCTTTACGCTTGCCTGACTTCTCGTTGCCCCGGTAATAATCACTGAACAATTGCAGAGTAGATTGCACTGTTACAAAGTGCTATTTGGGGGCACAGCAGGAAAATTGGTGTGTTGCTTTTTCTTTTTGTTAAAAATACTTTAACTTATGCAGTATGTTTGAATACTAATGTGCATTTCTTATTTCTTTAGGGACACTGGAAAAAACTGCAAAGCTGTTGCTTTTAGCAAGGATGGTTCCCTCTTTGCCTGGTGCAATGGAGAAAAGTTGGTGCATTTTATATTAATCGTTCAGTTTGTATTAAATAAACCAAAGCAATTATGCCCCATTTATTCTTGTCTGTGTAAAGGCTATTGCTGTTAGTGAAAATGCTTGCATACACACTAAATGCAGTTTATTTTTGCATTATTTGCAGTAATGGCTTTGTTTCCTGAATATCAGATGAAATGTTTACTCTTTTTCTTTTATTTGTAATGCACCCATTCCTGTGGAATCTGGATATGCTTTATTTGAGTTTTTTGTTCCTTCTTCCCAGTATGATAGTATCTGGTTTTCTGGGATTAATCCATTAGTAAAATTCACAGAAAATGGAGATTCTATGCACCTCACATACAAACATCACAAGGTTTCTTTTTTTTTAATAGACCAGGTGAATTAGAGTTTACTAGAGATTGTCCTTTACATAAGAGTGCATTATGGGGTTGCTGCTGTAAAGAGGTGATAAGGCTTTTTCTGAAATGTCAGTATTCTTACTAACAGGTTAAAAAAAGTATTTAGTAATACCATTTAACCATTTCTTTTAAAGTAGGTAACTAGATGTAGGATTCATTACTTTCACTGTTGTTTCTCGTTCTCCAAAATGAACCATTTTTCATTAAAAAAATTATTTTTGTCAGTTGGAAAAGTCCATTTCCATAAAATGTTTGTGGGGAAAAATGTTTTTCAAACAACTGGGTTGTATATCCAGGTACCCATCCTTTAAATGGGAATATTCCAAATGGCAAATCTTTCCAGTCCTGCCATGCCTCCTTGTTTTGGGGGCTGTCCGTCTTCCTTAATTTTTGAGGGGGAGGAGTTAGCGAGATGGTGAGGAACAGGCTCCTAATGCAGCTTCTGAGAACAACAGTGGCTTGGACACGTCTTGATGTGATCTCTTTTGTTTCTTTGGATTCCATATGTGGCAGTTTTTTAATATACAGTGTTCAGAGGTGCTGCTTGACCTTGTTTATTCAGCCGTCTGACCTTTGCTTCTTATTGTCTCCTTGCGTCCCCCAGCCTCAAAAAGCCTAAATCTTAAATGTTGTATCCTTATAGTTAGAACACCTTTAAAAATACGTGGGATAAATGTGTGTTTTAATTAAGTTAGAATCTTTCTGGTGCTCAGCTTCAGCACTGTGGAAGTGTGGATGGACTCTGGATGGACAGAGAATATCTTGTCTCTGGTTCAGAGTTTAAATGTTGCAGATAAAAATGTGATATGTTTTGACTTGTGCTTTCATTTTGTTTCTATTATGCTTGGGTATCTGGTTTTAAAATGTGTTTTTGCAAAAATGTAGTAAAAGCAGGAGGGGAAAAAAGCTCTTCTAATTTTGTTACATAGGCCAAATTTGGAACAGATCTAGAAGCGTCAAACACATGAAAAGTTACCTTGGCTATTAATTAACTATTCTAAGCATATTTTATTGAAATAGCATCTTTTGGTTCCAGAGTAAATATTGTTAATGTCACCAGTGCTGAGTTACTGCGTTCCTTTGATCTTCCAAAGGCAGTTTGCCTTGAATTCTCGCCAAAGAATAATGTTCTGGCAACATGGCAGGCCTACACAAGTGAGTATTTTACCAGCCTTAAAAGTACATGGCGTAACTGCATATCTTAATTTGGTTTGCAGGCTTTCCATTACCTCATTTGTCATTGTAGCATATTTATTGGCTAAATGAGCAGTATAGAAAGTGTACAGAAAATTACACGGGTAATCAAGTATATAGTGGAGGAGGGAGGGATGCCATCTTCTGAAAGCATCTGGTATCGACCGTTCTTACAAACACTAAATCGGACTGCACGTACTAACAATTACTCTATCAAGTAAATCATGTGTTTCTAAAAATTGCTAACTGATCTTGGTGCAAAGAGTGTGTTTGAATAATAGGCTGTTCAAGCAGTTTATATCCCTGTATAGACAAGGAAAATGGTAAGCTGTCTCAGAGTAGTTATGCCCTCCATTGGGCATAGCTGGCTTGAGTGTTTTTTGGTTTGTTGTTGCTTTTGAGGTGCTTTTTTGTTTGTTTGTTTTTTTAAAGCTGCTACAAGAATTATTCTGGGAGCTAAAAATACAGCCTATGAGAGGTGTGGTTTCCTGAAAATTAGCCCTACAGTTATGCTAGGGAAGCATGGAATGTCTCTTCCAGCACAAGGTCTGCTCCATTCTCCAGAGGGCTTTATTCTCTCCTCTGCCTCTCCATGGAGTTTGTTCCTGATTTAGATAGCCTCAGTCTCATCTAAGCTGTGTGTCTAAAGTAGGCGGTGTAAATGCTTCCTTAGACAGAAGAGAGCTGGCCATAAGCTGAGCGTGTGGGAAGTGGTCTGGGACAGGCTGTAGGATAAGACAGGGCAGCACAAGTGACAGAACTGATGCCAACTGTAGACAGAGAACTGTTTGGAGGCCTGTTTTGAATCATTGGTAGAAACAGACAGGCTGTAGTATCCAGAGTGAGTAGAAGGGTACAGAGAGTTTAAAACCAGCAGAACCATTTTGCACGGCTTGCAAATAGACTGCAGCATGATGGGCAGAATGCGTTGCATTCTTGTGAGAATAAATGTAGGAATGGAGAACATACCTTCATTTTTTGCCAAGAGGACAGCTTTTGGTTTTGATTAAAAAACATGCATTAAAAAATCTGTCCTAGTGTTGTAATGGGAGTAGAAACCCTATGCTTCCAAATGTTAGTTATTTTTGTAGACCGAAAGGCTTATGTTAATAGGTAAAGCAATTAGCAGTCTAGGGTTTAGTCCTTCAGGGGTGGGATGCTTCTTGTTAGAAGGATATGCATGTTTAGTTGCTTGTAGAATCATGAGATGGAATTGTCACGGTGAAGCAGATTTAATCCCCAGAGACCGCTACCATAATCCATGTTTTTTGTTGCAGCTGCCAAAGATGGCACAGCGGGGGTGCCCAACTTACAACTTCATGATGTGAAAACTGGAAAATGTTTAAAATCTTTCATCCAGAAAAAGATGCAGAACTGGTAAATAACTTTTCCAGATGTTAATTGTTTGCAAAGAAATGTCATTTCCAGAATCTGATCTAGGTAAATAGAGCTTTTAGTGTGGTGTTGGCTTTCAAAATATTGCCTGCTACTAGCTGAAGGCAAGTATCTGTGCTTGTAAGTATCTTTGTACGTAGTTATAATTGTTCATTTCTTAGTATAAATTCACTATCATTTTGTACCATAGAGAAAGCTGGGGAGACAATAACTAAGTCTAGTTGTATATTTTTTTATTATGCAGATGTCATTTGTCCATTTAAAGCATGTATCATGTTTGAACTTGGTTGGCTTTAAAAATGGAGGGAAAAAAATCCTAGACTGCTAAATATGAGCATCATTCAGTGTTTCTAATTTTTTTTTCTTTAACTGTAGGTGTCCTTGCTGGGCAGATGATGAAAGCATTTGTGCCAGGAATGTAAACAATGAAGTGCACTTCTTTGAAAACAACAACTTTAGTACGCAAGTATTTCTATATGATAGTTTCATTGCATTCTATATAGGCATCTTCTTTTGGGTGTGGGGTTTTTTTTGCTTTCAGTTTTTTTCCTCGTTTCTTCTTTTGCTTCCTTTTTATTCAAAATATTGCCTACATTCTATTTGAATTTGGAATTCAGAATCATATTTTAATGAAGTATGTTTTCACTTTCTTGTTTATCTTTTCAGTGACTTATCTAGTATGAAATGCATCTAATTTTCAATTAAAGAAGCCTGATTTTGTATTGTTTCTCATTTAATGAGGTCCAGGAAATTGTCAATAGAGAACGTGATCTAAGACTGCTTCTTTGGGTTGTGTGTGTTCTGTCAATGAACTATTAAAAAATGGCTCAGTAGAAGATTTATATTGATGGTGAAAATGAAGTTGTGAAGCTAGAGCATTTTTTTCCGAGGAAATTTACTACTAGTAGTAGAATATTTGGAGTCAATAGAGGTCAAAAAGGGAAATGGGAAGAAAAAAGCAGGAAGATAAAAATGAATTAGAACAAAATTTTAAAGGAATAAAAGAAAACTGCTGGGGGAGAACAGCAGTGTGTGGTTTTGGGTTTTGGTGTTTTATGGTTTGTTGTCGCTTTTGGGGTGGTTTTTTTTGTTTGTTCATTTTTTTTAAAGCTGCTGCAAGAATTATTCTGGGAGCTAAAAATATAGCCTATGAGAGGTACGGTTTCCTGAAAATTAACCCTACTGATGTTAATGCAGCTATACTAAGGAAGCATGGCATGTCTCTTCCAGCACAAGGTCTGCTGCGCAGCGCAGACTTCCTTGCTGGAATAAGGTTGTGGGTTGCTGCTGTTCGTTTACTCTTTAAAGATGCATTTCCTGTAAGTTGTTTGTGTAAAGGAGCAATGTTCAGCACAGAACAGGCCTTTATGAACTTCCTATCAGGAAGAATCATCCAATAAAGTTGTGAGGGGAGAATCCCTGGCTCTGTGTAATGGTGCGTGTTATCTGGACGTGACTGATGCTGCTTCCTCTGTAGTCAGCACAGATAAGATGAAGAACGCTGTGCCTTGCTTAAAACACAAGCTGAGTTCACGTGGGGTTCAGAAGCTTCCTTGCTGTTTGAACTTCCAAATACTAAATACTGGATTTCAGACCTAGGCTCAGTTCAAGTTGGTTTTGTAAATAAAAATGTGTGATGAATGGGAAGGTAATGGTTGTTTGCCTACTAAAAGAAATCCTTTTTCCTTCTATATACTGTTCTTTATTATCCATGATACAGACCCATAAAAAGGTATAGTTAAGTAATCCAGGCTAACATGGGTTGTCATTAACGTCATCACATCTGTGACTTTTTTTTTTTCCCAGATACTATTGCAAATAAACTGCATCTGCAAAAGGTTAATGATTTTGTGTTATCTCCAGGAGCACAGCCAACCAAGGTACATCTGATATAGTTTCCAATTTTCTTCTCCCCCCCCACCCCCCCCCCAAAATTACTGTAATTCTAGTACAATGTACTAGTAGTGAATAGACCCTGTACTGTCAAGAATATCATCTGCAATAAAATCTCATGGCTTTGTTTTAGGTTGCTGTGTATGTTCCGGGCAGTAAAGGTGCACCATCGTTTGTTAGACTCTATCAGTATCCCAACTTTGGCGGCCCTCAGTCTGCACTAGCTAATAAAAGTTTCTTTAAAGCTGACAAGGTGACAATGCTATGGAACAAAAAAGGTATAACAGCTGTATATTTAAACTTTTATATTCCACCCATTTTGGATTCAATTACTTTGTTTACTGTGTGGGTTTTGCATTTAATTTGCATGTACAGATAAACACTGAAAATATCCATTAATGCCAATGCAATGTTAAGGTTACAATTCTGAATACCCTGAAGTGCTCATAACTTTCCTGTGTTGACTTTCATGACTTTGTATATTGTAATTGAGAATGTTCTACATGTTGGTAAATTTTGCAGTTGAATAGCAAAGTCAAATTGAATTTTTCATTCTGTGATGATAACGTATTTAGACTGTAAACATAAGATTATACCAGAGCATAAACTGTTCTCAATCTGTAAAATTGTATATACACAGACGTATCACAATTGGGATGACTTGCAGAGCCCTCTCTGTGCTTTGCTGTTTGTTAGCAATGAGCTCTTTCAGAATAATTTTGTAAAAACTGTTTCACTTCAACCCACATTGACTGGAATACAGGGAACATATTACATACGTGTAGAAACCACATGTGGGCACATACTTTTGGATAAAATAGATGTACACACAAAAGCTGTTAATGAAACATTTTATTCAAGGACTGGTCAGGATGCTTGGTTCCTGCCTTAGTCAGATGAATATCTTTTTTATGGCTGCAAAAGTATGTTCACCTTCTCATAATTCAATGATGAACAAATAGACTTGGCTTACACTTTTCCTCTGAGAAAGGAAGATATTTGTTCCTTTTGGGTTAACATTTAGGAAAAATTAAGTTCAGAAGAGAAGACACCAGCACTGTTACACAAGCAACTAACTAGAATTCATAATCAAACTAATTTCTCTTTGTTCGTGGTAGTTTGTGAAATAATTTATGTAATTTGCAATAATGGTATTGAAATAACTGTATGTCTATTCTGTTAGCCACTGCTGTGCTAGTAATAGCTAGTACAGAAGTTGATAAAACAGGTGCTTCGTACTATGGAGAGCAAACTCTGCACTACATTGCAACAAATGGAGAAAGTGCTGTTGTACAATTGCGTAAGTCTCAGGCATTTTTTCATTGTATTATAGCTCTTGATAGTGGAAATTGCTGTTTCACCAGCTTTTGTTTAATGTATGAGAGCGGTTTTTTTGTTAGTGTAATGAAGTGATCTTTTTAAAAAAAAATCGAGTACTCTTAACAAAAAAATCCTCCGCCACAATTTTTTTTAAGTCTGGACTAAGGTGGGGTTTTGGTTTTTGTTTGGTTTTTTTTTTTTTAATAGCTGAATTATGTTGTTGTCTTTGGTATACTTGTCTTAATGCCAGTGGCAGAGTGCACACACTTTCAGTTAAAATATACAAATAATCTGCCTGGGAGGGTGTTGATGTGCACAGGAAGGGAATCGTGCATGTTTACGAAGGAAACATCTGGACAACAGAGCCAGCTTAATGTCTGAGAAACCAAAATGGGCAGGAAAGTATGTTACCAAAAGGAATAATCCTATATGCGCTTTTAGACATGCAATTGATGATGTTATCCCAGGAACAGGGGCAGAGTGAGAGCATTTTTTTTTTAAGTATATTAGAAAATGGAATTCCTATATTCTGTGTAGTAAAATGGAAAGAGTTCTAAGACATAAAAATGAAATGTTGGGGAGAAGCAAGTTGATGCTCTTCATTTCAGTGTCTTGTTTGAACTGGAAGTCCATTCATTAATTTCCCCTATGGTGGTATTTTTTCCACTATCTTGAATTGTTGCTGTTTATGTTAAGCACCTGTCTTGTTTGGGATTATAGAGAGGCTAGTTTGTTGTGCCTATTTCAAAACACTGGGGATGGGGTGATGTAGGCTATCTATGCTTAAGTGACTGTAGAGAGAGTGAATATATTTTCTTCAATACTGGTGCTCCTTGTGAGAACATCTGCAGTTTGCCTTCTGTAGCAAAACTTGCGGTAGCGAGTACTGTGCCCCATTTCCCTTTGTTGCTAATTTCACTGGGGAAAAATAATCAGGATTATAACTCAGTATTTAGAATCTCTGGGAGCACTTTCCTGGATTGAGAACACTAGTTGTTTAATTACATGCTTATTAAAACCTTCTTTGCCCTTTGAAATGCATCTTTATTAAACTGGAAGCTTATAATTAATTTTCATTTGGTGGGCACTTGGAGTGAGTGGTGTCTCATTTCCTGTGGATTTGTATCTTCTGGTTACTTCTGAGGTCCAGTTTTGAAGCTTTTTTCACACTAGCATTTGTAGAGGGTTTTTTGGTTTTGACTAATACATGCTCATGCTGCAGCCTTTGCCTTAGCTGCTGAAGCCCATATAAAGCTGCCCTCATCTCTCCAGCTGCCTACTGTCATGAAATACGCAGGAATGTCATTTTCTTTCAGACCTCTGTCTCTGCAGTTGCATTTGGTTAATGTCATCTAAAAAGTTTTAAAGGGGAAAACACACAGACCGTGTGATTGCACAGACTTGTTTCTAAAGATAATAAGGCTTTAGAATAACAACAAGAATGAACAATTTAAATAGTTTGATATTTTGGGTCAATGTCTGGATTTAAGAATTGTCAGTAATGCACTTGGCGTTTATCTGAAATACGAGTAAAGATATCCAGATTATGAAAAGTTATAATGAGCTATGGTTTTTACTTACCTCTGTATATTTTACATGAGTTTCCATCGCTAATTCATCATTCTTCAATATCTCTTAATGTTCTAACACCCAGAATAGCTTCTAACAATATCAAGTTTTAATCATTATGTATAAAACCATTTTTTGTATGTGCTCTCACTTTAAAATCTGTCTTAGAAAATACTGTGCGTGAGCACGGTCCAAAACTTAGATCAGTATTTCGCTGAGCTATGCAATATTTCTTAGATTTAAAAAAGAGGAACTAGTATCCAGCTGGTATAAAACTCCTGTTTTTGCAGGTTTCCAGTGGGACAGTTTGAGAAGGTCCTGAGAGATCATACTTGAATAACGAGGAAAAAAAATAAAGGAATTTTTTTACATGAAAAAAATATGCTTACTGTTAAAAGTGCTGATGCTGACACTACAGAGGTAATTTGGAATGGCTGCAGTTATTGTTGCGAACCTTAACTAAAATTACCAGAAGATAAAATGTTGTTTCTACCTCTATTGTTAGCAGAATTCGTTTTCACTGTCAATAATTAGATCACAGCATTTTAGCAAAGCATGAAGTTAAGAATTGCTCTTGATTTTATTTTTGCTTGCACTGAAAAGGTACGATCTCCTAACAACAGCTGCATATTTTCCTTTTCCTTTAGCAAAAAATGGTCCTATTTATGATGTTGTTTGGAGCCCCAATTCTGTCGAGTTCTGTGCTGTGTATGGTTTTATGCCTGCCAAAGCAACAGTTTTTAATCTGAAATGTGACCCCGTGTTTGATTTTGGAACCGGTCCTCGCAACGCTGCCTACTACAGCCCCCACGGACACATCCTAGTGCTAGCAGGATTTGGAAATCTCAGGGGACAGATGGAAGTGTGGGACGTTAAAAACTACAAACTCATTTCCAAACCAGTAGCCTCGGATTCCACATACTTTGCTTGGTGTCCCGATGGGGAACATATCGTAACAGCTACGTGTGCTCCCAGGCTACGAGTCAGCAATGGTTACAAGATATGGCACTACACTGGCTCTCTGCTACACAACTACGAAGTTCCATCCAATGAAGAAATGTGGCAGGTTTCCTGGCAGCCCTTCTTGGATGGAGTATTCCCAGCGAAAGCGGTAAAATACCAGGCAGTTCCAAGTGAATTGCCCAGTGCTGAGCCAAAGCCTGCTCAAGCGTACAGACCTCCAGCCCTGAGAAACAAACCTGTAACAAGTTCCAAGCTTGTAAGTAGAGGGTTTCACATATGAACTAAATTGTTCTGTTCCATTGCTTTGCCCATCTTTGAAGCTTGGCTTCAAATACGTGTATATATTTAATGAGAGACATTAAAGAGTAATCAGACTGACAGCAGTATTGTTGGTTTTTTGAGAGGTTTTCTTGATAATCCTCTTTGACACTTTGCTTGCTAGAAAACTGAAATTTCTTTGGTCCAAATACTCTCCTTTTACAAAGTCATTTGCAAACTTTAAAAACTCTCTCTACAAGATGCGGTGGAAAAATAAACTGCAAATTGGGTTTATAGTGAAATTGGGTACTCAAGATAGAAGCCTCTGATTTGGGTGACCCGACTTACCAGTCTAAACCCAGCTAGACGGGTGGCTGGCTGTCTTCCCAACAGCTTTTTTTGGTTTTTTTTTTTTGGGGGGGGGGGGGTAAGTTTACTTGCTAGAGAGAGATTTGACTGTTAGCAAGTCAGTTGCAGTTTAAACAGGTTTCAGTATAGTGACCTACTTGTCTAATTAGTTCCTTTTCTGCACGTTTTCAAAGTAGGCCGAGTAGCAACTAATTACATCTAACAATTCCACCCTTGATGTTTAAGTCTGAGCGAGCTTTGATTTTGAGTCTTGTGCTTTTGAAGGAAAGACTGCTGCTTGGCTTGTGAGGAATCTATTAATCATACTAATGTCTGATTTCACAAATGATCAACAAGCAGAGGTAGTAGAGAAAAGATGCCTTAAATTAGATTAAATAATTCTGTTTACTTATATGGGCAAGAAATCTTGTCATATGCATTAAAACAATCCAGCTCCTCAGTTACGAGTTCTCTTTAAAAAAAAAAAAAGCAAGACTAAACAACCTCCCCTTTTCAGCCCCCAGCCAACACCCCACACCCCCCCCAAGAAACCCCACCCGATCTCCCCTCCCAGCAACCCATTTTTCCTTTCCTCACTAGGAGTTTGAGTTAAAAAGTTGTCAACAAAAGCAAAATGCCAAGCTTCAGTCATTTTGTGCTGCCTTATTCCTCTTCGATTTTATTTCCCCCGAGATAGAAAACATGATGATTTTGTTATTTTATCAGAAATCCATGAAATCTGTAGGACATACAGGATAGTCCCCTCCAAACTTGAGAATGGATGCATTTGAAACCCTTTTCACGCTGTCTTCTGCTACTCAAAAGAGAAAGGGCACATACTTTTTTTTTCCCCTTTCTTTCTGTCTTTGTTTCTCCTTCCTCTTCCTTTATGGTTCATCTTTGCAGATGGTGTTGTCTTAAGTAGGTTTGGGTGTTCACTGTTAGGTTTTCTGTACCAACACACTAGCCAACGTGGAACAGAAATTTCCTAACTGTTAATTTTGCTTATTCCACAGCATGAGGACGAGCCACCTCAGAATATGAAACCACAATCAGGAAGCAGTGATAAGCCACTCTCTAAAACAGCTCTCAAAAATCAAAGGAAACATGAAGCGAAGAAAGCTGCTAAACAGGTAATGCAGAAGTAGTTCCTGCAAGGATAATGTTAATTAGTTTTCACAAACAGCACTGATCAGTCTCAGAGCAGTGACCGTTAGTTGCACTGAGAGCCCTCCACACATTTTGCACATGCTAAGTTGTGGGGAGGGTGGTAGACTTTTTAATCAGACTAAAGCAGGTAGGATGACTTAAAAATAACAGCTTTGGTTAGTTGCTGTGAATGTTAGCTGAAATCAATGTTGAGACTAAGTAATTCTGCCCTTTCACCTTCAGACAATCCACACAGTTTATTCCAGTCTTAGGTGAGAGGTACGAACGGACTCGCTGCTTTGGTGTGTCCCCAGCAGGGCAGGGCTGAGGCAGGTTATCAGGGCAGACCAAAGACAGCTGGTTCTGGGTCACCTCTTTGCTTGCTATTCTCCCGCTAGGTAGATAAAAATCAGCTCTTGGTATTAGCCTTCCAATTTCTACTAACTTCTGAAGCAATAATTTCTTTAAATAAGATTTTTTTAAATTTCTTACACTGGTTTTGAGTCCGTCCTTTTACTTCAGAGACAATGACCCACCAGTCTACTTTATAAAATACTTGTGTATGTGTGTGTTGTGTCATCCTTACTGATGTTTCCCTATGCTATGCATGGTTGGTGTCTTGAGGAAGTAGAAATTAAACAAGAAACAGCATGTGAGGTGTTACAGATAACCCTTTTTTCGTGGAAAGCATATAAATAGGTAATGCAATACATCAAAGCAAGTCACAAATTTTGGAGAACGCCAGCAAACTAGTGAAAGAAGAAACATTAAATGGATCCCTTGAATTTATTAAAGATGTTTTGCAGTCCCTTTGTAATAGAACATATTTTCTAGGTAATGTGTTTATTTTATTTATTTACAGGAGGCCAAAGCTGATGCGAACCAGGAATCTACACAGTCCTCAGCATCACAGAATGCACCACGGAGTGCTGTGCCTGCCGTAACATCAGGAGATCCTGAAGTTGACAAGAAGATAAAGAATTTAAAAAAGGTGAGGGGATTTTTTTCTAATGAACAGCAGATTTCTCTAACAGATGGTCTGTAAGACCTGGTTTGATTGTAAGGTGACTTGAGCTCAGCAGGGTAGCATTTACATAGATGGTAATTTCCTGAATTTGTAAACCAACTTCCTTTGCTTTCCCATCTTGCAAAACAGTAGAGGTCATCACTTGCCAGGACTCCTAAAGATCCTATCAGAGCAGCGTCCAGACAGCATAGAAGCCACTGTTGCACGGAAGAGTATTCCTGTCTCCTGTTATGAATACTGTTGCGTGTGCACCCAGTTCTCACAGCTGAGGGGTAGGGGTATAGCTTAAAGGTGTTCATGCTTCGAAAGCAGCTGTGTGGGCTTCTTGTTTATTGGATCTTGGATGAGAAGAGGGAACCATGCTATGTAGTTTTGGTTTCTTCCCTAACTTCTAAATGGTCCTGAGTGCGAAATTTACTGCCAATCTTGGAAATTCTTGGATTAAATAATTTCAGAATGGAAGTTGTTTGGTTCAGGCTAGAGAACCTTTTCCTTCTCTGCATAATCCATCAGGGCTTTTTTCTCTTGGCTGCCTCCTGCTTTTCATGGTCCTCTGTTTTGATTAATACTCCAGGCTTTCTGAGCAAAATGTGTGGTGAAGAGGGATAGTGATAGCAGAGGAGTAATTTCTGAATTTGGATCTAGCCCTTCCGTGAGATAATGCATGGTGTTTATGTTTCAGAGACTAAGAAGCGCTTCTGTTCTCTAGGTTTTGTTCTTGAAAGAAATGTCTTTTATTGGTGGGGAATTCTGGATTGAGCATCTGGAGATGCTTAAATGAAATGTGCCTTCCATACTGAGACCTGCCTCCTGGTAAATCAGGCAACTGCAAGCGCAGGAACTTCTAAGACTGTTTTTTCTATTCTTCGTTCACCAATATTTTTGTGTTAGCGTGGGGTTTTTTGTTTTTTTTTTTTTTTTTACAGAAACTAAAGGCAATTGAGCAGCTGAAAGAACAAGCAGCTGCTGGCAAACAGCTAGAGAAGAATCAGGTACTGTTAAGTTGTACACAGTTTATTCAAGTTTCATTTTTATAGTAAGTTACATCTGTGACATCTTGTGTGTTTTTTGTTCCAGTTGGAGAAGATTCAGAAAGAAACTGCTCTCCTTCAGGAACTGGAAGACCTAGAACTGGGTCTTTAAAACTTCATGGAAATCCAATGTGGCGTTAACACAAAGTTCATGCAAAAGATAATTTGTATTAACTTGAACACAATAAAAGTTTCAGCAAATGACTGAGGATGCAGAAGTCCACAGGTTTGCTGCACACTTGCCTTTTAAAAAGCTTTCCTAAAGATTTGTGCACATGTGAAACTGTAAACAAGTAACGAATATCACATAGCCGGTTCTGCTGCTGTTCAAACCAGAAATGTGCTTATGTTCCTAAAGCATATTGCCTAAAAACCAGAAGCTGCCCATTTATCTTTTCCTTGTTTGGGTGTGAGGAGGGAAGGTGGCGAGGTTTACCCATTTGATAGCTTTATTATATTTAAAAAGATGTGAACTTTATGCAATAACGGAATGTAGATAAAAATAAAGAGCATTTAATAATAAAAAGTACTTCTGTTCTTCTGTTACAAGGGCAGAGTCTTTAAAATAAGGAGGCCATGCCACCCTGAGCAAAAATAATTAACTGCTAAGAGGAAATGAAGCTTCAGATCCTGCAGCTGCTATGGTGACCCTTGCAAGTTTTTTACTCTGATTTTTTTTTTCTTTCCCTTTCTTCCGATTCTCATTTTCCCTTTCCCTTTTTCTGGTCCCTTTATTTGTGACCAATAAAAACAAAGAGTGAAGGATGGCAGTGGCTTCTACGCTGCGATGCCAAATGCACAAGCTAAACCCGCGATGTCTGCTGCTGTGTTTACCGAGGGAGGGCTCGTTTATTGTTACTTAACGCAAACAGGCTGCCTACTTGTTTATGTAATTAAAAAATGGGGCTTTTTACTAAATTCTGACTAAAAGGGGCGGCTCGCTGCCGCGCCCCCGGGGCTGAGGCGCCGCGGGGGGTCGGGGTCTGGCGAGCGTCACGTGGCCGCCGGCGCCTGCGCGGAGCGGGGCGGCGCTCGCGTGACCTTGGTGCGGCGGCTCGCGCGCTTCCGCGGCGGCGGCGGAGGAGGCGACATGCGGGCGGCGGGGCTGCTGCTGCTGCTGCTGGCGCTGGCGGCGGGGCCGGGCGGCGGCTCGGCGGAGCAGGGCGGCCTGCCGGCCAAGAAGCTGCGCATGGCCTACGCCACCGGGCCGCTGCTCAAGTTTCAGATCTGGTGAGGGCGCCCGGCAAGATGGCGGCGCCGGCCGGGCCTACCCTTCTTCCCTCCCTATCTTTCCCTCAGCGCTGCGGCGGCGGGACCCGGCGGCCGGGATGGGGCGGGCTCGGCTCCGCTCGCTTCTCTCGTCCTTGTGCCGGGGGGGCCGCGGGCTGCGGCGGCGGGGCAGCGCCCGGGCGAGCTGCCGAGGCCGGCCCGCCCCGCCTGGGGCGTGGGGGGTGTCCGGGGCCGGCCCGGGTCCGCGGGCCAGGCTGGTGGTCGCGGTGGCGGGAATAGGGAGCGGGGAGGCGGGGGTGCCGGCCCGCCGGTGCCGGCCCTCGCCTCCCGGGGCCGCAGGGCCCGCCCGGCCGCGGGCTCCCCTGCGCCTTGGGGCTGCTGCGGGCAGCGCTTGAGAAAAAGACTGAAAACATGGCTACCCGCGGTAAAAACGCTCTTTTCAGGCTTTTTTAATATACGGTGTGGCACTGACTTAGGATTGCGTTTAGGAGGAATTGATATTTTAGCAAAAGACTGTAATGAAGGTTTTTTGTTTATATCATCCTAAGAATGTTATTGATGGTGTCAGAGCTTAGAGCAAACCGAGCAGGGAGGGGTGCGGTAGTTCTAGCGCATGTGGCTTGTTGGCGGAAAAAAAGCGAAGCCTTCAGCGCCCGTCACCGTGTTTTCGCGGTGCTCTGAGGGCGGGCAGAGCTGCAGCCGCCGCCAGAGCTCCCTGGGCCGGGGAGGGACACGGAGGGACCCGCCGCTGCTCCGGGGAGGAGCGAGAATATTCGCTGCCGTTCCTGGAGCGGGGTCTGGGCCGGGTTGACCGCAAAAGGCGTGCTCAGTAGACAGTACTTTGCTTAATTTCTTTTGCACTAAGCCGGATAATTTTTATTTCAATTATTACAGAGGCAGCTGATAGAAATGTGAGCCAAAGTACAGCTCTGTAATATTTAACTCTTCTGTAGTTAATCTGGTCATCCTTACATGGAAATAACTGGGAGCGATGTTACCTGTCTGTGGGCAGTCCCAGAAAGAGTTAAATTTAACTAGTGAGGAACTAAAACTGCATTGTGTGAAACTTTTTTTTTTTCTTTTGGACACACAGCAAGGTGATACTTATGCTGACTTTCTAACTTAACAGCTTCTTATGGGAGAAACAAGCAATTCCTTGCTTGGTGGACTTTACCAAAACATTGAGTCTGTGCTAGTATGTGAAAACAAATCCAAGTGCCTAGCGAGCTGTCAGGATTTTTGATGTGTAACTTAGCTGCGGAGCAGTTTCCTTCTTTGGCATGGAGAATTTTAGTTTTATTTTAAACTGGACAGATTATAAACAGTGCGAGCACTGGTGTTACCAGTTTAGCAGCGACTTTAACATACAGCGCTCCAGTTTCAGTGACAATCCCTGTCTGCATTTAGTGTCTCCTGAGGCTACAGGCGGGTGTTTGAGGAGTACATGCGGGTTATTAGCCAGCGGTACCCAGACATCCGAATTGAAGGGGAGAACTACCTTCCTCAACCTATATATAGGTAAGTGAATAACTAGCAGCACTACTTGTCTTTTTTCCAATATGTAGGCTCAGCGTGGTGAGTGGTGAATGTGTGCATTTGCACTTAAATAATATTGAAAATGGAAACTAAGGGTTTTTTTCCATTATGATTGCATACAAAGCTCGTTTATATTCTCCCTTCCAGGTATCCACCTTAGTTATCCATACGAATATTACCATCTGGATATCTGTATGATGAGGCCTGTTGTGTTCCAATCGAAAGTAAATTATGTAATTAACTTTGTTTCACAGTGAATTTTTTCGGCTTTTCTTCATGAGGTATCTGGACATAAATTCACATTTGTTGCTTAGGCTTATGCACTTAGTGACAAAATCCTGTAATAAGGTAAGGTTGCAGAGCAAGGAAAAGTTTTAACAGCTAAGTCAGGGGAGAGCTAACCTCATCGGAGAGACTGCCAGGATGTCTTTAACTACAGTTTGGGGCAGGGGCGGGGAAGCCCAAAGAAATTTGGAAAAAGATAAAACGAAAATAGTGTTTTTCCTGTTATTTAAACCATTGTTGAATATTGTACATATATTAATGTCTAATATTGTACAATATTAATAAATTGTACATGCTAGAGAGTGATGCCATGGTTACTGTGGTGACTTCTGAATCACTTCTTGACCTAATTACTGCAATAATTACAATGGTAAGAATGCTACAAGATTGAATACTTCAGTGTTAATTTGCTCTCTGGCTATAGGTTTAATTCTTACAAAAACCTGTAGGGTTTTCTTCATCTTCTGGGAAAATGCTTTACAAGGAAGTAGTGCGTTTCAATTAAACGTGTTTCTATAATGTGGAACAACTTCTTTAAGAAACTGAATGTGTTATCCAGTTTAGACAAGTATAAGTTGAAAGCAAATTTCTGTTTGAGGTCTGCTTAGGAAAAAAAAAAAAATCTGTATGCATGACGTACAAGAATGGTATCCTTCTGAGAATGCATGTTTTTGTTAATGTGTGTTGCTTTTTTGTTTTGTGTGGGTTTTTTTTACAGCGAGATAAACTTGAAAAGTTTTTTATTTCCTCTGAAACACTTGATTGTACACTATCAAAATTCTTCTAATTAGGTGAATTATAGCTATATTCTGGTGAAGTAGTAACTGTGAACCTTCTAAGTCACTTTTATGCGTTGTCTTTTAATAGGCACATAGCATCCTTCCTGTCTGTCTTCAAACTAGTATTAATAGGCTTAATAATCGTTGGCAAGGATCCATTTGCTTTCTTTGGCATGCAAGCTCCAAGCATCTGGCAGTGGGGCCAAGAAAATAAGGTAAACAGCATACTTTCTTCTTTTATTTTGAAAAAGCAGTTTTAGAATGACTTCATGAGAGTGCTCTGGGAGTACTTCACAATTCTTACTGATTTAACTTTCATATGCTCAATCTTAACAGAACCTTTAGGCTTCTATAACTAAATATATTTGAGAATTTTACACTAGCATAATTATTTTTAATAGTAGTGCTTCATGTTTTTGACAGACCTAGATTTGATTCTCAGCATCTCTCTTTCCAAGCTGATGGTGCTGCAGAGGGACAGCTGAGGTTAATGTTACTGGCAAAGATGATAAAATTTTTTTTATATTTTAGGGCTCAAGAGTAGAGTTTCAAGTTGGTATCATCGGTGTTAAAATTACAGCTTCCCTTTTCTTTTGTCTCATAACTGTTTTGCAGTTGTTGCTTTCATCAGACTTTTAATAGATTAGGCATGCAATTAGATGGTGGTTAGAAAAATCAAGTTGAAATTTGTGGGTGTTTTTGCAGAACATTCTTGGGCATGACAGACTCTGCCTTGTGGGATGAATATCCCTGTGAGTCAGTACTGACGATGCTAACAGATTAATGTTGTTGTACTCTGATTTATAGTAACTTTATTCCAGATTTATTCTACTAAACAAAAGCAATTTATCGGTTTATTAACCTTTATATATTTTATTGGTGCACAGATCCTCAAACTGAGCTACCCAGTGCAGTGGGTCTCTGTCACAAGTCAGTTTCAATGTACAGAAGCTGTAATATATTGTGTTTAATTAAATGGGCCAAATACACTACCGAGCTAGGCTGGCTGCGGTACGTCTGTGAGCTGCGATGTTGTTAAGGGACTGTCTCCCATGCTAAAATCTTTGGTATTACAGTAACCCGTGTGAATGTGCCCTTGTGCATGAAAAGAGAATTAGAAAGGTGCTGGCGATGGAGGGAGATGCTGTGTTGCTGAAGATTGCATCGTTTCGTCCTGAGGCACCAAAACACACAGAAAATTCCAGATGATTAGCTTGAAGAAATGCTAGAGGGTCGACAATTCTTGTGAACAAATGCAATTTGACTTGTTCTGCTGTTTGTGTCTAGGCCTGTGGTTCTTTGATCTGAAGTGTTACTCTGAAAATGACAGGCAGTAGGCAGGAACAGTTGTATTCCTTTGTCATCCTACAGGTGCCATCGTAGCCGTGTACTTCTGCAGACCGGCTATTAGGATGTGCATAGATTTGTGGAGGAAAGGAGCGAGAAGGTGTAACTTTGTTTGAATGAGGATTGTGAGTTGGGTGGTTTCAGAACTATTGATGCCTGTGTTGGGAAGGCAATGTGCACAATCTTTTTAAAAAGAGGATGAAAGGAAGATGTCTATGCGATTGGAAGATTACTTGATAAATTGCAGAGGGGAATTCAAAGACACCTGTAAACGTCCAGCACCTATTAAGAGTGAATAAAATAAGCTATGGCTCATAGAGCTGAAGCATCAGGGATTCTCTCTGTTTTCTTCTAGGTTTATGCTTGTATGATGGTCTTCTTCCTGAGCAACATGATTGAGAACCAGTGTATGTCAACAGGTGCATTTGAAATAACTTTGAATGGTGAGCAGAGAACTTTCTGTTTCAAGGAATTGCATTGTGTTGCGTGTGTACGCACGGATTTGTGAGAGCTGTTGTGTTGGTAAAATGAGGGATGATGTTATGAAATGTGGTGTGTTTCCAAATGTGATGGATGGTATGTGGTAATTGCCATCCATTTTGAAACTTCAGATATTACATATTCCAATAAATGATGAAAATCATAGGTGTCTTATAAAGCAGTTTATACAGATGTCAGTTTTAGGTAGCTATTTTAAAATACATGTAAAACTTATTTAGAGTAATGCTTGGTCACTTGGAGTAACTGCATTGTGTTCTTTCTTTGCATGTGATGTGTATTAAGAAAGAAATGATCAACTAGGGAAGCATACTCGCCAGTTAATTAGGTGCTTTCCCTATCCTGTTTCCTAGTATGGTTTAGCCTTGGAATCCTGTTGAATCCATTGTTATTCCCAGGTTTTTGGTACCAGTGGACAGCAATACTGATTTTTCAGGTTAAGAGTCTGTGGACCTTCTGCCTTCAAACAGTGTTATGGTTTTAGAGATGATGATGGAGTATAGAATTTTTCAAGCTCTAGGTACCAGTATGTAATCTAGCTCTGTGCTTTATAATCTCAGTTTATGATTGTGCAAGATGAATTTCAATATAGTAGTTTCTAAGTCAAGTCATACACTGCAGAACCTTTTAAAGACTGACTGTATTGCATCAAAGTAATTGAACATGATGCACTTCTAGTCCTAAATCTCAGGTGAGGATTGGCAGCAGAGCCTTCCTAGGGGTGCACAGTCACATCTGGACTTCTGTAAGTTTCTGGTTTGTGTTTTGGGACAAAGTGGTTGGTCTGGCTTTGGTTTTACATAGATGACAGCAATTGTATATTTCAGTGTGGGTTCATGAAGAGCTGTAGCAGTGAGGGATATTTGAGGGAGTAAGTATTTGTCAGCATCAGAAAGGAATGTTGTGTTTACCCTCAAGTGTTTATGGACTGTGCTGCCTTTTGTATTTCTGAGGGAAAAAAAATAATGGTTGCAGCTACTTTGAGTGGAACCTTCCAAGCCAGATCTTGGTAAGCAGAGCTTTTGAGGGTCAGCCTTAGACATTAGGCAGAAATGAGATGAAGACTAATGAGACCCACAAGTTTCAAAGATGTAGCGGTGGTTTAAAAACTCAGTATGTTATTCTGCAACTCGCTCATCTATTTTTAGACATTCTGTCAATGGATATTTTGAACCTCTAAATCCATGTGATATACTTCTAAATGGAAGCATTAGAGACTGTTTTCCTAGTTGGACTGGGTTCTAATGTAGACCGAGGTTTGAAGCATCGTTGATCCAGATATTTCTCTCAATGTAAAATCGTACCAATGTGCATAGCTTCCTAGATCTTTTAAACTTTATGTTTAAACTGGCCCTATGTGTTTTCTGACTTTGTCAATGTGCTTTTCTCCCCTCCATGTGTTTTGTGGTAGATGTTCCAGTGTGGTCTAAGCTAGAGTCTGGCCACCTCCCTTCCATGCAGCAGCTTGTACAAATTCTTGATAACGAAATGAAGCTCAATGTGCACATGGAGTCAATGCCTCATCATCGATCATAGCCCCATCTATCAGCACTGAAACTTCTTGTAAGTCTTCTTCCAGTCACCAGCTGTCTGTTGGATGTGAAGGACCGCATGTTGCAGATTGAACGTTGTAATCTTACATTGTTCATTTAAAAGTGTTTTACTGGGGAACCAGCTCTCGTGACTTTCAGTAAATTGACGTGGATGATTTTACAGATACTGTTTTGTTGGGAGATTTTGGTTTGGGGTTTGTTCTACCCATTTCAAAACTGGAAGCTGGCATTCCTTTGGGCAGAAAAAAATTGTGTTACTGCATGCAGAAGGCCTTAAGTTAGTGAACTGTATTATGCAGAGATCAGAAAACACACTGCATTATGTGTCTTAAAATAGTCTATGTGCAAAGGATTTCTCTATAACTTGTAACCTAATTGAATTGCATGGCCCTAGAAAGTAGAACATTTTCTTGCTCCCGTCTGTGTGCTGTACTGTTTTAACCTTTCGCAAGTATTCCTTGACTGTTAGGAGCAGAGGGGTCACATCCGTGCTTTTATATTTTATGACAAACCAATTCCGTGTTCCTATGTCACTTGTGGCTTTGAAAACACGTAGCTTACGATTCTTCACGGGAACATTGATGTGTGCTACAAAAAGACTATCTTGGTGCAAAAATTGGCAGTTGACACTTAGGAGAGCAGTTAAGTGAAGCATTGATTAGCTGCGGTGCAGTTTTTGGCACAAGAATGCTTTGGTTTGAGAGACTGGTGTCTTGGCGTTACCTTGCCAACAGACACCCCCCTCTCAAGTGATGACCCTGTGCTCCCATTTCTGTCGACTGACATCTTGCAACTTGGCTCACCACCTTAAACTGATCAGTGGTCCCAGCTGCAGCAGGTAATGACCTAGCTCTGTTCAAAGACCTGCACATATTTGCTTTGGAGCTCTGTTTAACATGATTCAGCTTCTGCAAACTCGTATTTACGTAAGCAAGAACATAGCACATGGAGGTGTACATTCAGAGAAACCTAAGCTCTATCAGAGCACTGCAGGCAGTCTCACTCCTTGTAGGAAACCTCACTGTGTAACCAGGGCGTGCTCTGCTGTTTCTTGCTGCTTCAGAGCTCAGACTTTGAACCCCCTTTTTTGCCCTGTCAGTCTCTCCCTCCGCTCACGCTCCTGCAGCTTCCTGAAGTGGGGAGAGCAATTCAGAGAGATTGCTCCCTCCAAGTCCTCACGCAGGGAATAAGCAAAACAGTTGACTTTTGATTCCTGCAGGCATGTCCTGTGTGTTCAGTTAGGTCTGGTTTGTCCTAGTAATTTAGCAAAAGTCATCTTAATCATGAAATGAGTTGTTTTGTATTTTTAAAATATTATTTAGTATTAAAAAGGCTGGCGTTTCCTGTACTTTTCAGATGGGCTTGCTGAAGTCCAGCATCCTGTGTGTATGGATTTGGAGGGTTCTTTGTTGCAAAGCAGATAGATGTCACTTTCAAGCTTACAAAGCATGCTAAGACTGTTCTTATGTAGAATTTTATTTAATCGGACATAAGTTTAGAAGAACAACAACAACAAAAACCCATTCAGTTGTATTTCCATCCATGTGGGAAGTAACACTACAGGTTAGGGAAGTCTGATAGTCAGGCTTAGTTACTTTGTGTCATAATGTCTCCTTATTTGAATTCATGCTAATGTAATGTCATTCTGATGGTATCCTTGTAGGCAATCGCCCAGAATAAAATAATAGTAATAGTACTCTCTTGCCACGAGTTGTGACATCCCGGGAGACAGTGCTTGTAATTTAGGCTCTATAATCCGAAGTGTCCATAGCCTGCTGTTCTCCCTAGTTTACAGAAGATGCCTCGGCTCTCTGTTCCGACAGTGCTGGAGGTGGTTTGCTCGTTTAATGCAGGAGTAGTTGCCGACTGTAACGCTTGTGTCTCCGTTTCCAGGCATTAAGTGGTGATTTCCAAAGGCAGCGTGGCTCAGACCCATGAAGGCCTGTACTGAAGACAGCACGCTGTTAGTACAGACTGGATGCTTCTCTCGCAGCCACGTTGTGCCTCCTGAAAAAAAACTTAATGAAAGACCTCTTTCAGTGCTGGCGTGTTTCCGGATACTGCACATTCATGGAGTGCAATAATACTGTATAGTTTTTTTAAGATTTCATTCGACCAGTTCATAGCTCAACAATGCAGGCATTACTAATTGTAACTTATTTTATATTCATGTTTCACGCAATGGCAGATTGAGTTGGTATCTAATTTTTCCTCGGGAAAAAAAAGTTTGTTTAATCTGTTCTATTTTATATGAATTTATGTTCTTTTTGTAGTTTAAAATGAAGTTATAGGAGTGTCCGATATTGTCCTAAACTGTTAAATAATTGACAGCTGTCTATCAAATATCGCTAATGTGGTTAAAGCAGGTTTGTATATTTTTCAAAATATATGGCAGAGTTGAACAGTGCGTTATATACTAAATTATATAAACAAAATTATATGCGGAGTAGTTACATCGTTTTGTGACTTCAGTAAAAAATTAAGACCGACTGCTCTTTAAATTGTGTTGGCCAGCTCAAGAGGTTTTTCCTTGACCATTCTGAAGAGATGAAAAGCTGGGCCTTTCTACTGTCCTAAATAGAAACTAAGAAAGTTAATTAAATAAAGAGTTCTCGTTTACTGTGTGAAGTACCTTGTTTGAGTCACTGATGGATATTGTTAGAATTGCGATTGAAAAAATGCATAAAAAGCCTACTTTCCAAAGTCATTCATCTTGTGTTTGTCTTGTCTAAGCCCCTAACGACCTCCGTGTTCTGGAAGGAACAGGCAGAGCTTTGTCTTTTCCTTCGTGCGCCTGCCAAAGCCGCGATTAGAGTTCAGGTGCTGTTGTACCGGGGGAAGCTCACGGGGTTGAAGCGAAGTCTCAAATGCAGTTTTCTTGCGGGGGCTGGGAATTTTCCTCAGGTTGGCTTCCCGAGGGCGTGGGAGCTGCAGGCCGCAGTCTGCAGCTCCTCTTCACCATTGCGCCCTGAGCGCGGCGTGCTCCAGGCTGGACGGCCCAGCAGCCGCAGCTCTGGCGCTGGTGCGGGGAGGCTCAGCCCCGGCAGCGCCTGCCTCCCGCTCTGTTTGTTGTCCCTGCTCCGAGCTGCAGGGATCCACACCCCCTGTGAAACCAGCTGAAGAAATTCCTGGGTCCTTCTTACTGAAGTTATCTCTGGACGGAGGCTGAGGGAGGGAGATGTTCTGTCTTGGGGCAGCAAATCAGCTGGGAAGGGAATCTGCAGAGCTGCGATGAAGGCAGCTGTCACGGTTTGCAAGAACTGGTTTTGACCCTCCCCAAGGCTGCAGGGAGTGAGGTAAGAAATGGTTCAGGCAGCCACAGCTCTGCCCACCCAGCTGAGAGGAAAGTCGATGCCGGTTGTTACAAAAGCATTGCTCATCACAACCATTAAACACGCAATGGCCTCGAGGCTGCTTTGGCTCTGATGAAACTATCTCTTTAGGTAACGCACGCCTTCTCTTCTGAAATAGATGAACCAAAATTTTCTAGTGTGGATAGAGTTTTAGTTTCTTATTATACACTTCAGACAAATTAGCAAACAAATAAATGTACAGATGCGTTGCTAGGCTAAGATTTTCCGTGAGCTGTTGATGTTACCACCCTAGCAATACTTGCCCACGATCTGTTTGCTGTCCCCAGTATCCCTTTGCTTCCATCTGAGGAAGGTGGTACATCGATACGTTGGGAGTTGGGTACGCGACAACCATTGCTGACGTCCCTGCGCTGCACCAGAAGCAGAGCGCTCTGCTTTTTCCGTTGGGGCACAGGCTGGGCAGTGTTTTGGCCGTGTCTGTAATTGCTCTGGGTTGTAGGGTGCGCAGAGCAGGCTTGTTTTTACGGGCTGGACCAAGCCCCGTGATTGCTATTCATAGAGCACTGAGCAATAAAATGGAAATAAAGAACCCTGATGGTTGATAGAGGCAGCGATACCTGCCAGCCTTCCTATAAACCAGTCGCCAAACACCAGCTGACTTCATATTTGTGCTTTAACCAGGAGAGCTTGTTCTAGTCTGAAATGGGTGTTACCTCATGTCTAGCTTAAGCCCAGCTGGGCAGTTTTGGATCACGGGCGTCCGGAGCCTGGAAACGTGTCTCCAGCAGTGCCCGGGGGGACGGACAGCGGGGCAAGTGTGCGCTGCCTCACATTCACCCTCTCTCGCCTCCCAGCGTCCAGAAATACAGGGCACGGGGCCCTCTGGGCCCCCTGTGCTTTCTGTGTACTCAGTAATCCTGGAAGGGTTTCTCCCCCTTGAATCATCTTATTAAACGCGTCTGTCTTTCGCGGAGAAGCGCCCGACAGCCAGCGTTGCTGGGGGGCAGCGGGAGGCCTGGGTGCTGTCCTGGTGTTAAAACTGCAGCTTTTTGCTCTCTCCTGCACAGTGGCACTTTGTCATTTTAAAGTGAAGGTATAAAGGCCCATTGATCTAAAAAAGCCCTATTCAAACACTTGATTGATTTCACCCCTGTGCAAAATGGGTATTAAATAATAATTCTGAGGGGCAAACTCGGGCTTGTTGATCTTGGCTTGTTAAGCACGAGGGTAAATGATACCGGTGTGGTGGAGCTGCTGTGATCTGGGTGCAGACTAGGGAAGGATGAAAAAATAGGACTCGTGTTTCCCACTGCGAGAGCAGAAAACCGGGCTGTTACACGCAAGCCGTTTGCAGCACAGATCTGACTTCAGGTCTCATCTTGCGCTGGCATAAATGAGATGTAACTCTGCTAAAAACTCGAATGGCACAAGAGGTCAAAATCAAACTCTCAGGTGTGATCTTTGTCTTTCTAAACCAAAGATTTAGAATCTAGAAGATTTTGAATCTAATCAAAGATTTTTGCCCAAGCCTGCGAAGGTCTGTGTTTCATGGAGCTGGGCCGTGCAGCCGCAGGACGCTGCTCTGCCTTGGGCCCGCGGCACGGGGGGACGGTCCCTGGCTCCGACTCGGGAAAGCTCGGAAGTCGCCTGGGCACGGAGAGGCAAAGGGGAGCTGGCGGCATGCGTGTGCCGATGCCCTGCCGCTCCTGGTAATTTTAGTGTGCAATTTTGCCCAGTTACAGGCTTTGGCGTGGATCTAAACCTCAGTTATTCCGTTGAACGTCCAGTTTCTGCCCGTTCCGAAGGCCCTGCACCCCACCGATGCCCCGGTGACGAGACCAGCGCGAGCCCGGGTGAGCGAGCAGCAGCCCCCTCCACCACCGCTCCCCGGGGGACGGGGTGTTTCTCGAGGCGGAGGAGGCCGGCAGGCGCTGCTCCTGGCTGCCTGGCTACGACGGCATGGCACCAGCCCCTTCCAAATGGCGATTGCAGTCCTATCAGCAGAGCCATCACGCCACTCAGTAACGAGAACTTGTAAGTAAGATCTGTCTTGGACTGGTAGACTTAAATTCCAAATCTGTAATAGATGTGAACTTAATGACTATAGTATGTTTATCCAGAGCCTAATTTGACATAAACTGGATTTAATTTTTTTTTTATTCATTTACTGTGCAACTTCCCGTTAGTGTTGCGGTTGCAACCCCACCCTCCTGAAGAAAATGCCCATGGCCCTCTCCCTTGTTGTCCTCTGGGTTCTGTCCTTCCTTTTCGGGCGCTTGCCTCTGATCCTGCCCTCTCTCCAGCGAGGCAACTACACGGGTAACTGCGGGCTCCTGTACGTGGCCAAGAGTGAGTACTTGTACGCGACCTGCTTCGGCACCTTTGCTCCGTCCCTGCTGGTGCGCCTGCGCGTCTGGGCGGGCAGCATCGCCTACGTGCAGCACACGCGGCTCCAGCACGCCTGTGCCCAGGCGGGCTCCCTCTGCGCTGCGGACCGTGCTCATCGTCCTCGTCGGCTTCAGCCTCTCCTGGGGCCCCCACCTGGTGGGGGCACTGTGCAGGCTGCCTGCAGCTCCTGCAACCCGGCCGGCCCGCTCAAGGACGCCTTATTCCTGCTGGGCGAGACCAACTCCCCCATCGACCCCCCCATCTACAGCCTGTACAGCAAAGACATCCGGAGCCACCTCGCAAAGCCGCTCAGGTGCAGGATGAAGGCCCAGGCGAAGCCCCTGGCCTCGAACATCCTTGAACCGTTGGGAGCTGGGGCGGGGGCCAGCCCGAGGTACCCGGTTCATGAGGGGTCCGTGCTCCCCACCTCCGCCCACGCTGTTCCCACAGCCGCCAGGCCCACGGTGGGAGGGAAAGGCAGGGCACCTGGTGCAGCACAGCCTTCCCACTGCATCAGCTGTTTATGAGCTGCTGCCAAGAGGCTGCGGCTCATCCACGCTGTCTGCCGCCCGCATTAATGGCCTTCTGTCCCCAGCATCCGCACAAATGTCACCAAGACAGTGACTTTTGATTGCTTTGGACAAACTGGGGGCTTTTATCCCTCTCTCTGCATGGGGAACTGCTGGACCTGCAGCAGGCTGAGCTGCCATCCAGCGCTCGCGCCAGGGAGATCTGGGCATCCCGCTGGTGCCGTGTCCTTGGCGGAAGCGCTGGCTGTGCAGAGCGGTGCCTCTGCGGGTGACTTCTGAGCAACCGCCTCCTCCCCGTATACCTGTCACGGGCTATGACTTAGCTGTGCTCTGTTTGCTTTTATCTTTGTGCCACATCCACAGGCTGAAACGCCAGGTCAGCCTGGGCTGGTTTCTGCCGGGAGACAGAGGAGAGGTTGTTCAGGGGCAATGCACCGACATCAAGCACAGATTTACTCTGCCCTGAACAAAACCCCTCTTTGTGCCCCCATGGCCAAGGTGCACTTGAGCGTGGGCTGACAAGAAAACGTGCTCTGGTACTCCCTGCTCCACAGCCCCGCTCATGCTGAGCGAGACCTCGTCGGGGTGGGATGGCCCCAGGAGAGGGGCCCTGCAGAACGGCCACGCGCTGCCCTTTGCTCCGCGCCACCGCAGGGCAGGGCTGCAGGCAAAACCTTGCTGAGTGCGTGCAGGCACTGCAGCAGCTTGGAACGTCTCGCTCGCCTCGTTTTGCCTTCACTCCGCACACGTGCTGATCAGACTTTAGCATTTACTATTGCCCTGACTGAGCTGCGTAGCTCATCGCTTATGTCAGAAGTTGTACAAAGGTGTAAGACCTTTAAAGTCTGTGTGATAAGGTAGGCTGGAGGCTTGATTTTGTCCCATTGCTCATTAGAAGGAAAGTTTAAGCATCCACGCAATCTGTCGAAGAGCCGTAGGATCCTCACCCTGAAGGCAAGCAGCAGGAGCTCGTCTTCGCCCAGCCGGGTGGGGGGAGGCAGCTGGCTGACGTCGCTGACCTGGGGAGCGGAGGCAAACGGAGTCAGCAGAGCCACAGCAGCGTGGGATGGGGCTTCGGGACTTTGGTCTCTCCCCAGCAGACAAACCTGCCCCTGGCAGGAGCCCGTGGAGGAGGGGAGCTGCCACGCACCCTGCCCACATGGATCTCAGCTCTCGTCCCCGTGGCAGAGCCAGGGTGACCCTCGGGGCCATGGCCAGGGACACTGGGGACCTGCTCAGGAGCACTTCCCGTGCTCTGCAGCCCCTTGCAGACAGGCAGGGCTGCCGGAGCTGGTGAGCCCCGCAGCTGTGTGGGGACCGAGCACGGGTACGCCTCCACTGTTTGCTGTTTTGCAGGGCAGGACCATGGGGCAACACGGGGAGCACCCACCGCGGGATGAGCGCGCTTCCCCACAGATGGGAGCTTCCCTGGCTGCCCTGCTCCCGCTGTGGGGAGCGGCTTTGCGTGGAGCTGCCTGTGCGCTTGAGAAATACCTGCACTTTGGTTCCCACGTTGAATTTTGCTTGTTGCCCCATGGCGAGGAAGGAAACGACGATCTTGTCCTGGCCCAGGATCCTGACCCCCACGTGCCGGTTCAGGGAGATGAAGATGGGGCTCAGCGGGACGTGGGGTCCTGATGACATGACGCTGTTCGGCCATGTCCACCTTCTCACCCTCCTGCCTTCTTGGTCCAAATACTGCCCTCCCTGAACACTCATGTTTATCCTAAAAGAGAGGAAAATCAAAGCTCTGCACCCTGCAGCTCCCACAGCCGATGTCCCTCGTTCCCCAGAGGGATGGGAGGCACAGCTAGTTTGGGATCTAACCCCCCATCACAAGACACAGCTGGGGCAGCCTTGCTCTTCTGGGAGGCACCCGAAGCAGGGCCCATGAGCTGCTATATTTGTCTTTTAATTTTTGAATGCTATTAAAAATACCCTTTATGACCTTTGAAATTTAAAATGCACAGCGGAGAGCAAAACTGCTCTGACCAACGTGAACGTACCAAACAGCTCCGCTTGGATAATAGCAAGTACTTCTGCCATCGGACTTAAACACAGCTTGTATTTCGGCGTTATTCGGCTTGTCTTCCTGTACTATGCAAGTAAGCTGTTTTGTCTCTCGAACAACGATGATTGCCAGATTTCCAGATGGATAGCTGTCGTCAGATAAGGTGTTCATAACCCCTTTGTTTGTCTGGTTGGTCTATTATGACATACTAAATATTTCAGAGCGCTACTTTGGAGTATAAAAATTGATGTATTACCTGGATCACTGTGTTAAAGGCGGAATGGTGGTGTGCGACCAGTGTTACCTGGAACGCTGCCAGCGCTTTTCTCCTACATTGAAGTATTCTGTATACTGAACAAAGAGTGATTAGAGATACAGAATACATTTTTGTTGTTTTCTAACCAATATCCCAGGCAGAACCGCTTAGCAAATTTATTTTAAAGACACATTCTTGGACATCGCTTATGATTGTAGAAGCCCAGCAAAGTGAAGTGATCAAATTACTCAACTTGGATGACAGCACGGAAAACAGGGGCAGGTGTTCTCCCAGAGAAAAAAAAAAAAACACGGGGGAAAAAAAGCCCTTGCCTGTGAAACCTGTCTTGAACGTATCCAAACAGCAGGTATTTTGTGTCTCACGGGGGTTTCCCTCCAGCAAGACTCGCTTCCGTGAGTGGACACGTTTATGGCACTGTGCCATTTGCCACCGCCGTGACCTGCAGCATCCCTGGGACGAAGGCAGCCTGGAGGGCAGAGCAGAGAAGTAGTCTCAAGCCCCTGTTTGCCTTGGTGGCAGAGCTCAGGTACGCTTTCATACACCCCCGGCTCAGAAAGAAGTCAGCCACAGTAAGGAAAAACAGCATGGGTGACTTAAAATGTTATGGCTTAAATAATAGCAAAGGCAGCCTGAAAGCTATGGGGGCCTTTGGTGAAACTGCCACGTTTTTATTTCTTCAAGCAGTACTTTCAGTTACACTGGCAACTTCTGTTTCTCTGTGCGCCTCTTACGTACGCCTGCCCGCAGGACAGAGACGTCAGCGCTGTGCCGGTGCCGGTGGGAAACCTTGTGCTTGTTTGTCCCTGGGGAAGGACAGGGCTGGGCGCTTTTGGAGCCCACGCCACGGGGACCCCTCGGCCAGCAGCACCCTTCCACGGGTGGCCAGAGCTCGGGAGTGGGTCTGAACACTGGGCCAGCACACTTCTTAAGCTGGGTGTTAAAGACACAAGCACCCATCCTTCATCAAAGCTACTGGCTGATCTGAAAAACTTCAGACCAAGAGCTGTGTAAGCGGTTTCACTACTGCTTTTTTTCGGACTGTGGAAGCGAGTGTGAGCGGTGGACTGGGTTATTCTGTGATAAAGCAGAGTAGGACACACTTAAAATGACAGTTGCAACCTGGATTAATGCAGGTAAATGAACCCTGTAAAGGATACAATAACTGCGCTGTTCCATCTGGAAGCATGGTAAGGAATTTCCCTCCATGCTTGTAGTATTTTTCCAACAATTCATTCTTCACTACCTAAGATTGGAAAAGAAACGATAAAATGGGTGAGAGCAGCCCTTTAAAGGCAGGCAGGTGCCGGGCTCCAGCTGCTCTGGAGCGTGGACGCAGCCAAGGTGCAGCCCATTGCCATCAGGGAGCAGCTCCTTGCCTTTCCACCCACAGGGGCAAAATCGCAGCAGGTGATGCTGTAGGAGACGGGCTCCTCCTCGGGCTTTGCTGCTCTCTCGCCTGGCACCAGCGTCCAGCCCTTTGGTGATGGGGGCTCCCGAGAAAGCAGGTAGGAAATCGTGCTAGCTTGATTTGGACCTAGAAAGCAAAGGGAGGGTTTGTGTGCGTTGGGTAGGGCTGGCAGCGCTGACGTCTGGGGCTGCCTGGCACCTCTGCTGGGAGGCTGTAGCTTGGGGGAGTGGGAACCTCTGGCTGAAATGCTCCATCCTGGGAGTCTGTCTTGGGGTATTTTCTATCTAACAAGAACAGTCCAAAGTGTTCAGCTATTTCAGAGAAGAGGATTATGAAAAAAGATGTAGTTTTTTCAGTTACGTATATATACACATCTGTGTGACTAAAGAATGACTTTTTTTGGATAGCACTCATGGCTCCATGCTCTGGAGGGCTGATGATCTGAAATCCTCGGTGCTGCAAAAGCCTCAGTGCCCTGCTATCCTCTGTGAAAATATGCCCATATTGTAAATCTAGTTCATCTGTTCTTAGTCAAAATGCCTGTGATTTTATAGCTAGATCCAAAGGGCTGCTCAGCCACCCACAGCCTGGGCTAGGAATTAGCGGAGCATTCACCTGATTAGGCAAAACATTGATCACCCCAATTCTGGCAGTTCCTACCTTCCAAGGGCTCGGGTTTGCCAACTTGTTATTCTTTAAGGTCAATTTCTGTGCATCTCAGCTGAAACGTTCAGATATAAATACTGAAAGTCACAGTAAGGAGATCCTCTCTGTGCAATGGGAGTGTAACTGCTTTTGTTCCTTCATGTGAGGGCTTATTTAATAGGGCAGTGTCTAATTTAATGGGATTGCACACTTGACAATGAACTAACATGTCGCTGTATAAATCCTCCTGTTCAATTAGAGAGCATTAGAGACAAGCAATTCCCCTGAATTCATTGTTGTAATAAAGATAAATAAATACATAAGGAAATGCAAACTCACATTCAGCTACGCTCGTCGTCTCTGCTGCCAGGAAAGCTAACTGTCTGGCCATTTGTCTCTCCTGCTGCCTGGAAAATGAAAGCGTTCCTGAGATACATTCCATATATCCTGTTTTGAAAGCTAGAAGTACTGTATATCCTTGCTGTAGAAAAACAGGTTCAGAAACTTGTGTTCCTCTCCACTCGCATAATTGCAAATAACCGTTAGAGGCAACGGCATATCGCCAAAATAATAATATCTCAGCAAAAAGGAATTGCTCCCATACAGAGATTTCAGTGCACAGACTCTGTGATTGCAACCGCATCAGCTCTAGTGACAGCAGAGGTAAACATTGTAATGGATTTTGTATCAAGATTTTATGTAGAAGAGAAGGAGAGCTGCCCACAAGATCAAGCAAACAGCTAATCTCCAAGAATATTTTCTTCTTATCTAGCTTCCTATAAATTTGACAGTGTCAGACAATGGCTTTGGTTTATGCTCCGTACATAACGTGAGGTACTCGCACCATCAGACTGCAAAGGATCTTCAAGGAAACTAACGGTTTAATTCCAGGTACGCTGATTTACTTTTCTGTAAGCCTATGCCACAGGCTTAGATATTTGTACAAGCTTTGGGCCTCCTGCTAAACAGCCCAGCGGGAGTCAAACTTGCAGAGTTCTCGTGACTCTGGAAACTGGAATCCACATGCATGTCACAGGTTATGCAGCAAAAAAGAGAAATACAAATTCAAGCTTTGTTTCAGCACCTGAGGTAAAAGCTAGACTCAAATATTATCCCTCCCACAGCTGCAGTTGTGGGTTTTGGCTCTACCTGTCTCTAGATATTACAGCTGTCAGCAGTAATATCTTTATGCTTTACTTTGCGCATACCTTGCCACCTTCTAATACAGCCTGATAAGAGAAAAGCCAAGAGGGTCCAGATAAAATATGAACTTGTGTTGCCTAAAGCAAATTCTTTTCTGCTTTCATTCCCTCTTGCTGCAGTTTCATTTTCTTAATGCTTCTTTTCCCTCTGGAGTCATCTGTCGTTCCTTATACAGCCCTGATTCCCAGTTCTCCCTGTAGTCATTTCACGGTACCTCTGGTACGCTCTCTCCTTCGACAGCAGCCTGTCAGCTTCGGTGCCGTGGGATTCGTGGGGGCCGACAGCAATGGGAACGCTCCAGGCACCTTCGTGGTTCTTCCTCTCATTTACGATGAACTCGTAGAGGTCTCGATTACGCTCGCAGCAGAATTTCTGAAAGGCAGAAGAGCGGTGCCACAAGAGCGGGTCTTTCCGCAGCAAACCTCTGCTAATCTTTCCCACCAGCTTACTGATTCATAATCCTGTGATGGTGGGCAAGCATCCTCGAAGGAAGGGAATGGCTTCAGCAGGCTGCCACAGTACTCGCACCTCGGAGCACAGTCCTCCTCTGTCTGAAGTGGAGGTGGGGAGAGAGAACAGGAGGAGGACAGAAATAGGGTATCAGCATGCAAATCCTCATTTTACCTTGAGGGAAAGAGGGCTCTACTCAAAATGCAACATTATAAAGCGTGTAAGAACTGTTAAAACAGATCTGTGTCTGTGATATCTTGAAAGGATTTAACTCAAAACATTAGGTTCAGGAAACCACCAAAAAGAAAAGCTGATCTGTAGTAAATGAAGAAATAACCTCAAAGAAATGCAATGACTGTGGTATTTGAGACCCATTCCTTCCAAGGGAAAGCTTCAGAGCATGCAGAACGCTATAGCTGAGTACTCTGATGCATTAACCTTTTCAAATACATTGCTTGGGGCTTTGGAGAGAAAAACCTCCCCGATTGTTTCACTGCTGGTCATAGGAAAAGCTGTGGGGAATTTCATGAGGCACCACCAGCAGATTTGTTGACAAAAGAGCTGAGCGTATTTGACCAGATGCAAATCAGGGCTGCTGCAGGGTATATTTTGGGGATGGGTACTAGATATTCTGAAAGAAAGATCTATTTTTTGAAAACACATTTTGAAACTGAGTTACAGAAGTTGCAGCTGCCAAGAGCGTGCTGCTGAATTTCGTGTCTAACGCCTCGGCTCCCAAGGGCAGCACACCCAGGTCAGCGCTCCCCAGAGAGGCAGCGGCCATCCAGCCACAGCAGCCAGGGGTGAAGGGTACTTGCTCCAGGCCACTTGGCTGGTGCGCTTAACTTACACTTCATTTACTATGCTATGTGTTTAGCATTTTCATTCAAATCCTTTTCTGAACATATTAATTTGAAATACTTGGCTTCTCTGGAGCATAGTTCCTGGAAATTCCCTTGCTCGCCACCTCATGCCTAGGACTAACTCTCTTTGATGACTTTACTTTGCTAAGGGTTACAGGAAACTCTATGCCCTGCTTCTATTCTTTTACATTTCTTCACGGAGCAGAGCATCCTGAGTGCCATCATGTGGCACATACAGGACAACCAGGGGATCAGGCCCAGTCAGCATGGGTTTATGAAAGGCAAGTCCTGCTTGACTGACCTGATGACAAGGTGACCCACTTAGTGGATGAGGGAAAGGCTGTGGATGTTGTCTAGCTGACACCATTTCCCACAGCATTCTCCTGGAGAAACTGGCTGCTCATGGCTTGGACAGGCGTACTCTTTGCCGAGTAGAAAATTCGCTGGATGGCTCGGCCCAAAGAGTTGTGGTGAAAGGAGTTAAATCCAGTTGGCAGCCAGACACAAGCGGTGTTCCCCAGGGCTCAGTACTGGGGCCAGCTCTGTTTAATATCTTTATCGATCATCTGGATAAGGGGATCGAGGGCACCCTCAGTAAGTTTGCAGACAACACCAAGTCGGGGGGAGTGTTGATCTACTGGAGGGTAGGGAGGCCCTACAGAGGGACCTGCACAGGCTGGGTCGATGGGCTGAGGCCAACTGTGTGAGGTTCAACAAGGCTCAGTGCCGGGTCCTGCACTTGGGTCACAACAACCCCAGGCAACGCCACAGGCTTGGGGAAGAGTGGCTGGAGAGCTGCCTGGTGGAAAAGGACCTCAGGGCGCTGGTTGACAGCCATCTGAATATGAGCCAGCAGTGTGCCCAGGTGGCCAAGAAGGCCAATGGCATCCTGGCTTGTATCAGGAATAGCGTGGCCAGCAGGACCAGGGAAGTGATCGTGCCCCTGTACTCGGCACTGGTGAGGCCGCACCTCGAATCCTGTCTGCAGCTTTGGGCCCCTCACTACAAGAAGGACATCGAGGTGCTGGAGTGTGTCCAGAGAAGGGCAACGAAGCTGGTGAAGGGTCTGGAGCACAAGTCTTATGAGGAGCGGCTGAGGGAGCTGGGGTTGTTTAGCCTGGAGAAAAGGAGGCTCAGGGGAGACCTTATGGCACTCTACAGCTGAAAGGAGGTTGTAGCAAGGTGGGGGTCAGTCTCTTCTCCCAAGTAACAAGGGATAGGACAAGAGGAAATGGCCTCAAGCTGCGCCAGGGGAGGTTTAGGTTGGATATTAGGAAAAATTTCTTCACTGAAAGGGCTGTCAGGCACTGGCACAGGCTGCCCAGGGAAGTGGTTGAGTCCCCATCCCTGGAGGTATTTAAAAGACGGGTAGATGTGGTGCTTGAGGACATGGCTTAGTGGTGGGCTTGGCAGTGCTAGGTTAACGGTTGGACTTGGTGATCTTAAGGGTCTTTTCCTACCTAAAGAATTCTATGATTCTATGACTGTATAGACTGTATATTTATATAAATTTTGTATCTTTGTTTCAGCCAAAGGGCAAAATCTTCTGCTAGGAAATTTTCAACATAGGATGCAGTGGCGGGGAGAGAAGTTGCACAACCTCTTGCTGTTTAGGTGTGCACAACAAGCATCGTTTCAGCAGCCTCACAAAACAAAAACCCTTTCATAAAGGAACTTCTGCACTGGCTTGGCAAAGGGCATTATTTTTATTTTTCTCTACATGGGAATCGTAGGAATTAAAATAAACAAAAAAAGCCACATAATAGGGAACACCCACCACTGACTCACCTCAATCTGCATGTTTTCTCGTGATGATTCGGGTCTGTAGGCCAGAAGGGTAGGCAGGCCAACGGAGGGGAGAGTGCACAGAGATTTCTTGAACAGCTCCACAAAATCTTCTTTGAACTCAAAGTGGAAAATAGCAAAAGCGATGTGGAGTCATATCTTTGTTCAGGGGTAAAACCATTAAGCAAAAAAAGTATATATGCAACCTGGGTGTGTCCTTACCTCCATGTCACACAAAACATCTAAGCTGCCGAACTCTTCTGACAGGGCTGCAAGTAACAGTGATAATGAGAATTACTGAACAGCAGTGCTGTGTTCTCAGAAAGCTTATCTTCTAGACACATTTGTTTTGGTCCTCTTTCAGCATGCCAGCCTTCTCTTACCAACCACATCGGCTGCCCAAGACCTTTTTACCAGACTCAGTCCTACGCTTTCAGAAGGGTGGCTCTGGATCTGCATGTAACCCTTCCCAAATGCCCGAGGGACTTGAGCCAGGCACTGACATTGGATTGGGGATTTACAAAATCATCCCACTGAAGTCATGGAGACGGCTTATTGCTTAGGGTCAGTGACTTGCAGCACTAATCTAATATTGCGTTATCCTCTAAAGCATTTCCAGCCTCTCTTGTCCTAAGAAGAAAGAGCTGTAGAGATGACTGAAGTTTTTTCTCATGTCCAAGTGCAGTCCATGCTGCATGAGTGCAACGAAGGGTTTTTTGGCCTTTGGGGCGACAGGACACATCTCAGATGACTGGGTGTCTACCACCGTCCTCAGCAGTCCCAGGTTCCCTCTCGGTGGGCAGTGCTACCGACATCCAGCCGCCTCAGGTGTACAACTGTGTGCTGTCCCATATACATCGCCTTCTGTTTGAATATCAGCATGGCCAGCATGCCAGCTGCCACAGCCTCCCCTTCAGGCAAACTAACACATTCCTAGTTCTTTTAATCTTGAATTTCAGTTCCCCTTGTTGCCACACAATTTGTCTTGCCTTTCTAAGTAAGCATGTCCTGCTTTCCAGAAAATACTCAGCCAGATGACACTCTGGGCAGACTGAAATACCAAATCCTTCTAAGTCCTTCTCTTTGGAAAGTATGAAAAAATCAGAATGTGTATTTTAAAAGGATGGGGTAAAAATCACAACAGCCCTGGGTCAACACCCAGCTCCCAGGCCTGCAATGGGAACCACGGCTCAGGAATGCATCTGGAAGTGAATGTACCAGCACAGGAAGAAAAGCAGAAAGCGACGCTGTGGGATTTGCTTATACTTTTAGAAGGCTGAATGATGTGGCTGCTGATTTGCTTGAACTTTGGTTATTTTTAATTGCAGTTCAAAGACATGTAGTTATCACCCTCTGCAATCAAGCTGTGTCACAGAGAGTAACTGATCATAAACCCCACCTGAGAACTGACTTCAGGGAGCACAAAGTGTAGCAGTGGAGCTGCGCAGCCGGGGCACGGCCCTGCGTGCACCATGGCACCAAGGGACGCAGGGAAGCCTGGGCACAGTGCTCAGAGCAGGGGGACGCTCCACATTCTTACTCTGCCCTCTCTAACGGGCTCTGCAGCTTCTGTATCATCTCTCTCTACCGCTGCTGCATCCAAACCCAGGTAGATGATTTACTGCTGGCACAAGTTTGGTTATTCTGTACT
This sequence comes from Theristicus caerulescens, assembly GCA_020745775.1. Taxonomy (NCBI): domain Eukaryota; kingdom Metazoa; phylum Chordata; class Aves; order Pelecaniformes; family Threskiornithidae; genus Theristicus; species Theristicus caerulescens. The sequence goes on along the minus strand of CM036565.1, from coordinate 10,207,853 downwards.
TTGATCGTTACAGTGACAGTCATCCCAAGGACTCGTGAAGCTCCACCTAAAGCACAAAGCCTACAATGTTTTTCTCCTGCAAACACATTCACAGTGCATTTCCAAACAAACAGAGTGCTGTTTATCTGTCTGTCGTGGGCTGTGCATGCCCCCTTTCTATTGGGATGGATCTGCACGCAGCTTTCCCCAGTACTGTCAGCTGGTGTGCTGTGTTTTGTGGCCCAGGTCACTCCTCCTGCTCTCAGAGGCACCTGAGATGTGGGAGACGTTCTCCTACAAAGGAAGGCTGCCTGGCATCAAAAGTCAAGCACAAAGGCTGTTTGGTGCGATGCCCAAAAGGGACGGGATCAGGCAGCAAGTACCACCAACGTGCTGTGTGCTAAGGTACAACGCTGTACTGCAGCGGGCAAGCGAAGGAGCTGGTTGCTTGGTCACGTGCCGGGATGACTCAGCTGAGCAGGAGGAGAAAAGAGGCTGATGATATATTTTCAGCTCTCCTTAGAGGCTTTGCCAGTACCTCTCACAGGAATACAATACGCTATTTCTGCCATCTGCCGAGCACTCCTACGCCCGCTGGCTGGCAGAGCGTTCCTGCACGCTTAGCGGGGACCCAGAGGTTTGTTTCGAAGCAGCTCTGCAGAGAGGTTAATGAGGGGACCGCAGAGGGGGATTCCTGGGGGCTGCTCCCGGGCCTGCCGCCAGTTTGCAAAAGCATCTCTGGGAAACTGCAAACTTGTGTCTTCTATGAAAGGCACTGGGGTACGAGGCAGCCTGAGTGAAAGACAATACAAGTGAGCAACCTCTTTCTTGAACAAAGCTGTTTCTTACTTGATTTTCTGTAGGCGTGTTCATGAAGCCAGCTACCTTCTGTCTGCATCGACACTGAAATTCCCGGCAGCTTCTGCATCACGACGGGTTCGACGCTGCTCGGCGTTTCCATTTCCCTTAATTTAAGACACAAACCCACCTATTAGTCATACACAATGACTTCAAAGCAGTTGCCCTTGATTAGACTAATGAAGGAGACTTTTCCATAATGTATTTAATTATAAATCCGAATGCTTTAGATATAGCAAGCGGGGCTTGACGGCGGGTTTGCCGCCGTGGCTGAAGGTGCCTGCTGCAGGCTACCTAACGGCTGCCCAAAGGCGCCTTTCGCTCCCGGTGGCCGCGGCCCGTCGCTCCGGCTTTTCGGGCGATGGGGCCGGTACGTGCAATGCTTGGAGCGCGGCTGGGAACGGCAGGGAGCTGGGTGGCGGCCGGGGGGGCCTCCCTTACCTCGGGTCTCCCTGCGGCCGGCGCTACCCACCGCTCCGGCCTCCCCGCGGGGAGCCCCGGGCGGCGCGGCCCGCCCGCCCCAGCGGGAGGAGAAGCCGCGCCGTTTCCAGGGCGACGCGGCGGGCGCGGGGGCTGCCGGGGCGGCGGCGGCCCCGCTTGAGGAGCGGGAGCTGGCGCCGGGGCCTGCTGGGGTCCCTCTGCCCCGGGCCCTCAGCCGCGCTGGGCTCCGGCTCTGCGGTTCCTCTGCGGGCGCCTCGTAAAGCTGGGGGCCGGGGTGGGTAGAGCCGCCCCTTGTGTGCGGTGGGGCGGAGAGGCTGCCGGTGGGCGAGCGGCCCCGGGAGCCTGCGGTCAGGCGTGGCCCAGCCGGAACGGCCCGCCAAGGGAGCTGGAGGTGCCCAAAGCTGGGCGGGAGCTGCAGAAGCCCGGGGCGGTGGGTGCCGGTGGTCCCCAGCAGCCCCCCCGGCTGGCCCGGCCCTTCCGCAGCCCGCTGCTCCGGATCTGCTGAGCCCTGGAGCCGAGCTGCAGCCTGAACCGGGAGCTGGGCTGAAGGTGCAAGGCTGGTTACAAAACCCGGTATGACTTGTCTGGTTGGATGTGAGCTGCACCGAAACACCTGCCTGTACAGATTTCTTACATTTGTGTCATATGCTTGTTATACATCTATTGCTGATGTCTTCTGTAGGACTAGGTGCTGCTGAATCCCTCCAAGCTTTCTGCACTTACAGCTTGGAGAACAAAAGAAAGCAATTTTCTTCAGATATGTTGTTTGCAAACAAACGCAGGCTTTAGATTCACCTTAGGACAACACATACGCGCTACGTTATCTGGACTTTGTATAAGAATTTGCAGTTGTCTTACAAGCATGAGTCCTACAACAAAATAAGTAAGTCTTAACTCATTTTTAAAAATGGAAAGAATATGTTGAGGTTGTAGCGAGGTGGGGGTCGGTCTCTTCTCCCAAGTAACAAGCAATAGGACAAGAGAGAATGGCCTCAAGTTGTGCCGGGGAGGTTTAGATTGGATATGAGGAAAAATTTCTTCACGGAGAGAGTGGTCAGGCATTGGAGCAGACTGCTCAGGGCAGTGGTGCAATCACAGTCCCTGGAAGTGTTCAAAAAACGTGTGGATGTGGTGCTTAGGGACATGGTTTAGAGGTGGACCAGGCAGTTAGGTTAATCACTCGATGATCTCAGAGGTCCTTTACCAACCTTAACGATTCTCTGATTCTATGTTGAGGTGCCGCCAGTGGCATTAGTGCAGCATTTGGACACGCTGCTCAGCGGGCGTTGGTGCCGATAGCCCCCTGTAGCAGTGGGGCCCTGGGGGATTGCTTCCACGGTCGCTTGGTGCAGATCCTGGTGTTGCCCCAGCTCTCGCTTCTGGCTGCAGCATGGGTGGAGGCGAGTGCCTGTCCTAACAGCACGCAGCCCGATGCTGGCACAGCTGCAGCGGGGAACCACTCATGTTGTGCCATACTCTTGCTATAAATTCATCAGTTCCTAGGGGGTTTTGCATTTTTCTTTGGGTTTAAAGTGGAAATTGTTTTTAGGGAGAACTGTCAACAATATAGTGCAGCGACCCAACAGAAAAACTGATTCACAGGCACAACTCTCCATCGCTGATACCGGCTTCTGCAGTTAACCGCTCGCAGGCGGTGCTGGAGTACAGCTGCGAGGGGCTGTTGGGCGCAGGCTGTTTGCCGTAGCCTGGCTGGGCGGTGGGAGAGCTCCGCGCGGCAGGGAGGTCTGCTGGCTGCGGCTCCCTTGCTGCCCCCAGCTCCTGGGCAGAGTTTTCTCCGGGTATGTTTCACCGTCCATTTCAAAGTCGGGTCGCTCTGTTGGTGGACAGGAGTTAAGAAAAGCAGGCTGGCCTCAGTAACTTTTTTCTGACTATTTTGAGGAACTTTCACGCATTTACTGATGTGCTGCCACTTCCCTTGGCAAGGTGCTGGTGCCCTGCAAGCCTCTCCTGCCTCTGGCCCTCGGACATCACCCTCGGGAAGTCGTACCAGTTGCGTTGCGCCCAGCTGTGTAGGGAAGAAAACCTGTAAGACTTTGATCGAGTGCTGGAATGAATCTCACCTGCTCATTCACTGATCTGAAGAGGAAACACATCACTTTTTGGCGGCTGAGGTATTCCTTATCCTAAATTCAGCTTCAGTCAGAAAAGATACTGGGTGTTGGGTTTTTTTTTTTGCTGTGAGATGTAACAAAAGTTTGCCATTCCTTCAGAACTGAATGGTGTGGAAAGACCTAATGAAATAATGTGTATTAACTTATTAATTTCATTAATCCTGCTATAATCAAAGACACACTTCAGAGTTTTGTTTTACACAAAAAAGCTCTTAGGTCCCAACTATCAGTAAGAAAAATTATCTTTCCCTATAAACGTTGCTGAAATATGGGAAAATGAATCAAATCCTTAGGAATTCTTGCTTAACAAGTTCTGCTGAAAGCACAGGTGTTAATGCCCGTCTGAGCCAGAGCTTGATTTTGATCCTGCTTAAGCAGGAGTAAATTAGTTCACTTGTCTGATGCTGCTGGAGTTCTGCCAGCACAGTGTAAATGAGATCAAATGTAGGCTCTCTATAGGAACTGGATACAAAAAGATTAGAGTAGTTCCTTGTGAGGTTTTTTCGTGGTTACTTCCAAATTCTCAAGGCCGGAACAAGCTTCCCTTTGCTGATACGGTCAGCAAAGAATTGTCGTTCTCTCGTGCGCTTTTCTGGGGACTGCCACCAGGCACTGGGTGATGTTTGCATAAGACTGTCATAACTCCAAAGAGCTCTTCCCTGGAGGGATGCAGTTAGGACTGGTTTTCCTCCCTATGTATTATATTTATTCACACTAAGCTTCACCTGTCACTTTAGATGTAGTTTTCCACTATCATGAGGCTTCCTACCGCTGAATAACTCAGCGGACTGTATCACCTCACAACTCGTTGCCTCTTCCAAATGGCAAACATCTTAGTATTCAGCAAAGCCGTATGTGGAGCTAGTATTTTTCTTGAGTGATTCAGACAGAAGGTTCTGGTCGCAGAGGGGGAGCTGCAGGCAGATTCAGCTTCGGTGACAGACCGCGATTTCAATTTGCACAGGTCAGGCTCTCACTGTTGCCCCTGTGACTCAAATCCCCACCCAGTTCTCCTGCTTGTACCGCAAAGTGGCCCTCTCCAGCAGCAGGGCTGGGAGGCGGCGGGGGGCCAGCACCCCCTCAGGCCCTGCGGCGTCCTGCCGCTGGCCTGGGTGAGCCAGCCTGTGCCGGGGGAAGCCCAGCAGATCCAGCGAGGCAGAGCCCGCAAAGTAACCGGGAAGCTACTGTCGTGCACACGCGTGTTAGCACAGCATGCTATGCGGTGTAGTTTTTGCAAAATATTTATTACAAAATAAACGTAAATATGGCAACAAAACTTAAATAGCAAATGACGCGACACTGGCCATAAAGCTCTCGCTATATTATTAGTATTTTACAATAATCAATAGTCAAGTATGTCTCCAAGGGAAGCTGCATGTGGACAGCTTGAGTATATTTCTATATTATTGGCTCTAGCTGTTTGAGATACATTAGATGTGTGCCTCCTGCTTTCACCTGTACCCAGCTCTGAGTGGTTGTGCCGTGTGCTGGGCTCACTGATCCCCCTAAAACAGACAGGAGTGGGCAATTCCCACGCTCTGTGAAACCTGCCATGCTTCACCCCAGCCCCTCCTCCCCTTTTTTCTTTTAAAAGCACAGCAAATGATCCAGTGCCCATCCCTTTTTAATAAGGTAGCAGGAAATGGAGTATCAGCATTGAAGTACCTATTGTTCCCCTTTGAGTCACAACTTCTCTTGTGAGAGGTTGCTTGGATTTCTTTCCTTTCCCACCTACTAAAAACTGTTATGAAAGCTCACCAGTGAGAGAGCAAGTCTGAAAGGGCTTTTAGGTGCGCTCCAAACAGGAATGCAGTCCTTCAAGTCTCTCGAGCTACATGTCTAATGGAAGCACTCTTTAAATAAAATATAATTAAATTAAAAAAAGGTGACCGTGTGTGGGGAATCTTCCTAAGGCACCCAAGAATTTAAAAAGACCTTTTCCCACTCGTATTACTTACAGGACAGTCTTGTTTCTCTTCTCTCCAAAGTTAAAAATGTTGGCTAGTTAGGAACCTTAGCATACACGATGACATAGTTGAATATCATTTAAAAAAAACCAGAACAAAAAGAAAACCCTTGGTGAATGTAAAGCACTATGTCCAGACAGCCTAGGTTTTGCTAGCTACGCAAATACATCATGGACAACATGTAGAAATAGTCACGTTAATGCCGAGGTTTCCGTTGTCAGCAAAAAGGTGTGCTATAGCCGTATCAAAAACTAGGCAGTCGCTGTTCAGAATGGCCGCAGACACCCCGTCATGGATGGAGCGGGGCGTTGCCTCCCAGGTCAGCCGGCGGCGGTTGCCGTTCAGCTCCAGTCTGTACGCAAAGTTCTCCGCTTGCTTACGGGTGCCGATGAGCAGCACGATGGCAAAAAACTGCTGGTGACCTTCGTACTTCTCTTGTTTCTCCAGCACCAGCATGAAGTGGTGACCGAAGCACGACTGCATCATCACCCAGTCAACCGCACCTGGAAGGTTAATGTCTGTGGCAAGAAAGACGATGTCTTCTCCCTGAAGGGTGGTAATGCTTTTGTGGGCATGCATGAGGTGGGACATCACGGCTTCCAAGGATCCCTGCCATTTACAGGAGGCACCAGGGCATGGGCAGGAGTAGGGACGATACTCACAGATGTCTTCGTGTTCTGGCTTTTCTGTGTGATGGAGTGTCAGAGAGCAGCCTGTTGTGGCGTACTGGAAAAAGACCAAATACAAGCTGTCAGGAAAGGCACCAGCACTAGTGTTCGCTGCTCCCACCTGTCAACTGGAAACACTGGTGATCAACCAGAACTCTTGTTCTCATTGCAAATTTTACATTAGATACTTCTATTTAGCCCTGGATTCAGAGCTGAGCTCTACTTATCTTTGTTTCCACTTAAAAAATAGATTCTTCTTGTCTTTTGTGGTTGGTTTTTTTCTAATGCAAGCACTCAGATAAAATGGATTGTAAGGCTGAGTTGTAGTTAGATTTGCTGTGGTCGTTAGATCTGATCGGTCCAGATCAGCTGAAGTGGTCCTGGTTTGTATTTTTCTTTTCTTTAAAAAGAACAAAGGATTCTAGTTTCAGCAAACAGCTACTGGAGTGTAGTACTTTTAATAGATGTACCTTATTACCATCACAGAGCAAAAGCACTTCCATTAAATTCAAATGCAGATTCCCCACAGCTTTTTTTAAACACTGGAACAGTTTCAACACTGCAGTTGTGAGAAGTAGAAAGAGTGAGGACAATTTTTCACCGAGCATAGAGCTAGCGCACAAGTAAGTACCATCTAACTTCTCCTAATGTCATTGGGCACATTAGAGGGTTAATTTGCTTTAAACAACTGGGGAGGCTTTTCCTTTTTCTAGTCAGCTCAGTGGTCCACACTGACCATACTGCTTTCACGCTACCTCCATAGAGAGAAAAAAGTCTCTCCTCTTCTCCCCAAGAGCGCAGCGATACCAACACCACTGCTAACACTATTACGCAGGTTACAACATGCGTGCATGGCCGCTAACGGACACTAGGACACTTCTTGAGGACAGATATAACCAAGGTATAAAGGATTATTTCTGGGCTAGTATGTGCGCAAGAAGTTTCAGCTCAAAGGGTTACATGCCCAAGGTGCAAGTCACCCACGCTGCGAACACTAGGAATACTGCACTAGGAATACTGGGACAGAAACTCGACCTTGTGCTTCTAGGGGAGCTTGTTTTGTAAGCCATGAAGAGTTAACATGAGCCTTCGCTTACTGTGTCTGCCTCTGCTGCTTAACCTTCTGCTAATGGCTTTATTGCAGGGCGCTGCAGCGGAACAAGGCATCCTCCTGCCAAAGGCAGAAGCCCCATCACGGCAAACGTGTGGTCTGCCATGCCTGCTGCCCTGCTGCGTAGCACAGCGATCCAGGTACGTGTACGCTTCCAGCCCCACCAGCCTGCTGGTTTCTCCCACATTCATACTCCCGTTAGCACTTCCATCATGCAATGTGTTGAAGAGTAGCTCCGAGTCTAACCTCTAACAAAATTAGTAAGGATATACAAGCTGCTGGTTGGGCGAAACCAGATGTCTAACGAAAGCAACTAGTGGTGACTATAGAAGTGAGAGCATAAAAACAAGACGAGCAAATAGCAGTGGCTTTGCCCTTCACTGCGAGAAGTACCCGCTTTTGTGTGCTCCCAAACCCATCACTATGGGTTTCGTTTGGTGAGAAGCCCTACCAATGGTGGGAGACAGTGAACAGCAAAAACTGACTTGCTGTCTTCATGCTGCTTGGCAAATGTCATCGATCTTTATCATACCCCTCAAAAGCCTGCTTTGTCTCTCCCTGTGTACAGGTTATACAGTACCTTTGAGTTACTTGGCCTGTGCACCTTTTCCACTTCTACCGTGTCTGCCTTGAGATGGGGAGACAGGGCCGTGCACAGTGTTAACAGTGCAGGTGTGGCACTAATGCCTGGGCTGGCATGACTGTTTTCTGCTTTTTCATTGCCCTTCTCATCATTTCTAGTATTCCATGCTGGAAAGTATTATGTACTCATTCTCATAGTCGTTTGTTCAGCACTGTGTTCTCTTTCCTAAGAGGAAAGAGTCAGCTCAGAGCTCATCACCATATACGTTGACTTAGCATGCCATGTTTTTGCCACCTATGTCACTCTGCGTGTGCTGCTCTGAACTTCACTTTGACAGGATAGCTTTCTGAGTGTCCTAAAGCATTCAGAAAACATCAGTTAAGCTTGAAAGTGCTCAGCAGAGGCAGGCCAGTATTATCAACCTTGTAAACAAAGGCAGGCAGGACACAGAATTAAAGTAACTTGTCTGAAGGCACATGGGAAATCAGTAGCAGAGCTGCGAATAGACTGCCAAGTCCAAATCCCTGCTGCTCTAGCCAGCAGACTCTCCCTTTAGTATACAAGTAGCGTGAGATATGAATAATGCTTCTGGAAAGAAGAGGGCTGCCTGCTCCTGTATGTGTCAGCAGTGTTCAGGGACCCAACGAGGACTGAGACCCTCTCGTGCTTCTCCCTCCTCCAGTGGTTTGTAAAACATGTCCCTGCTTTTAAGCTCCCTCCAGCCTTTAAAGCATTCATTCAAGCTTGGGTACAGGTGCTCAGCCCAGTCTAGTGGTGATCCTAGGGAGCTCCCCCAGGGACGCACAGCCCAGAAAACAGCAAGCCTCTGTGCCTTCCAGAGCCTCGCAGCGGTGAGGAAACTGGCCCAGGCCACAGCCAGCTGCCTGCCAGAGTGCATTTACAAACTCTGCTCTGCCAGCAGTGCTGGGTCTGCTGTTATGGCTCACCTGGGAAAGGACCAGAGAGCACTGTGTCATTTCATATAGAGCGTGCAGGCTCTATGCACATGTGCAGGTAGGGTGATGTAAGCAGACCCCTATGTGTAAGGGATGTCTGTTCAGTTAAAAACAAAATAAACATGCATTTTTATCAGAAAAAAGCCCACCGCTTTATTAGAGTCTACTATGTCTTCGAAATAGGAAGTGTGACCTTATTTAGGTTTAGTATATTTGTTTAAAATGACAATTTTTTTTTAAATTAAAGAAAAGCTCTGAAGAGGCTGTAGAGGCAGCATTGGACAATATACAGGAGTAAGTTTGTATACAATAATAACATGAATGTGCAATTTCCGTTTGCAAGTTGTTTGCTTAGTGGGAAACCTGTCATGCTTTCCCTTGAACTGATGGCATAGCAGCAGTGGTCTAAGGATACAGAGTGGTTCTGCCTGCTTCCTACCGCCTCTCTAAAGAAAATTAAAGAAAGCGACTAGTCTGGTACTATTTAAGACCTCTCAGTTTATATACAGTCTCGCTATGTTTTCCACTTTTTAAATCCAAAGTGTTAGTTGTGAGGTGCAGAAAGACTTTCAGTTTTTTTCTGCAAAGCAACGTGTAAGAGTACAGTACAAGGAATTTACTGGATTCACTTTTCTTCAAAAGGACCAGAAGCATCTGGAAACCCAGAAACATGGTGGTATCTCCAGTTAAAGATGGCTGTGTTAAAGGATCTTGGGAGACTCTTCATGTGAGGTATCTGTCCTAGCTTCCAAGATGCAGAGCATCACCACTCCTAGGAGAGCTGGCAAGAATGGGGTTTCAGTCCCCTGAGAAATCAAGCCCCATGTACTTAGATTTTTTTTTTTTAATGTATGTAATAACTAGAAAAGTAATTTCCTTTATTATAAGTAAAAGGTATTGTTAAGTTGAATTAATCACAGCACTGAGAATTCACTGGTGTACCTATGCAGAAGTTCTGTGGGTTTTTTTTGTTTGTTTCTTTTTCGCTATTATACCTTGCTAAATGCCATGCATATAGCTGCCCACCCGGGCTGCTATCAGTCTGTAAACAAACACCGAATTTGCTAATGGATATTTCCTTAGTGCTGGGCTAGTTTTTGGGTGTGTATGTTGGAGGCAAGTTCTACTGTAAACTGAAACGCAAGCAGGAACCGCCTGCAGTTTTACACAGGGCAGATGAGGGGTGCTGGTCCCAGGTCATTTCCATGGCCACGCCAAGATCACTCAAGCACAAACAAACATCTTTGTCAAGTCCCACCACAAAAGGCTAGCAAAACACGGCAGGGCACAGATCTCGGCTAATACTCGTGGTCGCCTGAGGACTGCAGTTCTGCCGATGACAACAGAGAACACTCACAACTCAACATGCTTTCCCGCAGACTTTGGATGAAGTGGTTAAATCGAGAAACGCCTCTCCCACCCTACGCTGCTCAGCTAGCCAGGTCACAGTTCCAAGTTTAGCAGCTAACGATCACAGCGTATCTCATGCGCTGCTGTGAAAATGGATTCTGGTTCTCTTCACGCAGTTTCAAATTCGTAAGATTTATTTTCTTTCATAGGCAGTGTTGGACAAAACCCCCAAAGTTACAGAAGGACCTATATCCAAATTAAGTCAGCTTCATAACTAGATAGCACCTTTATATTATTTTCCACTTGCACTTATTTAAAAGATGAAAGAAAATAACTAATTCCTTTTGGCATTCATTAATTAGGAGTTTGAGTGTATTTATGATTTTATCTTCTGCAGATTGCTTAAAGCACTAAAAGGTATTTTATATTTTCAGTAACTTTACTGTGACTTTAAGATTTAAATCCTCCTATAGATTTTTTTTCCAGAAGCCCTGTAAAGCGCAGAGATGCAATAACGGTAATTCTTTCTTAAAGCATTTTAAAAAGAACTACCCTCAAAGCAGCTATAGCCACGGGCAACACCAAATCCCCATTTTCTGTCGGCTCTCTCGTGTCTCAGTCCTATTTATTTGGAGTACCATTCACAGTTATCTCTAGAAGTGCAGGGACCTCCTTCGGACAGACCACCACCTCTATTTGTTCTTTCACATTTTCTGGAGCTCTAAGTTTCCCCCCTCTCTGAAAGCTTACGTCAGGTTCCCTTAACACAGTGAAAACCACAGGTGAGTCAGGCCTGGGCTGGTGTGTGCCGGCTGCAGAGCAGGGCGGTTCTTGCCGAAACCCCTGGTGCGGCTGCAGCACCCGATGGGCACCCACCGCTGAAGGGGCCCGGTGGGTCACCTCCCCGCTGGCTGCCTGCGACCTACATAAGCACTGACTGAGAATTACAGCCCTGACAGTTTGTTACTGTTTCTGGGCCCAAGAAGTGAGAGTGAAAAGCATTAATGCGTGTTAATTTCACTTTGCAGCTCTTGGGAACAGTGAAAGCAGCAGAGCAGGAATTGCTCATGGCAGAAAAAATCCACATAAAAGAGAGGGTGTGCGAGGGAAGAGGAGCAGAGACTTATTTACACCTCTGCCTCCGCAAGGAGCTTCTGGGTGCCCGACGAGCGGGGAGCGGAGAGCTCACGAGCAGACGCTGGTGCGTGGGAAGGAGGCATGCTCCTGCATGGGTCATACTGCAGCATGGCCTGGGACACGGGGCTCCATGAGCGCCGTATTTTCGGGTCTGCAGGTCTGAGCTAGGCAACTCACAGGCGCACGCGTGACCACGGCAGCGTGGAGTGGGGGAACTTGACGTCCTGCCAGCACACCGACTGCTGCTGGTTCAGTCCCTCTTCAGCTCTCTCAGCTCTGACCTGGCTTGCAGGTGCTGTACTAAGAAACCAAACCAAGCCCCGAGTCAGCAGGAGCCCAGTCCACGGCCTCCTGCCTGCCGCAGCGGCACCCTCCGACATGCCGACCAGCAGAGACCCACACCTTGGGTTACTGCGGAGACCACCAAAACACCGCTGGGTCAGAGCCAAAGCTCTCCCAGTCCCACAACCAAGACACTGAGCTGCCCGATTCCCAGCACTTGCTTCAGCCATCGCAAACTTCACCAGCATCCCTCCTTTGCCAAGTCACTGCTTTGAAGAGCACGGTGTCAACCACAGGGGTAATACTTGCAGGAATTTTTGGAAAGGCTGTTTTCTTAACCGGTTGACATGTGCTAGCTGCCTTATTGTTATTTATATTTACAGAATGCCCAACTGGAGAAGTGTTTACAGCTGGTACACCTGAACCAGAACTTGCCTGACAGACGCAGGGATCGCTATTCAGTTCTCCCGGAGGGGTGTTCTTAGACATACTTCTCTTTGTTGGTGCTTACTCCTCTACCCGTCGAAAAAGCAAACCTCAAGGGGTGAAGAAGCCAATCCCATCAATTAAGGGCTTAAGAAACCTTTCTGTTCCAAGTGAGTAAAGTAACATCTGACAGGTAAAGTTAGGAATGTCTTATCTTCTCCTCTTTCTGGGGAAGAGTCTGTAGGCTTTTTCTTCCTTCTCCCACGCTTTGTTTACCCACAACGTGTGGGGACGAGCAGGCAGGAATCCTGCCTGGCAGTTCGGCTGCTGGGCAGACTGGCACCCTGTGGGCAGCAGAGCTGCACCTCAGTGCAATGAAGGGCTGCAAGGACTCTGGTCCGGGGAGCCACTCCAGCATGGATGCTTCTGTTTCATTTACGACAAGCAGGGAATACCAGCCGTCACAGATGAGACTGACGAGACACTTCAGAAAATGAGAACTAGGCCAGCATTTCCGTGAAAAACCCGCACGGGCTCTTTGTATTCCCTTGGGCTCAGACTGGGTCACAGCTGGGCGTGTGGCTCGCTGCACTTGTTGCCATGCTCAGCAGAGACAACCTGCGTCCCACCGCTGCGCTCCATCTGTTATTGCCACGGTGAGGTTAACTCCATTCAAGGGTGAGCGGTGAAACAGCCCCACGCTATCAAAAGCTCCGCGAGATGCCGCCAGCCGTCCCATCCTGTGACCCGTCCTGTGACCCAGCCGGCCCCGCGAGGCAGACGGAGCTCTCGCCACCAGCCACACTGTGCTGCAGGAGTCGACACAGACGATTTGCTCTGGAAGTGCCGTTACTCCCTGCACATCCTTAACCATGCTCGGGCTGGCCAGCCGGGGAAAGCTGCTGCTAGGGACTGGCTTTTCCAGGCAGAGGTGGCGAGTGCCTGCTCACAGCTCTCACCAGAAAGCTCGCCGTGTGCTGCCGGAGCCTGGCAGCGCCCACTCCGACTCCAGCGGTCCCACTGCCAGCCTGACCATGGCTCTCCACCTTGCCACGGACAGCTCTGTATTTTAAAACTTTCTTCTCATATTCCACATCAGCGACGGCTCCAGCAGTTCCTGTATCTGTCCCTCCATCACTTCAGCCTGTGGTTTTAAAGTGCTTTTGATGTTACAGAGGCATGAGCATCGAGGGGCTCCAGGAAGACATAAAAAGGACCCGCTCAGCACTGCCTGCCTGTACGTATCTGCCATCCTGGTAAATGTCTGTCAGGAAGGATAGGCACTTTAAAGCAGTTCACCTAGTTCTTTTAAATAGAAAACTCACAAAAAATGAGACATGTTTAATCTGAAGACTTGAAATAGTGCTGAGACAGAACAGACTTGAAAAAAGAATAATTCAGCTGTAATTACTGACCTGACAGCTTACCAGCCCCTGCCCTTCCAAAGGAGGGCTGCAGCGAACTAACGAGAGGGACACGGACAGGATTTCTGCTACCTCCATAAAACGCTTTTAAAAAAGACAGAGCATCAGCATAGGTAAAAATAACTAGGGAAAGAAAAAAAAAAAAGATCTAGCCTTTGTATCTACTGATTATGCCAAATACTAGGACAAAATTTAGAGCAGGATTTTCGGTGAATTAGAAAGGATCATTAGAAGTTTTGCTTTTAAAGGCTGGTGACAGTCCCATCATCTTATTTTACTTTAGAAACCTGCATAACCATGAAACAAGCTAATGAAGGCCAGCAAGCACCTCCTTTTCTGTTCTGTGTTTATGAAGGGGAAGAAATAAAGGGAGGAGGGGGACGCAGACCAGCAGCAAAGGAAGACTTGGCAGAGCTACAGCTTTGCTGTCTGCAGTGGCTCTGGATGAGTCCCACGTGCTGTCGCGGGAGGAGAGTCCTAGGGTATCTTCAGCGTGGGTATGACTGTAAATGCCAAGAAATCATCACCTTCTACAAACTGCCAAGTGAACCTGCTATTGCTTATGCTGGATGAACCTTAGAAAGCTCCTTAAAGTCTTCTCGTAATATTTCTGTATCGAACTAGCAGGGAAGACGAGACATATAAACCCATCGGGAAATTCTGCATCAGTCTGTTCTCCCCTCCTCAGCCCGCTCAGCGTGCAAATCCAAGGCCAGCGCAGACACGGCCAAACGCAACGCCGTACTTACCCCAGCTGGTTCGCATGGTTTTGGAAGCGAAAGATTATTTGGTTTTTTTGTTTTTTTTTTTTTTTCGGGCTGAAAGAGGATCACGCTGTTCTCTGCTGGTAAAAAAACCCCACGCTTCAAGGCCGTGTTTATACCGAAACACCCAAACGGGTAAGCTTTTCCGCTGCGTTTCTTGCCGAGGGGATATATGACTACGAGCCGCCAACACCCAAACTTTTCCACCGTGAAAAAAAAGTTTTTCTCCCTTCTTTTGACCATCGCATCGCCACCCGCCCTTTTCCTTGAGGAAAAGGAGCGTGGGGGGAAGTTTTAAGATAGAGGGCAGGGGGATGGGGATGGGGGGGGGGCCGGGCGGCCCGGTAGGGCCGCCCGGCCCCCCCCCCATCCCCATCCCCCTGCAAACCCCCTTACCTTGCAGGGGAAGAGCACGGCCGAGGCCACCTTCTCCATGGCCAGGTTCCTGATGCTGGGGGTGAGGGAGCCCCGGCAGGTGGGGCAGAGGCTCAGCTTCTGCCTGCATTGATTGCAGACCAGATGCCCGGCCTGACACTGCAGGATGGGCGGCAGCACATAGTCGAAGCAAACGGGGCACTCGAAGAGCGAGGTCAATTCGTGATGTTGCTGTTGCTGCTGCTGCGGCGGGGGAGGAGGAGGTGGAGGAGGAGGGGGGAGGCGGCGGAGGAGAGGCCCCGCCGGGACCCGGGAGGACGGCGGCGGGTCCGGCGGGAGACGGGGCGTGTTGCTGCTTGCCGCAGGGCTTGCTAGCGCCGGGGCCGGCGGAGGACGGGCGGCTCATCGCGCCGCGCCGCCGCCACCACCATCGGGCCGCCGGAGGGAGGGAGGGAGGAGGCGGCGCTGAGGCGAGCGGCGGCTGCGCGCGGCCTCCGCCCCGCTCCCGGCGTGCTCCGGGCGGCGGAGGCGGGAGCGCGGCGGGGCGGCGAGAGGGAGCTGTCCGCGGTAATTAACCACCTGCCGTTGCCGGCGGTAATTAAGCGTCCCCTACCCAAAACCCTCCTAGCGAGGGGAAGGTGCCGGCGGCGGTCACCGATCCCCCGCGCTGGCGGGGAGGGTGGTGGGGAAGGGGGCGAGGGGCATCTCCCCACCCCCGCCCCGGGGGGGTGCTGCGCTTGACTTCTTGGGTCATCGCATGACACCCGCCGGCGTGCGTGCGTCATGGCCGAGCCGCCATGGCGGGGGCGGCACCTGGGGGAGCCGGGCCCGGGCCGGTGCGGTGCTTGGCGGGGGGGGGGAGCGATAGAAATGTGGAAAAGAACAATAAAAGATGTCTGGGGCTGTTCTGAAGTGTTATTTGCGATGCGGTATTTCCTTCTGGTTTTACATGTGGGGACCAGGCAAGGAAAGAAGTCGGGCTGTTTTCATTCCCCAGGGAAACGAAGTTTTTTGGGGAAAAAATGTGGTACTTTTTGCACATCTTCTGATTCAGTAACGCTGGAGAAGTGAAGGCACTGAAGTCTCAGGAGAGAAATCTTTCAAAATCCCCTTCCTATTATAGCAGGACTGAGGAATAAAGAAGAGCGTTTGCTTGTAGGTGGTGGAGTCATCGTTAAATAGGGGTATTTGTGTATAGGCTCGTTGGTCAATATTCACCCGGCCCCTGTGATGTCATGGCTCTCCTCGCTCTGGGCGTCGATGCAATTCCCACCTGTTTCGTACAGAATCCTGCATACAATCAGGGTGACCAGAAACGAGCTCCGTCGTACAAGGTTATTTCCCCTGCCAGCAAAATGGGCAAGTTTTTCTCACCTATATTATTTTCCCAAGAGTTCTCCTTGCAATTTGGCTCTGAGGCTGCTTCTCCTTAAATGAGCGATACTTTCTTCCGAGATACCCACATCGAGCATTTTTAACACTTCACTAAAGTGGTGTTATTATCAAAGTTCCTTTAGGATGTGCAGCTGTGTGACTCGTTCTTGACTCCAGGCCTCGCAGAATTCTCAATTAAGGCACTATCTGTGCTCGACTTTCATTAAAAAACTTCCATTAAAAAGAAGATGCCTTATTAGCTGGAGTCTGATTTTTTTCTCATGGCTGTAAAGTTCCATTAAAGCTTGCAAGATGGCACAGGCCACGAAATGAGAAAAAATCCTTTTGTATACAGTTCCCCTGACAGAGTGTTTTACAGGTTGTTTTTCCTTTGCTATTTTAAGAAATCATTCAATAATACACCATGCATTCGGGTGTAATGAAAAGGCCTTGCACTTTATAAGGTACAAATTACCAAGATCACAGGGTGGACCTCACCAGGAGAACACAAATGGGAATGAGCACCTGAATTCTTGCTGAATTTTAATAGGAACCAGGCACTGCACTGAATGAAGCCTGTGACAGCAATCTCTCCCCGAGCCCTAGAAGTTAGACGGCACTAAGGAAAGGTTTGCGAGTTACACTGAGTAGTTTTAAAAAACCAAATCACTCTCAAAGAATGACAATATTTTGGCCTCTTGGAATAAAATTATGCTTAAAATCTTCACCGGTGGCTTACCAAACCAGTTCCAATTAAAACTGAATTCACAACAGAAAGCCAAACTCTTGATAACTAACTGCTGGGGAAAAAAAATGTTTAACAGATTCAGACATGGTATAATTGAGATGTTTGTACCATTTTCTCTAGAAATTATATGGCCGTACAATATATGGGCTAAAAAAGGCTACTGAGTTGTTAAGATTTTGAGAAATTTCCCTCTGTTGTTTTTATCTATAGGTTGTATCAAAACAAAACAGAGAACTTGGGTTGTAAAAGCTGTTGAGAAACTTTGCCATAGGCGTATGAATGTGTCTTTTGAGATTAGAGAATCAAAGTTAATAGGCCCTGAGATTCTAGTCTCCACCCTGGAGTGCCGAGCCCTTTTCCCCCCCCCCCCGATCCCATGGCCTGGCATGAAAACAAGGCCAGAATAGTCCTGTGGTCTTGGAGAAGAACTCTTACTTGGTTTATGGTTTATTATATATTCTGTGGTATAGGGAAGAGGAAAAATAAGAGCCTTTTCACAAATAGATTGGAACGGTGTGGATGTTTTTACAAATAAAATGTGTTTTTTTCTGTGCTTTCAATAATACAGGGTAATTTAAAAATATGTTATTTAAGCTCTCTCTATATATAAATTATTTTTTTTAAATGTCGGAATGTGGCTATCCCACTTTTTTTTTTTAAGCAGCCCCAAAGACTCCTCTTAAATAAATAATGTACAAAATAGTTTTTAGGAGATTGGTGTCTGGTTTAAAGACGCTCTGAATAGAGTCCATTTCTTCTGCTTGGGATAAATGGGAAAGCACGAGTCAGACTCTGAGCTGGTCGAATGAGTGCCAGAAAGGTACAAGGCTGCCACTGGCTTCCCCGGTTATCGATCTCCGCTAGCAAAGACACGGTCTCTGGAGATAGCCATAGCCTGGCTCACTGCAACGCTGTAGGCTACCGTGTCTACGCCATAGGAATAATTGTTTGCAGTAAAAAGGTGATTTGTAAAACAGCGGTAAATAGAGAAATGAGCTCTGCTTGTCTCCTCTGCAGCTTCAGAGCCCATCGCCCATTGGCGACCAGGTCCGTGCAGGAGAGGGACCTCGCGGGTGACGGATGTTTTCCACCGCTTTCTGAAGCTACATGGCCGGGAAGGGGAGGGCGGTGGGAGCGTGGTTGGGAGTGGAGCGGCAGCGCCCAGCTGAGACTTACAGATGCTGGCACACCCACGCGGGGAAGAGCTGACACCCTCCCCTCCTGCCAGGAAAGTTAACGGAGAGTTTATCTCCAGAGATAATGTGTGGCCTCAAAAGCCTTTTTATGCAGCTGATCCTGTTTCTTCCTTCTTGTGCGACTCCCTTGGAGGTTAAAACCTGCAGCTTGTCCACAACCTGCCAGAGGCTCTGATACTTGTTTCCTCCTTGAGATCGACTCATGCAAGGTGCCAAAACATGGCATGAGTTTCGCGTGTGTGTGTCTGGATTTGTTGCTCGCGTTCCTTGCCAGGTAGCCCCTGATGCCCCCAAATATTCCTGTATTTCAGGGCATGACAGCACCTCTGAGTATCTGTGGGATGTTTGTGGGGTTTTGCAAGGTTTATTTGTCTTCTGCAAAGAAATTTCCAGACTAGAAGTGAAAATCTGTAGCTGTTGTCCCTTGTCACGAGGACAGAGCTTTTTGAGGTGCTGGAGCCGTGGGGGTTTTTCAGAAAAGTTTGACTAATAGCCAGATTGTCTCATTATTGCTTCTTATTTTTAAAGCACCCATAAGAATGATATTACCTCACAGAAATGAGCAAGGGCTTAGTTCTCATTGAGGGAAATTAGCAGCTCAGATTTAGCCCTGCACTGCAAGAAGGTTATAAAAAGACACGAGGATGTGGGGGCAGAAGGATGAAAGCCCAAGGGAGGCAGCGAGGGCGTGTGTTCCTGCAGTCTGGTGCAGCATGGTTTCTCTTCCTTTTTCTGTCTTTAGCAATCAGACGGGCATTTGCCGCACCCAGTTTTGTGAGCGGGATGGGGAGCCACGGGGTGTGGGTGAGCAGGGGCCGGGGTGGGAGACAGGGGGTCTGGGGGTGATGGCGTGGCCGAAGGGATGGGGGACCCTGCTCCTGACGCCCCCTTCCCCTGCCTGCACCGGTGGCTGGAGTCGCCGGTGCGGTCACGGCAGGGTGACGAGCTGGCGCAGACCTGGCAGCCCCGGGTCCCCTCTCTGCAGCACGAGCGAGAGCCGGTGCAGGCAGGGCCAGACGCGCTGACTGTCCCCAGGGCTTGTCAGGAGCAAGAGGAAGGGCTGGCGCTGCTGCCTCACCATGGAAAACATCTCTGGAAGGCCAGTCTTTGCATCCTTTTATCTCCGTAGTTACCTGTTTAGCTATTATACAGCATACATAGCCTCACAATATACTGCGTTGCACTGGGTGACCGAGCTTCGTTAGTATTTACCACACAGTTTCATTCATTCATTTTTAATTCATTATTTGCATAAGCGCATGCTGGTATTCCCTGGTTAAAATAAGTGCTGTCTTGCAGCGTCGTTGCAAGGCCCCTGCCTTAGCATGGGCTCTTCTCTGTGCTCGTGTCCCCAGCTCCGATGTGCAGCGCCCGTGGGCAGCCCCGGGTGCTGCTGGGTGGGCAGCACGGCCTCCCCAGTCTGGCAGGAGGGACTGGTGGGGCGGGGGCACAGGGTGCCCTCCTGCCTGCAGGCAGGCTGCCTGTCACCTGCCAGCACCCTCTGGTTCTGGCTTGTGCTGGCAGCTCCACAGCCAGTGCTGGGGGCTGCTGTCTTGCCAATGCCCCCCAGGTTCCCAGCCCTGCCCCAGGCCCTTCTGCGTGGTGCCCGTGCCTGGGCGGCGGTGGCATGCCTGTCACGGTGTCACCAGGGCTGCCGGTGCCTGGAGACTGCAGCGCTTGGCTGACCCACAGCCCTGCAGCGGGGATGCCACGCACTCGGGGGAGCTCTGAATTGAGCAGAAATTGAAGAAGGGGGGAGATGACGAGTGCAGACCCCACGTTAGCTTGCTAACCAGTGGGCTCCTCACCCTGGCCGGGCTGAATCTCAGGCTGGTTGTGACCACTTTTTTTTTTTTTTAATTCAAATCATTTAAACCAAGCTCCTGGATCACTTGCAGAAAGGTTTATTGTTCTCAGTACAGTTTTTATTAGCAACACACATTTTGGTATGACTAATAAGTCTTTTTTTGGGTGATGTCTATAAAAAAGGAAGTGGAAAGTGGTTAACGTGAGCGAGGAGTGATATACCCTGCCTGTGCTCGCCAAGCTGCCGCAGGGTACCAGGACTTGGCCACGCTCAGAGTCAGTAAAATCGCTGAATTCACAGCAAGGAGCACCTCATGAGACTTTGTTTTGCCCTGGTCCCCGTGTATGAGCTGTGCTTCCCCGCTGGTGCATGGGATGCAGGATAGCTCCGTGAGCCAACCTGGCCGGGGTCCACGCTCGAGCTGTTGCTAAAGCGGGAGAGAGACCCGGTTGCAGAAGTCACAGCTGCAGAGAGCTGGGAGGAAATCTTACTCGTTGCAAACAGCTAAATTAGTTGCACACACTGGATGAAATAAATTAGATGCACACAGTATTGTCAACGCTCAATATTGATTTCACTTCCACTTCACTCTTAAGAGACACCTTGATTTCTTTAACATCTCTGCCTGGCATGGGAGGAAAGCAAATTGCCGCCCTCTTTCCTTTGTCTGCCAGCTGTCGTGGGAAGCAGAAGAACCTGCATCCTGCCACCTGGAAAATGTGTGCAGTGAGGCAGCGTCGCTAGCGATTGTTCCTCACCGGCGCAGGTGGGCGTAATGCCTTGCCGAACAGGGTGTCCGCTCAAGGCACCAAAGGCTGTTTTATTGGTGAAAGCGCTTTTTCTCCTCCAGACAGCAGTGTTTGGTAGAGTCGGCAGTGCGTGGGAGATGCCAGGACTCCTCAGAAGAAGGGGTCTGTCCCGTTCCAGCTGACGGTCGCGCCTGCCCACTTGGTCCTGATTGCCATCTCCACGGACGGACGCCTCTTCCCTGGGCTGCTTGGGTCTTCGCTTCGGTCCTCCTCCCAGTGATGCGAATGAGTATCTGAAAAGGAAACGCGGTTAAAAAAAAAGTCTAAAAAACCCAACCCCCCTCAAAAAAGTTTTAGAAAAGGTTAAAAGCAGAACGAGCTGGGTTGCTGCAGGTGTGCTGCCCGCCCTGCCCCAGGAGGGAGGTCGGGGCAGCGCTGTCTCGGTGTCCCCGGGGCCGGTGGGGGCTGTCCCCCGCGCTGTGCGGGCCCCCGCCTTGGGAAATTCAGGTGCTATAAATACTTGCAGGGTACGTTTGCATATTGTTTTTTTGAACAGATGCGCACATCCTTATCTGCAGCCACGCTGCGTATCATGACCATAAATCTCGATTCACCCTTCTTTCCTGCAAGTTTAGCCTTTAGTGTGGTGTTTTCAAGTTTCTTACTTTACTTTAAATGCCATAGTGAAAGGAGAGCAAGCAAAAGGGGCTGGGCATTCAGAAAGTGCAGGTAAATAGTGCGCAGCAGCATGGAGAAAGAAGAAACTCGCATCCTAAGCACGCAGCCTGGTTTGCAACCCAATTGATGCTACAAGGAGCAGTTCACTCCTCCTGGTGTGGATTTAAAACCTGAGGGGGAACATGAGGGCCATGCTGGCACCTGGCTGCTAGGCAGGAAGATATAAACTTAAGTCTAAGTCAGATGCTGAAAACAGGCTGTTAACCCATCCGGCATGCCAGCAGCGCTGCGGTAGAAATAGGTTTATTCAAAATTTTGAATTAATCATTAAATGATTCTGCTTCCTGTTGTATTTAAAATTTGCACTTACAGGAACGTTCTCTCCTGGGATTTGTCCCATGGGAGGGGTGGCTGTCTGTGGGTTTCCCTTCTCCTACTAGTTGTTTGAGGACACTCAGTCAGCGAGGCATTCATATTGGACTGATGGGGGCTTCATAGCAATGGAAGATGAAACACGGTTTTAAACAATATGTCTGTATTGAGTATTTAACACAGAAGCAACAGTTGCATCTTGTATCCTGAAAAACTGTCACTTCTCCAGTAAAAACTCTTTGGCCACATCTGGGAGTAGGGGAAAAAAATGGCAAAGTCCTGAGTGGCCCCCATGCTAGGACGAGACCACGGGCTCTGCGCCCGGGAAGGTGGGCCTGGTGGCTGTCCCCACTGTGTGCTCCATGGGTGGGATGGACTCTGTCCCGCTGGCAGCTCACCTGGCGCCTGCCCACCGGAGCCCCACTCAGCCCCCTGGCACTGGAGGACAGCACGGCCTTGGCTTTGCCCGGCGCTGGGCATCCACCATGGCAGGAACCAGCTGTGTGACGGGGGGTGTCAGTGAACCGGAGTTTATGCAGGGACTCAGGAGTTATTACTTCTATAGAAAATACTCCTATAGCTCTTCCCAGCAATGGGCACCTGCTTGAGAGCATTACCCCTTCCCAAATGGTCACGGTCCTTTCAAAGCCAGGTTTTTATTTATGTCTTTTTACACTGGTGTCATGAGTAGGCTCCTCACATTCCATGAAAGGTTAATATTATTGTGGTGGTGCATTTTCCACCCCACCCACCCCCCGAACCGCCTTATCATCTCAGTAATTCCTGTCAAGACTTGGCCTTTGTGCAATGAGTTTGGAGGTTAAGCATCCCTTGACCGTACCAGGAACTCCTGCATGGCTAAGGAGGGAGCAGCACTGACCGTACCAGGAATAACCAGCCAGCCCCTGACAGCCTTGGGACATATCTTACCTGGATCGTAACTCGGGCGGATCGGTACAGGTGGGTCTGTACCAGCGTCACTGCCATTTTTGAGAACTCCAGTAATTACCGACCTGGGTGGTGGCCAGGATGGAAATTTACTGATGCCTAAAGTCAATCATCTCGCGACCCTATAAACAGCAGTACCAAGTGAGACCCTCTGAGCTCTCCTGGACCACAGCGGGCTGCGCCCAGTATCTCCCTCTGAGCGGGATGCTTCTCAGAGTTTGCGAACTCATAAGTTTGCAAAGTTCAGAGGCCCGGCGACAGAAGCTGGGCTGAACTCCAGGGCCCCCTCACCCCTTGAGGCTTGACCTTCGCCTGTTGGGACAATCGCTTGAAGTGAGTATTTCACTTAGCTCGAGGGGAATTTTTAAGAGGTACCTTTATATGCATAGTGTGTGTGTGTTAATTGATTCAAATATTGTAGTAAATCCTATTTAATCACTTTGTAAATGCTAAATTAACCAATGATTAATTGCTGCTAAATTCCTGTGATTCTCTTTTTAACAGTAAATAAACCTTAAACTGCTGCTAGACGTATATAATCCTCAGACATGAACCGTTGATAACGTCTAAGGCGAAGTCTGGGTCCAGCCACAGCTAGGCTGCTCTCCGAGAAGGAGTTTAGGAAGGCAGGGGTCCATTCTGAACCTTGTGACTCAACAGGAGGCCTCCTTTACCCCCTTGTATTTTCAGTCTCTGTATAAATCATTCTAATTCGCTTCTACCTCCATTTTTTTTCTTTATATATATTCCATTCATTTAATAAATAATAGAGTGAACCTTGCCATTGAACTTCGTTAAATCACACTTTTATAAATGTCTATTAAAATCACTTTTTGCAAATATCTTTGACAGTAATTCTTTAAGCGACCTAACCACTCATCTGTGACAGTTATGTACAGTGTATGTATGTATATATTAAGTACAGAACATTGAATTGTATGTGTAAGTAGACCCACCCAGCTATACACACGTACAGTCTATGCATGGTCTGTATATGACATCCATACCTCGTATCCTCCCCGGTAAGCTCGGGTGCGTACCTATCGTTAGATGGGCTGTTTTTGTCTGCTCCTGCTGCCCGTTGTAGAAGTACAGGTGGAAGACTCTCTCTGTTTTCCAGTCAGAGAGGAGGCGGCTGTCGGTGCCGAAGAGAACGCCGTGCCTCCCGGTGATGCTGCACAACCAGACGGGCAGCCGGGGCGTCCGCAGCCTGGGGCACACCTGGGGAGAGGGGGGTGAAGCATCGCATTAGATGCGGTCTTTGTCCCCGAAGCCCTGGTGTCTGGTGTGAGGACATCAGGTACGGGCTGCGGGGCCGTGCCAGCTCTCACCTGCTGCTCCGCCTGCGCCCTGCCCCAGCGCAGGTAGCCCACCGGACCCCGCTGCCGCCATGCCTCCACGCGCCCGCCGTCAGGCCCTGGCTCCTGGCCACCGTCGAGCTCGTGCGGGCTCGCTCGGCCCGTCAGGAGGAGGCTGAGCACGGCCTGCGGGGCAATAGCCCATGGTCACGCCATGAGGCAGCACAGCAAAAGCCCTTTGCAAAATGGCAGCTGGCATCCCTCTCCCGGCTCTGTCGTGCCTGTCGTGAGCAGAGGAATGCCAGACTACCTGTGGCTTTATTATTATTATCATCATCAGCATCATCAGCATCATCATCGTCATTGTCATCGTCATCGTCATCATCATCATCATTGTCATCGTCATCTGTTTTTTAAGTGGACAGTCATGATTAAAATTTGCAAAATATCTTTCTATGGCCTTATGCTTTTTTTTTTATTGGATTAACACGTGAGAATTTTTTCCTAAATCAAATGTGGGAACAATAAAAAAAGAAAACTTGAGAAATGAGGCTAATGTTACCTGTGTACAGGTGATGTTTCCAAGACTGAATTTTAACAGAGGAGTTGCTGTGCAGTCTAAATCTTCTTGGACCCTGTACGACCAAGCACAAAGCATTAGGGCAGCATCCGGATCAGTGCCTGCGGCGATCGCTGTGCATCACTGGCTGATTAATGGGAAACAGGAAGAAATTCCACAGACTTATTTATTTCTCCGTGTTGTCGGCACAGCAGTGGTATCCTGACAGAGCAGTTTTATGGTCAGCTGGAGCTCTTGCACTTCAGATCTGCTCCTATTAAAATTCAAATTTAGGGTCAGATTCAACCCCCTGCAGATGGAGCCGGGATTTCCCTCGGTGCAATTACTGCTGAAAGGCCTCGATTACACCGGGTGTAGCCTGAATACAACTGTTCGAAGTAGCAGTGCAATTTTGTGTTAAATAGCTATCATAGTGTCACATTAGTATGAATCACATTTCATATCGGTATAAATATGCCTCTGTACCTTTCTAAAGCACCTTTACCCAAATCTAATTACATCGGGCTTAGAAAGACCCGATCAGTTACCTCCGCCAGCATAGTCACACCGGCAGAATTCTTCTGTGTTTAAATAAACTTCTTGTGATTTTCCCGTTTAATTGACTGTGACAGTGACTACTGCTGTCGGTGGGATAACTCTGGGTTTTATAGAGCGCGTTATTTTTGCTGTGTTTGCAAAGGGCTTCGCCCCTCTCCGCTGCTGCCTCCTGCCTGCTCCTGGCTGTGCAGGCAGATACTCGGGGTGTACAGCAGCCGTACCCGTAAAACACAGCCAGCGGGTCTGCGTCTGCCTCTTGGACAGCTGCTTCTCCACATTCGACTAAGAACAGACGGTTAAGTAAAACAAGGAAAAGACCATTTCGGAAGATGTAACTAAACTAGAGGAAAATGTTTAAAAAAGGAAATATACCTTTCCAGTGTCCTAGAGAAAAGTAAACTGTATAAAAATAGGATCACTCCATGACTTCCTTCGCCTTTGAACTGGAAAAAGAAATAAGTAATCACAGGGGAGGAATTATGGCAGGTATATGATGTTTAATTAAAACAATTCCTCTGCTTTAAGACGACCTTAGGTGAGTATGTTGAGCCAAATGAGTATGGTGTTATTCCGGGAAGATTTTGTAACTAATTTTCTTGAATAGGATCAGGTAAAAAACGGAATAAACTTCCAGTTTTGGGGTAAACTGGTTTTGTATACTTTTTTCCCCAGATTTTTGCTAAAGTTGCAAGGAACCGTATTTTGTATTTGAATAATGTACAAAATGCTGCCCCTGTTGACCCAGCGTTCGTGGACTGAGGGCGCTGAAATTGGTGGGTAAAGTCCTGGGGATTTTAGTGGGAGCAGGATCATTTCCCGTAGGAAAGGTTAGAAATGATCCATGAACTAACTGTACATTAACAGTCTGTATGTCCTGCTGAAGGCGATACTATTGATCTCCATAAGGTCCACTTTTGAATGGGAAATAAGATGTAAGCGAGCAACAAAATATCTCAGAATAAAGCAAATATCCCATACTTACACAGTTTATATGGTCAAAGAGGAACTCCTGAGCTGCTGCTTTCTCAGAGAACTCAAACAGCTGGATCTGTCGGGCACGAGCACGGGGGAAGATGTTGTAAAGGAGACACTAATTATATCGAAAAGCCGAGCTTTTTAATCCAGTGTTTCCTTTAGACAAATGAAAGAATAATGCAAGAGGCTACACTGCTCCTTCCTAAACTGAGGAGTTCAGCTCTGTACAAAGAGTTAGAGGAACAGCTTTACATTAACTGGTTTCTCCTTTTTGCGGGAGAAGAAAGATCAGCCTTTAATGAAAGGGAACGGCAGCCTCTGGACCCACCTAAAGCCCCTGTGAGGAGGCAGAAGTGTCTTACGGGCTCCAGCTGGGACGTGGGTCTAAAGTGATCCCAATTTGTGATGTACCGTAACTTAGGGAACAGGTTTGTGAGATTTTATGTGTCTTGTCTTTAAAAATTTCAGGCCAAATGTCTTTAAAGAAAATCCTTTTTGCAGAAGGTGTTTTTGTACTCACTCTTTCCGTGAAGTTGTCGGCTTTGTAGTCTCCGCTTGGCGTAACGTGGACGGCCGCGGTGACGAGGCAGATAACGGCTCTCCCACCTCCTCCTGCTGCCCACAGGGTGTCTGCCAGGGCCGCAGCCAGCGCCTGCCCTTGCTCCAGCCGGCTTATCCTGCACAGCCTGCGGGGCAGGAGACAGCAGCGTGGGGCAGGGACGTCGGGGGCCGGGGGGTGGGGGGGTCTGCGTTGAGGGTCCATCCTCGGGGATGCTGAGAGCCCCCCAACCCTGAGGCTGAACCTGAGTGTGAAACGGGTCCCTTCCCAGCCGAGGGCTGGATCGGACCCCAGAGATCCTGCCCCGCCTGAGTTATCTGGTGGCTGGGAGGACGGTGCAACCGTAACAAGTGATGCAAAGACGTGAGGGGATTTGTGCAGAAGGCAGCTGCGCATCGAGCTGCGCCCATCTTCATTGAAATTTCCACTTTTTGCTTGGTGCCGTCGCTGCTGCTGGTGCGGACGTGCTTCCCGCACGCTGGGAGCCGTGTGTCTGTGGTGGGAGCTTTCATCCCGGCTGGGGCTGCTGCGTGGGTGTCCCCAGGTGCTGCCGCAGGCTGCGGCCATGGCGCCAGGGAGCGGAACAAGGAAGCAAGTGCCACCATTGTTACAAAAACAAATATTTTGATGGGGAAAAAGCCTTGCTGGAGAGTCAGACAAGGCTTTTCTCCTAGGTGCAAATCCCTGCTTGTAGCTGCAAACCTGAAGTTGGGTCTAGTTCAGTTAAACCTAGGGGCTGGTGCTAGTCTGTCTTAGTCCAAATAATGCAAGGAAATAGTTTCTGTATGTCCCGTGGGAAGGCTGAGCTTCTTACCTTTCCAGGTGAGTATATTCCGTGTTTCTTTCGAAGAGCAGGTATTTAATGATGTGCGCTTGTACTGCCATCAGAATGGCTCTTGTTCCCCCCTAAAAACAGAGAGACAACACTTTCCAGTGCTAACGACCCTGAACTAGAACCTATGAAGTTGATCTCCTGGAAATCACAGCAATCCCTGGCCAGTGTGAGCCATCCCACTGTCAGTATCGGGGGGTAATTTTTCTTTTCTCCCTGGGAATTCAGGAGCGCTGCTGACAACTTCTAAGATAAATGGAAAAGTAAATTGAAAAAGATCTTATATGCCTAAAAACAAGAAGCCTTTACACAAGAAAAGACTCCAGAGTGGCCCTGCTGTGTCTCATGGGGAGGGGGGGTCCCGGACAGGGATCCCTCCTTCGCAGCGCTGCAGCCGCAGGGAAGGGCTCGGAGCTCCAGGTACCACGTATGCCCAGAAGCACCATGGCTTATTTATTCTCTCCTCCAGCCTCACAGCAAAGGGACCGGGGTCTTGAGGCAGCGTGGGGCTGATGTGGGGCCAGGCACGAGGGTGACCATGCCCAGCTCCCAGCCGTGCTGGCTGCACGTGTCAGGGCTGTCGTCCTCTCTGCAGTCACAGAGCCTCTGAGCTCTGGGAGTTTCACCTGCATTCGTAAAAAGGTTTTTAGGTTCCTGGTGGGTTAAAGGGATTTGCAATTTTAAGTGTGTATCTTGGTCTTCTGCTTTTTGGGGGCAGTATTATGATGGTAAATAAGAAAGAAGAAAACCTCCCTCTTCCAGTAAATGAAAATGTAGGTAAATTCACCTATTTGATTTCCAGGTGGGGCAGTAAGAAGAAGGTAACTCTAATTCACAAAAAAGAAATGGGCAATTACCACTGCTTTGTGCCCACCTACAACAACCTGCTGCTTCTCCCTTGAGTCTTCACCTTGGAAGCATTTAATACCATGGTATTTAAAGTCTGTGTCTGCAGCATGCTGCTGGATCAGGACACTTCATCCCACTTCCAGACACGCTTCAGCGTCTCCACCGCGAGGGCAGATGGAGCTTATGGCTGTGGAGCGTGGCTGCGGCTGGAAGCCCCCGCAACCTGCCCTGGGGAGAAAGCTCAGCCGGGCAGGCGTGCAGAGCACAGGGTGCAGGCGTGCAGAGTGTAGGGTGCAGGCATGGGGTGCAGGCATGCAGAGCGCAGGGTGCAGGTGTGGGGTGCACGATTGCAGAGCATAGGGAGCAGGCATGGGGTGCAGGCATGCAGAGCATAGGGTGCAGGCGTGCAGAGCACAGGGTGCAGGCGTGGGGTGCAGACATGCAGAACGTAGGGTGCAGGCGTACAGAGCGTGGGGAGCAGGCGTGGGGTGCAGGCGTGCAGAGCACAGGGTGCAGGCGTGGGGTGCAGACGTGCAGAACGTAGGGTGCAGGCGTACAGAGCGCGGGGAGCAGGCGTGGGGTGCAGGCGTGCAGAGCGCAGGGTGCTGCCATGGGGTGCAGGCATGTGCACTGCCGACGCACCCAGTGCTGGCTGCCAGCTCCTGCGAGTGGCTGAGATGCTGGGAAGATGATTCCAGTCACTGCGCTGAAACATTTACCTTTTCTGCCTCCAAAGCATAGGCCAGGTCAGAGTATGGCTCGCGAAACCTGAAGTACGCTTTTGCCCATTCGCAGCTGAAGACATGGTGCACGTTTCCAAACAGCAGCTTTCGCAGCCCCTGTGGAGGAGGAGAAAGATGGGCTGGGTTCAGCTCCCATCACATCCCAGCGTCGTGAAGGAGCTTTAATGTTAGAGAGGCCTCGGGATACAGGTTCAGTGTGTGTGCTCACAGCCAGAGCAGTGTAAAATCGTCTACTGAGAATCAGGCTCCATAATTTCAAAGCAAAGGTGATGTTTGTGGTTAATGCAGGGACTTACTTCACTCAGCATTCAACCACTCCTGTGAGGTACAGTTGCAGTGTGTAAATAGTTTCCATTTGGATACACTACATCTTTTGGGGGAAGAGCTGGGCAAGGTGCTCACCATCATCAGTGGCACTTCTGGGGACAGAATTAAACATCTACGTTTGCCCGTGCCAACCCTCTCTAAAGAGCTTGTGCAGCAGTTGCTGGGGTGGTGGGGTGCTGGTGGGAAGCAGAGGAGGGTTCGTCTGTGTCCCCCTCCTTGGAGGGCAGGCACGGCCATCGCTGAGTGTGTCCTGTGTCCAGGAGCCATCCAGGCACACGCAGCCAGCTTTTGGGTTGGCAGCTGAATTAAAAGAGAAAGTTCAAGAAAACATGTGGCTTCCACCTAAAATAGATATGCTTGCAATCTCTAAATATATCGGTGAGTTTCATTTATGGTAACTTTTAACAGAAGCACATTGCCAGGAGGGCAGGCGGGCGCTGTTCACCGGGGGGGCAGCGGGGGGTGATGGCCCCATCGGCCCCCCTCCCTCTCCCACGTTGGGTGCTGCGAGGGACCTGCCTGGGTGCGGGTGGCTGGGGGGGTGAACCTGCCTCCTGGCCTCCCCCTGCACCACCCCAGTCTGTGGGCGCTGCCTGGGCCCACCTGGAATGTTTTTCCTAATTAATTTTAATTTTGGTGAGTGATGTATTTGCTGAGCAGAGCAAACCAAGCATACATCATGGCTCTTCCCATTAAAAATTGCTTGCTACTGATCTGGGTGATTTGTGCAAGTGGGTCATGAACTGGAGAAGATGGATTCATGTGAAGCTGACAGTAAGCACAGTTACGTATCTAAATCTCTTCAGGACTGGACCTTTTCCAGATGCGTGTGCAGTAACGCAGCCCTGGCCAGGCTTTCACCTCTGGTATTAAGCCCTTGAGCTTCTCATTAAGTTTGTGCTCAAGTGACAGGGGGCTGGTTTGGCGTGGGAGGTCACGGGCGGTAAGGCCAGCACTGGAGACCGTCCTGCCATCACCTGCAGAAACCCCCCGAGCTTCTGGTGATGGCTCTTCACACGGGCAGGGGCAGCAGGCCCCTATCATTAGTGATCCCAAAACCAGGTATCTGGGTGAGAGCAGAAATATCTTACTGATCTCCCCAACTTCTGCCTCCTGTTCTGAGGCTGTTCGCTAGGAAAGCACTGAAGAGCAGGGAAACATTACACTTTGTCATTTGACCTATTATCTAATGAGAATTATAGTATATCAGTTTTAAGGTTGTGTTGCAACCATGTTCTTTAAAAGTCTCATAAATAAGTCATTATGATTATATACCTCTGTTACAGCTAACAGCAGGCTGCAGCCTGCAGCCCAGCAATACGCCAAGCCTCCCGTAACACCAGGTAAGGTTCCCGAGTCTCTTTCTTTTAACAAGATTAAATTACAGCTCATGCTTAATTCAGCGGGCCTGCTCACCATTGCCATTTCCAAGGAGATGGGCCGGCCGCCTGTGTCTGGAGAGAGCAGGAGGGGCTCGGGGACGGCGGAGGGGGGGGTGAGGCGGCGGCGGTGGCCCCGCAGGCTCTCCGGCTCCAGGTGGTCCATCGCCAGCGCTGCCCTGGCCTCGCTGGACAGAGAGAGGAGCAGATGGTACATCGTCCCGCCGCTACGCGCAGCCAAAGTTAACTCCCCCCAGTATTCCCAGTGGGGTGGGCGCAACGCCCCAGCAATGAGCTTACAGAGGGGCAGGGGAGGGAGGATACCTGCTGCCAGGGAGCATCGGCGTGTTTGACTTCCAGCTTTTTTCAAACATTACAAATACGTCCCTACAAGCTAATGATTACAGTATAAAGTAACGTTGTGTTTGTCTGAATTACAGGGGATAAACTTCAGTGCTTTGCAACCTAAAGACACAGAAGGTTTTCCAAATACTTACATTTTAGAGGTCTTAATTTGTTATCCTTTTTTCCTGTGTTCTAAAACTGACCATGAAAACCGTTACTTTTAGACAGAAAGGTTAATTTATGTTGGACTACTCTGGCACCTTGATTTAGATCAGGAAGACATTCCTTTAAAATATCTGAAGAAAACACGTGTTTCTTACAGGAGGAGCATAAGAAATAAATCTCCATAAAGATTGTCTGCTGTGCTGCATATATGGATGCATAATTTCCTCAGTATGACAGCCTGGTTGAACGGTCACAAAAACCACTAGAAAAATACAAAATGTTACCTTTTAGAGAAACAGTTACCTGATGAGTTTTGCTGATTTCCAAACTGAAAAGGGAAAATAAAACACAAATTAAAAAAAGAGGCATTGCTAACATGAAGGAACTTCAAAAGAGGAGTAAAAGCTATAGTAGTTGCATTACTGAGTACATGAAGACCTTTTTCCATGGTCACATAAGTATTGTTATAAAACATAACTTAAAAATTATATTAAAAAAGCACGTGGAATTAAAAATGTGATAATGAAGCAGAATAAAAGTCTTACCCATGGAAACTAAAGATTTCTCTCCATTTGTTTAGATCTGAAATTTTGCTGGCGATCTCCTCTAGCTGTGTCTGTGGCACGGTGTGCTCAGCCCCCCGGTCACCCATCGCCGGGCGATGCTGAGGGATGCGGGCACTGGGACTGCTCGGGGAGCGGCTCCCCCCGGACCCGCGCTGCTGCGAGGCACCCGAATCCCCTCTGCCTGTCACCCCCGGGGCTCCCTGTCACCTCCCACCGGCACACCGTGATTAAACTTCCATGAGAGCCCGTCGTAGTCTGTGTTTTTCTGTTCACTGTATAAGCAGCATGAATGTTTAATGCCAGACACAGAGCTGTATAAAGCTGACTGCAGCTATGTGCCTGCTCTGTGAGGGCTGGCTCCAGGCGAGGTCCCGTGCAGGAGCAGGGGAATTTTTCCAGCCGCAGGGCTGCAGCTCCCTCCCCGTGGGTTGACAACAAGCGGGACCGGGTCTGGGTTGTGAGGGCTGGGTGGGAAGTGCATAGCTCAAGGAAAAAAAATTCAGACTTAGCAGATGTCTGTAAAGTTGAGCAAGTTCACTGGGGAGACAAGCTGGGAAAAGGCGAGATCCGTGCGGAGTGATGTTCCCTTGACTTCTGGCACTTGCTGTAGCAAGGCTGGCATTCAGGGGCAGGGGTCAGGGACCGCATAGCTGAGCGGGAAACCCACTGGTTTGGTGCTGCTGGGGTCATGGAAATCTCACGGTTTGTTTTCTCCTCTTTCAGTCTGTGAGAACGCACATACTGGGGGTATCTGTCTGAGTTTCAGTGGAAAAAAATGTGAGGTTGAGCTGACGTTAATGAGCTGAGCCTGGCTTCCCCTGGCGCACTGGGGAGATGCTCTGGGTTTCCCCAGGCGTGTCTAAGCTGGGTCCGTCCGGGGCAGCCGTACAGTCCGGCTCTGACGGCTCTGCATTCTCTGCAGGGTTGTTTGGGACAGCTTGGTTCAAGTCTTGGTTTATGAAAACTGAAATTATCTGGGCCAGCCTGCATGCAAGACATCAAATGCCCGGTCTTTTCTTCCAGCTGAAGGAGCTGTGGCTTTACTGGATGAAAAAAGCTGCTCTCTTTTTTGGTGCTACACAGGCTCCAGTCTTTCAGCTTCCTAAAAACTGATGTAAAATCCCTTGTCCCCTTTGTCTGTACTGGAGTAGCTCTTCCTTATAGAAAGGGTAGAGTATCCATCAGGTTCCCAACAGGTTGAATCTAAGCCATGCACTTCTGCTTGGGAGCAAGGCTGGGGAAGAGGCGGGTGGGAGCGCGGTGCTGAGGGTGCTGGGGTGAGCACCACCTTGTGCTCGCGGGGCGAGAGCTCTCGCACAGAAACTCCTCCGTGCACAGGGGATGCTTTGTGGCAGCAGCTCCGCACCACCGTGCTGCCAACTGTCGTGGCTGCCAGAGTGCTTGTAAATGGGGATAATCAGAGTCAGAGCCAACCTTTTCTTCTCCCTTGCATGTTCCCGGGTGTGGGGAGCAGAGGACAATTCCCATTGTGGTCAGTGAGAGTTGTGTTCTTGAGCCCTAAGAACTGAATTTGGCTAGAAAGAAAGATGCCTCTTAGGAGCTGGGCTGTAACAGCAAAGCATACTCTACCGAGTGCATCCCTGCCTAACTTAATTGCCTCCCGAGGATGCATGCTGGCACGAAAGCAGTTTGACCTGGAAAATCAGTCAGTCCTTCCCTCTCTGATAAATACTGGCTTACCTCATGAGTTGATTTGTTATTAGCTCTTGTCATTTCTTCAGGTTCTTGACATAAGGAGATTTGTCTATGGATTTGTAAATAGAATAAAATAGATCAAATCTGCTCCCTGTTTGTAAGTAAACTGGGATGGAGCAGGCTGATGCAAACCTGCCTCTTCCCAGGGGTTAGAAATCAGGGTGTGGGACAAGCTGCCTTTCCAGATTTGGAGACTTCACAAGATTTGGGTATTTTATGGCAGAGGAGAATGAACCGGGTTCTGCAGAGCTGGCCATCGCTAGGACCAGGCACCAGCTCCCTCCGGGAAGGCTTGTGTCGCACCAGGGACGCAGAAGAGCTTTGGGTGAGGACATGCCCCTGGGAATCTGCTCTCAGTGTTGAAGCACTGGGGAATTTGGCGCTTTGAAGGTGCCACATCTGCTTTAACCCCTCTTGTGCCATGGAGTGATCTGGCCCAGCACCTTCCCTCGTGCTGGTCTCCTGCTGGTACACGGGACACCCAGGGTCAGGGGCCATGGGCTCTGCCTGCACCTCCTTGAGGGGGCTTCATTTTGGTAGACACCAGGCTCAGCACCTGGATAATGCAGACAGGCAACATCAACCCTTAACTCCCTTCTTCATCTGGGCAGCGCTGGGGAGCCAGGGCTGAGATGTGAGATGCTCCTTACTGCCAGCAATCAGTGAAGATGCATCAAAATAAATGGGATGACGGTACCATGCTTTCCTGCCAAGGACACGGTATAGTTTCTGTTTTGTTGATAGTACTGCAACAGCACATGTCTTGCTGTAATGTTTCTTCACTGGCCCCTTTATTTCCCTTTGTGCTTGATGTTTTTAACACAGTCTTCACCAAGGAATGAAACCCATGTAACTGTTGGCATTACAAGAGCCAGCAGCCCTTGGATCCCTCCTGCTCTCATCCCATGGTGCCCACCTCTCTGCGACCCACCACAAGCAATCTGAAATGGTAAGTGTGGGGTGGGCAGGCGTTTGGAGGTGTCACAGTGTCTTCCCTCTTCATCATGAGGTGGACAGCATGGAAAGGGGTTTTCAATGAGTGTTTGAGCACAACCAAACAGGGAGCAGCGTTAGCCGTGGCTGAGAGCTGATACTGTTTGGAGGCAGTGAGGTCCTGAGGAATGAGTGCAAGTGTCATTACCCGCCTCTCCCCTGCCATGCAGACCGCTTCCCAGTGAGCTGTGCCCTTTTGGGGACATCAGGTGAAACGTCAGAGCAGTTGTGATGGGGAACAGTGTCCCATACCTTGCTCTCATGTTTTCCATCATCCTGTCATTAATGTCCTTGACTTTGTGTCTTCCCGCAGAATGCTGGACTGAAATGAGGTTTTTCCCATCAAGCCCACACATTCTCTTGGTGCCGGCCATGATGACAAATTTGGGCAGCAGGACAGCAAACAGCCCAGGACCTGGCTGCAGGGTGGGAAGGCAGAAACCCCCCACCTGGTTCAGCAGTTGGTCTGGAAAACTGGAGGGAGGACCTGGCGTAGGACACCCCATACCTCAGCTGCATGCAGCATCCACACCACCCTGTCCTGTCCCCCCTGAGGGGCTGGTTCCCCTCGCCCCTTTTCCCACCTCCATCCAGGCTGGGCTGTTTGCATGCCTGCCCAGTGCCCCCCTGGGGAGGGGATGGAGTCCAACCTCGAGGTGATGGCAGCTGAGCAACACCCCCATCTGTGTGCCACTACCACACCGGAGGGGACACAGATGCTCACCTCCCGGCCTCTGACAGCAATGACGGCTGCCAGCAAAAATAATGTAGTTAAGAAGTTAATGGAACTTTGTGTTTCCGCAGCAGCTTCCATCTCCAGATGTCAAAGCCCTTTGAGACAATTGAATAATGGCCCAAGGGGAGAAACCCCTGTTTGCATCAACAGGGCTTTGGCACAGACCTCTCCTGACTTCTCCATGATGTAGGTAAATGCTTTGAGATGTCAGAGAGGAAGCTGTGAAGCTTAATTAACTTCTTCCCTAGCACAATCTCAGCACTGTGATAACTCAGAGAGGAAAGGTTCCTTGCTGGGGCAGCAGTGCTGGCATTTCTGCAGCTGCAGCCGGCACTGAGCATCCCTCCTGTGTCAGGCAGCGGGGCAGGCGTCCCTCGGCCCACCGCTCCCCGGGCCCAGGCTGTCGGGCATCTGGCTGCAGGGTTCGTCGTTAGCATGGATTCTGCTGCACTAATGCCTGAACTGCCCCGTACCGTGGGGTCTTGCTGAGGTGTGTCATTTCTTGGCTGCACTTTATGGAACTATGCAGATTTCAGTGTGGGCGTATCGCTCCTGCTGTTGCAGGTAGTTGACTAAGTCTGTTGTTCATGATGTTTCCAAATGACAAATAATCTCTGCTTGGGGTGGTAACTTGGACAACAAAACCCAGTAAGGTGAAGATGCTTTAGAAGGGTCCACTATGGGAGCCAGCAGTGCAACCTCCAGGATCCCTGCTCATGGCAGTCACAGCAGTGGGGTGGAACACGCGTCCAGAGAGCACCGTGAGCTCCACATCTGCAACACCATGCTCCTCCATTCACCCCTACATCAGCATTGTGGGCTGGTAGTCTAAGCCTGGTACGCACCCTTGTATATATATATTTATATATATTTTTATGTATGCACACTTCATGCACACACACACACAGACACACATGCATACTAACTTTTTATTGGGATAGGAAAAAATCTGATTTTTCGAGAACCTTCAAAATATATTTATATATTTCTCCTCACTATGCAATTTTTGTTGTTTTTTAAATCATGAAATATGCTAGTCTAGAAATTAAACAGGGCAAAACTTCTTTAGCTGGTGCTTATGGATTACAAGTGAGGCACAGAGTAGGTGCAGGTGCTCACCCAGGAGCATGGACTGAGCAGGTCTCGCTTGGTCTAACTGTTACTTTCAGCTGGTCAAACATAAATATTTTCTCAATTTTATTTTGCTAAGAAGTTGCTATGTTTGCCTTGGGAACTGGATGCAAATGAACAAAACAGCTGGCCTCCTGCTTGTGAGTGGGA
Organism: Theristicus caerulescens; assembly: GCA_020745775.1. NCBI lineage: Eukaryota > Metazoa > Chordata > Aves > Pelecaniformes > Threskiornithidae > Theristicus > Theristicus caerulescens. The sequence goes on along the minus strand of CM036565.1, from coordinate 10,171,647 downwards.
TGGGATGGGATGGGATGGGATGGGATGGGATGCAGGGGGAGCAGTGGAGCCGGGCTCTTGTGAGGTGATCCCCCCGTGAAAACGCCTGGACCCCGAGTCAAGGGCTTCTCTCTCCTGCAGAGCAAAAGGGACAGGAATGGGTTTATCTTCTGTGCTGGGACAGGTCTGTGCAACTCTGTATTTTACACATACGGGCCAGCTCCTTCTTCAGGGCTAGCAAGGACCACTCTGAGAAAGACACAGGCGTGAGTGGTCTGTACGTCCGATCCTGTACGCTGCTACAGAGCTGCAAAGCAGAGCAGCTTCATGAAACATCAGGAACAAAAAGGACGAAACATTACTTCTCATTATTTGCTGTATAGTAAACAATACCATGAGATGTAATACAAATTATGTGTTAAGAAGATACATTAACATTAAGAAGAATGTGCATATTAATTAAGAATAAAATGATGGAAAAAATTGAGGGTCGTGGCGACTTGCAGTAGCCCTTACACATTGTTACAATCCAGGAATATATGGTACAGCGTGGGGAGGCAGAGCTGCTTTGTGAAAGGGTTTGTGGAGTATAGCTGACAAACCTTTTACAAAAAACCCAGCAATGTTTTGCCATTCATAGTAAAGGTATAAAAACGGGCATAAATGTCGGAGAGGTCATCTTGCAAATTGCTGGAGCTTGAAGCACATAGTTTTCAGAGGTGAGTCCTAGCAGGCACCTGGGCCTGGTTTTCAGCACAGGTGACTCGATGGATGCTGGGTGGGATTGCTCCTCACCCGCAGCTGTGCGGAAGCAGACGGCAGCCCTGCAGATAAATGGGCCGCTGGTGCAGTGGCTGCTCCCCCCATGCATCTCCTCTTGTGTTTGCTCTGGGTGTTATCTCCATGTCCTGCAAGGAGCACCTCATCTCCAAGGCACCCACATCATCCCACGGAGGTAGTGTTTGGTGGCATAATGCTCTTTTGATCTATCTGTACGTAACCAGGCTGGTACAGCTGTACCTGGGAGGAGTGGCCTGGGTGCTTTAACTGACTTGCAGGAATTTAAGGGTGCAGGGGCTGATATGTTTGTCTGTTCTGGCTTCCTGTATGCCTTGAGGTAGAGAACCTCACATATTTCTTCATCAGTCTCTACTGAGCTTCAGCATGCCTTGTAAGCCTGTCTATTGTGTTATTCCATTGCTGCCCTTTGCTAAAGGTTTCAATTTTGTTTATTTGTATTATTTGATGAGAGAGAGTTTGCAGGGCTGTTTTCTGGACAGGGTTCTTCATGCTTCTCACTGTGAGGCTTTGGGAAGATGCAGTGCAATGTGAAAGGTGCCTGGTTTGCATTCCTGTCGCTTTGCTCTGGGAAATGCTCTTTGCCTTGGTTTGTTGCAGAGGTGGTGTTCAGCAGCACCAAGCCAGGCTGCCTCCCTCAGGCAAGCAGGAGGGAGTATTTGGTATCCCCTCTACACCCTGCTTTGCCATGAGTGTCTTTTTAACCAAGATTGTGAAGCCCCCAGCTATAGCGATTGCACAGGGAAATGAGGGCTTTCAGGACTTCAGGGTCAAAGAGTTACAATTTGGTTTGTTAAAATTAAAAAACTCAAAAGAGAGCTTTGTGGACAGAAATAATGATGTTGCCATGCATGTGATGCTGGTTTAAAGTGTTAGTGGTGGGTTCAGGTGCTTGGGCTCTGTCCTGCAAGCACTTGCTATAGCATTGTGTTCCCTCTCAGCACTGTGCTTTTGAGGCAGGGCCTGATGTGTGTTACGAGCAAAGCCCCCATGTTTTCTCTTCTCTTGCTTGATGCTTGTAGATTTGCTGGGTGTTCTTGTTCTCTGCTGCCCTGACACAGTAACAACTGCATCCCCGCCTTCACAAGGGCTAAAGGGTAAAACTGCTGCTGGTGATAGTGTGTGCCTCTGTTGCAACCCATTTATTTTACTTTCCAGATGCAGTTTAATGCTATTGCTATCTCTAGTTTTCTTCATTCCAGCTACTTTTCAAATAACTTACAGGAAAAAAAACCTCAAATGTCTTCATAAGTTCTTACCCCAAGAAAGGGAGGGTATTTTGATCTAGACGTTACCAAATAGTTTGTCTTCTTTTGTTTACTGCGTATGTCATACTGACATTTGTTTGAAACCTTCACTTTTTTAACTTCTTTAGAGCCAATCATTTACAAGTTAGTACATCTGGTGGTTGTCGAGTGCAGTAGTGATGAACCTCTTCGCTTTAAATATTCTTAAATGATGTAATTCTAATACATCAGGTCAGCTGCTCCAGTGGTTGTCCCTGAATCTTTTGATTTTGAAAAGGGAAATTCAAATCCAGCAAGTCTTATCAACAAGGCATTCAGAAAGTGCACCAGGGAGCAAACCAGGATGGTCCAGAATGAATTTGCAAACTGTTCACTGTGAGTCTTGAATATAAAACTTCCCTCTTTGAAATTAGCAATTTTCTCTGAAAGGTGATGGATTTTCACTTCTGAAGAGAAGAGAATCATGATGAGGCAACCACAGGAACCTGAAATGAAGGGAGAGATGCTCATCATCTCAGCAATCCCTGCAGCAAGGCCATCTGATGTACATCACACCCAAATGCCATATTGATAGTGTTATTATGGCCACTGTAACTTAGCTTTTACAGGGATTACTTTTAGAATCCAAGCCAACAGCTACTGAAATTGATAAGCTTTTTAAATTGAATTTGGCTTAGGACCCATAATACTTAGCACAGCTGCTTTAGTGCCCTGATCCAGCAAAGTATCTGTGGTCTTTTTCAGCTTTAAGCGGCTCATTGTCCCATTGAACATAACTGAACTGTCTGCTTAATGTATAAGTATGTGAATATGTACTTAAGTTCTTTATTAAATTATGATTGTAATATGTAATACCTTGTAAAATAGTGGTACATCTTGTCAGCCACGCTGGTGACACAGAGGATGGGCTTTACCTCCTCTGTGAGTGGCAGAGAGTCGGGGATGGTCCCTTATCCCTGTTGGCAGTATTTTTTCAGAGACCACTTTTACAGCAAGTTGATATCAGTCTCTCCCTCTCTGCTTCTCAATTCCTTCCTTCTTTGAGAAAATCTTGCTCGTGTAAGTGGTGATCTTGCTTACACAGCTGGAAACCTCATCTTGGTGAATACGAGCAGTTGCATTACTGACTTTTTTGGTTTGGGTTCCCCCTGCCTCTTTCCCCTCTCTGGTGTGATTCCTGGTTCTGACCATGTGCTGTGCCTCTGTGATGTGACCCCAGCCCTGGGTTCCCAGGGTTTGTGGGCACCATCCCCTTTTTTCTCCCAGCTTACAGAGAAGGGCCAGGAGTGCTGGGGCTGCCTGCACCTGTACCCATCCCACCCTCATGGAGGATTTTGGCATTTTTATCTCTTAACTCCAATTTGGAAAAACCCATGTTTTAATACAGCAAAGTCATCTGCCTTTCTGCCTAGCTTTATTCTGCCAGTTTAGAGTCAATGCAGCCACAGTCCCTAATACAGTCTCCCATGCCAATAAATCAGTGATCATAAGTAGCAAACACGGACAGGCATTAGCCTGATAGGCCATGGGTGGAGTGGTACTTACACGCAATGAAGCTCCAGAGGTACAACCCGACAGGGCCATGCAGAGTTTCGTAAGGGCTGCCAAAAGCATTGAACATGAAGAAACCTGCTCCCACCAGAGCAAAGATGATCAGTACTGTACAGAAGAGAATGACACTAACATGGATACTTGCAGGGATAATTTTGAGCAAATCTGGAAAAACTAAAAACAAAATGAACAAAGCATTATTATACACATTAGGCAAAGTTGCTTTAGAAGTCAGGTCAGGGATTTCTTGCCGGTTTGTGATAATTGTTTTAAATCGTGCTATTCCAAATGAAACTAAAAATGAAAATGAAGTCATTAACTAGAAACAGGTTTTCATGGATGATTGAAGGCAAAAGCATTTTGTGACACTTGGAAGTGTAGACTGGTGAGGAGAGAAAGACCAGCTCCAGAAAAAGCCTCTCCTCCCCTTCCTGAGCTTGTTTCCCTGTGCACATTACTCCCCTTGCCCTGGCCGTACCCTGTGCGGGATGCGGAACAGCACCTCTGCAGTCCCGGCACGCTGCCCATGGCTGTCCCCGCCTGGGGTCTGCACTGGGCTCTCCGGGGTGTGACCCCCAGTGCCTCCAGCTCTTTAAGCCCTGGGGACCTGCTGTGGATCAGCATCCTCGGTGGCTGCTCCCTCAGCCCCGTGTGTTGGCAGGCAGAACAAACTCCTCTCTACCTGTAGGTGCTATTAACGGCAGCGTGAGGTTTTGGGGGTTATTCGTTCCTGAGAAACCAGATCATGCAGAAGCAAGTTGGAGGGTAGCGTGCCTACTGTCTGCCAGGGTGGTATTTGATCCTTAACGTGAACAGCATATTCTTAGGAAAAAAAAAATCAGAAGCTGTATTTGAGGAAGCAGGTCCACCTTGCACTGGTCTGCACAGTGGTGTGCAGGGCTACCCACAGTGCCTGTGTGAGGGGTCTGATCTCACGTCCCTCAGCTGGAGGCTTGGCCATCTACTCGCCTCTTTTGGAGGCAGGGGGACAGCAAATCCAGAAATGGACTCTGCATTTCTGCTTATAAGGTCTCACTGAGGGACATGAGATTGGAAATGAATGGAGGGCAATTGATATTTATTTGGCTGGATTTTATCAGCTTCTGGGCTTGGTTACAATCAATGTGTGTCACTCTTACACCTGACCCTGCCTGGAGTGGTCAGCAACTCATATGAAACATGTTTCTCAGACTGGATTGTTCTGGTCAGTAGAGTCTTGTATTTATTTTATTTTCCAAAATAGAGTTCCAGAGAGGGTCAGGTGAGGATGAGAAGTTCCTGACTCTGTGTCAGTATCCATACCATGTGTGTTGTGTGTCTTGTGGTACCCGGGACAGGGTGAGGTAGCTCCCCATCCCGAGGGATGCTTCTTCTGGGTCCTCCTCCCAGGGTGGGTGCCTGGGCAGGGGAAGGCTGGGCAGCCCCTGTGGGTGCAGGGGTCCCTTGGGGGTCCCTCTTCCTTGCACCGGCCTCATGGTTTGGACCACATCATGGGCAATGTGTGATGGACAAAGTCCTCGGGAATATTCAAGCCCTGGCTGTATGGACAAGTGAGACCACTGGACAGATGAGGGAAGTGGAAGACTCTGGTTAGCCTCAGGTGTGTGCTCGTTTGGTTTGGAGTAGTGTGTGCTGTTTATTTATGTCTGATGTGTCTGAAGTGCACAAATGTTAGGGTTTGACTGCTTTACCTGCTAGGGAAGCAAAGGCAGCTCCTGGCTGGGATGCTATTTCAGAGCAGTGATTCCACCACTTTGATTAATACAAAATATGCCATGCTGTTTTGCTAAGTTTGTACCCAAAGAATTTTGGCTAAAAATATGTGGTTTTTTTCTGAAAACCTTAAGCAATAAATGTGTAAGTCAAAAGGTCCACATTAATTATGAAACAGCAGGAAATCATTAGCGAAGCTGTGGTGCTGACATACTGGCAGGTTAAATGTGTTGTGCACTGCGTGTTGCTGGGGGACATTTAAGGCTCCAAGAACGTATGATATCTGGGGAAGATAACATGTGAAGTTCTTTATAGTGTGGAGACTCCCTGTGAAAATCCACCAACAGTTATTGCTGAAGAGACACATAGGCACCTAAAAGGATCAGAGGTTTCTTACCTCCTATCTACTTTTAGAAAATAAAGGAAAATTGGTATTTTGATAAAAATCCCTAAAACCAGAAAAGGGATATATTTCTGTATGTACATTAATCTCTTAAATTATTTTAAAAATGAAATATGACGCTAAAGAAGGAGAAATTCATAAAGGTTACATCAAAGGGTTGCTTGCAACAAACTCTCTGAATAAAATTTTGAAAGAATAAGCAAATTTTATGATCAAAATTTTCTCCCCTGTATTTCTGCAAGTAAAACACTTATGGAATATTTGGTGTCTGGAAGCCCAAGGCCAAAAAGGGAAGATGATAAATCAATGAGAGGAAATGGAGAAATCTTAAAATAGAGAAGTGGGGTACCAAGCTAAAATAAGATGGAACAAGTAAAATGAGCGTGCAGCTGCAGAGCCTGGTGCTGCCCCGTGCCAGCTCTCCTCCTGCCGGCGGGTGAAATGCCGGTTGTTTGCAGCAGAGCTTTCTTCGACAGAGTTGAGAGTAAGAAGGCTGTTGCTTGGTAGGCGTGAGTGCTGTGTGTGTTACACGGTTAATGCAGCCGTATAATTTCGGTAACGGTGGGAAGCAGTGCCCAAATGGCGTGTGCAGTTTTGCACTTAGAGTTCATTATTGCTGCCTGATGGACCGAAGGCTGTGCTGAGTTCCAGCCATGTAATGGCTGGTGTGACTACATAGGCAAAAACTTAGGAATAATTTATTTTAAATATTTTTATGCAGTTTTTTAGTTACTGTTTCAAATTGTGATCCTGCTTAGCTAGGCACAAGGGGATAGTCAATCAGACTCGGTATGAGAGAATAATTTTTAATCATTCATGTTTGTTTGGCAACAACGAGTATTTTAGAAGGAATCATCAAATACACTTAACTGCTCCTGATCCACAGGGGCACGATTAAAGTGGGGGTAATAATGCCTCAGCGCTGCCTCGCTGCAGCTGTAATGTGCAGAGAGTAAAAAAGCCTCACATAAATTACTCTACCTTGTAAAATGTTTACCAGCAAACCGTTCTGCAGCTTGCCATGCAGTAAACACAGAGAAGCAGGTAATGTAGTGTCAAGTCAATTTATCTCCCTGACTAAATGAAAGGGAAATTAATGAAGCAAATATTTGCAAACTATTCTTGAAGCTGTGTTAAATAAATATCACCTTTTGCATCGTTGATGGCTGGCTGGGAGCAGAGAGGGGCACCCGGTGGCCGTGGGGGACCATGGCCCAGGGACCCTCACCAGGCACAGGGGCACAAGGGGGCACGCAGAGCCCTGCGCCCACCGTCTGCAATGCTGCACAACTGCTCACACCTTCCTTGAGTAACAGAGGAGCTGCCTGCTCCTGGGGACGGCACCAGCCCGGGGCTCTGCTCCACCGGACCCCCTTCCCTGGGGCATCCCTGCCGGCCTGGCTCCTGAGCGTGGGGAGCTCCTGGCTGCCAGGTCTAGGCCAGGAACACAACCACTTGCTCTCGCTGCATGTGCAGGTGCCACATGCAGCAAAACTACCTGTTTGCTAAATTTACCTATTTACCTAAAGGAAGAATTTGCCTGCATAAAGGTTACTTCTGCTGCTGACTACTTATTGTCCAGTTTGGCTATTGGTGCTTAAATTCCTTCTATCATCCTACTAAAACACAAAGCATGTTTTTGAAACTAGACCTTGTGGTTGTTGGACTTTATATTACATATTTCATATATTTACAAGCATAAGAAGCAGTTGCACTCTTAGTGTGGTACAATTTTATGGTTGTACCATTCAGGCTAGCCAATAAAACGGGTGAAGAGTCCCTACCTGTGCAGATTTACTACAAGGAATAGCCTTAGTTCTTGCAACACTACCTGATGTTTTAGGAGAACATGCAAAACTGTGTATTTAGTAATACAATTTCGTATTGTTTATTTTAAGAAAACAATTACTGCATTGTATTGAATCTTTCCCTTGGCACCTGCATTTACAGTTGTTTGTCATTAAAATTTTATATGCAACATATCAGGAAAAATTAATTTCAGCAGCTATGTTGTCTTGAAAGAAAAACATTCTTTCATTGTAATGAATGAAATTGTGTTAGGTATGCATGCCAGTGACCTTTAGAAAATGAACTGCTGACCCAGAAACTGATGAGAATCAGCAAGAGCAAATGAAGCAGAAGGCTTTCCCCAGCTGAACTGGGTTTGCTGGCAGAGCAAATTCATTTTACAATTAAAAGAGATATAGTGGTCAGAGGGGAGCATTTAATGGGAACAAGCATAGAACTAAATCATTTAGCCTATTTTCCGTGCCTTTTCTCAGACATGCTAAAGTGCACTTCAGCGCATTAAAGTATGGATGTGTATATTGTATGCAGTTATCCTGCTTTCCGGGACTCTCCCAGTGAGTTCCTGGGAGCACTGACTCGGATGGGATGGGTTGGCTGCAGCCCCAGAGAAGGTGAAGCAGCCTCCTTCATTAAGTGGTCTCTGAAGGGAACGCTTCTAGTAGAGGCATATTTTGCTAAGCCACCCAACCATTGTTTCTAAACATAAATCCTATTAAAGTAAGTGTTGTGTTTGCTTTTTAATCTAAATAAAAGATGACCTGAGAACAATTCATGAGGAGGACAGCAATGCTTCCACGCTCAGCTGTCAGTGAAAGCTCACGGAGGCAAAGCCTGCCCTCCGGCATGCTGTGATCGGTACAATGGGGCTTGTGAAATTATTTAGGCTGTAACTGGGCTATATTTCAGGTATACACAGTGCCAAAGATCATCTTGTAGCATTACCTTTTCAGAGTGCTATATAAAGGATGCCAGTACAGGCAAATAAGACTGACAAGACAGGCTTGTAATATTGTGTGAGACCTATTGAAGTATTTCACTGTTAATGCATGGCTTGTACAGAAGGAGAACAAAAGGTAAAAGAATACTCTAATAAGCAATCTTGGGTTCAGTTTTAGGTCAGTTAAGGCTCTGAGGTTGTGTTTCTGACCCCAGTGCTTCAGCCCTGCTAGCTCTGCTGCTGCAGGTGACGATCTGCTGTGATTGATGCCCGACGGGCTGGGACACTGGAAACAAGGCTGCTCTCTCTAAGGAAGGACGCTGCTCCATCACGGGCATGTCAGCAGCTTCACTTCTGACTCGAGGAGTCTCAGGCATAAGATTAAATCCAGCCTTGACTGCAGATCCTGGGAACTGGCATTAAAGCACATGCTTCAAACCTCATTTTCTCTGTCTGAAAATGAGAACGGTGATATTTACTGATGTTGAGTGAATTACTTTTTCAATGTTTTCTTTATGCAGTTCCTGGAAGCCTTGGAGTTCTTTGAATTTGTATGTTAGGCAGTCATATTAAAGAAATTAATTTTTAATATTGTCCTGTGCAGTAGGATTCTGTAGCTCTGTAGGAACGCTCAGGTTTTGTGGGTTTTTTACCATTCCAAAGTGGGTTGCCTAGTCATGACTAATTAAAAACTCCACATTGTATTATTTCTGTTCTTTGGTTACATTTGTGTTTGTGCTCTGTTGAAATTATACTTATGAATGCAAGTTTGGTAAACGCTTCGATAGGAAAGCTTGGTTACATGAGATTTCTGTGAGCATGGATAGAAAGCATATGGCTATAGTGAGAGCAAACTCTGTAACCCCGGAGTACTTTTGGTTGCAAATGCTCTGCAGTACTTGCACAGATCTAGAGCTTACCTGTATGTAGCATTTTGAGATTTAAAAAACCGTGATGATTCATATTATTAAATCATCACAAACAAGCTGTGCATTTGTATTCTCTCCTGTACCTGTAATATTAATTCACACTGCCCACAAAATTAAAATTCTTTTCAAACTATTGCTACAATCACACTAGCAGTGTATTAAAGTATTTCAGCCATAACAAGATGAAATGTACAGATGGAAGCCTGAATGCAAGGCACATCAGTGAAATGGTTTAAAAGTATCTAAGTAACAAATATGTGGAAATAAAATTATTAGAAAGAGAAGCCAATGGGCTATCTCGGCTGTGGTTTCCCTGGCATGGGTGCTGTCTGTCATGGCTGGGTTTAGTCCTGCCTCGTGCACTGAGCTGATACGAACTAGAGAGGGATGCCCTGCTTCTTGCCTCATGCCGAGGTCACTGTGGGTGACCTTTCCATAACTTCACTTGCACCAAATTGGCCACTGATTTATTCTGCTGCTGCTCTCCCTGCCCGAGGAGTCCCTGCGGGGGGCTGGTGCAAGCCCTGGGGCTGCTCAGCTGGGCTCCATCCCACGGCTGGGATGTGCAGGAATCGGGGTGCGCACTCGGCCAGGGCCCATGCAAGGCTGCCCGCGGGGGACGGCCCCGGCCTCGGGCTGCAGCTGCATCTTGTCCTCATTTTACAGCAGTTTAGCTCTGCCTCACAGCTCTGTCACTGTAATGAACACAGACAAATGTCAGTCACAGAGCTGCTGATTGCTACTGGCTTTGTTAGCTGTGGTTCATAACAATTTCACCTGCAGCAGAAAACTAATTCCTTGGGATTTAGTAGACCCCTCTGAAAATTCACCCCAGCCTATATCTGGCAGGGTGGAATGCCTGCATGCTGTGATGGCAAACAAAGAAACCAAGAGGAGAACTTCAGCTGCATAAATAGACTAGTGATGGAATTTAATTAGAGATTGCAAATCTTAATATTACATTAAATTAATTTGGTCTACTACTTTGGAAAAATATTATATAGTGAATAATTTCTGATACCTAATCTGGTAACCTTACCTTGCCTTAAATGATTCATGCAAGCAATTTACCAGTGCTGTTTTAGCAGAATGTTTCTAAACTGTGTTTTGTAATAACTTCAGGTGGCACATTGTACACATAACAAATGGCTGTTTGTTATTAGCTGTTTCATGTGCTGCTATATACAAACTGCGTGTTCACTTGATCATTTTATTGATCTTCTTATGCCTGAAGATAAATAGGTTATGAATATTACATGCAAAGCAAAACCATTGCTAACAGTCTTTTGATAAAATTCTGTATGTCAGATAACAAGTTCAACTTGCAGATCAACCGACTGAACGTCAGCTAGCATCAACCAGCCGTTCTTCCAGTTAATGCAGCAGATTGCTAACTTTTTGGCTGCTTTGTTTCTCAACAGCCAAACATATCTACACTGCAGCTCTTTCATGAGATTTCTGCTAGTTTAGTTCATTCTTTCATGACGGCACAGAGGATGTAACGTTGACACACACACAGAGGAAGATGATAGAGATTAATTGAAAAAGAAAAATATTCTTTTTCTAAAGTTATAGTATAAATCTTTTGAAATGTAGATAACTGTATAACTGAAATATAGATTGTTGAAAAAATTAGCAGGGCTTTACTATATCAGAAAATAAGTTATTTGAACCTGAAGATCAGAACACTAATGGTAGCATTTCCTTTAGAATATTTCATGCTTGTTGGGCTCTGTGTATGAGCAGGGGGACGCTGGGGCAGCTATCTCCCGGCTCCCCCAGCCATCAGCAGTGCAGTGTTAAATAATTCAAATGCCATTGTTACTCACATGAAAACTGGAAAGGTCTCCCCCCGAGCCCGCACTGTCTCACACGCTCGCCATAGAAAAGCCCATACTGGATTTCGCCAATGAACTTCTCCAGCTCCTGGCCGGTGGCGTTGACGAGCAGGGCTCCTGTCTTGCAGAGTATCGTCCCCTTAACCCACAGCTGCGTGCCGACGGCTGCCGCGGTCCCCAGCGCACATGCAAAGCTCAGCACCCCGGCTATGCAAAAGATAATTTTCTTCTGCTGGGCTGGCATGGTGGCGTGCAAAGTCCTCTGAGCGACACAGCTTTCAGCAAGGCAGTGACAAGGTCTTCATCAGCATGGCAAACAGCCGAGCTCCCCGGACAGAGCCCCGGGCACCCAGCCAGCCCCGCTCACGGTGGGAGCCCTCTCCTTAGAGAGCTTCAGCAGCGAACCTCCGTGAGGCACGCTTTTCTTGAAAGATGCTGTAAAGGTTTTTCTTCCCCATCCCCTTCCGTATAGCTCCAGCTTGCACACTAATGTGTTTAAATAAGCTAGAAAATAGAGCAGTTTGTAGAGTGTTTCAGTGCATCCTCTGTCACTTGATAACGCGGGTTTAAGATGACAGAAGGAGCCTCTCTGTAATTTGATGAGTGCTCTGCTCTTCCCAGCCCCCTGTCTGATTGGGCAAGCAGGGGATCTCAGAAACAGGCTTGGCTGCCGTGTCTGACTACTGCTTTCCAAAAAGGAAGTGTTCAGAGGGTTTTATTTTTCCAGGTTTTCCTCTAAAGCTAGCAATGCTGAGCTGCTGGTTTTTATTTTTTTTTGAGGGGTGTTTTTCTTTTTGTTGTTGTTGTTCCTAATGCAATGGCATGGGTAACACAGAACCCCTGCTAAGCCAGGAAGCCCCCTCTGCACTATTTGGTTGCATTTGGGCACTGCTTTTCCCTGTCAAGGCGTTCCCTGGCAAGGGCAGTGCATCTGTTATCTGTTGTATTGTTTTGGCTGCAGTGTGTAGGATGCTCAGACAAACATTTCAGTTTGTTTCAAATATACACAAATACACTTTCTCTTACTTTACAGAAGACCCAGTCTACCCCAGGGCTCGGTGGCATGCCGGCTCCCTGTGGTTCGTGCAGGAGAGGCACTGCTGGGCTCCCGCTGCCACCAGGGACCTGCCTTGTTCTTCGTGCAAGCCAAAGTCACGGGCACGAAATAACCCATCCCCTGGAGTGTGGCTAACGTGGGGCCTCGGCTAGGACCAGGAGCACGGCTGTCTGCATTGATCTACTGACTGCCAGTGACTTCAGCAAACACAGGGTTTGGGTTTTTTCCTAGCCAGAACAACTTAGAAAGTGGTTTGTTAACTGGATGCATATCCATTGCAGGAATACTCTTCAGGTGGTTTGAGTATCATATCAGTCAGGCTTAAAGCCTGAGTCTAGTTTAACTACATAGGTTTTAAGAGAACCTTGGAATTAAAATGAAGCAAGGCTGTGTACAGACAAATGATTTTCTTTTTTAAGCCAATGCTTAAGTAAAGCTGTGGTTCATGCTGTGATCATCACATGTAACCAAAAGATGGCACACTCTTGTGTCACTGGGGTCCGTTACCACTGCGCTTATACTGCACACAGTGCTGAATACATACAGGTTTGGGGAAATGCTTATTTTTAAAGATGGTTTTGAATACTTTATGTGAGCAGAATGCATTCATCATTCCCTGAAGACGGACTGTAATATTTTAGTACGATTATCACCAGCACAATAGCAGTGAAAGGAACAGACTTGAACATATGCATACACAAGTGACTATGTCCTAGCAAGAATTTGATGGGCAAAAAAAATTGAATTGCATATATCTGTTTTGGTGACTATTTTTTTCCCAAGAGTCAGCTTTCTGATAGTCTTTTCATATGGAGCAATAGTTTTTGCCACGGAAAATTATGTAGTTCTCTGAATGAGCTATGCTGTGTCTGAATCCCTCAGAAAAGCGGAGGTGGTGACACGGGAGCAGCCAGCACCGAGGGGGCTTTGCCCTGCAGTGTTCGGCTGTACCTTGCAATAGGCTAGGCAGTGGCTGGTGGCGTGAAGATAGCAAGAGATGAGACTGGGCTGGAGATAACACTGCGCATGGACAAGCTAGAAATTAGAGTGAAGAATTGTCCTGGAGTTTACCCTGGAGTAACTTTTTCTTGGAACATTCATTATCAGCTATGGATCCTGACTGCATTTGTTTGAAAACAATTCAGTTAATGTGCCTTGGCAGACAGTGCAAGTCCCTTTCTAACTCCAGCTGTGAATTCTGCAGAGAACAGTAAGGAGGCATCGACAGGGTCTGTTTGTTTGTGTTTGCACAGTAACACAATGTTGCTTTCTGGGCTGTTAAAATAATATTTCCTGGTACCTGGGGTACTGTGTTTATCAAACAAGTATAGGAGAAAAAAAAAGCTCACACTCTCTGATGTTAAAGACTGGCAGTTTTAGAAAAGAAGGTCTCTTTCAATGAACTTTTGACAGGTTTTTGTAACATCTTCCCTTTTCTAAAGCATGTGAAGCAAATAATGGGTTATTTACTGAATGGATAATTATTGGGTTATTTACTAATGGATAATTAACTGAAAAAGTGAAGCTAAGGTATCTGATGATCGCAGAAAATATTTTATTGCAAATGCTGTGTGCTCCACCACAACAAATACTGCTTTGAATGTATGACAAGAGCAAAGAAGATGCACTAAAAAGGGGAAACAAACATTTGTTTCTTCCCTCAGAAGCATTAGATTCCCCACTTTCTGATAATATCACATTAGAAGAAAGACCTAGGTGAGTTACTGTTCAAGGACAATCTTAAAAACCAAATAGAAGTAGCCAAGGAATATTGTAAAATCGCTGCTGTGACTGTGATAATACCTAATTCCTGGCCTGAGCATTGGGATGCTCCTTTCGTGAGCAGTGCATCATGCAGCATCGTGAGCTGTTTCACAGTCTGTGTTGCGTTCTCAGGCCTTTCCTGCGAGTCCCATCCTGTTTGCTGCAGAAGAGCTGCCTCCTTCAGCTTACTCGTCTTGCTCAAGTCCTTTCTCCCATCCCATATGTCCAAGATGTTACTAAATCTGTTATGTTTTTCCCTGTGATATTGGAAATGACTGCCCTTCTCCACGCTGGCTCAGACAGGCTCTGGAGGCCCTGGTTGTCCCCATCGCTGCCGTAGCCCCTCTCCCGCACGCCGGCTGCTTGGGGCTTTGCTGTTGGCGAGGAGGCATGCTGCTCCTCCCTGCCTTCTGCCCTGCGTCAGGTTTCAGCTCCTTCGTCCCATGTCCCTGCAGAGCAACGCTGCACCCTGGGACCTCTACCCGAACGCTGGCCGGTTGCTGCTCCCTCTTTGTCCTGATCTTTGCTGCCAGCTTTTCTGTGAGTGGATTGCGGATGGAATGTTTTTGTTCCTGACCCCCTAAATAACCATTTCTCCCTTCAGGCCTACATACAATGAAAAAGATAAAGGAAAGACTGTTGTTGTTTAGCTTATTTAAAAAAAAAAAAATTAGAGTGAGGCTATATTATCAGAAAATCTTGACTGTTTGGATACTGAGCTATATAGGGGTCTTGTCTCTTATGCCATACTTGTACAGTGGCACAATGACAGTCTCAGGCTTTTCCACCTGTGCCACTACCCTGTAGAGGGCTCGTACTCTTCCTCCCTGTTTAACATGGTGTTATCTGCTCCTGTGTAGCTGTTCCTGAAAAGGACTGACTTTAAATTGTCATTGATGCACTTTCTCCTCAAATTTTCTCTCAACCACTAAGTTTTTTTTTTTTAAAACCCTAAATTTAAAGAAATAGACTATAATACTTCTCAACCCAAGTCACTGGAATGTTGTACGATGATTAACTAATTTCACTTTTCATTGTAAGTATAACATGATGTTGTGTGAGTACTAGTGGTGATGTATAAAATGCTGCCATCCATGCGACTTCGGTTGCAACTGCAGATGCTCGGCTCCTCCTTCAGTCGGTCCTCAGAGTGAGCAGCACCATGTGCCATTCCAGTTCGCTGACTGCATTTAGCAACCAGTGCAGGTCAACAGTGCATGAGGTGAAGAACCACTGTGCAAAATGCACTGAACTAGATATTTCTGATGAGGGCAAATGTCCATTAAGTGAGGAGTGGAAAAGAACCACCTTGTTTTTTCTCTCACAGGTGCCTAAACCCCAGTTTAATGATACTTAAGGGTAAATATGCAATGTGAGGTATAGATAGATTAAGAACAGTGGCTTGTATACGTGAACCTGGAAAGCAGTAATAGCATACCACTTCTTAGAGAGATTGAAGCGTCCTGTGCTAACTTGATCTTGGGCAATCGTTGCAGTCAGACACTTTATTTTTAATTTCATCAATTACATTTATCCTATGGTAAGGACAGAGTAGAAAAACATTTTAGGACCCGCAAAACTGTCACAAAGTTTTGTAAGAGATTTGGATTTTATAACTCTTATGGATGAAAACTTCTGTATATCCACAGTCATGTAATGACTCGTGATATGTGTAGAACCGATGCTGATTACATTCTGTTCTTTTCCACTGTCACAACTGTTGTAGAGCTGATACCAATTTACCAGAAAGGCCATCCTTGTTTGTAGAAATGTTCAGGATGAAAACACCAGGAGTGATGAGGACCCATAGCAATGTGCATTTTAGCAGGAACACCTGTGGGAAGTTTGCATGTTGGCTGGAGTCAGTCACAGTCCAGACAAGTGGTGCCATTTGTCCCTCACTACCATGAGAACTGAATAGACCTGCAAATGTTAAAAATGAGAGATGTCCTTGAAGAAAGCATATAACCAATAATTAACACAATATTTTCAGAAGTTACCCTCTATTTTTAATTAGCATCAGCAAAGTCACAGCAAATGACAAGAATTTAGTCATGATGGTAAAAAAAAAAAATGTACCATGAACTGGTATTTGCCATTCTTGCTTTATTCTTCATATTCCCATACTAAAGTAGTGGCTTAAGGCACTACTAATTTGACTACAGGTGACATGAAATACTTGCTACACCTTGAACAGAGGCAGCTCAACCAAACCTGGCTCCCCTGGCAGTGGTGGTGGTGGGGGAACAAAACAAACTAAAACTCCAGATCAGAATGTTTGCAGACTTGAGGCTTTAAAAAACCTGGATTTGAACCTGCACTTCTCAAACACCAGTGACTGAACTGAGGACTGGAGCAGTGGATAGTGTAAATATCTAGCCAGATCTGTGACCCTGACCTATGGACTTCATGGGGCCAGTCTCTACTGGGACACTTGCACTATAGAGGTGCTGTAAAATGCAGGCAAATCAACACAGAACAGCGAGTACCATTCTGCATGACAAAAACCGCCAGAACGCTGGGATCTGTGTGTTTAAATACATCAAGATGCATTTGACAAAGCCTCGGGAATAAAATGTAATGATACTATCTTAAAAAATGCATGATATTAATCTTCCCAAAGCCAGGGATCACAGCACTGATCTGGTGTGCCAATGTAACTTATGAAAAGCTCTGAAAGATTTTTATCCACTAGTGGAGTGAAGGAAAAGAGTTGACAAATGCTGCTGGCCAGGCTTTGGAGCATGCCCTAGGATCACATACAAAGTCTGATAAACCTGTCAAGGAAGGAGTCTCGGAGCTAGATTTTAAAGTTTGAAGATCTCAGACTTGTTGGTCCTCGCCTTTGGTGAACAACACAACTTGATGGATGAAAAGTAATTCAGTAACTAAAAGTGACAAAGATTTAAATAGAAGATGTATTAACAAATATGAGACAGTGTAGGGCATTACTATCCTACTTTATTGCTATCGCCTAGTTCAGCCTCAGCTTTTATCTGTGGTATGATTAGAGAATTGTTTAGAGACAAAAGAAATGTGGTTTGCCTGTATTTCCTATTCTTGTCCATACTAAGTTCAAACATAAGCTCATTTGTAGAGTGCTGCTGTTAATTTTATTTAGGCTTATTTGCAACCGACTGTCTAATCTTGTATTTCCAAAGTACCTTGTGTTTGTACTGTCCTGGAGATGTAGCACAAGGAGAGGATCTGGCACAAATAACTGATAGAAAGGGGAAAAAGTTTTCATGCTTGCTTACTGTATACAGGAATGCACCTACCACTCTGATACCTAAGGAGATGGCACCGATGCCGAGAGAGGGGAATGTGTTCTGCATGGCAGGACACTGATTGCAGGCTGTGATTGAGACTGCAGCCCTGCTTCAGGGAGGTAGGCAAGTACAGGACATCCACCTGCATGCTGGAAAAGGGAGGAGCCCTAAAGCTTTAATGTTGTATTATTTTTGTTTTGAGGATTCGTTAATCAGAAACTGTACCTCTGTTGAGATCATGTTTCCTGTCTCCCTTGGCTGATCCACTGGGATCAGTGGACATGTTTGGGTGGTACAGACTGGCCCCTGGGAGCATCCTTTGGGAATCGCAGAGCAGTGTGCCTCCGTTGCCCTGTGCCGGGAGCGGCAGCTGAAAGGAGATGGACTGAGCAACTTGCCCAAGGGCCACCCAAGGCTGCAGCCCCAGAGGGGACATGGTGTCGTCGCTGATGGACCAGCACAGTGGCTCTCCGTAGTCATTTGGCTCCTCTGGGAGCTGGATCAGGATCTCCCACAGACCCCAGGCAGCAGAGCAAGAGGGAACGGTGCCCTTCGCTCCTCTGCTTGGCCTTGCACCACTGGAGCAGAGTGAGGGGCTGCACCTCGGGAGGGGGGTGGGTGGAAAATGGGGGGGAGGCTTTGCTGCACCCTCCTCCTCAGCTTGTACCCGGGACCTAAAACTCCTCCGGGGAAGAGGAGAGACTGCTTGTGCCTCCGGAGCCGCAGGGGCAGCGGGGGGGACCCGCCTGGAGCGGGGCTGTGCTGCAGCGCGGCCGGGGGCGGCTCAGCTGGGTGCCGGCCTCCTCGCCACCAGAGCCTGGGCGGACCTGCCTCGTCCGCAGCGGGCTATTATCTTCCCGAGTGAATTACTTATCCGCTAAAACGAACGATATTAAAAATGGGAAGAGACGATAGGGTGAAGGCGCGGGTGCTCTGTCCCTGCGGCTGGAAGGGGCCCGGAGGGAGCGGGGCCGACCGCTCCGCTCCCCCCAGAGGGCTGTCCCCCGCCGGGGCCGCCCTCCCCGCGCCCCAGCCCCTCCTCGCCGTCCCCCTGGGGCAGCTCGGGGGTCCCCGGCCGCAGCCGCCGTGCCAGGCGCGGCGTTCGGCCCCGCCATCGCCCCGCCGCGGTGCGGTGGGCAGCGCGGGGGCCGTGCCCGCGGCGGGGAGGGCTCGGGGCGGCCCCGGCCGGCACCTGCCGCGGGAGGGAGCGGGGCGGGCCGGGCCGCACCGCGCCGCCCCCGCGCCCGTCCGCCGCCGCGACGCGCAGCCCGCCCCCGGCGCGGCGGGGGTGAGGCGGGGGGCGAGCCGCCGAGTGCTGCTCCCTGGCGCTCGGAGCCCGCTCCAGCGCCCGCCCGCCGCGCCGGCGAACATGAGCGATCATGGCCGCCTTCGGGCTCCTCAGCTATGAGCACAGACCGCTCAAGCGGCCGCGCCTGGGGCCGCCCGACGTCTACCCGCAGGACCCGCGCCAGAAGGAGGTGAGACCGCCCGCGCCGCGCCCTGCCCGCGGCGCCGGGGCCCGGCCGCCAGCCCCGCGCCCGCCCCCCGCCCGCGGCGGGCCGCCGCCCTCGCCTCCCGGCCCGGCGCCTCCGCCGAAACTTTTGAGCGGCGCCGGGCGGCCGCGGAGCCGCCCGCTGACTTGCATTTTCTGCGGCGAGGCGGGGGCGGCGGCGGTGCCGCTCATCGCCACCTCGGCCTCGGCACCCTCCCCGCGGCCCGGCCGGCACCCGGGCTCGCCCTGCGGGGCGGTGGTGAGGCCAGCGGGGCGGAGGGGCCGGGCACCTGCCCTGAGGGACGCGGGCCTGTGAGGGGCACGGCCACCTGCCCTGAGGGGCACCCCTGGCCCATAGGGGGCATGGGCCTGTGAGAGGCACAGCCACCTGCCCTGAGGGGCACCCCCAGCCCTTGAGGGCTATGGGCCTGTGAGGGGTACCCCTGGCCTGTGAGGGGCATCCCCAGCCCGTGAGGGGTACAGCCACCTGCCGTGAGGGGCACCCCCAGCCCTTGAGGGCTATGGGCCTGTGAGAGGTACAGCCACCTGCCATGAGGGGCATCCCCAGCCTGTGAGGGCCATGGGCCTGTGAGGGGTATGGCCACCTGCTGTGAGGGTCACCCAGCCCATGAGGGGCACCCCTGGCTCATGAGGGGCATGGGCTGCCCAGAGGGTGAGAGGTGGCACCGGCTGGGGTGAGCGTGGGCCTGCTGAGCTGCTCACCCCTGTTTCTGACCTGACAGCAGGGACCCATCGTTGGAGGAATGAAAGGACTGGAGGGTTTTGGAGGTCGGGAAATGTATCTGAAAACACAGGGTGGAGGTGAGTGGGGCTGTAGCTTGTACTCTTGCGTCAGGCTGTGGCTGTCCTTCTCCTGGGTACCACAACCAAACCCATGGAGACCTGCCGTCGGTCGGTGCTGGGGGTGAGTGTGTAGCTCAGGCAGGCGCTGTGACGTGGCTGGCATGTCCAGCAAAGCCATGGGGTTGGTTGTAGGCTCTCCCCGGCTTCCCAGTCTTGCTTCTGGGCCGCTGGCCCTCCATAGGTGGGTGGAATTAGCCTCCGGTAGGGTTTTGTGAATGGGATGTCTCCCAGCAAAGTCAACGGGTCTCTCTTGAGATTTGCCTCGCGTGCTGTGTTGTGACTCGTATGTGAAGCTGTGTGCTCCAGATACCCCTGCCTCCTGCATGGCTGGTCTGGGATGTCCTGTTCTTCTGCTGTTCTGGCTGTCTTCTGTCCCAGTGAATTTGGCGCTAATAGAAGTCATCGGGCTGACAATAAGGATGAGCTCCAGGTAAATGGAGCAAATACAGCAGGGCAGCCATGCAACGCTCTTCGTGCTTTGCTCTCTTCCTGGTCTGTTGTTGTCTTGTTGAGACTTCCAGAAAGAAGGCTAATTAAGGGTAATTTGTTAGTTGTTTATGAGCATTATCATCTGGTTCACTATGTTGGAGAGCGCTCATCAGAGAGTGACTACTGGTCAGTGCTGGTTGAGAGGAGCTTGTACAACACACAATAAAAGATGCGTATTCAAGTCCATTACCAATCCTTTGAGACATATCTCAGTTTTTTGACCTCTAGCATCTTTCTGGCTTTCCACCTTTCTGCTGCTACTCATCATACTTATAAACTTGATGATTACGGTAACGAGAAATATTTCTCTAATGTGTATTTTTTATGTGTGATCATGATCAGGCTTGCAGAACTGCATCTGAACTCAGCTATGACAATGTATGGAGATGAATTTTTAGCTCTGGACTGTTGCATATTTTTAGTCAGGTACTGGATTGATTCTTGCAGACACATTTATAAATATGCAGCCAGTTACAATAAGAATGGAAGTGGCAAGTGCCCAGATGGTTAATATTTAAAATATGTTACATGGGTGCATTAGTAAATAGAAAATAACTGCAACAGGCTCATTGTTATTTGCCATAAAGTAATTGTTTGAAATGTGGCTTGGGAAAAGTCTTCATTCCACGTGTGTACGGGCGGTGTTAGTGTGCGTTGCACGGGGTATTTACAGGATACAGTCCTGTGTCGTTCCAGCCTTTGGGTTGGTGAAGTCTGTCTATCATTTGAAAAAGGAGACAAATGCGGAGTTACTGGTCCTAGTAGAGGTGGGGATGGGCTGTCTGGTGATGCTGGTGTTGCCGACTGTTGCCCTGTGCTTTTCTAAATTCCCTCTGTGCTAGGATCTAGCACCTCCAGGGACCCTGGGCTCTCATGCTCCAGAGCCAGCTCCTGAGCCTGTTCGCCTGAGCACCAGGTGGAAATCTGCATCCTTTGCAAGGTCCCCTCATGAAAAGCTTGGGGTAACAACTCCTGAGCATTGGCGTGTGCCCTGTGTGCAGAATGCTCTCTGCAGAAATAAGGGGGTGGCGGAAGGGAAGTCTTCAAATTGCATAGCACATAGCTTCTGCTTCAATGCAGTTACCTGCTGGAGCTGCTTTTAACACATGATACTGCTCTAAAAGAGAAAGATTAGGAGGAATTAGCTTTCCTTGTCTTTCTGTAATGTGTTTTCTTTGAACGCTGGACAGTGCTTTGCACATATTTTCTCTGTATAATCAGCAATCCCTGCTGCTGATAGTGGAGCAAAAGGTAGGTTTGAAAATCGTGCCCTGGCAGGAGCATCTGAAGGCAGGTGCTAGAATCAGCTTTTTTTTCTAACACTTCCAGTGCTCTAAATTGTTCCGTCTCCGTAGGATGGATAAAATATCATGCAAATTGTGTTTATTACAAGCCAAAGATATAACTACTGAATGTACCATATCATCAGGGCCAGATCCTGATGGTTTTACTCATGAATAATGCTTTTAACTTCAGTTGAATTCAGTTTCAAAGCACAAAAAAGCACAGTCGACACCATTTTATGCTGAAAAATAGCCTTCAGACAGAAAGAATTTCATTGCCTTCCCCACACATAGTGCATAGGGTTTGACCCTTCCAAGGCTCAATTCTCCAACGTCTACAATCACCAGTAGCCCAGACCACCTTCTCACCGGTAGGATGGGTATAGCAGTTGAAATTTCTGTCAGAGAGACCTCTCCGGTATTGTCCTCCTTATGCCAGTTGGGAATAGACCTGTCTTTCTGCACCCTTCAGTATTAAAAGAGACCAGTCTTCCTTCTTGCTCTCAGCATGTTTATAACATGGCCAATATGTCATCTTGCTAGTCTCTGGCAAAAGTTGCTTCTGCCTGTGGTTGGTTGTTGGGTATGGCTAATCCTTGTTTGTGACTTCTGAGCTGTTGATTTGGAGTGGATAATGCTGCTCTAAATATCGTTATTCCTCTCTTCATCATGAAATAGAGCTTGTTTAGTAATCTGTATCTGGCACAGTATTTTATGCTGTCTCTTTTAGGGAGTTATTTTTTTGATCTCGTTGTTCAAACCAAGCCCAACATAGTGGAAGCTGAGCCTGAGTGGAAGATTTCTGCTGCAGCAGCTACACCACAGGTTGACATCCTGGACCTTCCTGCAGAGGGTTTGGGTCTCCAAGCTAATGCTATGGTTGCTCCAAGCTGCTGAAAGTAGGTGCCCTGCTGTAATAAAGAAACATGAAGCAAAAGATGGAGCATGTGAGAGGATCTAAAAGTAACGACTGGTTAAAAAGATCTGGTTTGTTGCTTTCATGAGTTTAATATGGACTTCTTTTAAATTTCTCTTCTTAAGGAAATTTTTGAGGTTAGGGAGAAAAAGAATGCCTTTCAAAAAATTCCTTGGTTTTGACTGTCAAATAGTGCCGGTATAACTCTATACATTGTCTGTTTGCTCAGCTTAGATGGCAGAATAAACTGGCCAGTTCCTAGTTTTTCCAAAACCTTTATACATTGTTAGCTTTCTGCTTTTCTCTTACTGGCTTGGTGCTGCAGTAAGCAAGTGTAACTGCAGTAATAAGGAAGCAGGAGAGTGCTTAAGTTGAAACAGCTCATTCCTATTCATTAAAAGCAAGTTAATATGGAATTATACAGTTCAGAACACCCAACAGTGCCTCAATGCTTGATCCTAACAGTCGGTTCATTTGTTCTCGGTCTAGATTTGAGTGCCCTGACTGCAGCTGGCTGGGTAGGTGCTACAGGTGGCCTGCTCTGAACACGCTTTGCAGGAATCGCAGCTGCGATGGAGTGAAGTAATGCACGCAGACTTAAGTTGGGGTCTGACTTCTCGCAGAGGTGATGATGCTCAGCTCCTGTGAACATTGGCCTGAACTTGTCGGGCTTTCTTCCTGTAAAGATGTCCATCTGTATATGTTGTGTTCGCAAATGGAGTGCTGCAGATATATCTATGGGTCTTAAATATCCCACACGAAACAATTAACTTTCTGAAGCAAATTAACACAATTTGGGCCTGAATGTTCATTTGGCTATTTAAAATTGCAAAAGGGTTTTAAGCCTTGGTTGGGCTCGCTTGGGGCCCTGCTTGACATTTTGAAAGGAAGCTTGACATCCCTGCAGGAGCCCAGAGGATCCAGCATGTTGCGGCGCAGAGCGTCTCACTTAGTGACAGTGTCTGTCTGTGAGAGGGCTTGCGTCTGTCATTAGGAGAGGGCTTGCAAACCAAGCCAAGTGAAAGCGGGCTTAACTCTGGTACGTCCATTATCGTACAACGTAGCTGTGCTGGTGTTCTGCCTGTTTGTCCACGAAACTTTCCCCTCTGCTAGGGGACAGCTGTGCTCTTGGAAAGTGACCCTGAGCTGTTAATGGAGCTGGCGTAAGTGAGATGTAATGAGAGCTCCTGTGAACATATAGTTAATTTGTTTGTAAAGGTATCTCTGTGCATTGTGTTCACAGATGTCTTTTCATTTCTAGTTGGTGTTTGGTTATGCAACTGTGCTATGCTCTGTGTTTAAAATTTCTGAACTACTGCTGAAGGCAGGGAGAAATCTGAGCTAATAATCTGAGCCAGACAAAACCAAAACACTGATGTGTTTGTGTTATCAGTCCATCCGCAGCTTGTTCCTACAGTAGTGGTAGATATAGCAGTACAACATACGGTTCTTAGTTATTTTCAGCGTAATGATATCTTGACAGCTTTTTTCAAAAGAGGAGGAGTTTAAAGATAACAGAACTGGGGTCATCTGTGGAAATGGCACTAATAGTAACATACATCTCCATCTGTTTGCCATTTACCTTTTATTTATTTGCTTATAATATCTTTGATCACTTTCATCTCTGCCTTTATCTGTGTTTTCAAGGCTGTCTTGGGGATAGTGTGGGTGGAGGAGTGTTCCAGCACTTCTTGTTGATTTCATTTAAAATTCAGATGAGGCTTGCTAACTTCATAAACCCTAGAGAGCTTAGATTTCTTCTAAATACATTACTGTCTTCCGTGTTGCTCCCAAACTTTGTGAAAATACTGAAAAGCAAAATGCATTGCAAAGCATAAGAGAATAAACCAAATGGAAGCTTCTGGGTCACTGTTTTTGGGCAGACATGTTGCCCCAAACCAGTAATAAAATAATCTAAAATAAAATTGTGACATTCTTAACTTTATTTTCTCCTATTTTATTTGCTTGGTTGCATGGCAGTCACTCTTTGTTTTCATAGGTTATTTTACAGTCATCTTGGGGATTGTTCCAATATCCCACCCACTACCAGTGGTCCGTGGACCACTTGAGCTTGTGTAGAGTACCCTTGGTGGGAAGTAACTGATGTGCTGGGGGAGGTCTGTGCCTTCTCTTCAGAGGGAGATTAAGAAAAACAAACAAGCCAAGTTCCCATTCATCTGGTGTAGGTAAACGTCAGTCTGACAGGCGTGTGATCCTGAATAAGTGAATAAACTGCACAGCCTCCATGGAAGAATATTAACTTTGGTGAAGATACAGAGTGAAGATAGGGAAGGATGTGGCTTCCTTAGGAAGTTATATTCTGCATTTGTGAAGGCTCGGATATCTGTTTGCACCTAATGCTGCTGACCCCGCTTCTGTCTGTTCTGTGTTCTTGCTCACCAGCTAAGTCTGCTTAATTACTGGTATGCAGCAAAATGAACGTGTATTGATAGCATAGTAGGAGACTAGTAATGCTTCCACTGCAAAAGTAACTCCAGAAGAAGCAGGAACAGGGACAGATGTTTACTTGAAATTGTTTCTGCTAGACGTGGCCCGTTTCTTATTTCAGTAGAGATTCTCAAATAGTGGTTGTGAGGCCACAAACTGCAATACTAACTTTTTAAACTTCAACAAAACAACGATGCAAAATTTTTTTTGTGCTGGGGGAAGGAACACATAGGGTTCTGGTGGTAACGAGGGGTGTGCAGCAGCGTTCCGCTGTGGAGCAGTGCAGCTGGTTCCAGTGATCCGAGTGTATCTCGAGGAGAGGAGGATGCGCTGTTCTCCCTCTGCTGGTCAGGATGGCTGGTGACTGGCACCACTTTCACGAGGGAGATTTAGGGCTGGGTGCTGGGGAGCACTCCAGGTTTTACGAAGGCTGCCAAGGCCTTGTTTCCTGCTAC
The DNA here is from genome assembly GCA_020745775.1 of Theristicus caerulescens. Taxonomy (NCBI): domain Eukaryota; kingdom Metazoa; phylum Chordata; class Aves; order Pelecaniformes; family Threskiornithidae; genus Theristicus; species Theristicus caerulescens. The sequence continues at coordinate 10,146,406 of CM036565.1, read as the reverse complement.
CCTTCTCATGGGCAGCAACCCTCTTTCAGCAAAACAAGTGGCATCCTTATCAAGTTATGGCCTTGAAGTCTATAGTACAGCAAACACTTAATGGGGACTGGAGGGGGTAGGAGTGGCATCGTGTTCCCCTTCACTGAAATCCCGTGAATGTGCAAAGTGCTTTGAGGGTTCAGGTGAATGCAGAGTGTGACGTACTAGCAAATACATAAATTTTCTTTATAAAAACATGCTTCTCTGAATGATTTGACTTCTAAAATTGTCATTTCATTTTTTGCCCTTAAAACACTCTTTGCAGGATGAACTCACTGCAGTGAATGTAAAGCAAGGCTTCAGTAATCAACCTGCCTTCTCTGGAGATGAGCATGGATCCGCTAGAAATATTGTCATTAATGCTTCAAAGGTAAGACAGGGCTTTGTGGTCTGAGTATACTCATTGAAATTGGAACTGAGCTGGCAGTGGTTGTGCTTGGTTCTTGACTGCTTTGCTTTCTAGTTGGAAGTCTTCGTATTAAAGTTAATTACAGAACTAATACAAGAATGCTGAGCTGTGTTTCTGCTACCTAGTGTTATCAGTCTTCAGAGGAAAACATGGATGCCAAGAACAAAACATAACTAGCATACTTCGTTGTAGAAGAGACATTCATTTTTGCTCCTGTTCTTTTATTCGCTTCACTTACAAAGACAGTAGTGACTACTTCCCTGAAAGTCCCTAGTGTTTACACATCTTTAAATTGCTTTGGTCTTGTATCTGTTTCATCAGGCTGTTTTCTGCCAGGAGAAACTGGTTGCTGTGGTCCAGGTCTCTTGGAAGTATATTTTTGGATTGTTTAGTGAGATTTAACTTAGCTCTTCTGTGTGTTTTTTTTTTTTTTTGAGAGTCAAAGGAGTGTGAGATACAAAAGAGCAATAAAAATAACTAAAATATTAGTTACTATCCTCCAAATTGATAATAATAGCTTTTTAGGAAAAAAAAACATCCCATATTTCTTTGAGGGATCTGTCCAGATTTACATACTCTTCCCCCCCCCCCCCCCCCCCCTTCCCTATTGGGAAAGCATGAAGAAATATTTTTGAAGGAGAATGTTATCAAGAAGCTTACAGAAATGTTTTCAGACAAAGTAATTTTCTGCTGCTTTACTTTTAAAATATATAACTTTTTATGGCTTATTGGAAAATGTGAATTTACTTATACAGTGGTGCTCTCTTATTTTAGCAGGAGAAGAGATACAAGTAAATGACAGGGTTGCTGTTTTTGAAATGTTAAAGGTTTTCCTGTTACATTCTTCTGATTTTGTTTTCTAGAATTGCTACCTGCAGGCACTTTCTGTCTTATATTCTAATTATTCGTGTTTTGACTATTGAACATAACTGCTTGAAAAGTAAACCAGAAATTCACAAGAAAGTGCTTATAGTTATTTGAAAGATTTAAGTGTAGAATTACCAAAATAAGTTCAGTGTCTCCTAAAAGCTTTTTATAGATTTTAAAAGTACCCAACTATGAATATATTTATTAGAAAATCAAACATTTTATTCTTACTGACAGGCCTAAAAATTAATTTCTATTGTAGTAATTTTGAAAAGTAGATAAACTTACATGGGAAGTAAAGCCTCTGTTGGGTTTTTTCCTGTTGTTTTGTGACTGAAAGTACTGGGGAAGCAAATCTTACAAAGTTTTTCATTCTGGAGGTATTGAGTGGTAGTGGAGGTGTTCTGAATAGAAGTCAGAACACTTCCTGGCTTATCCAAGTCTTTGAAGTTTTGCCTGCTGTAACCGATGATGGAAAGACAATGAATGCAGTTCTTGTGACAGTGGAGTTTGTTCTAAATAGAAGCGTGTATTTACACACTTCATGGTATAGTAAAGTGTAGGAGGGGAGGAATGTTCTGAGACACTCTTAGAATACACTGAATTGGGGCCTAAATCCGAGATGCTCATCTGTTGGAGGGATGTGGCTCTGGACATTCACTGTGACGCGTCATGAATGGCAGCTGCATCTCTGGTATCTCTGAGGCCTGGTCGTCTTTGGCTTGGTTTTGCTGACCTGCAGCTTTTATAATGATAATGCAGAAGTGTTGCACGAGTGCTTAATTTCATGAATCCCCATCTCCTAGCTGCAGGGACTATAGAGTAATCTTATTAGATTGATAGCCTGGACTAGAGTGATGACTACATCTATTCAGGTGGAAATCCTTTGTGCGTTAATGTACGATAGATGCTTGCTTACTGGGTTGTCATGTACGTTTTGCTTTTTTTTTTCCCCACTAGATTGGCGCTTACTTTAGCAGCATATTAGCGGAAAAGCTAAAACTTAACACTTTCCAGGACACAGGAAAGAAGAAACCACAAGTAAATGCCAAAGACAACTACTGGCTGGTTACTGCTCGGTCTCAGAGTGCAATTCACAACTGGTTCACAGATTTAGCAGGAAGTAAACCACTGACTCTTTTAGCAAAAAAGGTATCAAAATACTCCTTTCTCTCTTTCTTGGATATTGGATTGTACTGAATTGGACTATAAGAATAGGGCAGTATTTCTGAACATGATGGATGTGGAGTGCTGCTGGAGGCAGCTGCTGCTCTGCAGCATGTTCCCTCTCTTCAAGGAGGGTGCCTGGTCAAAGGGGTACTTTGATCTGGCTGGTAAAAAGTTCCTTTGAATGACTATATTTTAGCTCAGGCATGTTTATCTTATTGAGAGCCAGATTCTTTGCCTGCACGCTTCACTTCAGTGGTCTCTTTCTCAAGCAAAGGAACAGTTTACAGACATTCTCGTGCCTGGCAAGGAAATGATCGGTTAGGAAGCTGATGCATTCTTAAATGAATGTGCTTGCTAACTCCAACCCCTTTGCACGCTCTTCACATTTAATTTGTATTTGTATTGACAATCTTTGTTAAACAGTCTTATTAGTTTCATTCTTGTTTAAGTTTCCAATTAAGGAGAAGAATTCTTGCTGCTTTGTAGCAGTCTTTGTATAACTGGAAAAGGCAATTTTGAGCTACCTTTTTGGATACTGCATGCTGTTAAGAACAGCAGTACAAGATAAATTTGAAGTGGTCCTTAAAACTCATCCAGGGTGGCGTCTAGAACACAGTAACAAAGTTGCTGTTATTCGTGCCTTTCTTTCCTGAAGTTCTGTGTACAAGCAACTAATCTTACAGTACCTGGGAGTTATTCTGAGTATAAATTAAACTGCAATAAGGAACTCTTGTTCCAAGAATATTGAGCTTAAATGGACCAAAATAACAGAAGGTACAAGTTTCACCAGTTTTTGGTCTGTTGCCACGCAGTTGGTGAAGAACGTGTGCTGTTTTGCCACCAATACAGCCACCAGAAAAACAAGAGCTTTGCTGTGGCAAGCATGCCACCAACTTAAGTTTCCCCCTAACATTCTGAGAGGTTAATTTTGTGAACAGAAGTGCTAAAGAGATTTTTTTTCATTATTTAAGATTTTTTTAAATAACCGGATTTATAAACCTGCTGATAACAGTAAATAAGCACGTTAAGAACACTGTGAAATTGATTCTGTAGAGTCCCTAGACTGACTACTGAGGAGCATTACAGGAAAGGCTTAGTGCTTTGTTTGCTTCTCTCTTCAGCACTGATGCACCTCTGTTCTCCAGGCACTGTTAGAAAGGTTGAGTACGCTTGAAGGAGTAATGAGGATTTTGTGGTGGGGGATAGTAAGTGTAACATTTGTGCCTCCACTCCCTTCTGTCTCCACTGGGTATGAAATGTCTTGTTCTTATATATGTTCTTTTAAAAATGCATTTTAAAATTATTCTACCTTTATGCAGAAAGGTGTAAGGATTGCTGTGGCAGAATGGAGTGACGTTTCACCTGGAAGTGTTGTGGGACCAGTTGTGTGTGTGGCCAGTGCAGGCAGTATTAGCTGGCCAGGCTGTGTTGCCCTGGCGTGCTCTGGTTCTTATGGACTCCTCTGAACCAGGGGCACCCATGAAACTGGCAGTGTCTGTGTAATTGAACCCTTACCCAAAACCTGGATATATTTCCATTTTCCAGTGAGGATCAGCTTGCAGGACTCTATCTGGATGCCTTTGGCTGTGTTGAGAGCTTTGCTGGTGGCCCTGCAGGCATCTCTGAGCGGGGGAAGGATGCTCCCAGTGAAACCTGGGGGAGGTGTGGGGCAGTATCTCTTTTTTGTCAAGTCTCTGTTTCTATGTGTCTAGACAATAGGTGTTGTTAGTGTAGTGGCTTCCTAGGTTGGTGAAGAGGTCAGCTGCTTGCCAGGTAGTGTGGGATTGAGCAGAGGAGGCCTGAGCTAACCCACAGGTGCCCGCTGCTGTTCGGACTGTGTGCTATAACTTGTTTCCTGTTTCATTTCAGGTTCCTATTCTCAGTAAGAAAGAAGATGTTTTTGCTTACTTAGCAAAATATTCTGTGCCACTGCTGCGAGCGGCATGGCTGATCAAAATGACATGTGCCTACTACGCTGCTATTTCTGAAGCTAAAATCAAGAAACGCCAGGCCACTGACCCAAATATTGGTAAATAAACATCTCTAATGTCTAAATGCATAATAATAGGTGAAGAGGCCTGCTCCTCTTGTTCTTGGCTTTGGTGTTACTAGGTGTCCAGAGAGGAATGTTTGTAGTGGGAAGGGGAATAAAAATTCTTTTAAATCAGTTTTGCTTAGAAATGTGTGTCAAAGAGTACAGAGAGCCATGCAGCATAAATACTGTCCTCTTGGCTGCTTCTCCTCCCAGCTGATTCCTCCCTAAATCTCCAGGCGCAGCATCTGAGGAGTTGACTGTGCTGCGTCTTCACCGCCAACACCGGTCTCGGCGGGGTTGGCAGGAGTGGCAAAGGCTGCACTAAGATAACTGTTACCAGGGAATGAACAGAACTGCTAATTTAGAAAGCCTGGAATGAAATGTGAATTTCAAAGCTTATTTATTAGAACATAGATGGCAATGTGTTTATTTTAAGTACTAACCTTAAATGACACTATCTGGCACCAATCCAGTGGGCCAAGCAATGAACACCTTTAAGATGCTCAAAGGTACTTTAACTATTATAAAAGTTGTAGTTTTACTCTCTCAATTTACATATGCTACCTACAGCTCTTCTACTGTCTGGAATGAACATTTTCCTTCTTTGTCCTCAAAATAACTGTGCTCAGAACAGACAATTTCACTGCTGTTTAGCAGTGTCTCCATAGTGCTGTGAGAAATGTCTGCTTCTTCCTGCCAACTCTTTCTGTTGTTTCTTTCAAACTTCGCTTTGTGTTTGTTTGTTTGTTTGGTTTTTTTTAAATTACTTGTAGGCTCCTAATGCTAGTTTTCACTCTGAGTTCCTAGTTAAAGCCCCAAAAGTGTATTTGCTAGCAAACATACTATGTTTGTTCTTTGGTGATAGTTTTAAAAATATTTTTAAAAATCAGTCTGATTTTTAGAGACAGACAGCAAGGGGGAGGCAGTACATGTGGCTGGCAAGAAGGAAAAGAGACACCTGTCCCAGATATCAAGTCAGGTTGTTGCCTCCATTGGTTTATGAACTCTGTGGGGCTGCTGTTCTGGGGCTAGCTTCTCTGTAGTGAGGTCAGTGCTCTTTTGGTGGGAGATTAGCACAGTTCGCCACTCCTCTTCTGACACGGGATGAGTTCAGGCTCCTTAGAGCTGTTTTGTCACTGCCGAGCGGGGCTGGGTGACTTGCTCTTTCCTTCTCTCAAATTCCCTTTCTGTCCTTTCCACCAAGGGATGCTGAAAGAGCTCCTCTCTCCAACCTCTCAGGTTGTCTTCCATTTTCTCTTGAACGATGTAAGCGTTTTTTGGGGTAGACCCTAGCAGGTGGCTCGGAGCAGGCAGCAAGAGCAGGCTGATTGCTTCCCTAATCTGTCATGAGTAGCTCTGCTAGTGATAACAGAACATCTGTGGCTCTCCTAAGGGGACTGAAATGGTGATGCTGTGCACCAAGACTGGGGCTGTTCCTTTGCTTGGGACACGTACTCATTAGGGTGTAGTTAAAACAAACACCCTCTTGCTTGGTTGTCTGGGAGTGGGGGAGAAAGAGGAGTAAGGAGGAGGTGAGGAAAGCTGAGGTTGTCCACTCTGTTGTGATAAATTGATATAGACTTAGTTTGCTCCGGCTGGGAGTAGTAGCTGTTTAAAATAAAAGGAGTTTATGCTTACTGGGAAGGTGCAAGGTGGTGGTGTGTGTTGGAGGGGGAGGCAGGTACTCCCGGCTCTGCTTTGGGCTGGTGCCATGGTGGCACCTGCTTCACAGCGAGGATGAACAAAGCCAGTAAGAGTGTCTGTGGGCTGAGGTGCCCGTGACGTTTATCAGCGAGTATTCTGAGGTAGGTTACTGGAGGTTATGTCCTCTGTCCAAATTCCCTGTTTTGCAAAGGTCGTTGAGAGCTTTTTGAGAAGCAGTTTGCTGTGTGTTACTGAGCAGCCTTTGACAGTTCCCAAAATGTTTTATGTCTGTGCCTCAGGTAACAGAAAAGCAGCTGCATTGTTTCTAACTCTGTGGCACAGAGATATTGGTAATTGCTTTGGGAAAATTATTCTTTCATACTGTCACATGAAATAAGTTTGAAGTAGTGGATTTGGAATTGTTTTTCCAAAAGTGAGCGAATGTTTGAAGTAAATGTAGTTAAACTGCTCTATGAAAACACTAAAACCCACTAGCTTCATACAGAAATTTCAGTGGATGGGAAAGCATTCAACATATAGTCTGTATATGTTGACAGGACTGCCAATTACAAATGCAAAGGGAAAAAAGAATGAATGCATTAGCTGAAGTCTGAAGTGGGTAGTAAACAGTGAAAATAGTTGTGTGTGAGAGCGGTAGTTCCTGTAACTCTGACAGTAAACAGGCTTAGGTTGTCAAAGCAACTGCATTATGTATTCATAAAAGAGTGCTCTTCTAAAATATGCTGCATGCTGATTAAATACAGCTCTGTCAGATGTTTGTCTCTGAGATATTAACAAATATCCTTGGTTATTCCAGTTACTGTTAAGAGAATGCCTTCCTTACAATTTCTCTTTTCCCAAAGCTTTATGTATATGACCAAGCAAGTTTAGTTTTGTTCACTAATTTCTCCAAGTTATACTAGATACAGAATCACCGCTGAAGCAGAGAGAAAAACTGGTAATTTTTAGTAGGTTTGTGTATTTGCTGAACAGCACCTACTGACTTATCTGGGACAAAGGAAAGATAATCAGTCTTACTGGCAGACCTCTGCACTGCGCTGGTCACTCTGACCTAAGAAACTGCTTCTGAGCTTTTGCATTCTCGTCAGAGTAAAAATCTGGAGGAGTTGTCTGTTCCAGAGTGATTATAGAAAGAACAGTTTTATATCCCATTGCTTGTGCAAAGTCCTGTTGAGTTTTATGTTGGCTGTATTTGGAAGGGGAAGGAAGAGGAGCGTAAAGGTCCAGATGGAAGGAAGTAATGAAGTCTATCTATTTTATCTACTTCAAGGCTGTTTTGTGGCTGAATGCTGAAATCTGATGAAAGAGACAGGTGATTCCCTAAAGGCATACCTTGTGTCAGTGCTTTTTACATCACGCTAAGCTAGCAGGCTACTTGCACACTTGACAGTATGTGTGCTTTGAGACCAATGCACAGGAGAGGCAGGTAAGAAGCCCATTAATTCACAATAGGTGCTGCATTATGCAACTGTGGGTTAATGTTTTGGAGGAATATTTTTGATGACAAAGGCAATGTAAGTTTGTTTCGATTCTCACTGCGAAAGAAAACTTTTATCACTGGAATTGTTCTAATTGTAAACTTATTTTGTAGAGTGGACTCAAATTATAACCAGATACCTTCGAGAGCAACTGGCAAAGGTTGCGGAGTTCTATCATGTGACTTCCAGTCAAGGCAACAGCTCTGTAGTGATGCCTCAAGAGATGGAACAAGCCCTGAAGCAGTGGGAATATAATGAAAAATTGTCATTTTATATGTTTCAGGTAATACTTAAAGAAGTGAATGGATTTTTTTTTTTTTTGAGGTTACCATTCTTGGAAAGTTCAATTTTAGAACTTACTGGTAGCTTTTGTCATAAGACTTGCATAAATTGTAAATGCTAATTCATTTTAAAGATTTGCTAGCTGAAAAAGCTTTGATTTGCTTAGTGTGCTTGATTACGATTGCAGCAATGTACTCAATTATTCCATCTCTTCTATATTATCCCATCTTTAAGAGTGTTTGTAATGATTGTGGATCAGGCTGAGGCCGCTGTGGCACCTGAAGCCTTGGGTGTTGGAGTGGTGGCCTGGGTGTTCAGTTCCACATGGTTCTAGCAGAGAATAACTCTGCTTATTTCTACCCGAGGACAGAAATAGCAGAAGGGTTGGCGGGAGGGAGTCTGTCAGCAGTAAATCAGGCCCATTGAATCCCAGCTGCAGAGATCATTGGTGCTGTACGCAATTGCTTCCCTGTCCATAGGGCTGCCATGATGGTGGCTGGTTCCTGCATGTGTAGTGGTGGTTGAGGGTCTTGGTAGCTCTGTGCTGACATAGGTAATGAGAGCTAAACCAGAAATGAAATAAAACTTGTAATTGCACACCTCCTTGTTTAGTGCTCCCAGATATATGATGTGTTGTTTTAAATCCTTTAAGGAAGGAATGCTTGAGAGACATGAGTATTTGACATGGATACTGGATGTTTTGGAAAAAATCAGACCCACTGATGATGACCTTCTCAAGCTGTTGTTGCCGCTAATGTTGCAGGTACATGCATGTTTTAAAGCTAAAATCAATATAAGCGTGATTCATACATGTTAAATGATTTTAATATTTGTGGTGGTAAAATCTATATAAACATTTTCACTTAGGACATTTAGGGAAATATATTGCACGGTGCGTGTTTGGAATTTATGAACACCTTTAAAATATTCATGCTTTATAATCCTTAACTTGAATTGGTAGAAGGATTATATTACTGTAACTGGTCCTGGAGGGCAGATGAAATTTTTAAGAGACAGAAGTATAAATTTGTGTTTGAGCTGCTCTTTTCTTTTTTAACTTCTGGACTCTTAAATATTTGAGGTGATCCCTTCTAGTTTATGCATGTCCAATGTTAGATTGTTAAAGAAAATGAATACGTGGAGTAGACTGTATAGTAAACTATGCATTGTTTTTAACTTTCAGTATTCGGAAGAGTTTGTTCAGTCAGCTTACCTATCCCGTCGCCTTGCTTATTTTTGTGCCAGACGCCTATCTTTATTGCTAAGCGATGGTCCTAACCTTGTAGCTGCACACTCTCCTCATATGATTATTGGACCAAATAACCCTCCTCTGGCAGCCCCAAGTCCGACTGCCCCTGGTCCCGTGGTGAGCCCAGTACAGCTGGCCTGCTCAGATTTCCTCTCCTGCCCTCAACACCGTCCACTGGTGTATGGACTTAGTTGTATGCTGCAGGTAGGCCAATGTTATGTTGCTTTTTGTTTTGAAGGCTATAACCATGCAGTTTATTGGAAAACAGAGTGGTTTCTGGGTGTGACAAGGTGTGCTAGTTGTGGTTTGAAATGTACCTGCATCCGTTAAAGGGTGAGGACTGAGTGGGTCTGGGGGGAGCGGGAGGGTGGATTCTCCACACCGGCTGAGGCACAATGGTGGAACCACCTGGAGAAGCTTGTGCTGCCCATGTGTCTTGTCTGCACCTTTGCTGCGGGAAGGAGCAACTCTGCTGCCAGGGATGGCCAAGCCTTCCCTCTGTGATGGAGTGTTTCTGGTTGCAGTAATGCTCTGTGCATCTCGTCACATTCTCATCACCAGCAAACCTGCACAGTTTTGCCAGACCCTGACTGTCTGCTGAGTGCGGCTGGACAGAAGACACCACCATACTGACTCCTGCAAGCTCTAACCTTTGAGGATTTCCTTGCTTCTTCCAGCTTGTCATCAATGCTTGGTGCCACTGCAGGCCGCTTCATTTTGTTTTGTCAGAATTACAAGTGGTTTATAGTGCCTTATCAACTTCCATGGTTTTTAAAACTGTGGAACAGAAGAGACTGTTCACTTGCGCTTGTTGCTTGGCAATAGCAGAATTGTCAAGAGAGTAATTATTTTCTAAAAAAAAAAAAAGACTTGTATGATGAGCTGTGGTTGTTTGCCTTCCTGAGTGCTGACCTGATGAGACTTCCTCAAGCCCTCCTGCTGTTGTCTGTTCAGTTGTCTGTCTCTGGGGGCTGCACAGATGTTGTGGTGGTGGTACCAGGAGTATGCTGATGCTCACGGGATCACAAAATTGCAGAATGGGTGAGGTTGGTAGGGACCTCTTCAGATGATGTCATCCACCCCCATGCCCCCCACCTCAGGCAGGGTCAGCTAGAGCAGGTTCCCCAGGACCATGTCCAGCTGGATTTTTAACATCTCCACCACCTCTCTGAGCAACCTGTTCTAGTGCTGGACCACCCCCACGGTAAAAGAGCACTTTCTTGTGGTATGCAGCTCCCTCTCTGAGAGCAGCTGCTTTCCCACACCTGTCGCAGTCTGGGAAGTCCAGAGCCTGGAGGCAGGCTGGGTTGTATGCAGGCAAGGCTCAGTGGGTGCTGAGGAAAGAAAGTGGGAGAGTATCCACATTCCTCTCTCTGCTGAGGGTGCGTGAGTCAGGAAGTTCAATCCCATCTGGCTCTCAGCATGCTGTGACTTTTTTCCTCTTGAACATGGATCTGTCCTGGGAATGTCAGCATTTGTCTCCATCCTGGGCTGCTGGGGTATGCTTGTGTACTCTGGCAGCTTTACAGCTTTTCTCTACTAGCAACACAGCTGGTAATCTTTCTGCTCTTCCTGTACTATTTGGGTTTGTGTATGTGTGTGTGTTTTCTCTGCTTTTTTTTCCTACCGCTTTTTCTTGTGCTACCAAGTGGGTCCAGGGGACATCCTGTATTCAGACAAGCTCTCTGTCTTTTCAGAGGAGCATTTCTCCAGGCAATGTTTATGCTAAGGTGCTGCTTTGTAATCCAGATCTGATCTGGGGGAGCTTCCCAAGAAGTAATCCAGCAGTCTCAAAACCAAACATCTATAAGATGAATCAACTTCCATCATTTTAGATGATATTTAAGGTCTGACCCCAAAACACCAAAGCATTCTGCTTTTGCTTTGTACAATACCAAATGCTACAGGGTAATCCTTACCTGCTGACAAGCCGTTGTAGAATGACTGTTTTGAAGCCTGTCAATGCAAAATCTTAAGTTCCTGGTGCATTTCAATGACTCTCTTGTGCTTTAAAATCTTGACAGAAGAGTTGATTTTAATTTCTTAAATTTTGATTTTTCACATGTAGCTTCTTTCTGTAAGCTGAACACCAAAATTACTTCTTTTTTCTAAAGCCTGTTCACGTTTTGCAGAAAGGATCCGACTGAAATTAACCTTTGGTGATGTTCTTTGACGATGTTATGAAAGCAATACAAATAGGAATTGAACATGTATATATTTAGATTTATTTTTTCAATAATGAAGAAGGAAAATAATATAGTAGTGGAATTTCCTCAAATGGATGTTTTAAAGTAATTGTGCATAGGCTTGTCTTTTTGTTTCTTTCGCTGTAGTAGTTAGACCAAAAGTGATTCTAGTCTCATGGACTCTCTTATTGTTGGTATTGTCTATCACACATGTTAAGAAAAAGAAATTACTTCTGTTTTGTGCTATTGCTTGCAGACTGTAACTCTTTGTTGCCCAAGTGCCTTGGTGTGGAATTATTCCACAAATGAAAATAAGAACATTAATCCAGGCTCACCTCTGGATTTACTTCAAGTTGCTCCATCTAGTTTACCTATGCCAGGTGGAAATTCAGCATTTAATCAGCAGGTAAGCTTTTTTCATTGTCAGGTTATTGACATCTGTTTCATATCCCAAATAATGATTTGTGATCATTAGGACTACAGCCATGTTTAGGTATTTCTGTAGGTCTAGTTTCAAGACTAGTGTTGTGCTAGTTTTTGATGACCTTGCTTTGTACTTCATTGAGGTACTGATTTTGTGGAAATATCAGGAATTTTATTTACTTTCAGATGTTTTCTGTTATTAAACTGAAATTACTTTAAGATGTAAAATGGCAAATAAGAGGAAGCTTGGTGTACTGTATTGCGAGATCCGACTTTTCAGACATGCTGAAAGTTAACTATTGCTGGGTTGAATGTAAGGAAAAGATGTTTTATTGTACAAGATGATTCGTAACAGACAAAAACATCTGAACAGAACATACTTCAGTTTGTTGTTCCCAAATGCAGGGAGTGTTGTGGAACACCATAGGGTACCTTGCTCCTGCTGAGAAAGCTGTCACAAGCTTGAAATGAAAATTGAGACTTCCCACCACTAGCTAATTAGCAACTATCTTTTTTACAGGTTCGGGCAAAGATTTATGAAGTAGAACAGCAGATAAAACAAAGAGGTCGTGCTGTGGAGGTGCGGTGGTCTTTTGACAAGTGCCAAGAATCAACTGCAGGTAAGACAACTCAAAATAAAACAAATATTGGGAGCTTTAGGATTTGCATCTGTTCTTCTTTTAGTATAATCCTGTTGCACCATGATTAATTCTAGCAATAGATTTGACAGATGGATGTAATGCAATGTTTTTCTGTGTAAACCTTTTTCTCCCCCCTTCCCCATCTCTAGGGGTGACCATCAGCCGAGTTTTGCACACCTTAGAAGTGTTGGATCGGCATTGTTTTGACAGATCAGATTCCAGCAATTCAATGGAGACACTTTATCATAAGATTTTCTGGGCAAATCAGAATAAAGATAACCAAGAGGTAATGGCTACATTCTCCTCTCACTTCATAATCTGTAGACAACAGATTTTATTTTTGCTTATAAGTATTTACTTATTGTGTGTATTTGATACAAAAGCTTTGTGTTTCCTTGGTGTATTTTTTTTTTTTTTTTGCTACTTGACATTTGGTTTATTAGGAGAAAACAGCTCTTTGCTGTTGTAATTGAATTTTTCAGTTCTATGTGCTGTAAACCTTGTTCAGGAGAAATGATCTATCACAGCTTTGTGGTTTGTTTTTTGGGTGCTGCCAAGTAAAATTCCAAATTATTGTTTGATAACAACTTTTACATCTATTGTAGAAAGTAGTAAATTAATAGGTTATTAAGTATAGTAAAATATTCTAAAACTACACATATCTTTACCTGTGCTCTTAGAACCATTTTCAGAGATCATGAAAAACTTTGCCAGAAATCTTTAACATTGTACTACTTTTTTTTTTTTTTTTTGGTGCAATGCAGATGATAATGTCACTGGGCCTATGTATAATGTCAAACTCTTGAGTTTCCTTGGAAAGTGTTTGGGGAAAAGAAGAAAAAGCCAGCTTTAATAATACACCGTTGAAGTAAAATTTTAAAGTGGAAAGTATTAGTGAATCTGTGTCGTGGTTTAACCCCAGTCAGCAACTAAACACCACACAGCCGCTTGCTCACCCTCCCCCCTGATCCCGGTGGGATGGGGGAGAGAATTGGGAAAAAAAAAAGTAAAACCTGTGGGTTGAGATAAAGACAGTTTAATAGGACAGCAGAGGAAGAAGAAATAATAATAACAATGATAGAAGAATATACAAACCAAGTGATGCACAATGCAATTGCTCATCACCTGCTGACTGATGCCTGTCCCCAAGAAGTGACCGCTGTTCCCCAGCCATCTCTCCCAGTTTATATACTGGGCATGACATCATATGGTATGGGATAGCCCTTTGGCCAGTTTGGGTCAGCTGTCCTGGCTGTGCCCCCTCCCAGCTTCTTGTGCATCTGGCAGAGCATGGGAAGAAGCAAGGAGAGGTCCTTGACTAGTGTAAGCCCTACTTAGCAACAACTAAAACATCAGTGTGTTATCAACATTATTCTTATACTAAATCCAAACCACAGCACTGTGCCAGCTACTGCGAAGAAACTTAACTCTATCCCAGCTGAAACCAGGACGATCTGTCATAGATGCTCATGTTAATGTTTTAAAAACTTTTATGCAAAATGGCTTGTTTTTTGAATACACCTGGTTTTTGGTTCATGACTGTATGGATGACATCTCTGGAGGTACTTCTAGAGAGAGATACCTGCCAACAAACTCTGTATGTTCACTCAGAGCCGGTAGGTAGGACTGAAATGCTTGCCAGAGTTGTCTTTGTATTTCAATACACTATTACAGTAATGAGAGAGAAATAGAGGAAGGAGAGCTGTTGTAGCAGGCAGATGAAATTGTTGAAAGTTCTTAACCCTAATGCTTGGATGAAATCAGGGTTTCAACACACAAGTTTTTGTGTATTTTTAGAACGGGTAGGGTGTGATATGCTTTATTGTTTTGAATGCTGCCTTTCTGTTTTCATCTGCTTTTGGGGTCAGATGATGTGGTTCTGTACTGTTGCTCTTCTGCAGTTGTATTTGTATCTTTTTTTCCCTTCTCCCTGTCTGTATTCCAAAAAGTTTTCCTGACTTCCAGCTACAATTGTACGAACAAACTCTTTCTTTGTGTTTCAAAAGGCAGTGTTGATAGGGAGACTTCTGAAAGTAAGGTAATTATTCTGTTCTTATTGTCGGTTGTCTGCTATTATTGCCTTTGTTTTATGGTACTTTATGTCTTGAGGTTGGGTTGCCTTGAAAACATGCCTGTTTTAGCCCCTAAGCAGCTGTCTTAAAGACGTGCTCCCCAGTTCTGGGTAGTGAATGTTTTTATGAAGGTCTGTCTAGTTAATTTGCAGGGCTACCTATCTTCTAATGGCATAACATTTTACTCTGAGATGAAGAATACTGAGTAGGAATAAAGCGTTATCGTACATAAGTGGCGATATGCCTATATTTGCACAGTAGTCACAGGAGACTGTAGGGAGAGCAGAAGCAAAGAAGATGCTGACTTCTTCCTGAGAGAAGAAAACTTAACTTTGAAAGTTTCAGTCTTACCTTACTGGGTCTAGAGCTGATATGAAATTAAATTTTTAAATTATCTGCAGCATCTTAACCTTCTCTGGAGCTTTCAGGACTGTTAGTTGTTGCTTGGCTCGAGCTTAACTTTTGGCACCTAGACAAGAGGTTGCCTTGGGATGCTGAATGCCCAGTTGATGGTACTTGTGCATTTTGACATTTGAACTTCCAAAGTTACATTCGAGTTATCGGTGTAGTGTTTAGCTGCTTACCTCCTGGGGCAGGCAGGTGGGTGAGCACCCGTGGCGGGTGCAGCCCTGCCTGGCACCCTGGAGAAGGGCTGCGGAGCTGCTAGATGGCCACTGGATGTCGGGGCCTCCCTGCACCGACTGCGGCGCTGCAAAGTTAAGCACACAAGGATGTCGCCACATGCAATGCTGTTTGTCTTTTTTTTGTCTCTATTTCCTTCCCCCTTAATAAACTTCGGCTGTTTTTTCTTGGCAGAAAAGGCCATGAGTTATGAGGTTGTGTACGCTCTGTTTTCAGCTGGCAACTCATGTAAGCCTGTAAGGACTTTTATTTTGTAAATAAGATGTCCATCACTAGGATGTCTGCCTACTGACATAGTTATTTAAAGCAAAATGTGCTTTGAAGGACAGCTATCTACTGCTGCTGTTTTGATGTGAGCCCAGCTGGAACATGTTTGGAATCTATTTCCTGTCCATTTTTCCTGCTGGATTGCAAAACTTTGTCATGAAGACTGCAAATGATGCCAGTGCGAGTATATATGAGAGTGGTGCTCCAAAGCACTGGGCATGTGCTGGAATGGAAGGAAGGTGGCTCCTGCTGCAAAGTACCTAGGTTTTGAGAGAGACTGAAAACAGACAAATGTGCTCAGGATGCTGCTTTTATACACACTATTGATTTCTTCAGAATTGTTTTAATGTATAACTTATGACTTCCAAACGTCAGAGCAAAAGTAAGACTTGGAGGAAGTGGCTGGAATGAGGGAGAGTAGGTGTGTGTAGACAGGTTAGCTGAAAGGTCAGGTGTCCTGGGCCCTGCAGAGGGAAGAGTTGCTTTTCCTCCCACGGGGAGATGCAGAGGAATGGTGCTGAAGGCTGGGATCTAGTGACATTGGTAACAGAACATGAGAGAGCAAAATGGAGAAAAATATGGAGTGAGGGGCTGAGCTGTGGCTGTACGTTGAGTTTGAGTAGGACAAATAGGGCAGATGGACGGCAGGCATTGAACAGAGCTCAGATTTTGAGCGTCATGTTGCATGTGACAGAGGTGTCACACTGAAGCTGTGTGAGAAAATGTGATGTTAAATCCACATTTTGACCAGACCCAGAACAAACCCTCTGTCCTTGGCCTCGAGAGAGGCCACAGAAGTGGGAGGAGAATCCAATGCTTCTTCAGTGACTTGGAGAAGACTTAGCATGGAGGAGCACTGATTGCATTATTAAGCAGACTTTAAATAGGAAATAAGAATTGCATTGCAGTTTCTCACCAACTGTCCCTGTGTCCTAAGAGTGGTGGTCCCTGTGTAATCCCATAGGAATAGCTTTGTCTGAGCCTTAAACATGGATCGCAGCCTGGGTGCTCTTGCGTGGTAGGTTTCCTTACAGGCACGGGGCTTCCGTCAGGCTCTGCGTGCAACCCAAAAAGTAGCACTTACTAAATCTGTCAGATGCTCGGCTTTTTATCCATGAAGTTCCAAATGTTAATACCAGTTATTGAATTCTTTTGATGTGAAGGTCTGCCAGCCAATAAAAATGTAATATCACAATTAATGTGGTAAGAATGATGCTACCTTGTATGACCACATGCACAGTGAGTAATACAAAGGACCTTTAATTTTTAATTCTGCTTCACTGACTTCTATAGAGTTTTTCAGTAGGTTTGGTTGAGTAGGAGGACTTGAAATCTAGAAATCTATGACGGGGCATAAAGCAGTAAATTCACTTTCATTTGAGATAGTATTGCAGAGAAAACTACTGGCCTTATTTATAGCCACAGATGTTTTCCATCTGACATTTCCTTGACTCAAAACTTCTCTTTTGCACAGCTCCAGAACGATTACCACCGTGGTGGTTATTGTGGAAGTATCTTTAAATAAATAAATCTAGTAAACAGTTTATATTGCTACCATACAGTTTTAAATTAGAGTAAAATTGTGTTGCACTCATCCAGATTTGGAACACCTTTGATTCCTCTCCACCCCCTTTTAAAGATCACTCCCTCTGAAGGCTTGAGTCAATTTGTGCAGAAATAGAGTCCTCAGAAGAGTGAGCTAGAGAATGCAATAGTGACTTTTTTCATAATGTCTATGAAAACTGCTCTTTGAGTTCACCTGTCATCTTCCTGTGGCTTAAACCCACTCAGCTCTCACCTAACTTTTAGTCTACCTGTATTTTATTATTTGTCAGTCTTTACAAGTACAACTAAGGATGGGGATTAAGAAAGGATCTTTAATTTTTTTTTTTTCCTCTTAATTTGTTTTGTTTTAGAATGGTTGGTGAGACTTTTAAACTTGTCAGTCTCCTGTGCAGAAAAGTACAATTTGGTCAAGTATAGCCTGAAATACACCTAAGCAGTGGGAGGGGTACCTAGCAAATGAAACTTCATACCAGTGTTTTCTAGTTAGTATGCAGTAGTAAATGGATGAAAGGAGAGAGCGCTTGATTTTTAAGGACTGATACCAAATTTCTTTAAATCATTATGTAGAATCCTGAAACTTCATGGACATTTGTGCACTCAGATTGCTTTTACAGTTTAGGTCTCTGAACTTGTATTTAGGTCTTGCTTCTCATGTTGTCTTTGAAGTCCAACTGAATTCTTATGATGCCAAGAGATATTTTTCATTTTAGAGTGAAAAAGTCCTGTTTTGAACTTGGTTCTCACGAACAGGACTTATTACAAATGCAGAGAGTTAATATTTGTCTTTCTGAGATCACTTTGCTGGAAATGAAACAAACAACAAAAAAACCCCAACCCTGCTGTGTCTGTGGGAAAGGAGGTCTAATGATGCCTTTTTAGTTAGAAAGCTACAATTTAACAGTTTGTAACTAAGGGACCTGAATCTGAGTATGTTGGGGTGCATGACGGGTAAGAGAGACAAGATGAGCAAAACAAAATTGATTGAAATATCTGCAGAATCAGAGTCTGTTTCCACAAGCACTGAGAAAATAGAGCATGTTCTGAGCATTCTTGTAATATTTTTTAATAGTGCAGTTAGCATTAGTTCAGTTGCTCGAATTGCTTAGTTATCTGAAGCTTGTTCGTGTGGGTATTTTCACCCTTTATTATTTCAGTAAATCCAACACTGGATTCCTGCACACCTAGGTGTCTGAAGGAGTTAAAGTACAAAATCTCTCTGGAAGGGAAAAATTTATTCCATGACTTAAATAACTGATGGGGGTCCTTAAAAAAACCACACAACTTGTTTTTTCTTTTTGTATTAGAAACTTCAAAGCAGTGGTTAATATTTTGTTGAACATGGTCTTATAATTTAAAGGAAATATGCAAATTGTCCTCCAATAAAAGGTTTGTCTTTGAGCTGTTGTTAGTGCTGCGGTGTGTATGCAGAGCTTGCCTACCACCCTGTAATGACTTTGTCCCTTTTGGGCTGCAGTCAGAGGTGTTTCTTCGTATTCCGTATTTTAGGCTGCAGTCCTAGTGTCAGTGCATTTAGTTCATTTAAAAAGCCCAGACTTTTGAGGACAATTCTCCATAGAGAGTAGTACACCTTGAGACCTCCTTTGTTAGGGGTATGCAGATGTGTTTTCAAGTGGAATGAGCTGCCCTGACTGCTTCTGTGAGCGGGGCTATTTTGGGTGGATTTGGGATTCTGAGCCAGGCATTTGTGGATGGCATAAGCCCATTTTTTTTCCTACAAAAATATGATAGTGCTCTTGTTCCTGGCTCTTGTCGTCTTTCCTCACCTGTTCTCTTTAGAAAAGTGGGTTGTACTAATAAATGTTCCTGTATTGTACTCCTTCTTTGTATCTTTTAATAAAAATATGGCTTCTGAAAACCCTTTCTTGTCTTCCTAGAAGCAGATTTGGAGTTTAATGTTAAAATGTTAATTATATTTCACTGAGGAGTTAATTTGAAAATGCTAACTGGAATTGTGATTACAAATTTATTTAGATCGTCTACCTTTTAAAAAAAAAAAAGCTTAATTAGGTTTTAAAGGCAATATTCTTAAATGATAAAATTCTACAACATTAGAAATAACGTAGCTCTGTGTTTTGAGACTGCACTGTGTCGTACTAGGAAGCAATCAGATTTTTCGTTGTTGTTGTTTTTTTGTTAACCTTCACGATTTAAGGACAGACTGGCTTCCTGCAAGACAGACTAGACTTGCAATAAGCACCTGCTCAGATTTGTTGAATGATTTGATTGAATACATTTTCAATATCTTCCTGTTTTGAAAGGAACAGGAATAGCAATAGCAATATAAATATGTATATACACATATATATACACGCACATACCTGTATGTATATACATATCTCTCTGTGTGTATGTATATATGTATATACATATATCTCTCTGTGTGTATGTATATATGTATATACATATCTCTGTGTGTGTGTGTATATATGTATATACAAAGTATCTCATTTATATCCTCCGCAGGCACCTGTGACTGGCATAAGAGCACACCTGCTACAAGCTTCCCCCCCCCTTTTAACCCAAGAAGCAGCAGCGTGTCTCTGGGGAGGAGGAAAGGTTTCTCAGGTGCTGTTCACCTCTCTCCCCTGAAATGTGTTGAGGCCCGCAGGTGCGGTGGTGTGAGAGGCAGCGTGCCCGGCTGCCCGCAGCGAGTTCCTGGAAGTGGCTCCGAGCACAGGGAGGATGCTTGGCTGGGCTGGGCGGCAGCTCCCCGGTGTGGATGGCGGCCCGGGGGCCAGTTGGTGACAAATGGCACGGGCATTCCCTGGTGTCACTGAGTCACACACCTGGCTGCTTTCTGGAGAGGTTTCGGTGAGGTGAGAGGAGGTCAGAGTTTCCTTTTGCTTGGTGGTTCGAGCTCCTGGGCGTTATGCCCTGCTCTTCCTGCCTCCATGTCCCAGCTGAAACCAGGACAGTCCACCACAAAAAGATAACTTCTGCAGTCCAAGTGCCTCAATGGTGGCCGTAGCTAGTGCAAAGTCAAACTAGTTCCTTAGTAGAAAATTTTAATTAAATAATAAAAGCAAGGACTAGTGGGAAAAGGGCTCAGAGTTATGGAAAGCAGAGGTTTAATAGTACTTTTGGGTTCCTGTCTCCAAACCTATCAGGAACAGTAACATTTAATACTTCCCTGTGTTACTAATTGTGGTGCTTTTTTAAAAATAAAAACAAACCAACTCTTTTCTTCTTTTCTTCACCCACCTTCTGTTCCAGGTATAAATTGGTGGAAATGAGGCCTTTGGTTCTCTCTGAAAGGGTCTGACTGGTGGCTTTCAGAAGGTTACAGCTATTTTGGGTCATGGCTAAATGACAAATGTTGTGAGTTGTCTGTGCTTGAAATCTTGCTTCAAAGGTGTGTGCTACCTGGTGTAGATAATCTCTCCCATTTGATGCCACCTTGAAGTATTTTTCTTTCATTAGGACTTGTAGAAAGTTTGGGAATCTCAAGGAAGGGTCTTATGTGTGGGAGAGCTTCCCCCTGCTTGAGGGAGTTGCAATTCCTGCATACCCACACCTGTCCTGTGCTCCAGCACCTTATGTCTAGTCTTCCTTACAAAATGTAGTCATTAAGTAATGTGTGAACTGATCTTTTTGTTTTCCTGCCCCTAAAATTTTAAGGGTACAAATGTGATCTTAATGCTACTCTTCAAGGCAGTAGTTTGAGCCCCTCTGAAATGTGGTCTGCACTTTTCCAGGCCAGACCATCTGCAGATACAAGATCCCAAATCAGGCAAATCCAGAACCTGATTATTCTGAGTCGTGTTACTTAATTGCATTCTTAGCACGTTTAAGTAAACACGGTGTCAGAAGGGAGGAAACCATGAGGTACAGCTATCACGAGACGGCATCGGGAGGAAGGAAGTCATGCAGCATGCAGCAGGCCGCTGTGGCTGTGCAGTGGGGCAGGGAGTTACCGCTCTACCACTTGCGTTATCGGCATCATGGGTGCTGCCGCCCTGGCTCCCAGGAGCAGCACACCCCTATCCATGCTCAGCAAAGTGGCGAGCAGTCAGCGCTGGAGTTTCCAGTGTTGGACTAACTCATTTTCCAGTTTGCAGCTCAGATGAGCTATGGGTTGGTTAGCATAGTCTTCCACTGCCCATGTACGACTGTAGAGGTGTACTTGCTGTAGAGGCTCACTTACTGTAGGGGTTTTAGGTAATTATTTATATTGCAGAGACTTGATACAGCCTTCAAATGCATTTGGTATTTGCAATCAAAAGCAAAATAAAGTATTTGATGGTTAGACATTTCAATTTTACTTTTCTCAGCTGCTTGCAGGGCCCCGTGTTCCAAGAGCCCAATGTATGTGAATGGCTCTGGTGATGCCAACTTGCCCAACGAGAGTCTGTGTCAGAGGGTTCAAATAATTACCTGCACTCAGATAACTTTTTTTTCCTAGTTGCTGCACGTGTCAGTTCCAGAGAAGCAAACTCACTGTTTTTTGGCACTTAAAAGTGGTGTGGTTGAAATTCTTAGATGGATAAACACTTTGATTTTTCATGTATTTATGGTAGGCTTTTTTCCCTTCAAAAGAGGTTATGTTCTGCATATATGTGAAACTACAGAATCAACAGTGTGATTTTTAAGGTACATAATCACTTCTAGGTGTTTGATTTGTGGTGATGTTGGATTCTACCTCTCTGAAAATGTAGTTCTGCTTTTTATAGGCATAGAATTGCAGAGTTATTTTTATATTTTTGCACTAATAAATATCAAAGTGTTAGCAGATGACTTGTTTAGAAACAGAATTATCCTCGTTTTCTTAACTGTAGAGCTGTCTTTCTAGTTGTTTAATTTTAACACCACCTCCACCACCCCCACCCAAAAAACCCTAGATTGTCCCTTGAAAACAAGCTGCTTGAAGCAGATCAGTCACTCTGTGAAATCTCCTGAAGTTCAGGTAGAACAGATGAGGAATTAATCTGTAGTTAATTTATGTAAACCTCAATGCGGTCCTGACCAGGATAATTTCATGTTACTTTCTTGTGGGTTGCACAAATGTCTGTCCTTTATTTATCCCTTTTGTTAAGAGAATCTTAATACAGAGCTACACATGGAAGTGCTGTTCAAAAGTAAGAATTCACAACATTTCTTGAAATAAGTGAAATAACATCCAGCTTTAACAGAAAAAGGTCAGCTTGCCCTGGGTTTTCTCTTTTCTTTGGGCTATCAAATAAGCCATTTATGCAATCTTCAGCTTAAAAAAAAAAAAAAAAGACGGTAACTATTTCTGGCTTAATACCTAAAAATCTAAATGTGCAATTTGCTGTTGATCACAATGCTGTTTCGTTTCCACTGCACTCATTGTCAATGAGCTTCATGAAAGACTGTATAACAAGCAACCAAACATGAAAGAAATGTGCTTGAGTAAATAAGCCTTAGCCCTTGATCGTAGACAGTTGGGTGTGCAATTCGAACGAGGTATCCTGTTAATTACAACCTGTGAGTACAGACGGCCTGTCTGATAACAAATGCTTGTGGCCTTCTGGCATCTGGCGTTGTAACCTGGGGGTGCACAGGCTCTGGCGGACATGGGAGCCTGCCCTGAGGTAGGTTGGTCTCGTATGAGCTACCTCCCCGATGTGCCTGTTCCGTGGACTTGCTTGCTGGGGCACAGTGCTCCCATTTCACTAAACAGACTGATGGCCGTCAGGGACTGGAGGGCTCAGCAGCGGAGGCAAGCCAAGCCCTGCCGAATCTTGCGTTCATAGTGGTCAGAGGTAAGCGGCACAGGCAGAAGTTGCAAGTAATACTCACTAGGACTCCAAAAACACAGGCACCTGAAATTTGGTTTGAATTTTGTTTGTGTGTGTTCATGTATATGGTGACCGGAGTTTTACTTTGGGCTGTTTTCACATTTGTCAGAAGGCTTAAACATCTATTCCCTTGAGCAGCGGGAGCAGCAGCAGTGGAAGTGGTTAGCTCACTGACTGCAGGCTTCGGTGGTTTTGCTTTTTTCAGTGCTAAGTAGAGCTGAGCGTAGCTCTGAGGACAGTTGAGTAACAGGCTGATATTCTTGGCTTAGTATCTCAGGCAGTGTCTGAAGGAAATATTTGTACACGTGCATGTGCATATGTATGCCTCAGTGTCTGTCTGCATGCTGGCAATGTTTGTACAGCGTGCGTATTCCTTGGAGGAAAAGCACCCTCATTCCTCTCAAGTGGAAAATAATTGAAAGCAAAAAAATTGGCTTTCTTCTACGATTTGACATTTTCCAAAACAACCTAAGCCCTTTTCTTTGGGCCAGAACAAAAGCATGTAGGAACACTTTTATAACCACTTTTTCCTTCAGAAGTACCCCATGTAAATCTTCCTTTAAATGTCTCTTGCCAGGATTTCCCTCTCTCTGTTTGCCCCAGCACAGTGAGCTCTGACTTTGGCATTAGTGCCCCATCGCCTCACCTCGTCAAGGCTTTCCTTCTTTACTTTTCTGAAGGGCTTTGGTTGTAGGAGCATTACCTGCTCCTTGGTTGAGAAGATAAGCTGGTCGGCCATTCTGCGAGAGGTGCCGTTCCCTGTAAGAAAGAGGGCAAGGGAGGTCCTGTGTTGCCGTCCCTGGGATGCCGCAGGATGCGATGCAGCGCGGGCACAGCTTCAGGGAACGGGTGACCTGATGTGTTTTGCCTGAGCTCTGAGTTGGTATCTCCTGCTTGAGATACAGAAGCACTTGGTTTTTTTCTTGGTATGGTTTCTCTTGTTAGCAGAAAGGGAAAGAAGTCAGTGTGAAAGTCAGACTCTTTTAGGTATTCTCCATTGCCTGAAAAAATATATAGTATCCATACTTCCGTTGTTAGCTGACTGCATCAGTGGCACAACACTGGTGCCATTACCATGTCACTTCATTTGGGTAAAAGACAAGCATTTTCCCCTCTTCCCTCCACTTCCCCCACCCCTAGTCATTTAGTATCTCTTGAAGCATATTTACAGGAAACTTCTCTGTGTGATGTGTATGCACGTACGCACTGGGCTTGTTTAGCATACCGTTGTTTTTTTGTATTTTTTGAGGAGGACGATTGGGATAGCTTTGAAGCAGTAACTTTTATGCTTGTGGGTCTGTAATTCCTACTCACTCTGAAAAAAGTATTTGCTTTTTGAGGGTGTTGTGCTTGACTCTAGTCCTTCTAATGGTTACTTGCAAGTGTAGTTTCCGCTAATCTTGGGGAAAGAAGAAAAATCACATCTGCTTAATTTGCAGGTCGGTCTTACGTTTAAGCGTTCAGAGATGGTAGCCAGCTTGGGCAGGAGCGAAGAAGTTCAGCAGGTCCAGTTCAGTAGCACAAAAGAAAAAGATACTTCAAAAACGTGGGTGGTTAGTGGAAACAGAGATTGGATGAACACTCAATAGATATAAGCATACTATATCCTATTGCTATTCTGTAAGTACAGATTTTCTAAAGACACGTACTGCTTCTGAAAAATGTCTATGTTAGGTCAGAAATAAATTGAGCTTTTTGGGAGTCTTTTGACCTTGGTTATCTGATAGATACACCTTTAGAGGTTAGGGGGTTTTTGCTTTGTTTTTTTAATGCATCAGTGGGATGCAAGTAATGGTCTGGAAACAGACGAAGGAGGTTTGTAAGAGTTAATGTAAGGAAGGTGTAAATTCTGAGTGGTTAATTGGGTTGAGAGGCTCTCTGTGGTATGCTTTTCCTGTTTCTCTTGCTCATAAAGCAGATCACCCTTTTCTGTTTTTGTGAAGCAACATTATGATAAAGGAAAATTTTGATTTGAGTATCAGCAGCGTGAAAACTGAGATTTCCCTCTTTGGCTTCCAGATCATATTTCATTTGAAAACACTATGCAAACGTGTGCATCTGTCAGTACTAAAGAACAAAAAACAGCTTTTGTCTTCATCCCCCAGAACATCGGTTGCTGCAAGCTGTTTGCTCAGAAATAAGCCTGTTGGCTGTGTGCGTGAGATGGTTTTCTGTCTTTGTTCTTGCACTGAACAGGTAGCCCCAAACGACGAAGCTGTGGTAACGCTGCTTTGTGAATGGGCTGTCAGCTGTAAAAGGTCTGGTAAGCACAGGGCCATGGCTGTAGCCAAACTCCTGGAGAAGAGGCAAGCAGAAATTGAAGCAGAAGTAAGTTATTTCTCCTTCTAGAATAGTGTGAACAGTATGCTTAAAAAGTAAGATATTTCTAAGGAAACGTCACTTCAGTCTCTACTCATTACAAAACAAGTAAGTTTGACAGCATTTGGAGCACTGGGGATTTTTGTCATCAATTTACAGTTTTTAAATTCTAGATAAATATAAAATGAAAAAGCCTTCTATTTAAAATAAGAAGAAATTGCAGCCTAATTCAGAATGATGTGTTATCTGATTTATGTCTGTTTGTTTGAAGTGTTTTACTTCTGTTATCTACTTGTCCAAATAAAGGGGTGCCACAGTAACTGAAGTCCCTTAAAAAGAGGGGTGTGGGTCTGGCCGGTGGCGCAGGGCTGTTCAGCTGGTGGGGGACTCTGGGAAGGTTCCAAAACTAAGATCCGTTTTGAGGCAAAATTTGAGTGTAACTTTAAATCTTGCATTCTGTGGAACTCCTTTGTTTTCAGGGGAAATGAAACGTTTCACTGCAGAAGCAGGATCTTTGATGTAAGCTGTTGTCTGTCTGTTGTGGCAAATGATCCTACTCCAGCTTGCATAAGCTGCCACTTCTTGAAACTTCAGTAATACTACATCTACTCTGTAGTGAGGATTAAACAGAGGCAGTGTGTTCACCGCAGCTTTGCTGCAGCTTGCTGGACCAGCGGTACTCCCCGTAGCCCGGAGCACCGCTGCCTTGGCCTCACCTGCATCCGCGCAGTGCCAGCAGGCAGTTTTTACT
Source organism: Theristicus caerulescens (assembly GCA_020745775.1). NCBI lineage: Eukaryota > Metazoa > Chordata > Aves > Pelecaniformes > Threskiornithidae > Theristicus > Theristicus caerulescens. Next base: position 10,120,574 of record CM036565.1, on the reverse strand, counting down.
GGATGGGTGTTCTCTTTAGTTTTTTTTTTTTCCCCCTAGAAAAAAGGGTCCCCAGGAAAGCGATGTGTGATGTCTGTTCAGCCTGGGTGCGGGGACAGGCAGAGGAGAGCACTCTCAGAAGTGCATCTGTGCAGACAGATGTACAGACAGTGAGATGCAAAAAGACTTTCACTTTCCAAAGCCTCTCTGCTTTGTCCGCTCCTCACCACAAACCATTAATTAGGGGGAAGGGAGCTTGCTGTATTGCTTCTGCCTCACTCACAGTTAAATCCACTCAAAGCAGGGATGTTTGCCCTGGTTATTATTATATTTAGTGTAATTTACACAAACAAGAGGAGTTACCTTTTCTGTTCACATTGGTCCTGGAAGTTCTGAATCTTAAATTTTTGCTTTTATATGAAATAGTGTCGTTGCAGATGATGGTACATGTCTCTCGCATTCCTTTTCAATAAGTAATCCAAAATGATTAAATAAAACACCTTAGAAATAACCAAACTAGGTAATGGGAAAAACCTGTCGTTCTAGAGAAAGTCTGGATTTTATGAAGAGGTAGGAAACAATCACACATATAGTTGCCTCAGATGCAAATTGTGAGAATATTATATGCATTTGTGTGTAGATACATGCTTTTTTTTTTTTTATTTGTTTAACTGTGCAGAGATGTGGTGAATCTGAAGTCCTAGACGAAAAGGAATCCCTGTCTTCAGCCTCCTTGACAGGTTCCAGTCTTCCTGTTTTTCAGAATGTCCTGCTAAGGTTTTTAGATACACAAGCTCCCTCATTATGTGAGTATTAACTAATTTGTATTCCAAAGTAGGTCAGAAGCAACTGGTCTGCTGACTGGCTGCTGAAGTTACTGTTTTGCTGTAGTGAGTGTTTCACAGTTTCCATGATTACCTGCTCTATTTTCATATGCACATTTTTTTTTAAAATCTCCTGCCTTGTCATAGGATCTTTCTGTGATTTGTATTTCTTTCTTTTCACAAAAGGAAAATTGGCAGAAACTATGTTTATTTCTGTTTAAGCCATAAGAGATTTGGGGAAATTACTTGCACTCTGTGCATGTTTAACGTCAAACACTTGCCTCTTTTTGACACATCCACATTTGAAGTGACTGACTTGGAAATTACACACAAGTGTTAAAATCGAAAGCTGTTAGCTGACGTATAGGTGGATTGAAAAAAGGATCTTTGTTCATCGTAGGTTCTATGAAATGTCTTGGTCTAATAAAACTGCCTGATATTGTAGCTCGTTCTTCTGGTATCTTAAGTACTGCTAGTTAGTGCATTTTTTTTTCCTGGTGCCCTTAAAGTAAAGGGGATTTTAAGTGGTTTGAAACATGGTACTGAAAACTCTAAACATCCGAAAAAGGAGAAACTTCTTAAAAATTTGTTACAGACTCTGAGGTATTGGCAGTGCTCTATTTTTGTGCCAGTGGTGACCCTGGTTTTAATAAAACATCCAAACTATTTATGTTATTTAGACTTGTGTTTCTGATGTGCTTGTTTCAAATGCGGTGTCGTCCTTCTTCACCCGGGTAGCTCTGTGAGGCAGCGTAGGGAGAGCAGCTGGGGAATGTTTTCCTTGCTTGAAATATTCTTTGGCATTTTCAAGCATTGGACAAGTTTTATGGTATTGTATTATTTTTACGGTAGTTGAGCTTCTGTGTCTCCAAAAATGAAAAGCATGTAACTGCTATAATTTGAAGGAGGGCAGATCACCTGGTCTGGAAGCGTGTGTTTTATGATGCTCCTCCACACAGCATCCAGTCCACATGCCTTGCTTTTGAGGGGTGGGTCCCGGTGGGCAGCTCTGGATGAGTGGGACCTGGGGGCTGCAGAGAAGAGTTCTGACCCTGAACTGGTGGGCTCTTGGGCTTCCTGTTACAGCTTCCCTGCTGCACTGTAATGAGAATTTCTAAATAGAAATAGTGTTATATATTGAACTAATTTGAACTTGTAAAGCATAATTTGCTTTTAAATAAATATGGATGATTTGGATTTGGTAGTTCTGTAGCTAGAGGTTTTGTTGCCCAATAGAGTTGGTGTGGTATAAAGCTATTTTCTGTTAACTGCAATGTTGCAAACCTTTCTGTGGTACAGACCAAGTCAAATTAAATACAGCTGTGACAAATGAAAACTTAATAACAAAATTTTATATGTTGTATTTCTCTAGGCTTTGCTTTGGCACTGGCAAAATAACATGCATTTATTTTAATAAACTTTCCTGATGTGAGTGAGCACGTTTAATAGATAGATTACACTACACTATCAAGCTTTAATAAAATACTGCTTTTACATCTTGGAGGCCTGGCATGCAGAGATCTTGAGTTCTTTGAAAATATTTTACAAGGTTTTCTGTTATGATTACAAAAGTACTATAGATAAGACAGTAGCATTTACTATAGTAATATAATTTGGGAGGGACAACCTATGGTCTATGCTATGATCCAAAGCTTCAGCTTTGATTTTTTCTTCACACAATGAATGCCCTCGCCCTCTTCCCCTGTCTTTTTAATTTTTAGAAGTATTTGAACATTATGCTTAACTGCTGACACCCCCCACACCAACTGGGGCAGATGTCTATGGGGTAGGAAGCTCTGGAATCCATTGCTGTCTGAAGTCTGTCCCGTGTCTGGAGGTGACAGCGAAGCAAAAACATGCAAATTAGATGGGAAATGGTTTGTTCTGTGGAGACAAAGAGAAACCTGTGCAGGATGCCTGAGACATTTTAGTAGGTCTTTAAAATTAATTTGCTGGGGTTTGCAATTCGGATAGCTGAAACCCAAATTTATCTATTTTTTCTAATTTTTATCTGTTTATAAGTTGAAACTACAGTCCAACTTTTTTTTTCTTTTTTTTTGGGTAGCTGACCCAAATAGTGACCATGAGAAGATAGAGTTTGTGAATTTGGTGCTGCTTTTTTCTGAATTCACTCGGCATGATGTTTTCTCCCATGATGCATACATGTGCACTTTAATATCACGCGGAGACTTGTCAATCACTGCAACTACTAGACCACGCTCACCTAATGGGGAAACTGTGGATGAACACTATTCTAAGGATCACGATGTGAAACTGGAGGTAACACTTCATGCTCTTTCTCCCATGTTTGGTACTCTGTTTTGTTAAATGTAGATTTTCATCGAAGTGTTAGTATTTCAGATATGAGATATAAGGCTTTTAATCTGTGTCTCCTTGTCTCTTTCTCTCTCTTTGAGAAGACTGAAAGTGATCCATTAGCTTCATTCTTGTATATAGCTGTAAATATTGCCGTTTTGGTGCAAATATACTGAACTGACAGTTGTCTAGTGATCTAAATAACTTGGGACAAACAAAAAGGCACAATGTAGACTTCTAAATGTACCAGTGGAAAAACTTACTTGCAAATGTGCTTCAGTGAAGAGAAGGGAGAGCTTTAAGCAGGAGGAGTCAGTGGGGAGCCTGGAGTAAGCCCCACGTCCTCTGTGTAGTGTGGGGCATGCTGGCACAGTGCAGGAGTGAGTGATGCGCAGCCTGGTAATCTGCTCGCAGACGGTCAGGAGCTTAGTATGTGCTACACAGCCACCGATTGAAGACTGTGAAGCCAAACCTCATGACTCGTATGTTCACAGTCCAGGTGCAATCCCAAGTCTTCCATCAGATGAGCAGTTCGTAACCTTCTCTACAACTAGTGCAAGAGGAAGGCAATTTTAAACTCAAGACTGTGGGCCACGTTTGTACTCGTGTGATGTAGCCTGTTTTTCTGCTGCACAGTCCATGTGGAGCCCATGGGCAGCTAAAGCATCCTCTTATATTTCTTTTCAATTTCTTTTGTATATCTCTTGCGTCAGTCTCATGGCCAAATTTGCCCTGAAATACAGGGGGTTTCTACAAGTTGCCTTTCGCGGTACAACAAAGTAGGAAGTAAATCTTGGGAAGGCACAAGAGTCAGCTGCCTGTTCTGTAGGTGTCCCTGGAGCAGAATTGCTCATGGGGGTATACCGTAAAGTTTTGTTTCCCCCTTTGGCTCCTGTACTTTTCTATGCTTTTGTGGATTTAGGCTCAAGAAATACTTTTGTGAATTAAGGCTTATAAAGATTTAAAAGTCAGTATCTGAAAACTTCTTATCATCAGTACTTTTTTCTTAATTCTTAAATAGGTGGAGTGCTTGGGTTTACCCGTGATAAGTTAAATGGATCTTCAATAAAATGTGACTGATATTTGTTTTTCTCTCTGGCAATTATTAGGATCATAGTATTATGGAACATATGGGCATTGACTCAGGAACCGCTAGTATTTTTGATGATGTAGACAAGAGTGACTTTAAGGCAGATTTTGGTTCGGAATTTCCAGTAGGTTTAACTTTCGATTTTCTGCATGCCTTTGATGCCTGTGTCTGCTGCTTGCTGTTGCCACTGAATGTCTCTCCATGCCCCTAGCACCACCTTGCTTTTTCCATCAACAGTCGACGTCCTTTGGCATCCAGTCCCTGCCATCTTCTGCATCAGTGCGTCGCCTCCTATCTCTGCTGTATGACAATTTACTGCTCTTCTCTGCTTCCCCTAGTTGGCCACCTGCACACTTGCATGCATGCTCCTCTCTCCCTCCTTCCCTTCCCCCTGCTTGCCCCCAGCATATTCAGAGTGCTGTGCATTACAGTTAAGCATTAATAAATATGCAGATCTACCCACTTCTTTGATATCGAGGAACCCCATTGATACCATTTGCTTTTCAAGTGACTGTTCTATGTTGTGGCTCTGTCTTCCAACTCTGTTTCCCCCTCTCTCTTTTTCCTTACTGCTGCGTTACTCTTGAATCTCTTAGTTTCTTCCTTTGGACTGGTCCTCGTTCTGCATCCGCACGGACTCCTGTGCCCAGACCTATCAGTGCAGATCTACTTGCAGGATATTGGGACCCCTGTTTCTGCCTGACATCTCTCATATTGGTGGTTTCAAGCATATCCATGCCTGCCTGCAATGTCTCTTGTCACCTCCCACTTCACCCTTTTCATTATTTTCTCTCAATCACTGGACTATCTCATGGCAGTTTCTGTGTCACAGCAGCATAAGAAGTGTGGAGATTGCTCTGAATCATAATGCTTTTTTCCCGACTCAATACCGCTAGTTTAAAACTTGTCTAATAACAGTGGAGATATGCATAGAGATATAATGTGTATATGTATCTTAAATTTCAGGCTTGATTACGATTGCCCTTGCTTTGTCTATCTTTGAAAAAGATCAGATGTTTAAAAAGTAACTGTAAGCAAGAACAAAATCATGTCTCTGAATGCAATTGCTGAATTTCGAAAGCTAGAGGTTACACTTACCTTAAACGTTTGTTTTACATGACTTAGATTTTTTCTCCAATGCCTGGGGAGTCTTGTGAGAATGTGAACTCTTCTTTAGCCAGAAGAATTTCAGTTACCAGCGAGAAGTCAGTCAAGAGGGAAAGACTGAGAGAACTGATTTTTCCATCCAATTACGACCTCCTTCGCCATTTGCAATATGCGACACATTTCCCTATACCTCTGGTGAGTGACCTCTGTACTTGTGTGCGTAATGGTACTGCCTGATGTGACAGCAAAGCATTTCAAGGAAGAAAAGTTCACTGTCTGAAGAGAGCTGGGCTGTGTGACCTCTGCCCGAGGGCTCCCGGCCAGTTCGTGTGACGCTGTTGCTGCCAGCGTGCACAGGCTGTGTGCTGTGGGGTGGCTTTAGTGCAGCACGTGGGCATCTTTGTTTTTATTGAAAGGGGGTTAGCTAGAAGAATGCATAAGAGGTATAATAACGTGTGATGACTTACTCAGGTTAAGGAGATAGGCACCACAATAAACCGACCATGTTCCAGGGTCTAATAGAAGTTTGCTAAATAGAAAATTTGATATTGTAGTTGGACAGATGGATGAATACCAAAATACCTGAAAGAAATAGTTCTGAAATGTAAGGGACAGAATGGTGTTATTCCCTTCCACCCACTCCTCGCTGTTTCTAGCGTGGATTTTTGGCTGCTGCTGCTGTTGTGTTTGTCTGTAGGCTCATGGGAACTGAAGAAAGCCCCATGAATAATATTCCAGATCCCAAACCCTCATTCACATGACTTCTCATGTTTTCTACTGTGCTGGAGAAAGGGCACAAATACTTAACAAGCCTCAAATTGGAATGTATCTACTCGAGAATTTTTTTCTTTTTTTTTTTTTTTAAACAACAATGATAACTTTTTAACAATATTAAATCCTGTCAATCCAGGAAGTGTCATGTGAGAGTATGATGTGATAACCACAGTTTTCTTTGCTTTAAGCTTCTTATGCCACAAAGTTTGAGTTCTGATTTATTGCAGGTGAATTGTTACGAGAATACTGAATGAGCTATTTCTGTTCAGGACAGTTTTGAATGCTTGCTTAAAGTTTGATTTGTATTTTGCCCATTTTAAGGATTAGAAAAAAGATAACTTGATTTGGTTTTGTTTCTGAAATATTTTTGATTTACAGATGGGGCTAATCCAGGTAGCTGGATTTTGCCTACGCAAATTGATTTTTAAATTTTGGTTATTGATTATTCTACATATGCATTATTTTTGGAAGTAATTGTAAATTAGAATATTAATAAACTTAGTTGCTGTTTTATAAATTTTTCTTAAAAAAACAAGCAAAGAGAACACACTGGATATTTATATTTACTCTTTATCTTAATTTTAAAATTTCCTTGAATCTTCTGTAATATAACATGTTAGCTTTTTCCATATTCATTGAAGCAGCAGCAAGGAAAGGCAGTGGAACTTGGCAAGAACAAGAAATTTATTTATAAAAACTGCAGGTGTGATGTAAGCAGATACAATAATTTTTAATCAGTGCAGCTTAAAATCACCTTCTGGAGTAAATAATGCCCTCTAAAATGCTTTTGGGTTTATTTTTCATGTGAAAACTTTGCAGCTGAAGAACTGCTATTAAATAATCTCTTCACTTGATTGCACCAAGTCATTTAATATAGTACATATGCAATATTTAACTTAGAAAAGGTGAGTTCAGGTGTTTACCTTAAATAATTATGAGGTATGTTTGAGTCTGTGTTGAGTCTTAAGTGTAGCTGATCCCTGGTAGGGCATCACTGGTACATTGAACTATTTCTGAAAGGCATTATCGAACATTCTGCTAGTTCAGACCTACTACGTGAACGTATAACAAAACAATTGGTATTGGTCAAGTTTTTTTCTTCTGCTTGGGCTTATGGTTTAGCAGGAATGTTGTTGACCACGGTAGCCATGCTCGCAATTGCTCAATGACTGTTTATACTGCAGATTTGCACACTGTTCTGATGCCTTTTAAAATCAGTCCTGTTGCATCTGCTGGTCACTTCTGTGTTGTACCGCTTTGTCACTGAGAGCCTTTTCCTCTTTGGGTGCTGCAAAAGTCTCAGTAAATTTCAGTCTGAACGATTTGGAAAGATGGTAATAGAGAATAGGGTCAAAACAGAGGTTTGATACCGCAAACAGCAAGGTAGATTCTTTAGCTTTAAAGAGAGCTTGTTTCAGAGAGCAGCTGGTTATGGTATCGGTTTGGCTCAAAGTGTAGGGGATACGAACAATGTGGTATGGAACAAAACACAGCAGGTAGCTTGCAGTTACGAGCAGTATGTTGACGAGGGTTTTCTTCACATTTGCGTAACTCTCGCTGTATTTGTTTCGGTAGAGTTGTCTAACAGCAAGGAAATTGGAAATCAGTATCACAGCTGAAAAATTCAGGAATATTGCTGTGCATATGAAATTAGTAAACACATGCCAGTCTCTTCCAAACTTTGTTTTGAAATCGATGCATCCTACACCAGGTCTTTCTTCAATGTTTTTTATTGGAATAGCCATGTTAGGCACTGTTATAAGGAGAACCATCGTCCATACGACTGCAGACAACATCTTGGCAAATCCAGGCCCTTGAATGCGGTAGATCTTATAACTGTGTGTTAGCTGAAGGCAACGATCCATGCTTACAAATCCCAAAAATATGATTGATAAATACATGTTCAGGTAGATGAAACAGGCTGTAACTTGACAGTGGAATATTCTCAGTTTCCAGGATGCAACTCCTAGGTCAACAATAATCTTTACTGGCAAGGCCAAAGTCAACAAAAAATCCGCTGTTAAGAGGTTAATTAAGTAGATGCTCATACATTTCTGTTTCTGATCTTTTTGTGTGAATGCCCATAGTGCGAAACAACTTCCGATAAATCCCATAAGAAAAATCAAGTAGTAAAAATAGGTAAAAGGTTCCATTTCTTCACCAACGTGGCATTGTGAAACATTGCTTGACATTGTAAACTTCTTGTGCAAGTTGGTTTTGCTGCTAGGAGATACCAAGAACCTACAAAAAGAACCAAGATGATATCAATGAGATCAAATTTTCCTGAGCAACAGTAGTTATTCTCTGAGAATTTTGTTTGATTAATTTCATGGAAAAAATGCAATTGGGAAGAAATATTTTTCTCTCTCTTAATGCTGCTTCACAGATATTCAAGAGGGCTTTGTTCTCATGTCAGAAAAGTTTGGAAATGTATTAGGATTTGTTCTTGAAAGCATATAGACTTCTGAGAAATTTTTCCACTAGAGGAGTCTTTCTGGGTGAATGTTTGGTTCAACATCCCCCCTACCCAAAACACCAAAGAAAAAGGTTTGAATCTGTTTAAGTATCTGGCTAATAATGGTCACACTAAAACTTCATAACTTTTGAACAATTGAAACTATGCCTAAAAAAAGGGTAATATTTGTAGCAGTCTTGTCCTATAAAAATGTATTAGGAGTTTTGAAGTTCATGCACTGTCAAACCAATATGCGGATATGTCAGATAGATGAGCAAATAGTTCTAATCAGTCCTGTTTTTCCAAACTGCTCTGTCTTCCTACTTGGACAGAGGATAAATTAATCGCGTATTTTTATGAAGCCTTTAGAAAAAGCACATTTTGAAAGAAGCAGCTATTAAATAATTTTGCTCACTTTCTTTTTAGGCTTCACTAGAAATTATAGGGAAGAAAAGTAGAAAATTTTAGTCTTATTTTAACTAGATACACTACTCCATGACCGAGGGGGCTTTTTGTTTGTTTGCTTGCTACGCTGTCAGACTGCTGCATAGAATATCTGGGAAAGGAGGCACATTCGTTAGAATTTCTTAGAATGAAAAACAATACATTTATGTCTTGAATAGCATCAGACTGCAACACTTTTTTATTTCATTATATTGTTCCTAATTTTAATATACAATATAAGAGAACTACTGCATTTGCACACGTATTTTCTGCTGTAAAATATGTATCCAGATTTGCATAATTTGTAAACCAAAATGACTGCGGATACTCCAATGATTTAAAATGGGGGAAAAAGCAGATTGTTTCTTGCAGTTGGCTTTCTGCAGGTGGTCTCTATTGTCCTGAAAACATGTAACTGAGTTGAATTAAGTTTGGGTACGTGCAGTGTAGGTAAGGAGCAAGCAGCGCTGTCGGAGCTGCTGGGCTTGCTGCCACGGTCCTGAGGCGGTGGGAGTTTTCCTGTGCTGGGGCACAGTGCAGCCCCGCTCGCCCTCCGTGGGGCGAAGAGGCAGCCCGGCAAACTGAGCCCTGAAATGCTGCTGGAACTGGAGCCTCCAAGGATACAGCATGACTGCAGCCAAGTAACAGACTACAGGCAAAGCAAAGGCTGTTTTGCCAAAGAGTTGAGCCTGACTTTCTATGAGTTTGGCACAGTTAATATTGCAGGCTGTATATTTACATAGATCTAGACAGGCTAGAACAAAGCCTAAAAGCACGTACCTGTCTTAGTGGTCTCTGGGGTCTCCTGAGCATTAGTCTGCAAAGGTCTGATGTCTCGCGGCGACTGCTCTCGCAGTGTATTAATCCTTTCCTCTGGCTGAGTCTAATGTTTTTTTTGAAACACGTCTGTGGTTTTCAAATGTGCTGATTGACGCAGTTAAAACCAGCATTTAAATAACTAAACCACGTGGAAGTTACCTAAAAGAGACGTGACAGAAAAATCTAAGTGTTCACGGAACAGCCCAGAGAGACCTCTTTTTTTCCTTTTTCTCGCGCAGGAGCTGGCGGCTGGGCGGGAGGCACGCCGAGGGCAGTGCCCTCCTGCACGCTCTGCCCCGTGCAGCGCGGTGGCGGCGAGCTGCTCCTCAGGCACTCGGTGCTGTGCGGGACGAAACAGAGAACGATGAGGAGAAAAATGGCTGCGAAAGAGCCGTTAGACATGTCGATGTGGCCAGTAGCATGGATTATTACAATTATTGCTATTCAAAATACATTTTTGTGGAGGAAAGATGGTCAGCGTTGCTTGATCTGTCCCCATCAGCGAACTGACAGGGATGGTGAATAGTTCTGTAAACTGGCTGATACCTAGCGGACCTGAAGGCAGTGCAATTCTTACTCTCTCCTCCTAACTTCAAGCCTGAAGATTTAAGTTTAAATGTTTATTATGTGTTCACGTATGTAAGGGTGACGAGACATGTATGGTTTGGTCAGCCCCTGCAGGTGGACTTTTTCATGTAGTTCCTAAAACTTCATCAGGTTAGTCCCTGATACTTGACCTGGGGCTGTAGGTGTGTGACATCAATGGCTGTTTCTTTGCTTTTGTTTTTAACAATCTGAAACTCCTCCCCCCCCATATGTCTTACATTTAAAATCTATCTGGAATCAGGGTTTTGCAATGTAGATGGCCCTCATTCATTATCATGTTCCTGCATGAAATTCCAGGTTTTTTCCAGAGCTGCAACCTAATTTGAAGATTTAAAGGCACATCGAGATTCTACTGATAGCAATTAAAATTCTAAACCTTTGGACATTTGCCAAGCACTATTAAAAATAAAAATGACACATTAGGGATATACAAGAAATGTTTATAATTAAGCTTTCTCTTTTTTTTTTTTTAAAACCAGGACAGAAAGTCTAACACCAGGCTAGGAGGCTGAGGTACTGACAACGATACTGAAACCCCCAAATGTTAGAACTTTGTTGTAGTTGAGAATCCACAGGAATTTAAAAATCACGTACCAGAGCTTCGTGAAGAAACAAATTAAGAATGTCTGGTTTTAAGTTTAGTCATAAGCTTAAAGTTCAGACCATATTTGTCGAAATGTTTGTAAAGCTTCATAATCTGGAATGATCCTATGTTTGGTTTTGAGCAAACATGGACTAGTTTTACGGTGTTATGCTCATCATGCAAAACTGATCTTTCCATACTTCTATTTTTCTCTTTTTTTTTTAAAACTTGAAAGGTAGCATTCAGTCAGTTTTTTCCTCTGTGTGTGTGTTTGTCTCCTCTTTTCTGTGGAGTCAGTTTACAACTCAGAAAACTTTTCCAGGTCTAAAAAGACAAGGTGATGGTTAGGTAAACCTTTACTGAAAAATGGTCTACACTTCCTACAGAAGTGTTTCGGGAGGAGAAGAAACATGAGAATGTGAGTCTACTGAGTCGTACTTCTGTTTTTATTGTGGTTCAGTGTCATCCTCTTCCCCTGTCTATATGTCTAATTTAAAAGGCCATTTTAGTTCATAAATTACAGATGCAGATGGTAGTTTTTGATGTAATTAAAGTTGTTGAGCACTTCTCATTATAAAACTCTTATTTTGGTGCTTTAAACTTTGCTGAATTTTTGACTTTTGATTTTCAAATTTTCCATGATGCATGCCTGCTTAGGCTGACTCCTGGGATGGGGGGGTGGTGCAAGGAAGGGAAGGGGTGCTGGTGTGGCTGGGTATTCAGCCAAAATGATTAAATCATTTCTGAGAACAAAGCTAGGAAAAATAACATCTAAACCTTAACCCCCCCCCCCTAAATCTGATGACCTTTGAAAGAGCATCAGGAGCCTTGTGTTTTGAATTAGACACACCAAAGATTTATGTAGGTGGTCCTTGTGTCAGGATCACTTCCGATACGTCTCCGCGTTTTGCATATTCATTTGGAGAAAGGTTTCACATCCAGAAAAAGTTTCTAGAGCTCTGCCCTTAGTAGGCTTTAACCTTTTTTTTTTTTTTCTTCCAAGCACCCTCCACTGCAGGTGTAGTCGAGCCGAGCACCCGCCGCTGCAGGTGTAGTCGAGCCAAGCACCCGCCGCTGGCTCCGAGCAGGGAGCGGTGCCCCTGGGAAGGGGGAGCCCAGGCCTCTGGCGTCGCAGAGGAGAGAGAGCTAGGACTCGCTCCTGAAGGCTGCGGGCTAGGTTACCCACTGGGGATGCAGAGGAGCTGGGAAAAGGGGAAGGGTGTGAGAGTAGCCAGTATGGATGGGGGGTGAGTTTGGATGTACCTTGGAGTCATTGTGGGTTCTCCTCACCTGGGGTTTGACTCTTTTTGAAGCTGTGAAATGTTAGGACGTGGCATCGTGTGTGGGAGTGTTGGGGCTGTGCGGGGCGGCGCTGCCCAGGGTGTGGGAGGGTGGGCGTATGCCTGGCCGGGCTCCGCTCGTTAGGGATGAACGTAGTTTGTGTAATGAACACACGACATCCCCAGCACACATTCGGGGAGTGCTAGTGCTCAGGTTGGCTGATGGTTTCCCCAGGAGATGCTACCTTGTGTTTTCTTCTCCCCCTTCAGCACATTGCCTCTGGGGTTATTTACTTAAGGCTCCTCACATAAAGGTCCTGTGGGACTTATTTGGGATTAAAGTTAATTAGAGATGCACTATAAGGTGTGCAGTTAAGTTTAAAAGAACAACTTTCTTTAATTTTGTATTGGAGGAGCACAGGCAGGATTGCATGCAACTGTGTGTTTACAGTATGTTTGTCCTTATTTCTGTGGCTGCCAGGTGGGTGCAGCTTATGGTGAGGGGATGTCTCGGAGCCCCTCATTTTCGTTGTGTGTTCCTTGTCTTCAGTCCTGGAGAACATTAAATGTTAGCAAGCACTGGCCAGGCACGGATGTTCAAGGCTTTGTGTGATCTCCACTCTTTAAATGAAGAAAATGTATAACAACCTTTTAATCCATCTGTTACGAAGCTAATGTTTGAATCTGTATCACTCATATCCCTCTATCTTTTAAATCAGGAAGGTTGTCAAGCATAGAGTTACATGATTACTTTATATAAGGTTTTCGAGTCTACTTTCTATGCAGTTACAAAAGTAAGGCTTATTTGCACATTGTGCCCACATGGACTGACTCTGTCAGATTTCCCAGCGTTGGGTGCAGTGGGAGAAAACTGGGAGAAGTTTCACCCACACTTAGTTGGGGGAAGGTAACTTTAAGCTTCCTGTGGTGTGGGATGGTGCTGAGGGAGCAGGAGACCTTCCCTCTCCCAGGAGAAGCATCCCTGCTGCCATGTCCTTCCTCCGCTGCTTGGTGCAAAGCAGCCCAAGAGCAGGATCAGGCCTCCTGCGGGAGGGGGTCGAGCCCCACAGCCCGCGGTGGGAGGGAGGCACGGGCAGAGCCCCGGTGGTGGTTCCTCCTCCTGGTCTGGGCAGTGACACTGTCTCCTGTGGGCAGATCTCCAGAGGCGTGTTTAGGAGTTGGCTGCGATGGAGAATGTTTTGGGGTGGATTACTTGCATGAGGGATTTGGCTCTCCCAGGCTTCCCTCTGTATAAATGTGCTGTTAAAGGCACCAGAAGTTTGAGATTTAATTTTGAGTTTCAGTTTTGATTTCTTCAGTGTGTGTTTATGTGCCTGTACAAGCCAGACAGATGTGCGTGTGTGGAAATTCTGCAGTCAATGTATGATAGAGAACTGATGGGAAACCCTGGTTTTATCATGACTTATGTGATGGTAGACAGGAAAAAAACCTAAAAAACACTTGCAAACAGTTGATTTTCTTTCAGCTTATCTTCAATTGTGAGAGAAGTATTCAAAATCAACATCAGAGGTGCAGTAATGAGCAGATGAATTAGTCCTAAGAAAGTTTTTCTCTTTCTGTGCGTGGCTGTCACAGTCACTGTTTCGGTATTGAGGTATGTCTTTGAGGAGCAATCTTTGAGTGGTGTCTTTGCCATCCTGTAAGTTTTTTTTCATGTACAACCATGTACAAACCGGCAAGTTTAGTATTTTCTCTTACCGCTTTTCATGACTTTCACTGACAGATTAAAATTTTTTATCCCATTGTAATATCTGCATTGTAAATGAAAAATATGAGCGATCTTGGCACAGGGTAGTTATGAATTCTGAGCAGAAACAGCTATTTCTGATGAACAAAGAAAATGATTTGCATATTTATTTCAGAGCATAAGGTGGTAAGATGTGTTCAGTGCAGCCTGTGTCACTGAACCTGTCAGAGAGGGAGAATCTGCTGTGCTTGGCACACAGCGCTGTGTGAACTCCAGATACTACAGGTAGATAACCACGTCCTGGGGATCAACGTCATTGGCAGCCAGCAGAGCACATCTACCTACTGTCAGATAGCGAGTAGCTCCTTAGCCTGCCCTCTCGACTTCCATCAGTTATCAATATTTAGTTTTAATTGTTTGAACAGTGTTTTACAGATATGCAGTGCCCTAAAGTGATGATTATTAGATGTGCTAATGAAGATGCTCTCATAAAAATAATGAAAGACTTTATTTATTGCAGTGAGATGGGAGAATATGTGTGAGGGTGTTGGCAGAAGGAAGTAGCCCTTCCTTCCTGTCCCTTCTGTGTTAAAGTTAGCAAATACAAGGGGTGCTCTTACATCTGCTGGTTGTGACTGTGTGGCCTTGTTAGGTAGATTAAAGTGGCATCTGCCCCCTCTTTGAGTTGTTTTTGTTGGTTTTTTACAATAGAATTTTTTTGAGATGACATCCTGCAAAATTAAACTCCGTGAGAGTCTTATTGCTGATTTCTGCATAACCATTTTATATGTTGAGGCAGTTGTGGAGTGAGCTTTCTCTCCTGAAATAGTGTTTGGGGGAGGGATTTCCATTTGCTAGGTTTAGCTATTTTCCTGAAAAATTGCTATGCCCTATCAGTGGCAGAGAAAATGGTCCATTTTGAAGCCTTACACCACAATATTAGCATAAATAACCCATTCCACAGTAACTGCAGCATTGTCATTTGTCCAGTGTAATGCTGAGATGGCTTCTGGGTAGACAGCTTTGCGGTATCGCTAAAGGCTAGGGCAGGTTTATGAGGTGAGGCATAGTTTAAAATGTGAGATGTTTATGGGCTTTTTGAAGCAGATTTATGCCACTCTACCTGGGTGCTATCTCAAGGTTTTGAACAGCAGAACAGTGTCTCCTTGCAAAGGGATGACCGGGAACTCCACCACACTTGGGGGATGGAGGCTGAAATGTATGAGCACGACAACTTTTCTGTGCAAATGTGCGTTTTTGATGTCTCTCAGCAGCCTGCGATGCACCCTTGCTCTTCCCAGGGGCACCGTGCCTATACAGGAGATTCCAGGTCCAGGTGAATAACCTAGCTCTCCAAAGAATAAACAGACCAAACCCAGCTTCTTGTTCCTGCAGTGCAATGGAGGGGAGTCATGAGTAAGTCAGGAGGATGAGCTGCAGCTGGGGACTGGGTGGCCATCGAACGGGAACCTTGTGTAGCTCTGGGTTACCCATATCTTTCACTGCAAGAATTTTAGGGAAGTTCCTCTAGGTGGTAGGTTGACAAGTCAAGAGCTGGTACTTAGTGTGACTACATGACTTCTGGGTGTCTGAGGAGGTGGCTAGGTTTATCTGAGGTATGATGCACTGGGGAAGGTGTGAAAGAATTAACTTACCCAGTGCAGGGGAAAAAAAAAAAAGGCCCCATACCTTTTCATCCCAGTTCAAAGCAACCCAAAAGCTAGAAATTTAGTATCACTTTTTCAAAAGTGTGTTGGTCAGCATACTTTGCCCTGGGTGCCTTACGCAGATTTTTGTTGTTCTAATATCAGTAATCTGGTGGAGAGAGGAAACAATTATACAATATAAATATTTTTTTCAAAGTTTGCAGAGTAATTAAAAAGTTAGACAAATATATATTGTGGAAGTGTTTTCCTTTCTGTATGCCACTGTGATTTCACAGCCACAATTATTTAGATTTACGTAGGCAAATACCAGGCCATGCTATGTAAGGAACTAAATGTTTTTGCCATAAATGACAAAAAATCTCCCACAAAGCAACAGATTCCCTTCCCCTGCAGACTATTTCCCTTGCTTGGAGGGAACAGCCTGCGAAGCCTCAGTTTGACAAGAGTCAGGGAGCTCTGAAAGAACCATATAAATAATCTTTTATGTATTTTCCTTAAAAAGCACACCTAAACCGCAACTTTCTCCTATAGTCCCTAGGGGCTGATTTGGGCTGAGGGTCCCCCCAGCCCCTCCTGTCAGATGGACATTCAGGCCTCCCCCAGGTGTCGGGCGCTTGCTGCTTTGTGGGCTTGGGGTGGACCGCTCTTCAGGCAAGTAAATACGCTCCACAAAGGTGGGTTTAAACTCAGCAGGCAGTTTAAAGAGCTGTCCGGTCCTTTAGTTTAAATATAATCCTGTGTGATGGTAGAATACTGTTACTGTAGATCAGTGGTGTCGGACCACGAGACGTTATGCACAGCCTTGGAGAAGATTCAAAGGCTATATCTTTAAAAATCTTTCACCCTGAGAGATTATCTGTAAGGACTAAAATGAAACACAGCGGCTGAAAGGTGAAGCATATGTCATTTCTGTTTCTATATCTTCTTTGTTAAGTAAAATGAAAGCATTCAGCTTCCAGAGCTGTTGCCTGAAAGCTTTTGTGGGTACTTTATGCAGTAGTGTGTTTTCCCTGTACAATGATAAAATCAATCAAAAAAAAAAAAGGCTGCACTGAAAAATACAGTTAAAAAAGAGATTATATTTATATATAGAAGGTTGGTGGCTTTCAGCTATTACCTTTGTACAGAGAGAAGTGCTTTATCATCGTGCCAAAAGCATAGGAAAACCAACAAATCATTCTTTCTGGATTTAAGTATACCCCAGAGTTTCTAGACAGCTGTACGTGTGCATTTTCAAACGGCTCCTTGAGCGTTCTTACCTCCTTCTGCAACAACAGAAAGGGAGTTACTAAAATCTCAGTCAGTTTGGTGTACACCATGTTATTTCAGAAAAGTCCTGAGGAATATGGTACAGCGTAACTGTGCTGTTTAGTTTATAGAAGGATCCTCTTTAAACACTTGCTTATATTGAGCATCACATTTTATAGAAGTACTCTGACATTTGGTGCCTAAAGGTGACAAATAATCATGTTTAATTCTTAATTTTATAGAATGTTTCCCTTAAGAAATCATATATATATATATATTAAAAAAAATATATATAGATTTTACCCAGGATTTTTCAGGTTCTGTGCAGATCTTTGAGGATTTCATCTGTAATTTTTTTTTCCTTTAAATCTTTTCTTTTTCCTCAGTTGTTGGAATGGAGTCCTTCCTTAAGCTGTGTATTGCCTTCAAGGCTTTGCTTTGTGAGCTGGTGAATACACAAGAGAGCTTCCCCTCAGGGTCTCAGTCTTCTTTTATGGGCTGGTGGAGGCCAAATCAGAGGGACTTGTGCTGAACTTCATCGTATTGCTTCTGAGGGATCTGCTCCAGCCGAGGTGGCCCTTCAGGCTGGTTTGTTGACTGTCGTGTGTGTCATGCCTGGCTTCGTGAGAAACAACAGCAAATCAGTTTGATTATTGGGTCTGTTGGATAATCCGTTCGGAGAACCATGGCCTAGAGCTCCAGAATGTGTTGTTCCAGTTATTCCTCTCTCTTTTTTTGAGGTCCAGACAGGTCGTATCACACCATAATGCAATCAGAGCATCAGCTGAAATAGCACGTAGTAAATATATTGACAACATGCAATGATGTTTTTATACAGAGAAATACCACTTGGTATTTTATGCCGAAACCTTTTTTCTGTGTTATTGCTGGTTCTCATCTGTTCCGTTTCTGAGGCTTGAATTCTTGAATAACTTTCTGAAACGTGCATTATTTTACAGACCTGAACCTACACTATGTTTATACTTTCCCGAAGTGTATTCGATTTTCTGGATTTAGAAATTTCAACCTCACTTGAAGTTTTCAGCGTGAGATGCAGTTTTTGATACAGCTTTTCTTTAAAGGGTAGGCAGAGATAAAAATAAATAATGGGATCAAGGCACACATTTGCAGCAGACAGTACAAGAGTAAACTCCTTTGCATAGAACAGAGTTTTTTTTGACTGGCAGTTGAATTGTGAGCTAGTTTGACTTAGAGTGTATGGTATTCTGCAGACGTGATAGGGTACAAAGCAAATGACAAATACAAACATGATACTGAATATATTACGGCTGGTTTTTCTCTTGGTCGCATCTGAGTTCCTTCTGAATTTTTTATAAGAGCTATATATTTTTTTTGATATAGAAGTGTAAAAAATGATTAGCAGAAGAAAAACAACCCAGAATATCCCTGTGCAAATATAACTTGACGCCTTGTGCCACTGTCTGCCAAGCTCACTTTTAAGACCTATACATTTTCTGGAAGAATTTTCTTTAGTGATTTCATTAGTTAAAATCATATTTGGAAATGATAGCAGTATTAACGATAACCATATGATTATAGAGACCACCTTACTGTAGTTAACCGTGTGAACAAAGGAGGTGAATAAAGGCTTTACAATTTTGTAGTATCTGTCGAAACTGATGAGGCCAAAAAATGTTATCCCAATATACATGTTTACATAAAAAACAACAGCAGAGTATCTGCACACAAACATGTTGAGCTGTGGAGATGCAATTTCTGAATCGGCAAGAATTTTGAAAGGAAATGTCAAGCTCATTAGGAGATCGGCAACAACGATGTTTTTGAGATAGACGATAAAGCTCTTTTCGCTAGAAACATAGAGAAAGATCCATGCTGCCACACCGTTCAGCAAGAGTCCTGCTATGAAAATGAAACAGTAGACCAGGGGAATGACTGTCCTAGTTATTACTGTGCTGTGACTGCAGTTGTTTCCCGAGAAGTTTGTGCTGGAGTTGAACATCTTATGTCTTTGTTCCTAGAAGCAGAGAAAAATTATCTCATTAAGATAAAATGGTGCTATGCTTTCCGTTAATTAGTATAAGATTTCTACTCTTACTTCAAAATAAACTTGGCATACTTCTCAGAAATCACCACATTATCATTTCCAGCAGGGATGCGTAGTAAGTATTTTCCAAGTGGTGCCATCTCACTTTTTGATGATGTTCAAGGGCATACTGCTGTTCTGACCAGAGAATCCATTTGCTTCTCTGTTTGACTTTAATCCATTGTCTTCAAGCCCTGTGCAGCCCCTTTTCTGTGGGCATAAGCCTGTGTGCTGCAAACTAGGAGGGGGACTGAGCCACAGTGATTTTGTGACTCTAAGTACATCTCATTAACCCTTAAGGACCAGTATGTATTTTTAGCACTGGTTTACCAGGAAGCACGTGAGGGATATGAATATTCCTTGTACAAGTGTTCTGTTTTGTATACAGGCATAGAAAACACTCCTCTGTTAGTCAGGCATGGAAATATCTAGTGTATGCCAATATTTTCTAATGTTCACTTGAAAGAAAGCCTTATGTGCAGCCAGCACAGTTTGCTTTAAACTTCTAGTAGCACGAGATACAGGAGTGTGTCTGTGTGTTAGCATAATGTAGGAGCTAGAGCTGTCCTCTCAAGTCATTCAGATTGAAATTTTAGAGGATCTCCAAGAAGAGATCATATCTGCTGTCTGCTTTTCTTTGACAGAATGTTTATGGGGGTGGATTATCCTCTGTAGGGAGGGCAGAACAGATATAGATACAATGCTGCTTTATTTGGCAAATGAAAACCTAGGCAACTGGAAAACACATGCTGTGGTGCTGGGAAAAAACCCACCCTATCTTTTAGAAAATAAAAAATTTCCTTATTGCCACAATTCAGAGTCGGTAGCTGATGCCTCTGTGTAGCAGACTGGAACCTGAATGCAACCTTGCAGTAACTAGAAATGGAAATTTTCTTTTAAATAGGTAAAATTGTTTCCTTTGGTATATTGTTTTCTGTATCTCTTTTGCAGACACTGTAAAGGCTGACCAGCTTAGGTGCTGTTCTGGAACTTGGATGGATAAGTGGAGCAGGTGTTACCTGTGTTCACACCTAAAGCCTGCAGTCAATCTCTTCCTGGTAGTTCTCCCATAAGAAGACCTGCCATCCTATCTTTATGTTTAAGCTCTAGTCATCAAGACATTTGGTTTTGTTTGTTTGGGTTTTTAAGGGCAAAAGATGGTGTGGAGAAGTGGGTGTTACAATATAACTACCATGTGAATAAGTGTGTTAGGATTAGGACATGAAAATGGGTAAGGTTTGGGGTGATATTGTTAAAACTAGAAGGATCTCCACTTTTCCCTCTGTGTCCTTCAACCATCCACTCAGTCGATGGGAAAGCACCAATAAAGATTGGCATTTTTATTTAAGATAGTAACATGCTGTATCTGAAAACTGTTCTCTTCCCACTGCCAAAGTCCAAGCTAGACTCTGTAAATCTTTCAATATCAATGGCTTTTCCTTACCTTTCTTGATTTGACTGCTGTGGTGCTTTTTGTTAAGGGTCTAGAGCGCCTTCCATTCCCAGGCACAGGGCCTCTTCTCTTGCTAGGAGACCTATGTGAGAGACAGGAAAATACAGTTATTAGAGTTGTGTATCATAACATAGGACAGTGTAATTCTGCGGTGCTGAAGGGTTCCCACAGTGCAACGCCTGTTTAGACCATCTAATGATCAGTACTGCAGACAAGTCTTCAGATCTTTCAGCAGGACTTCAAAATTGGTTAGGGACAGAGTCATAGAGCAGTCATGTTCAACCTAGAGCCCATCACTGCATGGGTAAGGCTAGAGGCTTTTGTGTCCCCCCCTGCCGTGCATCGCGTCATTTGTGTTCATGATTAATTTTATCTGCTCTTTTTGTCACCTAGTCACACACTCGGCTCTTTCCAAAAGGCCTTGTCCCTACTGCTCTGAATAATTCAGCATTGATAGTGAACACTGTCACCTCGCTAGCCTGTTCCCTCCATCAGTTGTGGGACCCAGTGTGGATCCTGTAGGAATTATGGCGATCTGGGACCATGAGGTCTAACTCACTCCTGTGCACTGGTAAAGCATCAGTCTAGCAGGGTGGCCTTCATGCAGCTGCTTGGTGTTTCTGGATCCTCGTAACCACAGCCACCGCGATGGCTGCACTCCTCTGCTGATTTGTGGATTGCAGAGATGGGTTGCATGTAGCTGGCAGAAGGCAAGCTTCCACTTTATAGAGGAGCTGCCCTTTCATGCTTGTTCTGGTTGCATTCTTGTTCAAGCTGCCCTTAAACCTTCATAATGAGAACATCCTCTTCTCTCATGAGAACGTGAGAACTTGCAGTGGCTCCACCAAGTGACATGCGGCTTGAAATGAGCATAGATATTCACCCCTCATTCCACGTTGGGTTTCATCTGGAAACTGTGAATACTCCTCATTTGATATTAATTGGGTCAGTTTAGGACCTTTTTGTCCAAATGCTACTTCAGGTATGACTAAGCTTAAGGATTCTTTTTTTTTTCCCCGAATTCTTAAAACATTGCTGGTTTTTTTTTTTCCTACTGTGTAACCACTGCTATTTGCTGGTCTGTGTTGGAGGGTTTGTATTAGCACCCAGCAATTTGTGATTTGTATGTGAGAATAGCCTTTCATACTTGAGCAGCATTTCATGTTCAAATGCTTGGTCCAGCATAAAGTATATTTATTCTATGTAAAGAATATCAACTAGTTGTACAAAACCACCAAACTTGATTCACCAAATTAACAAGATTGATTTGGTAAAACTTTCTTAGTTTGCAAATCATGTTGTCTTGGCAAAATACGCAAAAGGAAAGCTGCATAAACTGTTAAAAATGCTTAATTCCTGTAGTCAAGCACTTATGCTATCATTTGTAACCCTTCCAATATCGTTAAGGCACTTTTTCTTGACTTCTGTAACTTGGCTGTCAAATTTCAAAGTTCATGGCTGCCTTACTGAACGTAAGAATAATATTTACAAGTTTTGTTTTGTTTTTTACCCTGAATATAACAAAGGTTCTGTAGTACTGAGTGCACGTTTTAGCTATTTATGGAAATTAATGCAGCTGCTTGATAAA
Organism: Theristicus caerulescens; assembly: GCA_020745775.1. Lineage (NCBI taxonomy): Eukaryota > Metazoa > Chordata > Aves > Pelecaniformes > Threskiornithidae > Theristicus > Theristicus caerulescens. The sequence continues at coordinate 10,098,568 of CM036565.1, read as the reverse complement.
TAAATATGCAATGCAATTACTGGGTCAGGAATTGTTGACAGTGGTCGCTGTCCCGAGAAATCTTTGACCTGCAAAATGGAGTTTATCAGGGAAGAAGATCAAGCCAGATGTTATCTCTGATGTTAGGAGAAATCTAGAGAAAAGAGGAAGTGTAATGCACAAAACACAGCAATTGCGAATCATGCTGAGTTGTGCTAAAAGAAGAATCTTTTTTTTTTTTAAGATTTTCTTTCTAATGTGGTAGGAATATCAGCAGTGATCTGAACTTGCAGTCCTGGCCACGCTGGTGTAATCCAGTCAGAAAGCAGCCCCCAGTTTGGATGTGTGTCCCTGGCCACCACGGTATGAGCTGCTGGCCCCGCTCTCCGGAGCTGCTGCTCTGAGCAGAGCCCGTGGGTGGCCGCTGGTGGGAAACCATCAGGGCAGGCTGCTGTGGGTCTCCTTGCGGGGCTTAAAAGGGTGGAGGTGCTCACTTGTTTGTTAGGAGCCGGACCAACGGCGGGAAATAAAAGCCGGGCCTGCTGGCTGTAATTTGCAGGTGGTGGGATCCTGCCTCTCCCTTCTCTGGGTTGCTCTCTGAAGGTGCTCAGCTGGGTGTTCTGGGGGGACATTTGGGGGGCTCAGAGCTGGCAGGGGCTGTCCAAGAGAAAGCTGTCTCCTCCAGTCGCCTGGGCATTTCTCAGCCGGTGTGTGCTCAGGGCTGGTCTGCTCCCTTTCCACATCTCCACAAAGGTGCCCGACCTGGCAGCCGGTGGGGTAGGTGCCAGGGTGGAGACGTTCAGGGTCCGTGGTTGGAATTGCTGGTCTCCTTTGGAAGGCATTTTTTGCAGTTACTGTGGAGATATGTTGGTACATTTGACTTCTTGCAAGTTTGCCAGGAGACTTAAGATTTTGTTATTTTTCTGTTCTTATTATAACATTTGTCATAAGGCAATGTCTGGATTTTAATACTTAAGAGAATAAAAGTATGCAAAACACACTATGTACTATTTCAGCCCTTTAAAATGGCGTATTGGGTGGTACTTGCTCTTGTTTGTCAGAGATGCATAGAATGTAGTGAAGGAAAATGGGATGAATAGCCAAATTAGGATGACAGAAAAAAGAAACTAGCATTCCTGTCGCAGGAAGTAACTGTGAGATAGCATCATACGTGGTGGTGCTCAGTGCTCGCTTCCCCTGGCACGGCTCGGAGAAAAGGGGGATGGGTAAGTGTGGCAGTAACTTCTAGAGGGTGTCAATTCCTTGCTGCTCTGCCTTCCAGCTCTTGCTTTCAAGACCACTCACATCTGGTGTGAGAAGACAGAGGACTGCGTGAGCCATGTTTCTACTCAGACAGCTGATCAGAGTGCTGGTGAGAGTAGCATCCCCTGTGAAAGCAGCTGAGAAAGGCCGTGTGTCCCGTGAAGGTCGCTGCTGCTGCGTCCCCAGGAGTAGCAGTGGCTCCTGCTGACCCAGGCGAGCCTTGGTGATGCTGTGGGTATGTCCTGTCTGCAGCTATGGTTAGTAAGGGGAAGAACAGAAGTGCAAACAACTCTTTACACCTTAATAGTACTTCTCACTTTTGATCCAAAAAGGCAAAATTCAGGATATTCTGGTGAGGAGGTAGCAATCAGTGATGGAGGGAGGTATTTTTTCATGCTATGATATTTTATTTACAAACTCCCGACTTCCCGAACGTGGGATGAATCAAAGAAAAAAACTGGACTCAGACCTCTTCCGACTCAGAATGCTTTCCTTTGGGGCTTTCTTAAGATCGCGTGCCCGTCCCGATGGTGCTGTCTCGCCTTGTGAACTGTCGGCCTTGTTCCATCATCTTCCTCCTGTGTGCATCTTATCCCCAAGCCCTACACAGTCACCCGTTCTGCCAGTGTCCCCACTTAGCATCACTAATGCCTGTGCAGGGACTGCAGCCCTTTGAAGGACCTGGTAGGCAGGGACCCCATGCCACCTTAGCGGGGTGGCAGCACCCTGACCACCACTGCATCCGTCTGCAGCCCTTGGCTTTGCACTGGGTAGCAGCAGCTCCTAGCCTGGATTGTCTTTTCTTCCTCATCTCTTAATTGAAGGGAGCAGTTAACTTGCTCAGTTTGGAAGAAATTGGCAATATCATCTAACCTTTAAAATGTTATTTTAACAAAAAACATGGAATAAAGCCATGACATCTTTTGTGACATCTCTTTGTTGGGACTATATTTGCCCCTGGCTGTCTGTATTCTTTTGGTTGGTTGTATAATTCCTGGGGGGGAGGGTGTGCATGAAGATTTGAGCTTTTTTGTGTAACACAGCCAGTATTCATAAATCCTTACGAATTAATGACTGTATCTGTGTTTCTCATACTTTCTATTTGGAAAAACAATTCCCAAGCTTGTAAGTTCAGTGCATTACTGACATTTCCTGCCAGTGATTGGGCTGAGGGGCGTCCCATTAACACCTTTCAGAAGTACGCAGTATTGCAGTAGAAAGTCTTAACTTTTTTACGATTGTGAGTGAATTCTCATTTCCAGTTGGTTACAAAACATCTGTTTCTAAAACTGATGCAGATCTGAGCACTGAGGTTTTGTTCTGCTGGCTCCCCTCTTTCCTTCCTCTCCTCCCCATCTGCTCACCCTTTGAAAAAAAGAAAAAAACGTTGCAAGCTGACACTTTCAGGTAACCCAGTCATGAGGAAAATGAACGTTTTTATTCCCAGGTTAGATCAAAGCAGCGTAGTGTACTGCGGCGCCCTGGCAGGAGGCAGGGGTGCGGGTGAATTAGGTGAGCGAGGGGGCGCGGGGAGGTGCAGGGCCCCGCCAGCCCCACGCCTGCCAGCCCCTCGGCCGCAGGGTGGTCCGGCGGCACCCACAGCCACGCGCTTAGCGTGTCGCCCTCCCGCCCGTCGCTTCTGCTGACTTCACAAACAGAACTTAAGCAAAAGACTTAACTGCTGTTACCTTGGCAGGAGAAAGAGTGCCACGTAAAATGGCACCCGTTAGCACAGACAGCGTTTAGCATTGACAGCATTTTGTAACAGATTTTCCTGACCAAAGTTATTACAAGCAATTAGATCATACGTGATGTTTTCTTGGCGCACATGGTTAGTTTCTGGTGTTCTGAAGGACAAAGTGAGGGGAGCCAACACATATAAAGAGCAGATGTAGATAAGATTGTTTATTTCTTGTTAAAATAGCAGGCTCTTTGAAGGGCAGGGTAAACTCATTTTGGTTGCAGCGTGAGGACACCTCAAGGGCAGAATTTTATTTCTGTCTTGCAAAACCCACCGGTAATTGTTTTATTTCTTCTTATCATCCAGGAGTCCCTATGCTACTTTTGAAATCTGAAATTTAACAGCCTAATTTTCCTGATAAGTTAAAGTTTTCATTCTAATTGTATTTCTAATTTTTAGACAAGGGTCTAAATTATTCTAAACCCACAGCCTTTTAGCATTAAAAGATTAGAATCTATGAAGTATCTGTGTAAACCCTGGTATTCATACTGAAACTGAGCAATGATTTGAGCTGTTTGCATGTGGGATCATTTTCAGATCTAACCCAAATAGTCCATTTTTTTTAATTAAGTTTCAAAAAACCCCCACCGAGATCCTTCCTATCTCTCATCAGTTATAGTATCTGAATTAGGGAGTAGTGGACGTAAGAGGCAAAATTAGGACCAGGGTATTAGGAATGGTCAGTTTATGATTTGATATTAGAGGATTAAACAGACCAGCTTTTAGAAGCAACTGTCCTATCAAATTTGGAATTATTCTAGTATGAGTATGTCAGTAAAACATTTTAATGATTAGTAGTTTTATTGTTCTAAAACTAGGTATTTAAAAGAAGTAAAATGTGGCTCAAATAAAGAAATTGTTCCCTTTAATATTCTATTTTAATGGTAACATTTGTCACTTAAATATTTGATTTTTAATTCTATTTTCTGATGTTTTAAACTATGAGTTTTATATAGTTATGTTTCCCCAGTCATAAATTAAATCAAAAGTAGTTGCTTAAGAAAAATACCTTTTGCTAAGATACACAATACAGAACAATCCTTACCTGTAGATCCACAGTCTTTGGTGGCGTAGCTTGAGGCAGTTCCATGTCTCAGACTAATAGGTGTGGGAGTTTGTCTGCCCTGGCTTTCTGTATTTATTTGCAGTTATGACTGCTCATTTGTATTTTAAGTAATTTGTTTGTGGTTTGCATAACGCCTGGATGATTTCCTGTTCACCTGACTTGTCAATTGAAAAAAACCCAAACTACTATAGTGGTAGTTATTTAAAAATTAAAAGAGAGCATTTGAGAGCATTGGTAACATAATGAATGTAATGAAAAGGCAGAGTCTTTCACCTGGAAAGAAGTATAAAATTGCATGTGTGGTCCCTCTTCAGCTGTGAAACAGATGTCCAGAATAAGCCCTTTACAACTGCCTTACAATATAAACCACTGTAAAAACTGTGTAAGCTGCAGCAGATTCTGTTACTTACTGGCTGGAGTGCAGTCTTCTGTCTGTTCTGCTTTACCCATTGGCTGCTCCTTCGCAGCTGGATAGGCTTTAGTTCTTTAAGCAAATACTTTGCAGTATTATCTTCATTATCTGCTTCGGTGGTGATAGTGGTTCAGAGCGTGCTGTATCTCCACAGGCAGCAAGCTGGAGAGCTGGTGAGGCATGCCTTGCTGCTTGGCCAAATGTGGTGGAGATCTCAAATGCTGCGGATGGTCAGGGCTATTTTCGTGTACTTACACATACTTCCATGAAGATCAGCATTGAACTGGTTTCAAGAAAGACACATTTGTGCAGTTGGCAAAGCACTAAGCGATCTTAAGTTAAGGGCTGGTGTTTTCTTTTCTTAAACTGTTCCCAGGCCTGGCTGCGACCTTTTCTGTAAACCTTATTACTCCGATAGCTTCTGTTTTTGTTAGTGGCAGTGTTCTGAACTGGAGTGCACGGGGATACGTTGTGGTTGCTCAGGGCATGCTCAAAGGCTGAGAGACTTATCACTTGGGATAGTAGATGCATCTTTGGTGTATGGCTTTTTTCTTTTTCTTCTTTTTTCCTTTTCTTTTCTTTTAACCTTAATCACCTGTCTGTCTTCCTCCCTTCCTGTTCTTCCCATACGTTTACTGAGAGGCTTTGAAATCAAGCACAAAAATTGTGGAAATGTATGGTAATGGAAAAGCTATCTTTTCTATGAATCTGGGAAAGTAGTATATTCTGAGAGATCTGAGGTTTAGGGAGAGAAATTGAGGTTTACATGTTTGTTTTAAAAAAAACCAAAATATGTAAGTTGTGTATATTAGTGTTAATAAACATTTAGTACATGACTTGAGCTCTGCTTTACAGTGCGTAACCCCAGCCTTCCATTAAATACACAATTTTCTCATGGACTTTCCTTTGACGAGTGTTTACCACCTTACAAGAAGGGGCCCAAAGGCACAGACAAATGAATGTACCTTCTGCTAATGCATTGCTGCCGTGTATGCAACCTTTACTCAGAGCTAGTGCGTGTTAACCTGAACCTGTAGTCCCTTCCTTCCCCCAGATTTCATTGGATCTTTCTCAGTGAAATAAGGGGGTATCTTCAGAGACAAAATTGTCTTTACATTACTATGAATGCTCTTGCCCCTCTCTTATTTTTGAGACTCACAGATCAAAGCTGTAATGGTTAATTATTCATTGCTTTCGGGTGATGAGTTTGGATGTTCGTTTCATTGACAGTTTTTAACCTGCCTTATATTCCATTTCTGCAGCAGTGTGAGCATTCAGCCTTTCTGAGAATCTGAGTCCAGGTTCTTTGGGTCTGGTAGGCAGGTGCTGTGATGTCAAAGTTTGGCTTCAGTTACTTCCTGGGTGTCAGAGGCAGGGGCATGCCCTGGTCCCCTCTCAGGTGCCTGGCACTGGGCTCCTTCCTCTTTGGGCAGTCTCCTCGAGCTGCGGCAGCTCCTGCGGGGATCCTGCCGATAACAGCCTGCTTTGCTGGCACTGCTTCTGTGGGCCCCGTTGCACGATGTCTGCCCTGTGGGCTGTAGCTTTAGGGTTCACGTCCCATGGACTTCGTGTGTCACACCTCATACCATCAGGTTTCAGTTCCAAGGAAATTGAAGGAAATCTGCCTGCCCTAGAGTCATAGCTCTTCACATGCCTTGGCAGAAGAGAGGGTTAAACTTGTAGCTTAGGAAGATTTGGTGAGTGCCAGAGGTTGCAAGTTTTAACCCTCCTCTTGAAGGATGATCACCCAGTGTCCTAGGAAGACTTAGAGGAGCACTTGCATGTCCCTTTACTCTTTTCTGCCTGCCCTGCACCCGTCTCATGAGCATAACCCCTCCAGCACACCTGCCCAGCGTGACCTGCCCTGCTTCGTTCCCGGTGCCAGGTGCTCCCCTGCGTGTGCATGCACACGCATGTGTGTGTCCAGCATCCTCGTGTGCCTACACCCCACTCAGGCCCTTTCCTCTCTCTCCTGGGGGAGGCTCGATGGAGACCATCCTCCTGCGCTGCTCTGGTGCCCGGCACCACAGGCACGGGCTGGGAGCAGCCGGGAGGAGCCGTGTTGCTTTAAGCACTTTGCCAGACTGGTGGGGTTTTGCCAGGGATGGCGGGGGCCCATTGAACTGCTGTTGCTGGGACATGTTCCCTTACCGAGGCTCACTGTGTTGGTGAGGGTTTCAGACAGGGCGGGGGGCCCTGGAGAAGCCTGTTCCTTCTCCTGTTCATCATGAGGTATTATTTTAACTGAAGCATGTTTCGGAAAAATGCGGATTCTGTTTCCGTTCTCATTCTCATTCTGAATGTGGAAATCAGCTAGAGAGGAACTGTGCCTGTGAGCTGGGAGCCCAGTTTCATGCTATAAGAGATGAGTTGGTGGCAGCAGCATAAGCTATTTCTTCTTTACAGCTGGTCTGCAGTCCCGTGGTGGTGGACCTGGGCTTTGTGCAGGCTTGGAGGTAGGTCAGGCTGTTGGCTGTGCAACGGGAATGCAGCTCTGCGAAGGGAAACACTGCTGTTCCCAGCCTGCGCTCAGGCGGGCATCCTGCTCTGCTCCCATTGGGGCACGGGTGCCACCATCTCCTTGAGAGACTGCACTACCAGTCCAAGGGCAGGTGTGCCCCATTTGCTGACCTTCTGCAGCCAGGGGAGGACCAGGCAGGACGATGCACAAGGCTTTTCAGGTGCTCCCCAGAAGGCACCCAGTCAGCCAAACTTTATCTCTTTCCATCCACCCAATTGTCATTTTTTGAAGCAAGGATGAGAGAAATGGATCAGATAAGGCTTTGGCTGATCACAAGTGCTTTAAAAGCCTCTGGCCCTCTGAGACAGAGTTTGTAATTCATTCTAAAAAAAACCCTTTCCTTTTTTTTTTTTCTTGTTTTTCCTCTCTCCAGAAACAGCAGCAGAAGCTTCAATATCCCTTTTGGGACCAAGGTCAACTTTCAGAGTGTGACCCACAACAAACTTTTTCCAATAGCTTCCTCATCTAAGCCTAAAATTAAAATAAGTAATGTTCTGTTTGTGTCCAGATGAAATCCTTGCAGAAGAGGAAGAAAGTGCAGTCTGCCAAGACAAGTGAGTTTGAGAGAGAAACACAAAAAAAAGGATAAGAGAAACTTCTTGGCAAAGCAAAATTGTCCACCAACCTCAATTAAATCTCTCCCTCTCAAGGGCAGTTCTCACTTCATGTGCAGCACCCCAGACTTTCTGTTGAAGGAGGCCGTCGTTCAAAGACCTAGCAAAAGGGAAAATTGGAGCAGTGAGAAAATAGCTTAAACATTCAAAAGTTATTCCCATCGTTTCAAGTGATTGAGTATTTAGGAAAGAGCTGAATAAATCTTTTTGCTGATTCATCAGAAAATCAGACTTGAGCCTGCAGCCAACAATTTGGATTGGACTACCAACCTTTGTGCGACAGAAATAGTCCTTCCTGCAGGCTAACACAGCAAACTTTTCACTGAAGGACTGGGCTCTGCTAGAGTAAAATGCCACGCAACAAAACTAAAATTCGTAGTTGAAGACTAAGCACCTCAAAGCAAACTGGCAGTGAAGCCCAGAGCACAGCCCAGGCTGGTAGCCAGCTTCTCCAGGTTTCTTTCAGCTTTAATTACCAATGCAGAATGGGGAGCTTTTTTCTGTGTTCTTTTCCACACCCTCCCGCCTGGCTGTTTTCCAAAGGCACCAGCACACAGACTGCTTTCCCCAGTCTCCTGTGAACTGCAGTAGCAGTTTTTTTACTTTTTTTTTTTTTTTTTTTAACTTTTACCCTCTGCTTCTGCTTGAAAAGAAGCTGAGGAGGTGGTTACAAAGCAGATCTAAGCAGCCATCAGGATTTCCGAGGGAGACTGCAAGTGTGTTATCGCAACAGACTTGTTGCAAAGGGTCAAAGCTGCTAGGCTGCAGCAGCCCTGCTGCTGCAGTTATGCTGCAGGGGCCTTTTGTTTCATAGGCAGAGCGGGGAGGAAGCACTGTTGTTTAGTATGTTACTTCTACCCCCAAATTTTTTATTTTCCAGTTTCCCCAAAGTGCCCCAAAACCACCTATGTGCTTTCCATCAGCAGTAGAGGTGACTGCGCACTGCGTTAGACTTGAAGGTAGCGATGTGGTGTGGAAGTGGGACTCCTGCCAGAAGAATTGCTTGGTTTTCTGGAGATGGGTCTTACAGTTCAGCATGTCCGGGGCTCATTAATGTTACTTGTATATGTGTGAGAGCAGAAGTCTCTTCTGCCACATCTGCATTCCCAGTGTTAGAGCGTCTCAGGCTTACTGCAGGTGTGCTCAGTTCATGCCAGGAGGTGTAGATGTGCAGAGCTGTGCCCTGCTCCTGGGTACAGAAAGCTTGAGCTAGATCTAGCTGTTCTCTACATGCAGAGCAATTTCTCTTTTATGTTTTTCTGAAGCATAATGTTCCTTCTTGGGCTGGTTAGCTGATTTACAGTCCAATCATAGGCCTCTACCCCTGAATGACTCAGTAATTTGTTATTTTTAGATCTATAGACCTCTCCTAGCTAACTAAGGTGTATGTGAGCACACACAAGTGATCTGGAGTGCTTACGCTGACCTTGCAGTACTCCTGCCTTGGGGAAGGCAGGGCTCAGACCTGACCGTCCCTTCTTGCCGCAGGTGAGCTCCCTGCTTCTGCAGAGCAGGAGCTGCCCTTTTCCTCTGCATGGTCCCATCCCAGGACTGGTTTTCTGTGCAGTCTCACTGCTCTGGTTAGAAGGAGAAATGCATCACACTTACGTCTTCATCTGAGTATGAGAGAGAGATGATCTCAGTTTTCTCTGGGATGCCACTGGTGAATAAGCGCTCCTCAAGGTAATAACCAAGCGACCATTAGGAAGCAGACACACTTGAGTTCTGTACATAGTTGTGTATTGTCTTTCCTTTTCGATGGAAATGGCTACGGAAACTTTCAGTCATGGGATTCTGTTGTCCTTTTATTATAAATAAGAACAGTAAACTTCCTCCATTCTTCGCCTGCAAATTTCCTTTTTTAGAATCATAAAATCCACAGACCCAGACTCTGTGCTCTGCAACATCTTAATTGGAAAGTCCATGAAATTATCTGTCGGCACTCAGAGCTATTGTGCATTAAATATCTTGTGCCATCAGTGGATTTGCCTGTTAGGTTTACACTTTAATTTTCTTTACTAACCAGAGGTTTCCTGGAAATGTCACATTTGGCAATCATCTCAGCAGTGCAGTGTCATCTTCCTCACCATCTGCCCTAACACGCTGATTAACCGATCCTGTAAGCCTCTGAGTCTGCACAGAATTGAAATAACCAGAGCTGTGGGTGTGCGTCTTACTCTTCCGAGAAAGGTGTTTCTTCATGAGGAAACCTCCTGATTTTTATGAATGGTAGACTGTTAGTCTCTGGCTTTGCGGCAGGTAGGAGCGTAGGTACACATGAAATCCCTGCAGTCATATCAAGCCCAGGCTCTGAGACTGCAAGACTGTAAATGGGAACTGCCAATTCTGTGTGTACTAAAGCAGTAAGTCCTACGCAGTTGTCATCTCCGGTTATGACTGTTGTCATCAGTCACGAGGTGTTCGTTTGTCGGTGGGACAGAACTTGTGTTTTAGATACTTTTGGCTCTTAATGAAAGCACGTGGACAGAGTGTGACCGTAGTACACACCGATGCCAGGGCACGCAGAGCTGAAGCAGAGAGCTGGAGTTGATCTCCAGTATAAAGCAAATTGTAGGACAGTTTTGATTGCATGCTTGTTGCATGTTTGGGTTTTGATTGCATGTGTGTTATTCCTTATTTGAAAGGCTCGATTCAAATTGAGAGTCTGACTTGAAAAATTCCAGCTTGCTTAAAAGGGGTTCTCAGTGCTTTCTAACACTCAGTTCCTTTCCTGGGGTCTCATATCAGATCACAAGTTGCTCTTGTGTAGCCTTGAAATGGAGCTTTGATGTTGCAAAGTAGATATATCACTTAGTTTGGATCATAGTTGTTTGGATATCCTTTCCCATCCCTCCTCCTGCTGCTGCCCCCCCCCCCCCCCAAAAAAAAAACCCCACAAAAACCCACCAAACCAGAGAATGCTTTGAAACAGAAAGTGAAGCATCTTGTTCTTGTCAACCCTGATAACATTAAAAGAAAGCTGCCTTGTGTAATGGGCATATGGCAGGGCTGGCTGTTAATTCTCAGCCGAGTATAAGGATACGTCAAACAACGTGTGCATTGCAAATTACTGCTGCCTGTCCTTATTTTTCAACTTTGCGTAATGGAGTTCTGGAAGTAAGCACTTCTGGGGTTGGTGTTGGGTGAGTGAATGTTTATCAAACTGTAGTTTTGTACTGGCTTGGTTTCTCTGAAGAAAACAATACTAGCACTATATTTATGACTACTGTAGAATATTATGTAAATCGTTTATACTGAGTAACTCAGAATAACAATGTAAGCAGATTGATGCTGCAGTTGATTTCCACTGGTTGCATTAATGGGGGTCCAGGTTTGCTGCTTGGCTTTTTAGCGATACAGTGAAGACCAGAGCCCGACACTCCAAGGAACATCGCACGCCTGTTCTCTGCACGAGCAGGCTTCATGTTAATCCCTAGTCGCTCTTCCTAGTCCCATGACTTTTTCAGAGCAATACCCACTGAAACTTCATGAGACGTTTTCAGAACAATTTTTGTTTGGCTCTACTTATGGAATGTAATTGCATCCCCAGAATGAGAGTATGAAAAAACTGTTAAACACAGCCTGCTTTTGAACGGAATCTTAAATTCATTCTTTCTAGAGGGGAAATTTCTTTAGGTTGAAGTCAAAAGTTGCCATTTAGTTCTTGCAAAGTCAAGGGTTGTTTTCTGTGCTTTGCAAAATATTCGAAGTATTTTAAAATAAATTGACGCTGCTGGTCAGGCTTGCAGTTTAATGCTGCAACTCACTAACTTTATTGCCCGGAAGGAAATAGAGATAACTGTGTTTGCCTTTAATAGTGAGTGAAGAACACAATTTTGTATGTGTGTTTAATGTACTGAGGTAAAGGACGAAAAGCTTAAAAACAACCCTCAAAACGCACTTTTTCATGTTAAATGTTCAAAGCTGTTCCAGTGGCTTTAAATAGCCATCCTGTGTTCAGCCTGGTTAGTGACATCTCCTTTCTCCCTCTCACTTCACTTTTATCTGTTGCATTATTTTCCCACTTTGTTTATCGTTGGGGCTTCTGATGACTATCATTGTACTTGAAACACAGTACAAACTAAACAAAACATGACGTATTATCAGGTTTGTTACTTAATTTGAACAGAGTGTTTCCACTGTATAGTTCTAGCAGGCTATTGGCAGTGGAGTTTATCAAAAGGCTATGTGCGTGAGTAGTTTTGTATAGATGTAGGGGTAAAACAGACATCTATATTTAATATGCTCACAACACTCTTTTTGTCCAAAATCTAGTCTCTTGATTATTTCAAACTTGATCACATTCTGATAGAAACATAAAATTGCTGAACTAACTCAAACCAATATACTAATTAACTCAGAAATCAGTTTTTATGGTGGTCAGGAGTCATTGCTTAGGAAGAAAATGATAAGAAGGAAGGCAGATAGAGTGGTGCCCACTCTGGTGGTGCTCTCACTGTAAAGCACTCGCTGGTTTATAGACATCCAGAGCTCCAGGCTGTACATGGAACCAGGATGTTTTATTGCCCTGATATATTCAGGATCTTGTTTACATATATATTTTTTGCAAAGCTTGTTACCTTCTTCAACAGGAAAGGGGAAGACACAAAATGAAACATGTAAGCCCCTGTGAACAAGCCAGTGCTAATATGCATAACTTAAAAATGGCTTATAATGGAAATAGTTACCAAGACTTCAGTTGGGGTGGAATTTTAATTTAAAGAACACACAATGCAGATATAAGCCCAAGGTAAGAGAATGCTCTTTCCCATTTAGCTGCTCCTAGGGAAGGACATACCTGGTCTTCTCGGAGCAGCTGCTTCTCTCCTGCGGATCAGGCTGGAGGGCTGCAGTGAGCTCTTGCTGCTGCAGAGTTTTTGAGCAATAGAAGCAGAACAGCGCTTGCTGGGGGACCAGAAGTGAAGTGTCACTGGTCTTCCTCTCTGAAGATCACGAGTAGCCAGTGTATATTGGAAAGGGAAGTCAATACTAAGCAGGCAAAGTCATTTCGAACACCAGTTGAAGTGCTAAAATGTGTGGATGCTATTTGGTTTCTCTCTGAAAAGTTGTGCAGGTCTCATGATGCAGCGGACAGTTCAAGCTTCATAGCCATTGGCATGAAATTGTTTTAAAAATGGTAATATGCTGAAAGGTAACAGGATCCAAGGGTGAGCAACTTCGGAAATGACTTTCATACTTTATATATTGAAATTGTGTCATTGTAGGATTGCCTAATGGCATGGCTGTACTTTTTGGTTTGAAATGTCATTCTTGGTTAAAACTTGTTAGAATTGTTAAACTAGAACTAACTACGTAAGTCACAATGCTGCCTCCAGTAAAAGATTGAAGCGTGCAGCTCTCCATGAGTGTGTGAAGTCCCAAAAGAAGGAGAAATGCAGTGTTTTCAAGTGTAAGCTGCCGTTCTGTGATGGATTAAACATTGCAGCACAGATAATTTTTTACATGCTTCAGAGAGAAGTATGTGGTTGTCCAGGGCAGAGGATTAAGAGCTTAAAGGGCGAGTAGGATGTCTCAGCTCTGTGTACAGTTTCAGCCCGTTGGAATGACTCTAGACAGCAGGGCAAACTGAAGGGTCGCTTTGTTATGCAAACATGAATATTTTTCCAAAATGCCAGCCAAATTTAATATTTTAAGGATCTAAAGATACAGCTGCTGTTTCCAAAGGGTTAGAAAGCAAACAGTGAGCATGATTGCCAGAAGACCCCTGCTGTATATCATATACATTTGGTGGCTTAAGAACAAACTGATAATGTGTTTTACCTTTAGCCTACAAGTCTTTTTCTTCCCCCAAAATTCACTTCTGCTGGTTTAGCCATCGTTTTATTAAGAAAATAATTTGAACCTTTTGTCTGAGCTGAGTGCCTATGAAAGGAAACCTTTTTTATGGTCCTGCTGGTGGACTTCTGTATAAGAATCGGAGAATACAGATTCATAGACAGAGATGGGAGAAAACTGACGGTGTATCAGAGCATATCTTGTGACTGAAAGGGCTGCTGGTGGTGGTGGCGATTTGGTTCTTCATGTGTCTGCTGACAGAAGTGCAAGTTGGGGTGGCAGCTGTGAAGCCTTTGATAACAGCAATGTGGCTGACGGATTCAGACTTGTTTTTTTCTAAATGAAAGATCTTATGCCACCAAACCATTGCCATATATAAGCAATACCTCTGACTACTAACCTTCTTATAGGTCTGTGCCTTGTTATCAAAACCCTCTAATGAAGTAGTCAGAGCTTCCAACCCTACTAAATGTGAAAACACACAGATTGTATTATATCTGTGGCCAAGCTCTGTGACTTGATAAAAGCAGGATGAACAAGATAAATATTTTTATAGAATAATCCCACTAGAAGGCATGCTAATTACAAAAGTATTACAGGACTTCTGGATTTTGTGTTTTACCCTATCAAAGCTCCTGGCAAATACTTTCTGCCTAGTTTTGTTTTGCTGACGGGTAGATGTCTATGCATCATTGTTGAATAGCCTTCAGAACAGCCTTACAAGGATCTATCTGAAACTTAGTCATCAGGTCTTTGGCTGTATTCAGATGGCACCACTGTTGCTCACGATGCAAACATTTTGCCTTGCAGGGTGGCACAGGGTCCAGTGGGGAGAGCTGAGGAATGGGGCTGACTCACATTTGAATAAGCCTAATCATGGTTGCTCTAGTTACGCAGTTACGATTGCTTAAGTCATGAGATTCTGGTGTGTGTCAATACAAAGATACATTTTTAGAACTTTTGGGGTTCTAGTTTCCTTTTTTAAGATGCCTAGGAAGCTGCACTGGTGGAAAGCCACAGTAATGGTTATTGCTAGAGAAACCACGAAAGTAAAGGGCATAATATACGTAGTGACAAAAATCTTGCACAGGTAGCGGTCTGGAGCTGTCTCTAAGTACACATTCAAATAACATTGCTTTCACAATAACCCCTTGGCATGGAGAGTTCTGGCTGGGCTACTCATTTACAATGTAATGCAAAGCTTCCTAAATGGAAAAAATCAGAAATGTTCACGAATTGTGTGCTCCATGCATTCTTGGGTCTGATCTGCTGTTGTGCCTCCACCTGGAAAACCATTTTTCATGTATAGCATCCTATAAAAAACGGGAGTCTCAGACTGCACGACCAAAATGTACCTATGTTTCTGTCCTGATCTGGTTCTCTAAAAGGACAGTGACAGATCGGGGCCTGAGACTTTTCATGCGAACTTTCTTGTACCTTTTTCTTTCAAGAAGAACTTTTAAGGACCAAAATTCCATCTCAAATCCAGACAAATTCCATATAGTTATCTGGTATTTGAGAACTGAGATATAGTTTTATAATTCATTTGTAGCCCTGGGAAAATATTTCACGAACAGCATCTTCAAAGAACTGTTGTATATGTAAGTGTATGTATAAACCAGTGATAAAGGAGTATCACAGATATATCCTGTCAAGATAAAGTAAATTTATCTTGGGGGTGATTTTACAGTGAAGTGTTGTATGCATCCAAGTTGTCAGGCTTCAGAGCAGAGACTCATCCTGGCTGGCCTGTGCACGGGGAGTGCGTGGCTGCATCACCCCTTCCCGGCGTGGGATTTCATATGCGTGCCCCGCTGATCCCTTGTGGGACCACACTTCCCAGAAAATACTGGTTGCTTTATCTCTCTGGTCCCCCGGAAAGGGTATCTTTAGGCCATTCTTTGAAGAGTATCGCCTTGAGTGCAGTGGCTTTGGTTAATAAATTTTTTGGTATAAAATTCTGACTAGGGAACAGCAGTACTATTTCTCCTAGGAGGAAATCCTATGTAAATGCAGCCTTTAGTTAAAAAAAAAACTGGGTAGTGAGAAAGCGTGGTATGCGTGTGTGCGCATCCTGTAAGAAGAGTATGCGGCACGCTAGAAGAGATGTAGGTGGCCTTCTGGTCATGTTTTCAGCTATCACTGAGCTTCACCACTTGGTGTGCGGGCTCCACCGTTGTGAGAGGGGAGAATCCTGAATCCTGTACGCCTGGTCTGCACTCTCCTCACCTGTCCCTTGTGTCCCTGGTTAGGGACAAACAGGGATGTTTGCACTGAAATAGCTCTTTGGGCTTTGCTGGAGTTGGGTAGGAAGTCCACCATCCACCTGGAAAAAGGTTACCATTCTGAGAGGGGTTCAAGCTTTTGCTGCTGAGAATGGAAGAACCTGGATGAAACCAGGCACCAGGGAGCCTGGTGGAAATGTGTAGCCTGGTTGTGGTTGGGCAGCCTTAAGTCTAGCAGGCTCATGAGCATCAGTTCCAATGCTGCAAGTGGTGATGGTTTCTGAGCAGTAGTGGGCAACGAAGCTGGGGAGAGCAGTCTTCATCTGTAGGACAGTTATTCTGCACATAGCCTATCCACTGTAGTTCCATCTGGTAAGGGATGTAATCGTTCAGTTTGACTGCAGAGTCTAGCTTCTCCCTCCAGGCAGATGTAAGACCTGTAATGGGTCTGCATGCCTTCTTGCAAGACAAAAGATGTTTTTGGGTAAATCAAGATAGGCTTTATAGTACACAGAAAAATTCAGCTCAAAAGATTAATACCGGAGAAGGCTATAAGAAAGTAAAAATGCATGATCTAGCATGCTGAGCCCCTGGAGCCCATCAGGGAATGTGCAATAGCATGAGCCACGTGCCTTAGCCTTGCGGCTGGATAATGTGCACGTGGAGGGGAGGGCACAAAAGTGGGGTGAGAAAAAGTTGCAGCCTCATAAATGATCTTGTTATCAAAAGATTTTGTGTAGCAATCTCCCTTAGTGGAAAAGACAAGCTATGTGTACCTGCTTGTTCCTGTAGCCGTGTGGGTGTTGCAAAGGTGTTGAAAGGGGAATAGCTGCAAAGCAGAGACTGAGGTGGTGGGGGGTGTGTGTGTATGAATTTAACACAGTTATTGCCTAGCACAGTTTAACAAGCCATAAACCCTTCTGTGATTTACTATTACTTGAGTCGTAAAAGGGAGACCAGAAGCACTTGGTCTTGACTCTCTTTAACCATATAAGACCTAATAAGAGTCTTTGGTTATGAATGTCTGTGTGTACGTAACTGATCTTGGAGTCCTAAATATTACCATTTCGCAAAAACAACCCAGTATGCTGTTCCATTTAATTTGGTGCTTATGAGAATTTAAACTATGCAACCCAGTCCCAAAAATGGTTCTCTTAATATGGTTTTGTATGTGCACAGACCCCTAAGAGTACAAAATAGCAAATTTGATCCTAGGACTAGTATTAGAGATTGTGTGTGAACACAGTTTTCTACAGAGCTGATTGGAAAACAGGGTTTATTCTGTGGTATTTTAGCCATTTAAAATATTTTTATTTAAACTAGGATAGATATCCAAAATATCCTGTCTTCCTTTCCAGAAATAGTCCCCCCTGAACAATGTAAGTAGTTTTATAATACTTGCATTAATCCAAATATATAACCCAAATATTATAATACTTCATCTTTTTCATTATGCATAAAACAGAATCTAAAACTAAACTGTTTAAAAAAAACAAACAACCCTTGTTTCAGTAGAAAAATTCATCAAAGGTGTTCTCATGCAGTATTATATCATTATTTGAATGCTGCATTTTCAGGATTTTCTTCTCAAACCATTTTTTTTAATATAATAAAAGGAAAGTCCTTATATGAATAAGGCACTTGATGGACTATTGCCATCTTCTGTTTGTTCAATTGCACTACATTGCATAAAACACATGTAAAAATTAATTGCTCAAAACACCCGTCAGCTCCTTAGAATCTACGTTTTTTTAAGTTGGCTGTTTATTTTTTGTACGAGCAGCTTTTACGCTAAATAAATCTGATTTAATCCCCAGTGAAGTACAGGACAAAATGATTCACGTAGACGTTGTTCCATTTACAGGATTAAATACAAACACATCCTTGTAGTCTTGAGTGGTCAAATATATCCTCCCTGCTGAGTTCTCCTGTCACGCTGAGGATGTCTGGGGAGGTTGCAGAGCGAGGGGAGGAGGTACTGGGGCTGTGCAGTGCCGCATGTGTGCCTGGGGCTGCCCATGCTCTGCTCTGCGGGCGAACTGTGTGCCTAGGCTGTTCTTCATGTGCTGTGAATTCAGGGTGATCTCCGCTGGCTAAAGGTGACTGAATTCACGCTCCTGGGGGACTGTTCCTTGCCTCCCCGCCCCTCTGCAAATCCTTCTCCCAGCCCCTGGGGAGCTCGTCCCTGGGGAGCCTGCGCTCGCCCTGTCTCTGCCTTCTTGGCTGGGGCCCCTGTCCGAGCCTCTCTGAGCTCCCAGGGACTGTGGGAGGCACCCGGGGCACGTGCCCATGCCACTTGGTGGGAGCTGGCCTCCTTTGTAGAGTGCAGCTGTCAAAGGAGGAGGAACTTGTCTTTCTGCCTCTGCCTTACCCTGAGAGGTCCCCACACCATGTCGCGGGGTAGAGGAGCTGCTGGAGCAGCCTTGGACCCTGTTGTGGCTCTCGCCACGCTGTTGGTGTGGGTGCCCTGGCCAGTTCAGCCACCTGCCCTGCACCGCCAAGATGAGCTGGTGCAAAACCAGCTTGGGAATGTTTGCATGAGCAGTTGTGACAAGTGGTTTTGGTTTATTCTGCCCTTGTTATAAACAAATCTGGAGTGCTGTCGACTGCTCGCGTGCTGCAAAGCCTGCCAGGATCTCATTGAAACAACTTGAGATATCCCAGTCAATATTAGCTCTGCTGGGTACCCTCTGGGTCTTGGTTTATTCTTTTAAATAATGTAGTTGTTAGTCAACACTTTCTTATGCAGCAGCTGCTGTGTCAGTCTTTTATTATTCCTTTCTTCTTGCCTTGATTTTGGATGCTCTTCTTTAATGTTTCCTCTGCTCTGGTTGCGTGTACCACAGTGTAAAATAATACCCTGAAGGTGTTGCCTCAACTGCTCTCCAAAAATGAATTTCACCTGCTTATCACACACAACTGTTGTTTCCAAGAGTTGAAAGCAGACAAAGTTATAAATAATTTTGAACAAAAAATTCCTAATGCTTTAAGTCTT
This sequence comes from Theristicus caerulescens, assembly GCA_020745775.1. Classification (NCBI taxonomy): domain Eukaryota; kingdom Metazoa; phylum Chordata; class Aves; order Pelecaniformes; family Threskiornithidae; genus Theristicus; species Theristicus caerulescens. The sequence continues at coordinate 10,079,956 of CM036565.1, read as the reverse complement.
ATTCCTGTTGTATTAAGCAAGCATTGAAGGTGCAGGGAAACTGAGTTTTCAGGTTGATGTTGATTGCTCAGTCTTGTCATGTGCGAGTCTGTCAAGGGACATTTTTTGTTGTTTCCTCACTTAGAATGAGGTAAATGGGAATTAAAAGCTGTTTTAATGGTCAGTTGTTTTTTTTTTTTTTGAGAAGAGGCTTAAAATAGGATTATCTTTGAATTTTTTATGTTTGATATTTTGAAAGGGGTGAGTAGTGCTCTGGTAGGTTTGATCTGTGGGTGAGACGGTGCTGCCGGCACCACAAACTGCAGATGAGCCCCGTGGCTGCCCTACCCCAGCAGCCACCTGCCCGCGGGCAGGCCAAGGGTCTCCTCCCCTCTCCTTCGCCTGCCGCATGCCTCCAGCGGGCATCTGCCAGACTCCGGTGGGGCTGTGCTGGCATGCAGGGGGTGACACTGCGGCCAGTCCTGTGACCGCATGCCTGCGTGTCCTCCGTGTTAGTCAGCTCAGTGGTAGGTGGGGTGAAACGTGCTGTCCTCTTACGGCAGAGCTCTTCACCTGGGCAGATAAAAACGGGCAGAAACAAAGGCTGTACCGCAAACGCGAAGCCCGGGAAACTGTTGACTCGCCTTGTTGGATCCTGCTCCGAGGCCAGAGCTTGTCCATCTCAGCTGGAGCCTCATGGAGCTCCAGCTTGCTTTCCGAGCTGAGACATCCTTAGCTTCTGTTGGCCTTGAAAAAAACGACCAAGCAAGCAACCAAAACAACCCCCAAAATCCCTCTAAGTGAACCTGGTCTCTCTGTGGACTTAAGCTTTTGACGTTGGAAATGGATGTTAGGTATGCTGAAACAGAAAAGCTGTACATGTCTGCACATTCCTTAATGAACTTCCATGGTCAGATACTCAAAGATACGTTTTATTTACATGATATACAAATATTCTCACAAATTAGCAAAAGTCTCTGTGTGGGTGACTTCAGACATCGGTGTATTCATGGTATATGCGCACTTCTGATCTTCTAACGCTCTGAAGTGATCTAATACTCTCACTCCTGGTTCGCATATTTGATTTTCTGAACAGCCTTCGTGAGAATGATCTACACATGAAAAAGTAAATTATTGGATCCAGACAGACATTACATGCAGATAGGAACAGTGTCATTTCCTTACAATAATATAAGATTTTATGTGCAGAGTCGTCTAAAATTTTATCTAGATGGCTAAAAGTAAAGGGTATTCTGCACAAATGATATGGCAGAAAGCAAGTGAAAAATACAGCCACAACAACCCTTATGCTTTGATTATGCTTTCGCTTTCTGCTTGATGAGCTAATAAATTGTTTGCTTGATTTATAAATGTACCTGGATATCGCAATATAACATCCTATCAGTACTATCAGCACCACTACAAACATGCAGGTGTTGATGTAAATGACAGCTGTGTGCCACTTGACTCCCAAGGGGGACTTCAGCTTTATGCAGTCATCTATGTTTTTCTTTGTCGGGTAGCCGTTTGTGAGAATCAGGTTTGGTAAAGCTAGGAAAGCCATTACAACCCAAACGCAGGCAGATAAGATCTTGGTGAAGGTGATGCTGTACATCCTGGAGTCTCCGAAAGGCTTCACTACTTTCAGGTAGCGGTCAATGCTGATGAGTCCGAGGAACACAATCGTGGTGTACATGTTTGCGTAAAACAGAACCGTGGTGTATCGGCACAGGAAGGAGTTGAAGTGCCACGGTCCCAGCTGCGAGTCCTGGATTATCTTGAACGGGAACGTCAGTGTCATGAGAAGGTCTGCAACCACGATGTTTTTGAGGTAAAATATAAAACTAGTTTTATTTCTGATGTGGAAAAAAATCCACACTGCTAGGCCATTCAGCAAGATGCTTGCCAGGAAGATGATGAGGTAAAGCACAGGCAAGACGATGGTGGTGAATTCGTTGTGCGTGGAGTTCCCGAGTAAGCCTGCTGTGGAGTTGGGTGAGGTAATGTTGTCTTGGCTCAGACGGTCATCTGCGGGAATGAGGGAAAACAACAAGTTCAAAGTACGTTTCTGCTGTTTTACAAATGGGGCCGTTTTAGAACTGTCCTCTAGAAAATGTCCTATCTCTGGGCGATTCCGGAGGCTGCTCAGATTAACCAGCCTGGAAGACCTGAGTATAAAACAGTGCTCCTAAGTATTGCATGTATCAAAATAAACGTGCCTGTGGCTTGCTAGCCTCTGAGCGCAACGTCTGTGCTTCCTGCTGAAATGTAGAGGTGCTTCTGCAAATAATTTGACAGGAAAAAAATGCAGGATGTGAGTGTGTGTATGTTCCCGAGGTTCCCATGCTACTCACAAGCTCCCTGCCTGTCCTTGCTGCTGCTGCCCTGCAGGTGAGGAGACCCGAAAGCCCAGCTTGGCGGGGTGAATGCTGCGTGGCAATGGGCCACAGCACAGCCCTTATGTTGCTTTGAGTTTGGGCTGTAGGAAGGACCCTGCGGTTACGCCTGTTTTCGGAGGGCTCTGGTTGGCGCTGGCTGCCGGAGCAGCGGCGAGCCAGGGTAAGGCGGGCGCAGGCTGGAGCAGTGCTGGGGCGCGGGGAGCAGCAGGGCCTGGCCAGCCTTGCGGCAGCAGGGGAATTGCGCAAATAAACATTTTTGCAGTAATTAAAGAAGATAAATAGCCTGGAAATTCTCTGTAGAGAGAACCAGTGAAATGTGAGGAGGATTTGAGTTCCCTTAATCTGCCCGCCATCTAAGCAGAGCTGGGTGCTCCCCACGTTGCAGGCCTGTTGCTGGTCTTGTGTTGGGGTGTGGGCAAATGCAGCTGCGTACCAGCACGTTGGGAACAAGCTATTAATCAAAAATTACAGGGTGTCAGCTCTTGGCTGTCTTGACAGAATGCAACTTGTGAGCTGAGATGATCTGTTTATCAAGAGATAGGATTCTGGAGAGACTCTTTGGGCCTATTAAAATGCTAATTTAAAGCTTAGCTTACTTAAATGTATTTAAAAATCACAGTCTCTGGGGATTTTAAGATTTAATGCATAAATGTTTGTGAAAAAACTTCAGACTTATAAATTCTCTCATAAAACTATAGCACATTTTATTTCATATTGTTTATACTCTGAACTTGGCTGGTGTGGTAAACCAGGACTGACACCTACGGGGGCAGCACTTGGCAGTGTTTAGACAGCCTTTTCTGAAATGACTTATTTCTTTAAAATGTTGGTAGGAACTGATAGTAATACAATAAATACTTCTCAATCACTTCAATTTCCAACATTATTTTACCTGGCAGTTTTCCATAAGACAAATTGTACCCCATCATTTGCGTTGCTGTAGGTTTTTGACTGAAATGCTTTTCAGGAGTCCCGCTGGCAGCTGTAGATCCAGGATGCGGCATGGGCTGTGCCAGCTTTACATTCTGGGAAAAATAAATGGGAATTAAAACCAAAGCAAAACAGAAGACCCCAGCTTTCTCTCCCCAGCGTGAAGAGAAGCTTTGGGAAATGAGCATCCTCCAGAATTCCCAAGGAAAGGGCTGAGGTGTGCTGATGGCTGATCTCTGGATACTGCACAGCTGTTCTGCTGTCGAGGTCTTCAATTGCCACATCTCCACTTACAGCTGGGCATCCACTTCATCGTTGCAGGCAATCCTGCCGCATCAGGTTTTGTAAGATGATCAATTTCACTGTTAAAACTGTTTCCCTTTCTCCACCTCACTAACAAAGCTATGCTGGAGCTTGATTGATATAACGTTTAGCAACAATATTCTAATTTCCAGCCTGAAGGTCTCCATGACCACTTTCTGTCTTGTATATTCTTGTACCAGTGCCTTTCATTTAAAGAACCTGTCTCCATCTATGACACTTAGCCCTCTGCGTATAGAGGGACATTTCTCATTGTACGTAGACTTCATGTACTGTGATTAAGCAAGCCTTAATGTGTTTCTGCAAGACTTGAAGATACCAGCCCTTCTCTGTATCTGATTGAGTTAAGATAATCTTCCTTGAATCCCACTGAAAAATATTGTGCACTGTTTTACAAATGAGGTTTAAGAAAAGCTTGTTTCCTGGTGGCTGAGTTCCTTATCACCACTGAAACTCCTAACATTTTGGGGATCTCGCCTCCTCAGTTCCTTCTTGTGTCTGCACCAGGTAGGTGGCAAACGGCTGTGCTGGGATCAGCTCTGACACGCTTTCTGTCCTCTCGGTGCTTCACAGGGATCTGTGCTAGTGTGTAGCAGGCTTTTTTATTGTCCTTAGCTGCATGACATTGTATTTTTTGTCCCAGCAAACTTCATTTCAAGTTTGTTAACTTCTGCAAAAATATGTTAGATTTTAACTTTTTTAAAACCTGTTTTCCTTATTTTGATTTCTTTCAAAAGTTTGGACTAAACCTTTGCAGAAATGTGGACTGTGATTAGTGACTCTAACAGCCTGGCCAAGAATGTTCTTTTCTTAAACTGGTACTAGATTTGATACTCTCCAGGCGGGTATTTCTACACCACGCTTCTCAGCTTTAAAAATAGGTTAGTGTACAAGTATTTGCAAACATACCATCCCAGTTACTACAGTAGGTGAAGTTTGTCTCCTAACTACCAGAACATGCTGGTTGAATGGCTTTGTGCCTTTGTTATGATCTGCCACTACAGCTGGTTTCTTACTCCTTGCTAAAGGCCCTTGGCCTTGTTCCTGACATCTCTTGCTTGGACGTCCTGTTTGTTTATTTGCAGTCTTGGACATTTCAGTGACAGATGCCTGAGAGTGGAATTTTTTTTAAAGTTTATCATCTCTCACATCTTGAAGTAAAAAAGTTTCATGTGTAATTATGAGAGAGGTGTGTATAACTTTATGACATATCCAGCAAATTGGGGTGGAAATTGTAAGTTCCAGTTCCTTTCTCATGGTTTTGAATGACGTGCTTCAAAGTATTATGAAGCCAGCCTACAGGGAATACTGAAAAACTGCAGGATCTAATTTATGCTATGGTGGCATTATAATATTTTGACATTGTTCAAAGAAATTTTGACAATACTGATTCATAAGACTAGATTCCAGATTATTGCTTTACTCTTGCAGTATGCAAATGCATTGATTTTTCTGTGCTTCACTTTCTGGTTACAAGTTTTGATAGGAAAACTAGCAAAATAGTTCAGATCTCAGCAATTACGCTGGACCTGACTGCCTTTCATATGGGACTGAATAGTCAATGAAGTTACTGAAGTCCTTTTGCAGATCTAAACTTGTTTTATGTGATTATCACTGTTATGAACTGCGTTGAATTGTCACTAGATGGCAGTAAAGCAAATCGTTACATTTTAAAGTGTCAGTAAAATTTTTAATTCTGATATTTTAAGCTTTTTGTTGGTTTGCCTTCTTGTCTAGCATTATTTGCTCTGATAATAATCGGGGTCCATAATGAGATTGTTAGGAGTATTTTACATATTTTGTTTTCTCTTGGTCTGAGAAGCAGTAACCTATCACTTTTTTGCTGTTGTTTAGAATTTGCAGGTATCTTTTTTTGCCCTGGAGGCACCGAGATCAAAAGAATATGTGATTTTATGAAAAGATGCATATCTGTCTTCTTATGCAAATAAGATGCTTATTTCCCTGCCTTTCAGAGTTCCTTTTAAGTCTGCATAATTCCTGGTCTTGGTCCCTGGAAAGCTCCCTGCGCTCAGTCTCTTCAGGCAAGTGCTCTGCTGGATCATCAGTCCAGAGAAGTTAGTAAAGCATCGGTTGCGTTGCCTGAGATTCAAGGCAGTGCAACTGCAGACTCGCATGTTCCCATGTTGTAACCCTGGGAACCACTGCTGGGTTCGATGGAGTTGGGATTCAGATCTGTGCTAAATGGACTTCTCATGTACTGTCACTTACTCCAGGTCCCGAAGGGATTTGCTCTAAATCCTGTCAAAAAAGGCTCCTGCCTTTTTCCACCTCTCTATCCGTCCTTTTAGGTGGATGTTGTCACTAAGAGACTGCAAAAATCTAGCACCAGGTAGTATCTGTGAATGCCTCTTCATGTACAGACAGCCCATACACTCTCCAAAGGTTCTGTTTCTTGTTTTACATCAGAAAACTGATGGAAGTTTTCTGACACTGGTGAGAAATCTCCCTTGCTGCCGGGGATCTCTGCCTAGCTGTCCTCTGGCCTCTCCCTCTAGCTTGCACCATTTGCATTCCCGTCTGCATCCTGTGCTTTACTGTCAGCAGAGACGGGCCATCCACAACATCCTTAAGACTCTTGAGCCCCAATTCAGTGTGGATCAAAATCCGGTTTTCTTCTTCCTTGTGGGTAGTGTTTTGTTTCTTGGGTACTGTTACTTGAATACACTGGACTCTTAGCCTGAGTCTTGGGATTTAGCCTGTCATTTTATAGCTGAAAACTACTGCGGAGGATGGACTGCAATTACTTGGACCAGAAATGGCTAAATCCCTGTCACAGAAGGCTCTCCCTGGACAGGCATGTTTCTTACCACCCCAGGGAATGTGTTACAGTCCCCAGTCTCTGATGGGCTCACCTGTGCCTCTTGGAGTTTGATAGTATCAGCACTGCTCCCGTGCTTGCTCTGTAACTCATCTGCTCAGGTGTGGTCTGCTTATCTCCCCAGTCTATGCAAAACCTGTGCTTGCTGAAGCAGCCGGGCTGCTCGGTGGTTGTGCTCTGTTGTCCCTTCCAGACGCAGCACGGGAAGGCGCTGCATGGGTGGCAGGAGCAGCAGCATCCCATCTCTTCTGCTTTTCAAGTCAGCGCTGCTTACTCTTAGTGATTCACATATGGGCTTGCTGATTCCTGCCCAGAGTACTGACCGTGAAGGACCCCTGCCACATGCATCTTCCTGGCCACTGAAGATGTGACCACACTCTTAATTGCCCAGGGAAATACAGGTCACCTGGAAGCCATACTGGGAGCTTGCTTGTTGTTCCTGCGGACCAATTAGGATCTAGCCTCTGAATGGATATCTGTGTCATCTTATTCCTGATGGTTTTAATGTTAAAACATATTCCCAAAATATCCCAACAAAGTATGGGTTGGAAAAAGAAAGCACCAAACTCTTCACAAATGTGAACGGTGACAGCTAAACTACATGAGCAGTGTTCTGTATCCTGCCTTGCTGGCACAGCTGAGCTCAGCAGAGAGGCTTTGGGGCATGCATGGGGTGGAGGTTAGAGACAACACCTACTGACCTAATTTTATGTGCTAAAGACTTTCCCTTATGCTGCTGTAGTTTGAAGCTTTAAAGTCTCAAACAAACAGGTTTGTGCAGAGCAGCAGAGAAGTGCAGGCACGATGGCCCCTGCTGTACAGAGGTGATCATGTGACAAAATTTTGGGATACACAGAGATGATCCTGCTTAGACTCACCAGTCCAAAGGGGTTTCCATAGTTTCCTACCTAAGTCTATCGGACTAAGGGGTACTGTGGTAGACAGAGCACTTGGTGTAGCGTGGCTTCGTTATTTACATGCTAGGGTGGGTGAGTAAGGCTCATTTGAGTCAAATCTGGTGTATCCCTGTACTCCAGAAGCTTCATTTTTTTCTGACAAAGACCACTATATTGCAGACAGTAGGAAGAAAGTTATCACATATGGAGAATTCACCCTTTTCCATGTGTTCTCTTGGAATGGGAGATGAAGACTACCTTCTCTTTAAAGAGTATTTTAAGATATTTTATAATTGTTCACTGACTATGCACTCTGATAGTGGCTTTTTTGCTTGTTTGAATATGGTATTTCTGTGCTGGGCAATGCTGATTTTCCACTCCTTATCCCGTTCTCCGGACGCTTTTCTTCTGACCAATTTCATCCTAACCAGCTGTCTCATTCTTCCATATACATATATTCTGCTTGGGTGGTTTTGAAGATGCACTAGAAGCTGCTCCTTTATTCAAGTAGCTTTTTAAACCAGAATACTTTTTACTTGTTGTAGTTTATGCACTTGGTTGGGTTTTTTTCTGTCATTCTCCTAAAGGCTGTCAACTGCATTAAATATAAGTTAAGTACATACTGTTTCACAGATGAGGTAATCTTTTACTGCTAATGTTGAGAGACTGGTTTATGTGCATGACTGATATAACCTCAGATGAGGAATTAAATAATAGGCTGCATGGCAGACTTCAGTGTCATATGGGTAGGGAATGACTGTATAGTTTTTCTAATGACTAAGGCTTTAAGTTGCCTCACTGTTTAAAGAAATTCTGTATCCTCAAATCTAATTGCTCTTTCTTCATCTTATTTACAACTTTTTAAACATTAGAAAATTCTCTTTGTGAACTAGACTAGATATTCTAGGTCATAGTGCTGCAGAGTTTTAAGTGATGTTTTTTTTATTTGAGCACATAACTTTTCGAGATGTAGCTTCTTGCCAGTCAATCTACATTCATTGCTATGAAGTTTGGTAAATGTCAGAATTAATGTAAACGACAGAAATGTGAGGCAGTTTTTTAAATTTGCTATTGGCTGGCTACAATTATGTTCTTTTCTGTTGTCCATCAGAACCAAATTACTGAGTTAATTGTAAAGATTTAGGGGAAAAAAGCATCAATGTAGGCTGCAGGGTAAGTGTATGTGTGCATAAGCTTCTGCAAGCAGACAACTGGAGCCTGCGTCCCTGCTCTCTTCTTTATTTCAGTCCACTCCTATACTGCGTGACCTGAGCAAGCCCTAACATTCTATTTGTCCCTGCTTGCATCTATTTATCTTCCTTAGTGCTTTTCCTTGTTCACTGAAAGAGAGCCCTGTCCAAATAACTAGGACACCACAAGCTTTTCCTTCCTTGGATGCCTCTGTTAAAAATTATCCATCTCCCTTTTGGTAAAAGTGTATGTTAATGTACTGTTAATGCATAGTGGAATAACTTGATATTCCTGTTGGAATTTGTACCTACAGTGAGTGAGTATGTGCCTCTTACTCTCTTGTGGTTTGCACACTTTCTTATTTTTTGCATTTTTCTAGCTGTCACATCCCCATCCTTGGAACTGTGCTTCTGTACCAGTTGTGCCAAGAGATGCCATGCTGTTGGCAGCAGCGCGAACGGTGGCAAGAACTAGCATAACGCCAGGGTTTGCATTAGTCAGACTCCTGTCCACTGCAGGACCACAGCCACTTGTGCTCAGGTGTAATTATATACCTAGCGTAGCGTCTTTCATCTGTGGAGGGGCTGGGAGAGCTGAGGTGGTTCAGCCTGGGCCAGAGAGGATTCAGGGGGCTCCTACAGTCTGCATGAGTACCTGACAGGAGGGAGCCTGGCTCTTTCTTCTCAGTGGTGCCCACTGACCGGACAGGAGGCAGTGGGCACAAACAGAGGCTCAGAAAATTACATCTGAGCACAAGAAAATGCTTTTTTTACTGTGTGGTTGGTCAAACATGGGTGCAGGTTGCCCACAGAGACTGTGGATCTCTATCCTAGGAGATACCTCCCAACTGGGCATGGCCGTGCAGCCTGGTGTCGCTGGTCCTGCCTGGGGTGGGGAGCTCCAGGGGTGCCCCTGCCTCAGCCATGCTCTGCTGCAGTGGTAGAGACCTGGGGTGCCTGCTCCTGCGTGCCTGCCAAAGGCTGGCTGAGCTAAATGGTGGTGTCCCCCACCCTGCACGTTTGACTCAGCCAGCTGGCATGTGTTGGCTGCTTCAAACTGGGAACTGCTTCAACGTGGGGTGGCTGGGGAGAGGGTGAAAATAGCTCTCCGTGGGGCTTTGTGCCCTTGGCTCCCAGTGCCCGCCTTCCTAGGAGTCTGGTGGCAGAGGGGTGTGCAGACAGTATGTGCTAGTTCCCTGTAACGCACTAACACTGCCATGCTTAACCAACTGAATTGTGGAGAGGCCAAAAAATAAGAACTAGGGTATAACTGTCTTCAGCTGTGGCTTATGGCGTTTGTCTGCTTAGTCATATCCAGAAAGAGGAACCACTGCCTCTGCTCAGAAAGCTTCTCATCTGCTTGGGTATCTAGTACAAAACTCCCTTCTTGGTTTTCAGGTTCCTTCTTGAACTTCCCCCTCAATTCCAGCCTAACTTTTCTCTCACGGGTCTCTGAACAGCATAGCGTGCTGGCCCTGGGCAAGCTGCAGTGCAACTTGCTTCCATCTGCCTTCAGCTGGTGGAGCAGCTTCTTTTGTCTTCAGGATCCTATCCTGTCCCTGCCCTATCGTATTCATTTGTCTTCAGTAGAAGACACGTGATGGCAGTGGTTAGCGAGCATACCTCCCCGTGGAAGCCTCTGCCGAACACTGAGCTGACATCTGTGTCGGGACGCACGTGGGAGAAGCAGTCCCTCCACATCCGCATTGAGACACGCTGCTAACGGAGACTTCCTTCCCCACGGTCATTTTGCCCAAGAGGTGTCTCCGAGAAAAATCATCTGTACACCATTCCTGTAACCTAGAGAGCTTCCCGCATGCAGTCACTGAAATTTGGGGTTTAGTCTTTCTTGGTCCTTTGTATATGACAGCTAAAAGTACCATGCATACTTCCAGCGCCTGTGCTAGATTTACCTTGCATCTGAGTAACCAGCTAAATGTGCTCATTTATGCTTTCTACATCAGTCTCTACCCATGCTTTACTGTAGGTATTGCCTGAAATCTCACATTCAGTTTGCACCTGTAACTCAGTTGTTTTACGGTTGCAGGAGAGCCTAAACTGAGTGTAGCAGAATGCTGCAGTAAGCATTAGATAATACTGTGTAGTATGCAAAATCCTCAATTTTTGGGGAATATGCTCTTAGGATAACATTATTTTGTCACTTAAAAAATATTTGGACGTATCTAATTTTCTCGAAGTCACTTCTTGGAATATTTTGTCTAAATGTAACTATTAATTTTTTTTCTCATTTCAAGTGAATGATTATGAACCTTTATTTTCCCCTATGTGGGATAGCTCTGACATGAGACCCTTTTGGGGTGCTGCCTGAACTATCAAGTTCTTTCTTTTTTCTGTCTTTTGAACTGATCCTCATTAAAAGATCATGGAGTAATATTACTTACTTTAAATCAGACTTTCTATGCAGGGGTTACAAAATCTAGTAAATGTTGTTAATCATTACTCTAAGACTGTTTATTTTTTAGACTTATTTCCAGAACCTAAAGATGCATGAATTCTCTTTCCTCTTGAACATGCATCATAGTTCCTAAGTGATGTTGAAGAAATGCTGTCCAGTCCTTTGTTGCATTCATGACAGGCAAGTGCATTTTTCATGACCAAAGAGCAGAAACTACTCTCATGCATTTATTCTCGGTCCTGGTCTTGTGTATTGTGCTTTGCTCTTTGCAGGCTGACTGCAGCAATTGGCTGTATGCAGGCTGGTCTTTTCTGTAGAAGAGGCCAGCACTTTCGACTGCCATTTCTAAAGCAGTGTAGTGCTAAAGTACATCTCCTTTAGGCTGCAATTGCTTTTACATGAAGACTTAGGAGAAAACTGCCAACAGAAATGGTATCCCATTGGGCAGCAGGTAAATGGCCATTGTTGGTGGAAGAGAAGCTATGTGTTGCAATTGCTTGCCCCCCCGCCCCCCCCCCCCCAAAAAAAAAAGAGAGAGAGCACAATGCAATGGTTGGCAGAGTTGGAATAATTAAAGTTTTCTCAGTATGGCAACCTCTAATTAGACAGGAGGAAAGGATTAACTCTGGAATGTTTCCTTTGCTTCTTTCTGGAAGATGCTGCTGACAGTTGTTTCTGGTTGCACAAAACCTACTGATAGTGGAAGCTGTGTTGTAACCCTATAGAGTTGCTTTCTTTGAACCCCCATTAAGAATATGCCATGCAAGATGCAACTTCCATGCCCAGCACTCTCAGCAGAGTTAGGTGTAGGTGGCAGTCCCGAAGTTCTGGCTGCCCGGCACCACCACCCCCTCACTGCTGCCTGGTTAGCCTCTACCTGCAGTCTTTCCAGCTCTTTCCTGACATTGTCTTTTGCAGTTGCTCATCAGCTCCAACTCCCTGCTCAGAGCAGCATCAGCTGCAGCTGGCTGACCAGGACCATGTCCGGTCAGGCGGTGAGTATCTCCAAGGATGGAGACTCTACAGCCTCTCTGGGAAACCTGTTCCAGGGCTTGACCACCCTCACAGTAATTAAAAAACAAAAACAAAACCAAAAAAAACCCAAACAACAAAAAAAAACCCAAACCCAAACCCAAAACATTGCCACCAACAAAAAAATGGATGTTCAGACAGAGCCTCCTGTATGTCAGTTTGTGCCCACTGCCTCCTGTCCTGTCACTGAGCACCAATGACAAGAGCCTGGCTCCGTCCTCTTTGCACCCTCCCTTCAGGTATTTGTACACATTGATGACATCCCCTGAGCCTCCTCTTCTTCAGGCTGAGCACTCCCAGCTCTCTCAGCCCCCCCCCAGTACGTCAGATGCTCCAGTACGTTAGTTGTCTTTGTGGCCCTGTGCTGGGCTCCAGTATGTCCATGTCTCTTTTGTACTGGGGAGCCCAGAGCTGGACCCAGCACTGCAGGTATGGCCTCGCAGTGCTGAACCAGGAGGAAGGATCACCTCCCTTGACCTGCTGGCAATGTTTTGCCTAATGCAGCCTGGGAGGCTGTTGGCCTGCTTCGCTGCAAGGGCAGGCTGCTGGCTCATGTTCAACTTGTCCACCAGGTCTTTCCCTGCGGAGCTGCTTTCCAGCCGGCGCCCCAGCATGTCCTGGTGCAGGGGGCTGTTCTTCCCCAGGGGCAGGACTTTGCACTTCTTGCTGAACTGCATGAGGTTCCTGTTGGCCCGTGTCTCCAGCCTGTCGAGGTCCCTCTGGATGGCAGCATGACCCTCGGGGGGTATCAGCTGCTCCTCCTAGTTTGGTGGTGTTTGCAAACTTTGTCCCCTTTCCATCCCACTGGATTACAGTTCTTCCGCTGCTTGGAAGACACAGTTTTAATCTCTCACCAGGTCACATTTCTAGTCTTCCCTTCCAAGGTGGAGGCCAGAAGCAGGTTCATATTCACATGTATTTTTCCAGAATAACTTCAACTTTTCCCTCTTTTAATCTCTTCACAAGTGTCTCCTCTGGCCTTTCCATTCCTGTTCTGCTTCTGTTTTCATGGGCTCCGTTCTTGGCACAATGGAGAATCTTTGTCAAATAATCACCCTTTGGTTCCATAGGCTGTTCCTTGTTTATCCAGGGTGCTTTGTTATCCTGAAGCCATAGTCTTTTTAAATTTAAAAGTTTTATAAACACAACAGTTTGGGCAAAAAGCAAAAACTGGTTATTAAGTTTCAGCATGTGGTGCTTGGGTGGTCTTGAGCTCCTTCCAGAGGAGCTGGCTTCTGTACAGGCAAGCTTGCAGCCGGTTGCTCCGCTCAGTGCTGTGGTGGAGCGCGGTGCCACGCGGCTGCTCCCAGTTCCCTCTGCCCCTGCAAGGCGAAGACTCTCTTGGGTGTCAGGCTAGTTTTGTTGGAGCTTTTTGCTGAAAATAGTAGCTTTTAGGTTTGATTATTGCCATTATGCAGTGAAAACCATTAAGTTAAAAAGCTCATAATTGAAACTTTAAAAACGGCCAAGATGTCTGGGTCACAAAGAAAAAAAGATGAAGCTATGTGATTGATCGCATTACACTCATCCATTGTAGCTCTGGCTATTGTGCATCTGTCATGTCTCAAATGCTACAAGGGATACTGTGAAAAAATATCTCGTGGGGAAAAAAAATTATGATTGGTACATGCATGTAGACAGTGCCATTTAAATTTTTAAGTAATTCCAGTCTCACTTTTAGGTGTTTTACTTTGCATTGAAACAATTTCTGTTGATTTTTTTATATGCAATTCTAATTCACATTGCAAAAGGACAAAAAAAAATCCTCATCTGCTGTTGTCAGCTGGCCTTTTTTGTGCTTCAGTATATATTGCTGTGACACAATTAACCATGTTAGCTACTTGCCGCAACACCAGTATTTCAAAGAGGAAGGAAGACACGCGGATTTTGGAGTATGACTGGGAGAAGTTCAGCCTGGTGCAACCTCGATTTTTCATGAGCAGCCTGGAGAGTCCCCGCTCTGCTGTTCTCAGCAACGGACTGACTGCAAGTCCTGGGCAGGGTTTCAGGGTGCTGGCTGTGGAGAGCTGCTGCTCTTCCTCTGGTCCGACTGCTTTGCCAGCTCTTGGTTGTTCCTTCTATAGTGGCAGAAGCTGCTGCTGCAGTGAAGGTGATATAAGCCCGATTTATACTGCTCATCATCAGTTGTCACTTTGATATGTCACCGACATTTTCCCGAGGAAAAACAAGAAGTAGTGGTTATTGTAATATCTCATGTGAGGTTCAGTGTTGGTCAGATGTGGAAACCTGATTTTGATAATCGAGGGTGCGAGGTTTTTTTTTTTTGTGGGTTTTTTTTTTTGCCTTTTTTTAAGAAGGTCTTGTAATTTTTTATGTTGGGAAGGGTTAAGACCACTGAAACATAGGAATTAATATTGCTGACTTCCTCTAGTGCTTTCTTGGCAGCACTGGAGTTAGTGTCTCTTGCAGCCAGGTTTCCTACGGAGCCCTGATAGCTGACAGCAGTATGGTGGGTCTGTCGCGCTCTGTTTACGTCAGGCACGTTTTAACTTAGTTCCAAACTTTTAATAAATGTTGCACATTTCAGGTTTAATGCTACAGTCTTACTGCAGATGTCTTGACTGGCTTTTCCTAGTGCTCACTTGGTCAAAGAGGAGGTCTTTCTGAACTTTGCTGTGCGGAGGTGAGCAAGTGACTTTTCCTAAAAAGAGGAGAAGGAGCTTTTCCTTTTATATCTCATCTTAGGCTACGTGCAGCGAGTGGAGTAGGCTTCCTGGTTGAGATGGAGCATCTAGCCTCTAAAGGGCTGCTTTGGTGTTGGACACACTCCAGATCGTGACTTGCCGCCTCCCTCCTGGTGCTCGTTCCCTGTCTGGCCGCCCTGCCCGGGTGTCTTCCCGGCTCAGCCCTGCTCCCGGGATCTGCACGGTCAGGCAGCTCCTGAGGCCCCAGGACTCAGGCACTCCAGCACCCGGCGCGGGTGCGTGCTAGCGCACGACGGGCTGCGGGGTGCAGGTGCTGGGTGAGCTGGTCTCCCCGCTCCCTCCCTGCCCCGGGGAGGGCCTGACAGCTAGGGAGGGGAGCCAAGGGTGAGACAGCAGGGCTGAGCTGGGAAAAGCAACCCTCCATGGAGAGGGAGGGAGGGAGGGAGGAGGAACTGGCGGCTGGTGCTGCTGAAAAGTTGCTTCTTTTTCTCACACACCCCTAATGCAAACAGATGCTTTCTGTTTCTGAGGTCCCTGCACGCCCTTTGGCCTCTCTCCCCGCCTCTGCTCCCCTGCTTTCCTCTCCTTCCTGCAAGAGCTGACCCACGTCCTGCACTCCGGGGGGTTGACCCCAGGTGCTACCAGCTTCCACTCCCCGCGGAGTGGGGAGGGAGGAGAAGGTCTGGCTGGTGCAGGATTGCTGGCTGCCTACCCAAAGAGTAAGGTGCCCGGCTCATAACCGGAGAAATGCTGGAGGCTTTCATGTGATCTGGGGCCTGTACTTTGGGAGTCAATCAGTGGCATCAGCTGAATGCTTGCCTGAGTTTCCTGGTTTTGCTTTTTAAAAGAAGATTGCAGAATCTTCTTTAAAAAGATGGAAAAAAGTGTGAAATGCTACCAGAGTTTCCAGACCAAGCATATGGAATGAGAAAGCAGATGTCTATAGTCACTATAATGCACAAATGGCAAGTCATTTTTTAACATAGAAAAACTTTAATTGCACTGGTACTTTCAGTCCTTCGTAACTAAGAATAACCTTTTCAATCCAAAATATTCCTTAAATGACATAGGTTTTTGAAAGTGCCTTATATATGTCCCAAACTTTGAGACTAATCAGACGTATAGTTTGTAAGTTGCTTGTTCGGAGCTATGTGGTTTTTCCAGTGAACCTGACAAGTTTTAACATGATCTGAGTGAAGTATGAAGGAAGAGAACCTTTATTCTGTATAATATAATTAAGAGAATTCAAGTATGCTTTCCTTTACTGAAAGAGGTGAAAAGGAATACAGTACAAACTTTTTACATCAAATTCAGATGTTATAGTTACTGAATCTCACTTGATATGAATTAAGCTCTGTTAGGAAGTAAATTATTGAAACTGTGAACCCTCCTGCACTTCGATTCATATCTTAGAAGGAATGATTAGTAGAAAACCATTTTTTTTGCCATTGGGAAAAAGCTAATGAGTAACGTTTAATGAATGAATAAAAAGTTAGTAAAGCCGTGCTATTTTGAGAACTTTTCACACTTTTAATTGATCTGATATTCAGTTTATGGTTCCAAGTTTGGTTTTCAGCAACTGTATCTTAACTCCTGTTTTCTTTTCACTTGAGAGTGATTAAGAGCAAGAAGATTCACAGAACAACTTATCAAACGCTTTTCAGATGCTCAAAGATCGCTTACCTGTCACCATTGTCGCCTTCCGCTTGTCTCTGAGCTGCATCTCGAAAGCACCTTAGACTCCTCCAAAACGCATCTTGAAACTACAGTAGGCGTGAGAGTATTTCTTGCGTTAAGGTAGTTAAATAAACCATATCTAGAAGTAAGCTTTTTTGCTTCCGATGGCTTTTTTTGCGATACCTGATCAGAGAGTCAAAATTCCCCTGGCCAGGAGCTACTGGAGCAACTGGCTTTCTCATTCCTGGGAATGACTCACATGCCAGGGTAGGTGAGCAGCGCGCTCCCGCTCACTTCCTGGCTCCGGAGCAGCTCAGGCACCCAGGATGCAGACAGTGATTCACCCGAGAGGTGGGTTAGTGCCTGTTAAAGGCAAGAGCCTTCGTGCAGTGAGACGTTGCAGACAGTCTGAAGTCGTGTTTTACAGCAACCTGTGCAACCGTGCCTGTGCCTTTCGGTTAATACAGTTTTGTCTGCAGGGTGAATGCGAATTTAATGTGATACTGAAAAATCTTGTGCTGGATAGATGCAAATGTCTGCTAATTGAGATTATCATGTCACTTATTAATTTGACTATATTTAGGCATCTTTAATGTTGTGCTTTCAACAGATCCTCTCTTCTAAATAGCATGTAGGATGAAAGCAAAATGTTAAGTCTGTAACTAAATATTTCAGCTAAAATGACTAGTCTGTTTACTGCATACTTTTTACTGTTATGGTGTTCTGTAAGACTGACTGTGAGCCCGCTGACTCTTGCAGTCCTGCTGTCAGTGCCCCTGGGTGTACAGGCATTTAGAGTAAGATATTTTAGTGCCTTAAGAGCATTGAAGTAATCACAGTAGTGGTTATATCAGGACAAAATTTTGCTTTGTGTCAGTAGAGGATGAAGTGGTTAATTTCCTGTTTCTGCTGCCTTCTTAAAAAGAAAGCAAATATATATCTTCCTCATTAAATCTTCAGGAGGAAAGAAAAAATAATCTTAATGCTACAAAAGCAATGGCTGCCAAGCCACTTTTCTCAGACTGCTCTGTCTGTTCTGCCTGGACTTCTCCATACACCTTTTTTCTTTTTTCCTCAAAGATCTGAAGGACTGAATCCCCAGCCCCACTCTTCTGAGACTGGACAGCCTTCTGCATAGGTGCCCTCGGCAGCTGCGTGGAGCCCTGTGAGGAGCTGGAGCAGGAGCAGGACCTGCCGTACTGGTGAACAGCTTCCTCTGGCCATGCGTCCAGGGGGGCCCTGTGCTAATTTCCACATTTCTGCTAGTGGGCAAACTGTAAAATTCCCACTTGCCTCGGGACCTCTCCTTTGAATCAGGTACAGTCCCTGATCGTAGGAGACTTGTAACACGGCTCATCTTTGAAGACCAGCTTTTGCAAGGCAAAACAGATAATGCAAATGAAGCCAGCAGGAACACGTGTTATACTTCTGTCATGTTTTTAACTTTATTACTACAAGCTGCAAAACTGATCCCAGGAGCTGGATGTTTTGACATAAGTGATGGTCCCTGTTGCATGCACATGCTGGAGTGCACATCACATTACCCGAGGATGGAGAAGGCTTTTTCTGCAGTTAGGGAGAGGATTGATGAAGTCTCTGCATCTCTCAGACCTTGCACATGGATACATAGGACAGTGTGTGCCAGCCACCATATCACCTTCTTTCAGCTGTCCCTTGCGCTCCAGTGTTTAGCAGCTGCTTGTGTTTTGTTCCCCTCTCAACTGCGTGTTCTGTTTCTAGACTAATGGTGCCTTCTATTTTTCCTTCCAATCTTTGATTCATCTCCTCAGCGGCTTTCAGTCATTTTCCACCCTAACGTTACTTGTGGTGATCTGGTTCTCTCTTCTCAGTGGAGCCTGTGTAAGACAGGACTACGTGCCTGACTGATGGTCTTGCAGGCTGCTCCTTTGAGCTGAGAGTTATCCCATGGAGAAGGCAGTGAGAGCTACCCTGGGATATGGTGGTAAGTGCTATCATCAGTTAGTGCAGTTCAGGTATGGTACAGCTCACTGCATAGCCACGCAAAGAGCTTGATTTCTCAGCATTAAATCTCTTTTGAGGTGTTCACTCCTATCTCTGTAAATCACTGTCTTTGCTCTCCATTAAATGGAGACCTTGTTCTTCCTCTGGGGAGCGTACAAGGCTGTTTGACTATCTTGTCCTTTTTCCTGTGGCTGGGTGGTAGCTGGGAGGCTCCAGAGCTTTGAGAATATCTGGATGAGCCTCATACTTTGAGCTCTTTGGTTGACTTCCAGCATGGTCTGGTTTACCTGAGGACAGGGTGCTGTGCAAATTCTGTGCTGATTTTGGGGTTGGCCTCATCTCCTTCCTTTTGAGAATTTGGGGGATTTAATTTAAATCTCTTTCTTTGTTTTTATGCCCTTTTGGGGATTTCTCAGATGTCTTCCTCAATACCAGATGTTTGATGCTGGAGTCAGACCTGTTTATACTTAGCTTTGCATCTTACCTTAGCATGACTTTTTCACCACGGTGGTCTCCTCTCTGGTTATCGCTGGTAAAGCAACCGTTGTCCAAACGGTCTATTCTTTGGCTTTGTTGCAACGCAGACCTGTCAGTGCCTGTGTTAGAGCTCTGTGAGTTTAGCTCTGACAAGGTGACGACTTCTTGGTCTTTTCCCACGGGTATTACCAGTGGTGATTTTCTGTCTGTATCTTGTGGGGCCTGATTGTGCAAAGGACTCCTGCACTAGGTGTAGTTGAGTAGTGTCATGGTCTGTGACCACTGTTTTGTGCACAGATTATCTTCACCACATGCCTCAGGCCAATTTCCCATTTAATGCCGTTTGGTTCACCCCTCAGATACTGCATCCTTTCAAGGAGCCACTTGGAGATCAGGCTAGCTTGTAAGTGACTTGCTGCTGGCAGGCACATGGGCCCTGGAGATGAGTGATGTGAACAGGGCTCACAGTCCTGGTGCTGTCAAAGTACATCCTGTCTCTGGAAGACTCTTCACAAGGGAGACTTGAGTGAAGGTGGGTTCTTGTGCTGGCTTCTCGAAAACTGGCTGGGATTAGACTCTTCAAAATTCCCATCTTTCAGAAACCTGGCTCTCATAGCTGTCTGAACACTCATCCAGCTGCCACGGTGGACACCCACTTGTTGCAGGCCACATAGGTAGTCCTTCAGGTTTCCTGAAGAGAAGACTTCTGTTTGACGTTTCTGGGGAACACTGCAGAAGTTGAAGGAGAAATCCACCTCTCTTCCATTGCGATATCCCATAATAGATGGTCCGTCTCTGTGATGTTTGGACAAGCCAAAATTCCAGTGTCAGCGGTCCTTAGAGAAGCAGAGACTTCGCAGCTTGGGCACTGAATGAAGCATTCATGCTGTGTTGGTTTTGCTTCCAGTGTTTCTGTGCACGGACCGCCTGACATCATGCCCCTCAGCCGTGGGAGTGATAAGCTTCTGTCTCAGTTCTGAGGAACAGCAGATGCCTGGGACCAGCGACTTGGGAACCTGGAAGTCTGAGTGCTGTAGCTGAGGGCTGGAAGTGGATTTGCAGATAGGTCATAAACAGCAGTTTTACACACTTGACTTGTGTTTTGCCCCAGACCACGTGCTCCCAAGCTGGGTGCTGTACTGCGTCCCTGGTGCGGGGCATGGTTCCAGCCCTGGGGTGGTGCTGGCAGATGTGTCTGCTCCTCTGGTCTCAGTCCTGCGAGCTTCAGTCGGGTCACGGCATGACAGTATGTTATGGTTTGATTTGTGCTGTTGTTCTTCAGGCACTTCTAATGCTGGTGTTGTCTTAGGCTGGGGTCTAAGAAACGGTGCTGCAGGACATGTCATGGGGAAGAAGGGAAGAAATTAGAAGTGAAAACTGAAATGTTAAAAAATAAAATTTAATTTCTTACAGAGACCCAAGTGTTTAATAGTTGGTACTCCGTAGAGTACACACGCCAAAGTTTGTGTGTTAACAGTGGTCAAATAATAAATAGATTCATAAAAATCTACATGAGAATTTTTTGTTTGCTTGTTTGTTTTTTTGAATGTGGTACAGTGGCACATTAACTTTTCTTTAAAATCTCTGTATTTTGGTGTTTCGGTAAAACTTAATGGGTTAGAAAGCACTGTCATAGCATCCCCTAGCAGGCTTTTAATTCAGACATGTTGTTTGGCTGTTCTCAGGCTGGAGCGAGTCAGGACTAGCCGCCACATGAAAAGGAAATGCTATGGAGCTTGTCGTAAAAACAGCGCGAAAGAAATGTGAAGCTCTGATGTAAAGAAGAGCTGAAAACTAACCTATAACTTTAGTATTGTTCACATTATTTACAGGCTGGATGTC
This sequence comes from Theristicus caerulescens, assembly GCA_020745775.1. NCBI lineage: Eukaryota > Metazoa > Chordata > Aves > Pelecaniformes > Threskiornithidae > Theristicus > Theristicus caerulescens. The sequence goes on along the minus strand of CM036565.1, from coordinate 10,059,309 downwards.
CCTTTTTGTGTTCTGATGATTAGAGAACAATTCTCAGATTTCATAAGAGCCTGAACAACGCTATTACAACAATTATTGTGTTGCTTCATTCTAAAACTCCTTTACTATCATATTTAGCAATATGAACTACAGGGTTATTTTTAAAGCAGATTAGCCACCTGGATAATATATGAGATGGGCTTTTTCTTTTTTTTAAAGATAGAAAAGTGGTAGGATGATCAGAGGTTGCAACACTGGGATGATTCCTCCAGCGTTATACCTTTGGATGTGCAAGATGGAGGTGCTTTTGTCAGTGGAAGTGTCTTGGAAGAGTTTGACACTTTCCCTTAATGTGATTTACTTCTATCATGGTATTGATGGCTGTCACTAAAAGCGAAAGAGAGAGGAAAGGAGCTGATTAAGAAGTGACTTTTAAAAAGCTCATTTCTGTTTTTTCCTCTATCCTCCAGTCCCTCACATTATGTTGATAGGTAACCTGAAGTTACACACCTTGGCTGGCTGATCCTGTCTGTAGACTTAGGTCTATTCTAGTGCCTTTAGTTTTCACATGTAACCTGCTGGCTCTGAGTGTGTGTGGTCGTATGGGTAATATCTTGGTTGCTCGACTTGGCTTCCCAGCTCTTGTTCGTGATGCAAATTGTTGTTTTGCATTTCTAATTAATTGAAGTATTACTGTATGTTATGAGAGTTTTCACAGTACTCGGAGTTGTAAGAACATTGATGGAGGGATGTGTATTGCTGTGCCAGAGACTCGGAACATGTATGAAGTGCAGAATTTGTCTGTAGGCATTCAGGAATTAACTTGCTGTCCCTCTGAGGAGAAGCAGTATGATATGAAATCTGGAAGGCTAGATGGTGTGTGTATTAGGCAAAGGTATAATATATTTTCTTTTTCTGAAATGCAAGTAAAATAAAAATACAAAGAAATATATGTAGGCCTTTATGTACCCTAACAAGATTGATTTCCTACAAAACTGGACTGCCTAGAGCCCTTTAGTTCCCCTTTTGGGAGCCCAACAACCTGTAAAAATATTTAGAATAAGTGTCAACAGTTTCTGTGTGAATCCTGGACCATAGGAGCCTGGAATAAGGTTCATTTGTCTGAACAAGTTTAAGGCCTGGTGCCAGTTTTCCAGTTTCTGGGTTGTCTGTTGCTTCTAGTCTGGAGTGTAGACAAGCCAAGCAAATGAACATTTGGATGTGGAAAGGAAAAGCCCTGCTGCTGCCTCATGGTGGTGATGGACTGGAGTAAGCATGTGTAAGGTGGAAATGTTACATGCGTTTGCTCTGTCTTGTACAACTGCTGAATGTAGGAAAAGCAAAGGTTTCTGTTAGCAGCTCCTGGAGCATGAGTATCGTCATCAGCCTTTCCAAGTTAAGTTGGGAAGAAAATCAGATTTGGAAAAGTGGTGACTGTTGTATTGAATACACTGGTAAACTTTACTGAATTACATAAATGCCCTGACTGCACTAAAAAAATGCTGGAGCGTGTCCAGAGAAGGGCAGCGAAGCTGGTGAAGGGTCTGCAGCACAAGGCTTATGGGGAGCGGCTGAGGGAGCTGGGGGTGTTCAGCCTGGAGAAGAGGAGGCTGAGGGGAGACCTTATTGCTCTCTACAACTACCTGAAAGGAGGCTGTAGCGAGGTGGGGGTCGGTCTCTTCTCCCAAGTAACAAGGGATAGGACCAGAGGAAATGGCCTCAAGCTGCGCCAGGGGAGGTTTAGATTGGATATTAGGAAAAAATTCTTCACGGAGAGAGTGGTCAGGCATTGGAGCAGACTGCTCAGGGCAGTGGTGCAATCACAGTCCCTGGAAGTGTTCAAAAAACGTGTGGACATGGTGCTTAGGGACATGGTTTAGAGGTGGACCAGGCAGTTAGCTCAACGGTTGGACTTGATGATCTCAGAGGTCCTTTCCAACCTTAACGATTCTATGATTCTATGAAATCTGGAGAGCCCAGAAGAGCAGCTTTCTATGGCATGCTGCTGGTACTCTCTACCTGTGGTCTAGGCTGATGGCTTCCTCATCTCCAAGGGAAGTCTGTTCTCAAAACGTGTCTCCATTTTGGTCAGGTGTAAAATATTGCTTTGTTTATTTTTTTGAGCCTTAAAAAGCAGAGACCTAAACTTTGAGGCATTTTAACTGTTACAATTCTTACTTCCATCTGGAGGCAGGCATCTAAAAATTTGCAGAAAAAAGTGCAAGATCCCAAATGTTAGAATTTAGGGACTTTTTTTCTCTAAGTGGATCAACCAGATGTCCTATCCTTGCAGTCGCCTTGCATTTCTCTGCTACAGAGTTTGGTAACTCTGGCTCCCTTTTACCTACCTAAGAAGCAGCAGCTGAAAAACAGATGATTAAGACTCCTCTGAAACCTTTGGCACACCCCTTATTTAAGGAGCAACTCAGCCCATTTTGTGGTTACACCCACCCTTACATGCAAGCTCTTAGTACTTAACTGTGTGTACTGCCAGTATGTGTTTGTGCACAGCGTCAAATGAGCCTTGTATTACAAGCAGTAGAAATGTGAAAATAAAAAAAAAAAACAACTTCCACAGTGGAATAAGTTTTATGTTCTTCAGCATTTTTAGAGTTTATCACTGCCATATTGCTCATTTTATGTTACCGTCTTTCTTTGTAATAACCACAAAAATGGGCTGGAGTTCCACTTTTAAATCCAGAGCTGGATGTAAGTCTGTGCTGAGAGTCTTGGGGACCTCCGTATTAGCTGTGCTGGTGTGATTCATTTGGAAGAAGGAGGACTGAGCTGCAAAGTTTTGTGCTGAATTCTTCCCTAATATACCCAAATCTCAGGAGCACAGATTTCCATGGGCACCTGCCTGGTGGAAGATCACAGCTGGTTTACAAACCATCTTCTCCTGATGTTTAGCTCTGGTCACTACATTAATTGCTGTGCTATGTCAACAGGCTTAGAGAAACATTTTCAGACTCCTCATATATTTCGTTAAGCAGTTGCTAAAGTGGTTACTATTTTAGCAGCTAAGAATTTAATATATTTACTTTTACTAAAGTGGCTAAATTAATCCTGTTAAAAACTGTATGTGTGGGGGGAGAGAGGAATTAATTCCTGAATAGCATTTAATCCTGAGAGGAAGACACTGTTTGAGAAAATGTTGATTTACAGGGAAGTTCGGAACCAGCTGGAAGCTGATTCAGGATTAGTTCAGTTTCCAGTTGTAAAAGGGTGTTACACTTATGGAAAGTATGTAACATGCCTAGTGGAGAAGATATAGTGAGTGGAAATTGCTAAATAAGACATACGTCTACCTGTGTGGCAGAGGCTGGGGAATCCCAAAGGCAGATGTAATTGATGCACAGTAATCTAAAAACAGCTTTGAAAAACTCAGGCTGTATGGAGCAACCTGCACGATTGTATTAGGCTTCTGTAAATATTTAATTTCTAAAAATAGCAATCAAGTGGTGATCAAAGCATATGGCACATGTGAAAAGGCATAAAGCTAGCAGGAGAGCTTGAGAAGAAGTTTGTTAATAAGGGACGTGACTGTTTTCTCAGCAAGATGCTGGGGACTCTCACACTTCAACTCCACAGTGTCACAAAGCAGCAGGAGATGAGTGCCTGGGTACGGGGCGGGAGGCAGGAGGGGTGATGGGAGTTACAACATGCAACAGGGCTGATGGAAGAGAGCAAGTTGTGGTGCTTTCCCCGAGGCCTCTTCTGCAATGCCGTGTCACCTGAGCAGCGCGTGATGCAGAGGTAGTCCTCCAGGGTGGCAGGTATGTCGGGGGACAAGTAGCAGTAGGAACGTGTTGTTTGAGAAGAAAGGAAGCATTGCTGAGGGCTAAGGTAAGTTTAACAGGTTTTTTTTAATATGCATTGTAGAGTTGGAGTCAATGCATGGTTGGTACCTCTTTCACGTCTTAAAATAGTAAAATAAATTCCAGGATTTTGGATTAGAAAGTGGTTTCTCTATAGGCACAGTCCATTTGGACTTCCCTTGTGGGATAGCTAAAGGAGAGCTCTGCAAGTGGTGCGGTGAGCTGGATGGAGAGGGATTTTCTGGATGGTGAGGGTTAGGCAATGTTGCTTGCTGCCTTCTCTTTGCACATCATTGGAACTAGGGAGGGTGAACGTGCCACCAAGGGGGACATTTCTGGGTGTTCCCCTCTGGTGAGTGGTAGGGTAGGGGTGAATGCTGCGCGGCTCTGGGGTGCTCTTTGAAGGGGAAGCAGTCCTGGGTCTTCTACTTGCCCAGACAAGGAGTGTACTCTGGGGCAACTCTGGGGTATTGCTGACTGCATCCTCCACCAAAGTCCCTGCTGGGAGCGGAGAGGAAGGATGGTGAAACAGCGTAGGTGGTAGGAAAGTAATTACAGGTGTGAGAGAGGTGGAGAGGGACGGGGAGGGACCGTGTCCTCCTTCCCTCTGTCAAGTATGGTTCCTCTTCTTCCCTGCCCTGCAACGTGCCAGCCAAGCTGACATCCAGCATAAGAATTACTGACATACAAAATCAACAGCTCTGGGCTTTAATCCGAAATAAAGCTAAATTGTCCTTAGTAGCAGCCATAGTCAGTAAGCTGCTTAAGTGTTAACAAGTAAGGTTTTTTTGTTTAAAGTGGATAGAATTATTCTGTAGATTGTCTTAAGTTATATGAAGGTATTCTAATGCATAGGCTATGGTTTGTCTGTATTCTATGAAGTGGACATGATTTAGTGACCAAATCAGAAAAACCGCTGTTCTCGTTAGCTTTGCAGAGCCAGCACAGCAATGCAAGACTACAAACTGATCGTTGTTAGTTTTATGCATCATCGATGCTATTTTTCTATTCAGACCAATGTCGTTATGGCTGTGAAGTCGCATGAGTGACTCCGAGGTAATACAGATCTCTGCGGTGTGAATGCAGCAGTACTGTGGCTGGGCAGGCGCAACCAAGACGTGGCTGGGCTTCCACAGCTTTGATTAATGGTGGTGGTGTCAATGAGAGAGCACAGCTCAGGGGGAAGATCGGTGTTAGATTGGGGCTGGCAGTTTGAGTGACAGCTTTTTGCCTATTAAGGCTAAACAGTGAGCATAAATAGGGAAATCCATTGTGCCGTTTTTATTAAGTATTAATATTACAGTATAACCACCCTTTCATTTTCTACAGCAGAATTAAAACAAATTATTAAACTTCTCGATGAATATGCAAAGACTGTAAAGCGTGAAGCTGCAGAATCAAGATTCAGTAGCAGACATTCGTGTGTCCAGTTCGGTTTTTGTGTTTGTATGAACTGTTTTCCGAAATGTCTTTACTCTCCTGCATAAAACCTTTTCTACAAACGGTTTGCACAAGAACATGTATATCAGGGGATCCATGCAGACGTTTGTGGCAGCCAGCCACAGAGTGCTTTCTTTTGCGACAAAGAGCTGGTTCTGCAGACGGCAGTCCATTCGGGTGGTCGTTTGACTCAGAGTATAAGGAACCCTGCTAAAATGAAAGGGGGCAAAGCATAAGAAAAACACAGTAAAAATGATGAATACTTTCCCCTTGATCCTTTGTTCGCTTTTGTTGTCTTTCTTCTGTGTTTTTACATAAGACTCATATACCTTTTTGGCAATAATTATATAAAATAGAAACATGAGGATGAGAACAGTCCAGAAGATGAACTGACAGATATAATTGACAGCTTCATGCCATTTGAGTCCAAAGTAACTCTTCAACGAGGCACACTTCTTCACAGATTGGGGTGTTGCTTTCTTGTTTGATAAGATCATGTTAGGCAGAGAGAGAACAAAGAAGAAGAGCCAGACCAGACCCGCAAGGATCTTAGCTGAGGTCAGGTTTTGCACCCAGAACTTCCCAAAAGGTCTCACAATCTTGAGAAATCTGTCAAAAGCAATGAGACCAAGTAGCACTATGCTAATATACATGGTGTCATAAAATACTACGGCTGAGAAGCGACAGACAAAGGCTTTGAGTTGCCATGGTCCCAGGCCAGAGTCCGTCAGGATTTTCAGAGGAAGCATCAGGGTCATTATAAAATCAGAAACTAAGATATTTTTCAGGTAGACAATGAAAGTTGATGTGCTTGGAATATGGAAGAAAGCCCAAAAAGCCAGGCTGTTCAGTACAAGTCCCAGAAGGAAGACGAGTGTATACAGTACTGGGAAGACCAGGTGGGTGACTGTGGTGTCTCGGTGGCACGGCGTGGAGGAGGGTGCTCCAGTGGAGTTACTGACAGTACTCTCGTTTGCAAAGTCTCCCATTGTTTGAAATAGACTTGGGTGAAAAGGAGAGAGAAAACATAAAACATAACATTCTGTATTTAAAATTACATGTTCCTTACAGTGACTGGCAGGTTTACACAAACAAACACAAAACCTGAGCATGCATTAAATACACTGACCCATTTCTCTTCTAGTTCGTACAAAATCTAAATCTTTGCCTAAGTTTAAGTTGTTTACAAACTACCATCTAATGAAAAGTTAAAATGGTATGTATTCATTATGGAGGCCTAAGATAATATAATAGCAAGGTATAACAGCAGATTGCCTAGACCACCATTTGTCTTTTCATGGAAATGTATTTTAACATTGAACAGAAATTTCAAAGCAAGGTGCTTCTGGGGAAGCAACTTCTGGTATTTCTTATCAAGCACACACCATTTTTCCTTTCTCAGCACAGATTTAAATAACATTTTCAAGCTAAGATGCACACTGCTGGTTATCAGCCTCTTACATCTGAAAGCCAGATGACCGAGTGCCCCATCGCACCATGTGAACGCTCCGATCATGCAAGTACCTGAGCAAACCTGGCAGCAACTGTTTCAGAGAGGGGTCTTTGGCTATCTCCGGTTCATCCGCTGTTCCTCTGCTGACAGAAGCCTCAAGCAAAGTATTAAGAATGGGGAAATGTGTAGAAAGACGAGACTTTTTCTGTTGGTGTGGTGTGTTGTTTCCTTCCTCATTTTCATGTATTGCCTGAGTTAGTTAATAATTTTTGCTTTTCTCTCTTACTTTTGTTCTCTGTCAGAAAGTACACTGCTTTCTTCTATACTAATAAAGAAAAAAAATGACCATATCCATCAAGACAGACATTTTCTGTCTTTTTGTTTGTGTGGGGCAGACCTGATGGCACCTACACTGTGCCATTACGATTTGGCTCCTTTAGAGACATGGGATGAAAAAACACAGAGTGTTTCCTGACAGTTTTCCAGGATAATCCTCCAATGTAGCTCTGAGTTCTTGTGTGTGAATTCCCCTGTTCTGGATAGCACTAGTCGTTGTCAAACGTGTGACCAGAAGGTCTGCTCAGAGCCACCCTTACAATGGGTTACTTGGCTACAAAATCATGTGCACTGACATATTCAGAAATCATACCCTCCCTCTGTAGCCTGTTAATATTGACACATGAACCTGAGCTTGACTTTTGATCTCCAGAATGGGGTTTCTGGTTTATTTTGGCATCAGTGTAGCCAGGTGATATAGCATGCTGGTTACAGCCACTTTCTGATTCTGGCAGAAGCTGCTGCCTCTGCATGGTATGCTTTGTATTTGTTACGTGTTTATTATGTATAATGTTGCAATCTAGTGCATTTCTCGGTAAACAGAACTTTTTGTATAAGTTTAACTGAGTCGTGTGATTTGTCTTGTATTTTCCTATCAACTGATGTGACTTAAGGTTTTGGCTCCTTGCTTGCTGCCATGTGGGAAATGGCTCACATTCAAACCATCCCTTTGTGGGCAGACATGGACTGCTTTTTGAGGTTCTCAGGCTGCAGCTGTATTGACAGTAAGTTTGTACATTAGTATCTACATTTGGGTTAGTGTAGGTGTGCGTGCTGATGTCGGTGTTAAATGGCTGGCAGAGAGCAAAGAGCCTTGAGGATGACTAGGATGAAGGTCACTCTTGCCATTGTCATTGGTGTGACATGTCCCTAGTTGCCTGACCCGACTTCTGTTCATTCATCAAGGACTATATAAAACTGAGATGGTCCATTGCAATACCCCAGGACTGATGCCCAAGGCAGCATCTTCATGTTTTCTTCCAACCTGACCTCTTGACACTGTTCGCAACTGGAAAAGGCAGGTACTAAGGGTCTCCACGTATCCTATCAGTGACTGCTGTATGGTACACAGATAGCTGTAGTATCTGTTGTCTGAACAGCTCATCTGATCAGGAAAAGCAGCTGCCGGGTAATTGCCGCTCTCTCTCCATGTGTATGTACAAAAAATGTGGGTAATGAGTGTTGGGTGGGAGTGGAACATCTCACGCTTCCCTTCTGGGCATCAGCTGGAGCTGGTCAGTCCCAGGCGCCACGGGGCTGGTTGTGGAGAGTGTGCTCTGGAGTGACCGGCAGCGCTGGTTCCAGGGAAATAATGGTGCCCTGTTCTGGTGTAACCCAGTTACTGATTGTAATCAGTGTTGGTGCATATACCAGCATAAGCCGAGCACGAAACGTTTTGTAAAATATTTCATTCATCCAGGCAGGTTATAAGAGATGCATAAACTCTAAGGCTGAGTGCTAAAGTAAGTGAACTGTCTTTTAACTTTTTAGGAAATTGGATATCAGTTGTAAAAACGCCCGGTGCCCTGCCAGGCACAGATAAGTACCGGAGAAGGGTAGACAGGCAATAGCTTTTGTCAGGACTGAGCTCTTGCATGATGGTGAAACTTATTTCTGAATTGGAGCTGTTTTGCAGTGATGATAAATGAACCATAATTTATTACAGTAGCCTAGGATCTTTTTCATGTGTGGTTGTTACGATACCTGAAAATGTTATGTACCTGAAAATACTTCCCTGTTTTTTTTTTTTTCAACTTTTCCAAATGAAAAAGGGGAAGCAGTTAAATTTTTTGTATAGTGCAAAAAAGCTGCGCTTAATAATCAGTAAAGATTTTACTATAAGTCTTTGTTTCCCTATGTGCTGGTTTTGGCTGGGATGGAGTTAATTTTCTTCATAGTAGCTAGTATGGGGCTGTTTTGGATTTGTGCTGGAGACAGTGTTGATAACACAGGGATGGTTTAGTTGCTGCGGAGCAGTGCTTGCATGGAGTCAAGGCCTTTTCTGCTTCTCACCCCACCCCACCAGCGAGTAGGCTGGGGTTAAACCACGACAGTCCTTTTTGGTGCCCAACGTGGGGCCTGTCGTCATTTAACCCCAGCCGGCAACTAAGCACCACACAGCCGCTCGCTCACTCCCCCCGCAGTAGGATGAGGGAGAGAATAAAAAGGGTAAAAGTGAGAAAACTCATGGGTTGAGATAAAGACAGTTTAACAGGTAAAGCAAAAGCCGCACATGCAATCAAAGCAAAACAAGGAATTGATTCATTACTTCCCATCAGCAGGCAAGCGTTCAGCCATCTGCAGGAACGCAGGGCTCCATCACATGTAATGGTTACTTGGGAAGACAAACACCATCGCTGCAAACATCCCCCCCTTCCTTCTTCTTCCCCCAGCTTTATATGCTGAGCATGATGCCATATGGTGTGGGATAGCCCTTTGGTCAGTTGGGGTCAGCTGTCCCAGCCGTGTCCCCTCCCGGCTTCTTGTCCCCCCCCAGCCTGCTCGCTGGTGGGGTGGGGTGAGAAGCAGAAAAGCCTTGACTCTGTGCAAGCACTGCTCAGCAGCAACTAAACCATCCCTGTGTTATCAACCCTGTTTCCAGCACACATCCAAAACATAGCCCCATACTAGCTGCTATGAAGAAAATTCACTCTATCCCAGCCCAAACCAGCACACCCTAAGATCTAACTATTCTGTAAATTGAGTCTTTGTATATTTTCTAATATAACATATTGTTCTCTATAAAAGTGTACATTTTTGTTTATTCATATAGTAAGGTGAAGTATTTGAAGATGTAACTCACATCAAGGTAAGCCTGATTATGAAATAATTTCCTCTGACATACAACTGTTAATGATTGGTCAATGGATTAAGAATTGCAAGCATATAATGAGATAAGTACAATGTTATTCTGTTACCAAAAATCTGCACAGATAAATAGCTTGGCTACATATGTCCTATATTTCTGTTTGTCTGCCCATTGCGTACACGCTGACAACTCCCCATATTTAAAAATCACATTTACTGTGGATTTTATTTGCATTTCCCAGATCCTGTGTTGTCATGGACTTTCCTCTGGCCCAAGTTAAGCTATTTCTGCAGAATCTTTGCAGTTCATAATCTCATCTGTAGGATTTCATGACTCTCTTTTAATTTTTTCCTTACATCTCCAACTATAAGTTCAAACTTTTTCCTAGCAATTCTGACAAGCATGGAGGTTGCGATCAGGTGGTGCTCTTCTTTTATTCAAACTTTCTAGTTTCACCGTTTTTGCAACCAGTGATGTTGGTTCTAGGGTGCTTTCACTTTGTCTGTAGGACAATTTCTAAAGAAGTCTGTGAAATTCTAGATTCTCTTCCACAGGACTTGTGCTGCTTTCGCCCACCAAGAAACGTATGTTGCCAAGAAGGGGTATGGGTAGTTCCTAGCTCTAGAGCGGCGTCTCGTCTGTGTCATCTCCTTCGTTCTGCTCCTTTATCCGTGCTCTGAGTCCAAACGATGCTGTGTGCTTGCACAGCATGTCTAGCAAGGACTTTCTAAATGATTTGCAAAGGAAAAAGTATATGAATGGATCCAGGCAAGCATTTAGCGATGTCAGCCACAGCGTGCTCTCTTTCAAGTAAAACAAGGTCTTCTGAGCAGAGCATTCAAAAACGTCTCTCGTTTGGCTCAATGTGTAGGGGATTCTAGTAAAGTGGAATGGCACAAAACAAATAAAGAACACTGCGATAATGATGAAAACCTTCAGATTTACAGTCTTTTTGGATGCCTTTCCTGTGCATCTTGTCCTTTTGTAGGATTTGTACAGTTCTTTACTTATGAGTATGTAGCATACAACTATCACTGCTAAATTAACCCAGAAAATAAGTTGACAAGTATAGTTTACAATTTCGTGCCAGACTAAGCCAAACTCAGATTTCAAGAGAGCACATTTTTTTACATTCTTAGATGTTTTCTTCTTGTTCGTTAGAATCATGTTGGGTAGTGAAAGAACAAACATTAATATCCAAATTGCTGTGGACAGGATCTTGGCACCTAAAAGGCTCCTTGGTGTTGATGTTCTGAATGGTGAAGTGGCTTTCTGATAGCGATCGATCGTTATTAGACCAAGAAACAAAATGCTAATGTACATGGTGAAGTAAAATACAACCTGGGTGACCTGGCACACAAATCCTCTCAGTACCCATGATACCAACTTTGCATCGCTAAGGATTTTAAATGGAAAAGTCAAGATCATGAGGAAGTCAGAAATTACAGTGTTCTTGAGGAAGATGATGAAATTGGATTTACTGGATATTTTAAAAAAGACCCACATTGCCAGGCCATTCATGGTGATACCCACCAGGAACAGAATTGTATAAAGCACAGGAAAAATGACTTGACTGATTTTGTTATCGCTGGTGCAGTTGCTGTCGTTTCTAGAGTAGCTGAAGTTGGTTGTGGCTTTCATTTGCGCTTTGTTTATTCCCCCCTCCCTGTAAAAACAAAAAAGAAAAAAAAATTGTGAGTTGTATCTGTCATAAGACTTCAATCTTTTTAGTCTACTTCTAGTTTTTGTGTTGGGAATTTTGACTGCTGTAAGTTGTGTCTTATTTTACTGAGGATGTCAGGTTTCTACAAGAGAAGAACACTAGATGTAGCCATGTTTGTTAGGTGGCCTGGTTTGATCTTCTGTGACTGAAATGCTGAGGTGACCTTCCATCCTAACCTCCTGAGCTTCCATCCACACAACTTTCCCGAGACCTGCGCTGCAGGGGGTGGGCAAGGGGCCAGCATGGCGGTGGGCCACGGGAGCGGCGTGGCTGGCATCATGCTGCCTGTTCCCTGGCGTGAGTGCGTAGGTGATGGCACAGGGCTGGACATGGATCTGCCAGCCCCCATGGCCCTGCCACTGGCGTTACAGCCGGTGAGGCCCAAGCTGGGCGCCGGGCCCTGGCCTGACCAGGCTCAACCCGGCTGTGCCGCCTCGGGCGATGGCCTGGCGGCAGAGAGGAGCTGGTGAGGGCCACGGTGCGTGGGTCTGCGTGGGGCGGACGGGCTGTGGCGGCACACTCTGCCAGCGGCAAGGCTGTTGTGCCACACCCGGGCCGCCTGGGCTGCGATTTTGCTTGTCTGACATACGTCTGCCCAAAGTGCCTCTCTCCTCCCAGGGAGGAAGGAGAAATGTCCCTTTCTGCATCTTCCTCAGTGTGGAAAGGGATAGCATTTAAACTTGTTTTGATTGAGGATTTAACTGTGCCAGGCTGAAGTAAAAGGAACCAAAAGACCCTTTTTGTTGTATTTCTGCTTGGCTGGCTGGCTGTCTCTCCCAGTGGCGTTACTTCAGCCTTGCTTTTGGTTGTCCTTGAAGCTGATCTCTGCCTTCCCCTCCCTGCCCCTGCTCAGCCCCTGGCAATAGCTACTTGCGGGCCACCGCCATTTCACCCAGGTACTCAAAGGGTGGAGGTGGCACCCCACAAAGTCACTGTTGCTTCCGAGGGGAAGAAGGTGAGAGTACCTGCTCTTCAACCCTACATATTAGCACTTGGACAGCTAATGGTGTCTGTTACTTCAGTGGTTGCACATTTGCCAGCAAAGCCTGAAGTTATTTGTAGCTTTATTTATGTAGGTATTCATGTATACCTTTACTTCTAGTTTGATAGTTCATACCATCATTCTCCTAAATCAGTTGCTTTACTGGTGCTGTGTTGCAAATAAATTTAAAGCTTCACTGACTTGAGCCAACACGCAGGAGCTGTGCAGGAGTTGCAGCCTCCCATACTCTGCATCGAGTGCCTGCGTGAAGTCGCTGCTGAGACCCCTGCGTAGCGCTGCGCCCCTCCGAGCCCGCTCTCGCAAACACCGAGCGGCTGGCATCCGCCTAACTGATAGCAGGGGCTGGACTGAAAGCTGTTGCTCTTGGTCCGAAAGCCTTGATCAGATCGGGTTGCCTGGGAAGGCCAGGCAGGGATGTTGAATCAGTCAGTGTTACGTTTCAAAAGGAGTAACTTTCAGGTGCGTAGTGATGCAATTGTAAAAATTGCTATATTTCTGTATGATCTCTGCCTTTGTAAAATAAGGCACTCGGGGGAGTTAATGCTTTGTCAGCCAATGCGCAAACATCCCTGACATCTTCCTTATAGAGCTGAAAAGTTTTATTTCTATCTGTAAGATAGAAATAAATTGGCTTATGCTTTGAAGCACATAACAGATTCAGCTGCCAAGTCTCATCCTAATGAAATAAGTGTTCCCTAAGCATGCAAAATCAAACACCTTCCCCCACCCCAGAATCAAACAGAAGATTACCTTCGCGTGCTGTTGAGAAGCGATGAAACGCTTGGGTATTTCCTGTGATGGGAAGCCTGTGTTGCTGACGGGGGGTTGTTCGCAGTTCCTCTAGCTCTTCACCATGTGAGCAGGCAGGAGTGTTCATGTGTAAATCCCACGGAGCAAGGAGAGCAGCAGCTGTGCATCCCAGCTGAGGCTTAGACCTTCCTCTGGCTCTGAACTGGTTTCTTAGCCAGAGACGGCTGCAAATTCCAAGTGATGCTCTCAGTGCTTCTGCTTTTGTTTCCTCTAGAAGAGAGAGAGAAATAGCATTTTTAAAATAATTGGACGTTTACTTCCTGCTTTTGACCTGCTGGCAGAGTCACTATTTTTAAGAGAGCATGTATTTTGTAAGACTGTGCAACTTTTCTGAGCATAGAGTTGCACTCCCGTCTACTACCTTTTTGCCTTGTGATTCTTCCGTATTATCTTTGTACATAGCCTTATTTTTTAAAAACTTTTTAAGTGGTTGAAAGAAGTAGTGATTGGTTAGTTTGGAGAAGGTAAGTATATTACTGAACAAAATATTTATACTTTATATGACTTGCAGAGCAGTGCTCCAAGTTTTTAAGTTATACACAATGCATCGACATATGATACATTTTATTAAAAGACTAACTATAACCAGTTACAGTTTAAATAAACTATACATATTTCAGTTTCTTTGGAATCTACAAAATAGAATTTTAGGAGTTGGGCTGCATCTTTTTTTCAGTGGATTTGTACATAACGAGAAATGTCACACAGTTTCTAGACATCTGTCTTCTATTTATTAATCTGCTACTGAATATCAATCCAGGGGGCAGTTAGGAGGGTCATCTGCATGCATCGTCTGACTCTGTCCTTATAGATATGTACAGAATTCATAATATCAGATTGCATTTTTTCCTCTCTGTATTTTTACCCTACTCTTTAGTGATTTCATTTGGTACTGTTTCCTCCACACTGATAACCACAGGAGATGCTTTTTGTGACGAAGAGTTAGTTATTGTTTATTGCAGTCTGGGTGACGCGGGTCGGGTTTCTGCAGGTGGTGACAGAAAAAAGAAAAGAGACTTCACTCGTATCTGGTCTTTTCAGGATGAATCTTCAAGTCATGAGTGTAACCAGCGCATGATTCTCCTTTATGGCGTTGGTAAGGAGCGTGATGAAGCAAGGCATCAGCTGAAGAAGATTACCAAAGACATCCTCAAAATTCTGAATAAGAAGAGTACTACTGAAATGGGTGGTAAATGCTTTAACGCTGCTGTATGGTAGCCTGTAGCGAAGATCACGGGAGCTGTGAGGTGCTCAGCAAGTTGTCTGGAGCCATGCATGTTGATCACGTAATTTGGCTTTCATCCCCTTCACAGTCACTGGGTGAAATACTGACCAGAGTCCCACAGCACAAAGTGCAATCTGCTGGCCTGCCTTACAGCTGCGCCAGGATGGCAAAGGGCCGCTGTGGTTAGAAATCCCTGTTTTCTGTTAGAGCAACTTGGCTGTAAACACTTGCGTTAGGCTAAAGCCTGGAACATGAGTTACTGGCCAGTGAGTGATACATATTCCTTCCACTCCTAGTAAAACTGTATGACTGTTTTTCAGTTTTTCTTGGGTGTCACCTTTCTGCATTGGAATAATCTCGAAGTAGCTTTGGTACTGTTACATGCTGTGGTGTATATTTGTCCCAAGTATAATGGAAAACTGAGGCAAGTAGGGTTTTATGTAGTCATGAGTAAAGCTTATTAAGATTTTTATTGTCTTTTAAATCAGTAATAATGTAAAACTACTAGGGCACCATTAAATATAAAATAACCAAAATAATTTTTTATCTGTTAAGTTGGAGATGAAGGGCAAAAAGCCAGGAAGACCAAACAAGAAGCATTTCCAACCCTAGAGACCGTGTTCACAAAACTACAGCAACTGTCCTATTTTGATCAACATCAGGTGACATCTCAGGTACTTCCCTTGTATAAAATCGTAGCCTCTTATGTTCTGCTGTAGAGCTATCAAATAGGAAGCAAATCTAGGTTTTTAGAAGTGTTTTGTACATACGAACAATTTTGAGTGCCTTGCTTCTTCAAAGGCAAGAGAAAAAAATGCTGCCTTGGTATTCTAAAATACCTGCTTCAGCAGATATTTGGGTGTTTGGTTTGGTTTGTTTGTTTGGGTTTTTTTTTTTTGTTTTGCAAGAAGCTTTCTGGATTATTATAGATCTTGTGATTTTTTAACAAAAAATTTGAAATAAATTTTACAGAAATTTCCATTAACAGCATTGTTTAGGGCTCATTGGTAAATTAGATACTTACCAGTCTCTTGCATATGTATAAGATATGTTACTGTATCTGTGTTTATGAAGGACAGTGAACTCTTCTGTGTTTTTGTGCAACAAACTGAGTATGTCTCTGAGAAGCTGGTCGATAATACAGTTTGTTCTTTTCCGGATACTAGAATTTATAGTTAACCTTTACTGTTAAAAAGCTGTATCAGTGGCTGACTGGAGAACATAAATAATCTGTTTTAAATGACAAGCCTAGTTCCCCTGGTTTATATTAGGACTTGTATGCAAATATATCAGCATACGATTTCATCACTTTGTCAGGTGTTACCGTTTTTAAGTATATTTTAATAACCAGAGGCTAACTTAAGAAACAAAGTAAAAGATGTACATGTTTGATACTTAATTTATAAGACAGCTTTAGATCTGGTCCTTTGAATGAATTTATTACATGGTTTGTTTGCAGGATAACGTGTTATTAATTATCTGAAAAACATCAATTAAAAAATCACAATGCAGTAAGATGAAAAGAAAAATTATTTTATCTCTTCTTTAAAGCAAAATACACCACAGAATAAAAATCAGTATTGTAGGTTTTAAGAACAGTTTGACTCTCAGATGTAAAGCAGCAGAACAGCATTTTCTGCATTGTCAGTTTTGAAGATAAAATAGCATTATGACTGACTGTGGGATAGTAGAGTAACAGATATGCATGATTTGTTAGTGCTTTTATCTGTAAAATGCTGTTACTTGCTATTACCGCTTATAGGATTTTTGGAGCACTAGTGTATCTGCAAAGCCCTCAGTCACCATATGACTTTTCAACATTTATTTTCACAGATCTCCAGTAATGTTCTCGAACAGATAACTAGTTTTGCCTCAGGAACATCATATCATCTTCCCTTGGCTCACCATATACAGCTCATCTTTGATCTCATGGAGCCAGCACTGAATATCAATGGACTTATAGACTTTGCAATACAGGTGAACACAGTTCATTTTTTGGGGAGGTTGTGTCAGGATAAAGCTGTGATACATTTTCTCTAAAAGCAGAAAAAAACCCCAAGAGCTGGACTGCAAATTCTCCTGATTTGCTGCCATGCGCTTTTACCTGTTTCAGTTTCCCGACCTCTGAAACAGTGCCAGATACTTCCACTTCTGTCTTACTTTGACAATTATGGAGAATCAATAGATGTATTTTGTTTTTATATCTTTCAAAATTAATAAAATTCTGGATTATTTTAGCACGAACTATTTTAGGATAGGCTTCACTGTTTCAGACAACCATTATATTACACAGTAAAGCATCTGGGTGCCAGAAATGCCATGTATTTCTGAAGAGCAGTTCTGAGGGACATTTTTTATACTTTAACAGTTTATTTTGTTCCCTCTTTTCCTTGTTATGATTTCATTTTTGTTTGCCTTATAGTTTTTCCTTAATGTATTTTTTTTGCACCTATTTTATATGTTTAACTCAGAAATTATTTTCAGTTCGTTATTTTTGCGTATGCCTTTTCAGCTGTTGAATGAGCTGAGCGTTGTGGAGGCAGAGCTGCTGCTGAAGTCTTCCAGCCTGGCAGGAAGCTACACAACGGGGCTGTGCGTCTGCATCGTCGCCGTTCTGCGGCGTTACCATGCCTGCCTCATCCTCAACTCGGAGCAAACCGCACAAGTCTTTGAAGGGTTTGTTGCAGCTATAATTTTCCAAAAAGTATTTTTGGTGTTCTCTCTTAAGCAAAAAATGCATTTAGGTTCAGATAGTGAGACCGATTCTTGCACTGCTATTGGGAGGCTGTAAGTGAGCTCAGGTGAGTGGAGCACATGGCTCACCTCTGCAGCCTGCTCTCCACTGCTGGGGGCTGGTGGGACCTGCACACTTTGTAACCTAGGAAAAGGGGAGAGTTGTGTGTCTTGGTTTCCTACCCATTTACCCTGTTCTGCCCTGGGCTCCCCCAGTGCCTCTGTGTCTTGTCCTCCCTGGGGCCCAGGCAAGCAAGCGCACAGGTGACACCAAACTTCACATGAGCCCTGTCAGCCTGTAGATGCAAGGTCTGTCATCACGTTGCCCAGCTAATAGTGGGGTTTATATGATATGTAACAATACAAGGGACATTTCTAAGGTGCATTGGAACGAACTCAGAATGGTTTTATTTTTGCAGGTTGTGCGGGGTGGTAAAGCACGTCGTTAATCCCTCAGAGTGTTCCTCCCCAGAAAGGTGTATTTTGGCTTACCTCTATGATCTGTATGTGTCCTGTAGCCACCTGAGAAGCAAGTTTGGAGATCTCTTCAGGTGGGTGGTAATGGGATTTTTCTCACCACTGCCTAGCCTGTAGACTGATGTACGCTGTTGTGGTTTCAGTTCAGTTTGCTTTCCGTGGAAAATACGCTGTTGCCTTTGCTGCTTTACCTTTGCTGATGCAATTCTCTTGCCTGTGCCAGCATGGCAGCACAGCGTGTGGTCCTGAGCCTGTGAAGTCCTCGTGCTGTGCCGGTACCTGCTGTGGAGGAGCAGAGACTGAGCCCTCCTTGCAGCGCTGTGGTTAGCTTAGCGGGTTGCTTCAGCAAGCAGCGCGCGCGTGCAGCGAGCAGGCACGGGGCGAGGGAAGCGGGGACAACAGCGTCAGGTCGGCTGCCGAGGCAGCTGCGCCGCATAGCATTGGACCCCTCCCCACACACCTTTGCTTTTGCAGATTGTGATGTGACTGATTTGGTTTCTATAATGCATCAGCGAATTGGCTGTGATACATAAAACATTGGATGGAAAATAACAAAATCTTAGCTGACGCAGCCGTAATATTCTATTAAATATTTCCTTTGATGTGGGGAGAGGCACAAACATGTTTGAGTTTGTGAAGTTTTATGCTCGAATGTTCAGTTCCTTGATTTTTAAATTAAAAAAATATTTTAGGTCCCCATATGCTGTATTCTTGGCTCTTATTTTTTAAAGGGGGAGTGGAAACCTTTCATATGCAAATATACATCTTGTGAGAGTTACAAACCACTTCAGTTACTGTTTCCCCTCCTAGTTTATATACCTGCTTTTGGTTTGCGTGTTTCAGATTTGTGGTTTTCATTTCATAGGGAGCAGGAAAGGAGTTCTCAGTAATAATCTTAATATTTTAATAGGTTTACAAATACATGGGAACAGTAGCATTTAATATGAGAAACACTAGTAAAAAGAAACATGAAATGTACAACTACAAAAGTGTTGTAACTGTACGTTCATTTTTCTATTTAAAACCTAAAGTTCAGTAACACAACAAAAATAACATTTGTATTAATACTAACCTACAATAGCAAATCAAAACATCGAGTAATACAGAGATAGTTAAGGTATTAAATCATATATTAAATATGTGATATGCAGCAGTTGATTTGAAGCCCCTTTTTTCAGACAAGTGGAGTTAGAAATTCTCTGAAAACTGGTAAAAAAATTTATGTGTACATTTTTTAAACAGCTGTGTGTAAGTTAATAGTGCTACACTCATTTTCTTCTTGGTTTCCTTGCTACAACTGAAACAAAACCAATATCAGCTGTCTGTACGTGGCAACTTTTTTAGCTCCTTTTTAGCACGCTGTAAGTCCCAGCTGTTTCTCTCTCTCTAAGTCAATTTGAAGCGACAACAAAGTACAGCTCATAAATGTTCAAATTTAGGGACTTACCTTCCGTATGTTGCAGTGCTTCGAAATGGCTTCTAATATCATCTGCAGTATATCTCATGACTGGGTTTTACTAAGTGAGCTGCATGTTTTGGTTTAGTATGCTTGGTATATCTAGTTGTATGCACTAAACTTCCTTTTTCAAATCATCCCTTCACTTTTTTTTTTTTTAATCTTATCTTCTGACCACTCCCCCCGCATTGCTTCTTGTCCAAGTACGGTTTCAGAGGCTGCTTTGCTCACATACTCAGTGTTGTATTGTTTGGGTTTTGGACCTTTCTTTCTGTGACCCATGGGGTAAGTGTAGGTAAATGCTGTGATGACAGTGTCGGGGATGTATATGTGTCCAGGATGCTGGTACATGAGAGCCCATTTAAATAGCGCCTGATGTTTGAGGTATGGGATATTTGTTTTCCACTGGTCGGTTTTCTTTCTTTGCTGTTACATTGGCTGTTAGAGCAAAGGGTTAATGTCAGGCATTACCCTTCTTGTAGATTAATTATCCTGCTAATGGTCTCTTCGGCCCTGGAGCATCCGGATGAGGAGCAGCTGTGCAGGGGTTGTGCCGTGACAGGGTGTCCCCAGGGATGCCCACCAAGCCCCTCCTCGTCCAGGCGCTGCTGCGCACATCGAGCTCCTTCCTCAGGTCACAGATGCCCTCCAGGCGGCACAGTGCTTCCTCTGTCTTTTCATCCTGGGGCCAGTGGAGTTCTAAAAAATTCCAAAGGTTTCATGTATTTGAAGTTAATTTCAATTGATAGATTTTTCTTTTTTCAGTAACAAGTCTGTCTTCCCAGTTGGAAGTGAAGTTTGTCCATAAGGGTGTTGTTTCCAGCTGTGGTATAAAACCCAACACTTGAAACAAATGCTCCTTAGAACATTTTGTGTGTGAAATTTAAATTCTTCACTAAAGCCTTTTTTTCCCCCTGAAGAAAGCTAATTAACATGTAGCTATTCCTAGTCTGGAACATCTCTTGACCTTTCGTCATAATTGTTAATGCCAGAATATGACCTTTAAGTGTCTTTTCTCTGTTTACTGATTTCATCTTTCAAAAAGTTGTCTGTTAATGTCATATTATTGCCGAATATAGAATTTTTAATTTAGATAAACTTTTTCGTTTTTCCTTAATTAATTCTTCTTACCACCACTGCAGTTCACTGGGTCCTAACACATAAAGAGGGGGAGCAGTGTTAGGAAGCACTGTTGTAGTTCATGGAGAGGCATCTGATGCTCCAGGAAGTTATTGCTGGTGAGGAATGAATGTGTGGTCCTTATCTGGCTGCTCACAATTTCAGTCATAGAAATGTCGTAGAAGTGATTTGGAAACTTGAGACTTTATTTGCAGGAAAACTTGAATGAAATTGATGTATCATCAGCTGTATTTTCTGGTAGATGCTCCTTATAAAAAATGAGTTTGAAAGGATGTGCAGAATGGTAACCAAACTAGGATTTTCTAATCCCACATGTTATGTTCAACAGTATTTCTGCAAAGTACGTTTTTGGCAATTCTCTCTTTTTTTGGTCCTCAGTAGTGCCTGTTCTAAGGTGAAGCAAACAATATACAGCAACGTTCAGCCTTCAAATTCCAATTTACTGTGGGACCCAGAGTTCATGCTAGATTTTATTGAGAATCCTTCTGCTCACAGCATTAACTACTCAATGCTGGGCAAGATCCTGAGCGATAACGCAGCCAACCGCTACAGCTTTGTCTGCAATGCGCTAATGAATGTGTGCATGGGGCACCAAGATGCGGGAAGGTAAGGCAAACTGTGCTGGAATTGGAACTGGATGGATTTTTACATGAGGGTTCCTTTCACCTTTTTGTTTTGTGTCTTTTTTGCAACTGTTTTCATTCATTACTCTTTCTGGTTGCTGAAAATTTATTGAGTAAGTTTCCTCTGAGTTATTTCATTAAGTCAATCTGCATAATTTAACAGAAGGGAGTAACAAGTAGAAAGTGCTCCCTGTAAGACAGTCAGTAAGCTTTTTGTATCAGCAGCTGTGCTGTTTCAGACAGAACAGCTCAGCACAATCTTTGCTCATTAGAAGCCTGTAAATGAGGGAAGGTTCTGCATTAGGTCATTTCCTTCTTCTGATGCAATCGCTGTTTAATTTATTGAATGTGTCATTTATTAATTATGGAATTAATCTTCATAGGTAATACACAGGTTTTCAAAAAATATTTTTTAAAAAATATTAAGAGTTTTATTGGATAGAAGCTACTAGAACTATAACAGCTGTCAGTTATATTTTCAGAGTAGCTGGGACCTCATGGTGCACAGTTGAAGTCAATCTCCAATGATTAGAGTTAAGGATAAGACCTGCACTTCAGCAGGTTGTCCAGCACTGTCTTACTGTGGTTGTCTTCTGACACCAGCAGGTGCTGGCTCCTGTCATAGTCAGGTGGAGCTTTGGTCTGATCCAGCATGACATTTCTTGGGTCTTAAGTCTATGTTAGATCGTTTTGGATGATCTCAAGGTACTGACAAGAAGTATAGTGAAGAACCCTTGCAGTAAAACAGCTTAACATCGGTGTCAGTTTTACACTGGCAGTGTGTTTTCATTCATAATTCAGATGTTCTTCTCTCCGTTGCTTCCTCCTTCTAGTGTGTAAACTTATAAACTCTGCCTTCTTGTGCAAATGTAGCACTGCAGTGTTGAAATGGTTTTACCCTGGTTTTCCATTCTGCAGAGTCTGTGATGCAGGGTGAAGCAGACACTGATTTTTGGATCTAGCCTTTAGTTTTGCCCTCAGCACCTTTGTTCCTCTTACACAATCAAAACCACCAGAACTTGGTGTTCTGTTCTGATTCTGTTCCAATTTTTAAGAAATTCTTGGTCTTGATAGTTAGGCCTAGATGCAGCAGTAGCTGACAATCTTTTTTAAGGTTGCTGACAGATCACAAAACTCAAGGAAATTGTGGAATTTTTTTTTTTCTTTTCTTTTCTGATTGACTCCTGCCCAATGTGTGTGCAGTTTCTGTATCCTTCTCCCTGTCCCCGGTATGAAGCCATCTCTGAAATGTCCAGAGCAGGTCCAGAGGAGGCCACAAAAATGGTCAGAGGGCTGGAACACCTCTCCTGTGAAGAAAGGCTGAAAGAGTTGGGGTTGTTCCGCCTGGAGAAGAGAAGGATTTGGGGGAGACCTTCTTGCAGCCTTTCAATATATAAATGGGGGATATGAGAAAGATGGAGAGAGACTTTTTACCAAGGCCTGTAGTGACAGGACAAGGAGCAACAGTTTTAAACTGACGGAGGGTAGATTTAACTTGAACATAAGGAAGAAATGTTTTACTGTGAGGGTGGTGAGACACTGGAACAGGTTGCCCGGGGAAGTTGTAGATGTCCCATCCATGGAAGTGTTCAAGGCCAGGTTGGACGGTGCTTTGAGCAACCTGATCTAGTGGAAGATGTCCCTGCCCACAGCAAGGGGGGTTGGACTAAGTGATCTTTAAAGGTCCCTTCCAACCCAAACCATTCTGTGATTCTGTGGAATGTGGGGCATCCTTGGCAGAGCCGCTGAGAGGAAGCAGTTTTGTAAGAGCAACAAAGGGGAACATCTAAATGTGGCCAAACAAGTTTCACTGTGGAACAGAGAAAAAATAACTTGCACTGGGATGAGTCAACTCTGCTCTGTTTTTTAAAATGTTACATAACTCTGAATCATACACCGAATCACACGTTACACAGTATGTGATCTGTGAAGTAAAATTCATTAATGCCAATTGATTTTGTAACTCTCTCCTCTCTCCTAAACATTAGTGCTGGCCTGGCACAGGGATGGAGGGCTCCTGCAGTGAGATGTCACTGGTGACCTGGGAGCTGGGGGAGATGTGCACCACACGCACCACTTTCCCAAGACATTTTTACATGCGGCAGCACTGAGGAAAGGCCAGATCGTGCCCCTGTAGAGAGGGGCAGGTCATCTGTCATGGTGGGCTGCAGGCAGCGGGTGTTAGGGTGCTCCATCCCTCTCCCTGGGCAGCTCAGCATAGGTAGGGAAGCTGGTACGAACACAGGGCATACAAAAGTAGGGTTTACACAAAATAAAGGCCCCATGCTACTGTAGATTGGATGGATGCAAGTTATGGGGTACAAGCCACATACTGTTTTTTTTTCCAGATGCTCCAGTTGTCCACAACTGAGTAGCATTAGGTTATATCTACAGTAGCATAAGTCACGTTTGGACATAAACCCCCACCTTAAGTAAGGAAACACCAGTTCTTCTGCCAAGCACTGATCTGCTTTGACCTAAACATTTGTTGTTTACAAAATATCTTGCTTCTGTGTTGTTTTTTCTCTTCTTTCCTAGGATTAATGACATAGCAAACCTTTGCGCAGAGCTGACGGCATGCTGCACGGTGCTTAGCTCAGAGTGGTTAGGGGTCGTAAAAGCTCTTTGCTGCTCTTCAAATCATGTCTGGGGTTTCAATGATCTGCTCTGCAGTGTGGATGTAAGTTCAATATCTTCTGAAGTACCTGTTAAACCTATTTACCTAGGGTGCACTTAGAAGTATGGTAAAGTTTCCGTTCAATACCAAATGCTGAGCACAAATTTAGTCCTGTATCCATTTGAGTTTTCAAGGCTTTTAATGAGATTCCTAATTGATTTTTATTCTTCCCTACATCTTCAGGGTTAATGTAGAATCTGGGCAGTGCTTAGAGTTTTCTCTTTGTAAATTTTTTTCTTCTTTATTATGGAATGATACAGAATATCAGAGGTACTCTTTGAAAGGAACAGGCAATGTCCGTATACTTTTTCTAAAATGCTGATGGATGTGCAAGTAACTATCTCTATTTTCAAGACCCTGTTTTGGTGTTGGCTTTTAGAGTGTAGAAGGGGTGGTACACTTTGCTGTTCCTTACTCACCTGGTGTAAGTTACCGTAGTCCTGTTAAAGTCAGCAGGATTACGGTGACTGATGTTATCCAATATCTGATTCCATATATTTATCTATAGTTTGATTACATATGCCTTTAGGAACAGATTGAAGCTGTGTACATGGGGGACATATTCTTGTCCTGAAGCTAAGGAATGAGTATTGATATTAACAGTTTTTATAGAATGATAAAATTTTCTCTGTTTTTTATGACTAGTGTTTTTTATTTCAGAATTAATTTGTGGTATTTGAAATAGGTGTTTGTTAAAATTAAGTTAAGAGCTATCAATATTTGCCAGAAAATGTTTGGGAAATGCATTAAAATGTAGAGACAAATGCTTACGTGTAAACGTTCTACTGTTTATTCTTCTAGTTAATTCCTTAATAATTGTGGCAGTGGTATGTGCACTGTTATGTGAAGTCTTGCAATGTTTTTCCTTCAAGGTGAGTGACCTGTCATTCCATGATTCCCTGGCCACTTTCATTGCTATATTGATCGCCCGGCAGTGCTTTTCTCTGGAAGATGTAGTTCAGCATGTTGCACTGCCTTCTCTTCTTGCAGCTGGTAAGAAAATACCAAGGGAAAAAACTTCAAATGAAAAACTTAAGACTTCTTAAGAAGTCTCCATTGATTGAATAATAGTGTGTTCTGAACTGCATTCTTGTATGGAATGCCACCTATTGTGCATTGCAGCATGTGTGTCCGTGCAGTTCCCAAAAGGAGCGAAGCCAAGTTAGATCAGAGAACCCACACATGACAAGTGGTGTCAGAGTTGCTGACAGTGCACTGTCCCCTTCTGTTATGCAGCCTCACCTTCTGCTCATGACTCTTTTCTGCTCTAAGCTATACGCTCAAGCATCTGACAGATCTACTCAGATTGTGCATTTCCTTCTGGCATCAGTCTGCCCCACGACGTTGGCATTTTCTCTCTGACCTCATTGTCTTCGCCTCCAGCCCTGGAGTACTGTAGCTGTGGTCCTCTTTGTCGGCCACTTCACACATTTCTTTTCACTTTCTGCTTGGATTTGTGTTTCTTGTTTCTGCTTTAACTGTCAAAAGCCATTTTAACCATATATTCTTTTCTGCCGTTAATTAGTTCTCTTGCTTACCAAAAATCATACTATTGTTTCCTGTTTTTTAATGAGTCAAGGCCATAAATGCTGGTTCCTGTTGATGAAATTATTGTATTCCCATTTAAACCGGGGCTGTGAGGTAGAATATTTCTAGGCCTGCCACTGGGACTTGTGAGGTCCTGGGCAGATGCCTTATGTCCACATCCCATCTGCCGTAGCCTGTGGAGATCCGGATGCCGAGCCTGGGGCGAGGATGACCTGTCGGCTACTCCTGCACCTCTTCAGGACACCCCAGGTCTGCCTCTTTCCCCAGGGAACAGGTAAGTTGCCTGCTGTGTGGTCCTTTCATTTCAGAAAGTGAACCCACATGGTTTTTGATGGCTTCAGATTTCATGTGTGAAAATATCCATAGTGCAATGATAGCCTGTTTAAAGTTACAGATGTTTCAGTAGTGAAAAGTTGATACATACTATTCTTATTTTTTTGGGAAATGTTTTATATGCATGTAAAACTACAGAAGTTTGCTGAAACTTATTCATTACCAACACCTGGCCACCCAGGTGTGGCATAATGTTGACATAAAACTCAGCCATATTAATATTACATCCTAAAAAAGAAAATTAAGTTTTAACACAGCATCTGTGTACACTTCAGCAAAGAGGAATACATTTAGAAGAACTGTTCTGTGCTGATAGTTCTCATTTTGTTTTAGAATTTCATTGAAACAGTCATGGGAGCCTGGGACCTATTAATACTTGTTTTGTGCCGGTGCTGCTGTTTGCAATGGTAGTACGTATCACAGTCCCCACCTTCCTTCGTACTAAGTACTGTCGGGGCAGTGACAGCTCCTGTAGTGGGGCATCTCGCAGTGATACAGAAACTAATAGGGATACACATCATGCAGTTTGGTCGCTTTGTATGCAAATTGAAATTAAATGTGATTTTCAGTAGGGTATAATAAAGCATCTAGTCCAACAGAAGAAACATGAGGAAATTAGTTCTCAGAATATATTAATGTAGTTCTCTTTCCTTTTAAATTTGAATACTCTGTGGTCTGACCTGTGTGTGTTTGCCACAGACCAAAAGAGGAAGGAAAAGGGCAAGGAACAAGCACCTAACAATTAAAAGGAAACAACTGGAAATAACCTGTGTTTTGACTTACAAGTATTTCAGCAAATTTGATGACAAGACTATTTGTATGGGAAAATGAAATTGAAAGAAAAAACTTTTTCAGCTCTTAAGTGGCGTCAAATTTTTCCATCTGAAAGTAATATTAGTTTCTTTTTTGACCAGAAATGAGTGAGCTTTTGTTGCATATTCGAGCAAAATAAGTAAGAGCTGTGAAGCATACTGTCTGAGTAACAGCAATATGTTACATGGTCCCAGGCTTCCCTAGAAATATAAATAGATTTGAATGGATAGGAAAAATCGTGTCTGAACTCTAGGAAGTAGTACAAATCAAACAAAATGTGACCATGTTACAGATTTTTCTTATATATGGTTCCATTAACCACCTCAGAAAGGTGGTAGATTCATCCTTCCTTTCTCCCTCCCTGTCTTTCAGTCTGTTTATCTTCTCCTTCAAGTTAGAAAAAGCACTCACTGACTTCTTTTGCAGTCTCCTTCTGATCTGCAGAATTAGGCTTAACCGTGCAACAGACATTTATATTAATTAATTTTGCCTCATTTGTTTTGAAGACTAGGTGAGGGAAGTAATTTCCTAAATCTATGAAGTCAAAACCAAAATACACTTCAGTGTCTCACTGTGGTTAAATTTGCTCTTTACATGGACACCGTGAAATGGCAGGCTCCTTTTTCTATTTAAGTGATGATAGCTTATTTTGATATTAATACATTACGACCATGTATCCCAGTTGATTTTAATGACTTACCTGTTGGTCTTCAGCTTCAGAAGATTCAGTTCTTCAGTTATTGTACTGCTATAGCTATTCTAGATGAAAAGGATTTTGTACAAAGGAAATTTTACTTGGTAAATAACAACCATTTTCGACAAGATTTACTCTTCTTTCCATAGGAAAATTATTTCCTGGAATTCGTTCTTCTTGTGATCGTCACCTCTTGGCTGCTGCTCACAACAGTATAGAAGTGGGAGCTGTGTTTGCAGTCTTAAAAGCGATTTTGATGCTTGGTAAGATTATGCAGAGTCATGTCTAATGTTTCTGTTCTAGCATTCGGGTAAAAACCAGATCATGCTAGTTCACTTCCCTGGGAATGCTCCTGGGAAAGGAAAACCCCGATGACAGGAGAAAAATGTGGATGATGTCCGTGCTTCTCTGGCATGTGAGTACCATTTCCCCCCCAGGTCAAGAGACAGAATTTTTCTCTGGTGAGTCAGCCCCAGCTGATGAGGCTTTAAGCAGATGTGACTTTTTCACATTTTGACCCCTACCCCCTCCAAATCCCAGTACATTTCAAACTCAGGCGAGTTCCTCTCAAATACAGAGAGGAAATATGGTCTCAGATAATTTTTCCCACCTTTTTGTGTGTTTTACCACAAATCATGTGTGTTTGTCATTGTGGAAGTTGCAAAAGAATCACTGCTAAGCAACTCTCCATGAATGAAGAGTGTGTTATTTATCCAAACAAATAACTGCCTCAGAGCTTTGGTTTGGCTTAAGTTCAGTTAAAGCTCTTGTGACCTATGGTGATGTGTATTTTTGGAGCTAAGCAAATGTCCAGTTAAACAAGCAAGATCTTCCAGATGTGGACATACCCACAGAGGTATACCTCCAGCTAGAGTGCCATTATTATATTCTCTGTTGGCCAATGTCTCAGAACTGTCTTAAAAAACCCATGATCCTTAATGATGTGACTATATTGGGAAAGATGTTAGCTATCTGAGATGGACTGATGGATTTGAGAGTGAGTTTGAAATACGTTTATGGCCATTATCTATGTTCTCTTGCTTTGCAGAGTGCTGAGATTTGCTATTTTTCTTCATTAATGGTGTGTAGTATGAACACTTGTTTCATCTCTATGCAGGGACGTGGTTTGGATAGAGTCTGGTGCAGGGTGGTACAAAGGAAAATTCGGACACATGGTTTATTTGCGCCTTCACTGCAGCACATCTCCTCCTATACTCAAAATGTTATATTTGGAGATGTCTCTTCTTGGCACCCTGCATTAGTTATTTAGAAATTGTACTTGATTTGCTGAGGAAAAGCATCAAATAAATGATAGCTGTTGTAGTTCTATGCTGAGGAAGCTTTGTGTGTAGAAATCTATGTTAGAAAAAATAATCTCTACTCACAATGCAAGACGGTGCTGCAGTCAACTGCTCTAGAGTGTATTAAATGTCTTCACAAGTTTTATTAAAGCATTCTGGGATGGCTTTAGCTTCATGTATCGCTTGGTAGCAATCTTGTCCTTGGTATCAATTCCCTCTTGTCCTTCACAGGTACAGATTTGGGCTTGATATGGCTGTGCTCACAAGCTCCTAAGATGCTTGAGTGCAGGGAGGGTGTGGATGGGCAGTTTGCTGCTGCTGTCTGTTCACGTGCGTTGGGCAGAGATGTCCGTCGGCTTGTTTCCCATGCTCTTCGCAATGAGCTTGTCCCGGGCTCTGGGTTCTGCAGCGCTTGATGTGTCTGCTCTGTCAGCCATTGGGTCAATGGTATGGGGGTTTTTGGATTTGCCTGGATTTGGGGGAACAGAGGGATTATAACTGCTTTCACTTCTCAGGGTACATTCTACTGTTTTGCTATTGGCCTACTTAAAATTCATTTCTATTCTGTCTCATGGGTGACAACGCTGTTTATTCAGTCTCTCCCCTCTCTGTAAGGAGCTGATTCCTTGTGCTGCAATGGGCTGTGCAGAGGAGGTTGGGGCAGGAGCGTGCCTGCCGTAGTGGAGAGCTGAGTGAGCCTGCTGGGCTGGCTGTGCAGAGCCGGCCGAGGGGTCGGGGATGAAACGTGTGCTGTCAGGTCACAGCCCCCCATGCCACCCACCGGGAGGTACTGTCTGGGTACAGGTTGGTCTGTCACAGTGAGTCAGGGCTCTGGTTTTGATAGACTGTTAAATAAAAGTTCAGTCTTGTCAAAAAAAGGGTTGTATGCTGTTTATTTAGGAGTAACTCTAAAGCAGGACAAACCAGAGAGGAGGCACAGGTGCTGACTGTTGTTCTTAGCAGTAACTCTACTAAACCCTCAGTTTTTTTTTCATCCAGGGTAATGTAGTACCAGGGAACACAGAAACAGTGACGGGAGAACTGAGTGTGCAGGAGGACCCAGTGCACCATGGTGTTTTGAGCACTGTGTGTAAATGTGTAGTAGTCTGGGGATGTGGCCACAGCTGCTGAAAGGCTGTCAGTATCCTTGGTGCAGTAGTTTGAAATATTTTGCCGGTAGCTGTAGATCTTAGCAAAAAATCCTAGCATATGTGTAACCAGAGGCCCTGGTGTGAATGTGTGTGTGTTTGAGTGGCTGAAGCAAGCCGTTTAGCCTTGTCACATCATGTTAGTTGTTGATCTCAATAGTAAACTGAGGGGTTTTCTAAGGGATGACTATCATATGTGGTGCATCAGTTAAAATCCACAGGAATTTCTGCTGACTTAAAACATTAGGCTCTGTTAGCCCGCTTCTCATGCAGGCTGTCATCGTGCACACTTCTGGATGGCCTCGCAGGCTCCAGGGTATTATTATGTGCAGCAGTTTGGGCTATTTTCCCCACTACTACACGCTGTAGTTGCATCTTCTTCCTTGACCAAGGTTTCAGGCCAGTAAACATGTAAAACATGCTACAGGTCTGACTTTTTTTGTGTCCAGAGTATTTTTCCTTACTCCTCTGGTCGCCCCCATTGGTTTCAGGTAGATGGTAGTCGTAGATCTGTGCCGGTGCCTTGCAGAGAGGAGGTGCTCTCTGGTGTTTGCCAGGCTCCCTCAGCATGCTCTGCCTTTTTCCATTCCCAGAAAGATCAATCTCTCTTGTCAAGTTCATAGTAAGGTAGGCTAAGGGGCAACTGCTCAAAACTTGTCTCTTGATGTATGGAGTGTTAATAAATCAAAGTAAGAGAGAAGACTTGGAAAAGGGACATCTGAGAAGAGCGAGTAACCCAACTCTTCCTTATCTGCCAAAGCAATTCCATACACTCACTGACCTTTTCCTGTCAAGCATGTAGTGGCTTTATTTGTGTTTGATTGTATAAACTTTCTCCTACTTCTGAAATATCCATTAAAAAGATGCTATGCCAAATGAAACAAGCGGACAACACTTGGAACATGGTGATTTTCAGAGTCAGTTAGTGCTGCCCTTTTTGAATGCGACTGCCTCACTCCTGCTTTGCTCCTCAGCTGGCCTGTGCCTCCGAAGGTGTCCCTTGGTGGGTAAGCGGTCCGGGGGCACGAGGGCTTGGGTAAAAGTTCACCCTGTGCTTCTGTGCTTCTGCTGTACAGGCGACGCTGAAATTGGCAGCAACAATGTCAACTCCTTGAAGAGTGAAGACTTCCATGTGAGAGGCTTATTAGATGAACTTAATGAGGATGAAATCTGGGGGTCCTCCCACTCTTTGAAATCATGCGGAAAAACTGTTTCCATAGAAACTGCTAGTTTAAGCGAGTATGCTAGATATGTGCTAAGAACAATTTGCCAGCAGGTAATCTCTAGTCTTCTGTCTTCATTTGGAGAAACAATGTTATTTTATTTGAAAAGTGTAACATGTATTTTGGTGCAAAATGAATGTTCAAGTATTTCAATATTTGAGTTCTGTTTGGGTTTCCTGATTTGGACAATTTATACATGGAGTAGTATGTTACTGGGGGGAAAAAAATTGCTTTAGTTAGTTATTAGCATCTCCCTACATTCTATCAGAATTGAGGTGTTTTTCCTACCTGAATCTCAAGCACTTTGAAGACAGTAGGGACCACTCCATCAGCTGTCTTCTCAAAGTGCTTTTGCAGTAGCATTTGTTTTATTGCAAAGTTGCTTTCAAAGTATAGAAGAAATGAATTTTGGAAGACCTTTTAACAGTCTTATACTTTCAGGTGATACTGAATGACAGACGACATTTCCAATCTCACATGTTGCGTGAACCATAGTTCACTTCAAGTTTTGTATATGGAAAAATCACTTTTCTGTTTAGCTTACCAAAAGTTAATATTGTCTTGAAACTATCTTGTGAATCTGTTATCTGATTACTTACAGGAATGGGTTGGAGAGCACTGTTTAAAAGAACCTGAGAGGCTGTGCACAGACAAAGATCTTATTTTGGATCCCGTTCTTTCAAACAAGCAAGCACAGAAACTCCTTCAACTTATCTGTTATCCTCATGGTATTAAAGAATGCACCGAGGGTGACAACCCTCAGAGGCAGCATATCAAACGCATACTTCAGGTAATGCGGTGGGGAAAAGGTGGAAAAACTACCTGTGATGCACTGACTCTTAACCTGTCATTCAGCAGGTTATTGATATCGGCAGACATTGATTTGCGGTTCCTGGTGCAATCAAGCATTAGATTTTTCTTTAAAGATTGTATGTGCTCAGGATCCCCAGTCTCTGTGATAAACGTTTTGTAGTGTGACTTCTGGTGTCTCCTTACTTCTGATTCCACAGTTATGGAGGAAACAAGCGTGCAGCACACTCATCATTGCTGCTCATCATTGTCAGTCATTAGGAAGCCACTGAAAAGGGAGCTGCTTTAAGGGCTGCTTAGGTGGAGATGCCTACTGTCTCAGTAGGGCTCTGTGACAGTACTGTGGTGAAAGACACTCCTACTCCATGGAAAAGGCTCAAATGCCTTCATGGACAGTCCTTAACTGATCATTTCTTTAAATTCAGCTGCATTAGGGATACTTCATTTCTTAAACTACAAAATGGATTTTCTTTGAATAGACCTGTGAAGAATCAAGTCGGCAATATCTGGACCAGGACAAATAGCGATCAGTGTCCTGCAAAATAATCGCTTCAGCTGCTGCGTTTACTTGTGTCTAGATGGCCTTGTGCTAAATACAAATATGTCCACTTGGATGGCAATGCTATGGATTAATGTAATTACTAATGAAAGAGAGAACTATGTTTTCCGTATTCATGTGTAACTAAACTCAGATTTTGCAGAGAGCGAGATTTTTATTCAGAAAAGTTGCACAGTTAAAAGTACCGAGTAATGATACTAGCTACAAAGATGTGGAAGTTAATGTTCTTTAATAGGTCTGAGATTTTGGGATGTCATTAGACTATTAAAAAGAGTAGTGACTGTGATGATCTGCTTATAAGATGAGGCTTTTGCATGTAATGTATTCAATTATGAGATTTATTTTTTTTCTTCAGACCTGTAAAGTGTTGACACGTATTTATAATGTTAATTCTTACCTAGAACTTAGATCAGTGGACTCTCCGTCAGTCTTGGTTGGAGCTGCAACTAATGATCAAACAGTGCATGAAGGAGCCTGTGAGTATTTGTTTTCAAACTTTCTTAACTAAATATTTAATGCAAAAAAGTACGTTAAATTTTAACATAGTCCTTGAGCAAACATACCATGAATGTGCTAGTTTACTTATGTTTTACTGTAGGGTTCTGGGTCTGTGGCTGAAATGAACAGCTTGTTGGATAATATTGCAAAGGCGACAATAGAGGTGTTTCAGCAATCCGCTGATCTAAACAATAACTCTTCTAACTCTGGTATAGGCCTCTTCAATCCAAACTCTGTTGGAAATGCTGACACAAGTAATACAAGACAGAATGGTAAAAAGACATTCCTAAGGTATTTTTTGTAGCACCTTTTTAATTATTTTAGCCAACATGATGCTTAATTATGTGTAGATTGCCTAGACTTTTTTGCGCTTGAAACAGGAATGTACAGAAATGAGTTACCTGAAGGTTACTTCTATTTACTTTTGTTTAACAATAAATATAGTTGTTATTCTTGAATTTTCTGGAAACCAGAAATTGTGACTGCTCAGTCCACAGTAGTTACTCCAGATGCATTGTGTCAACTGCTTTATTAAAGCAGTTCAGTCTTATAACAGCTAATACTGGTTGCAAAACTACATGGATATTTTGGCTGAAATAAGTTTGTTCTACTTCTAGTTCCTCTGAGCGGCGAGGAGTGTGGCTGGTGGCTCCCTTGATTGCAAAACTGCCTACCTCAGTTCAAGGTAGGGTCTTGAAAGCTGCGGGAGAGGAGCTGGAGAAAGGTCAGCATTTGGGGTCATCTTCTAAGAAGGAAAGAGATAGACAGAAACAAAAAAGGTATGGGAAATCCCTGTACGCAGAGCTGAAAGGTATTTTTGAAGGAGCAGTATACCGAGGACTGGATTTTGGCTTCACGAAACCTCATTGGTTCACTTCTGTGGAGCAAAAAGTTATCAACCCCAAACAGGGTTCAGGTTTCATTTAGTTTGAAGAAATATCATTGGTTTCAGAGGAAGAAATGTGAAAGCTTTGTACCACATCTTCCAGTGGCTATTCTGCAGCTTGGTGATGGGCAATGTTAGAGATTTAAAAGAATAGTCAGAGGGCTTGTTGTCTCTTCCTTTCTATGGCAGTAGGCCACTTTTCTTGCCATTAAGATCCATCCCATAATTGTCATAAGATGTCACTTAATTCCTGTTAAGAATTAAGCTTAAGCTCATCTCTAACTTTCAAAACGCATGAGAATTTTAATGTCTTACTGGTTATTGATTTTCCTTTAGTGAAATATTCTTCCACAGTGCCTATAATTTCTTTGTACTTGCTTATGTTATGATAGAAATTACATTGAATACTGAACACAACAAGGTCTCTTCGCTTCAAATACCAACCGTCTTTCTTTTTGTGAAGCTCTACCAAAGTAGAGTTGTTCAAAAAACCAATTCATTTCTTAAAGGCTTGTGGTATTTGATTGTTGTATATGGTCCCACCATAAGTTTCTTGTTCTTACGTGTTACTAGTGTGTATTGTCTTTTTGATCACCTTCGACGTTGTTCACGCAGTATGTTTTCCCTGAGCGTGGGACCAATAATTGGGCTTTGCCACTTTGTGGTATGCTTGTAAACCTGTGTTGCGTGTATTGATTTTTACTTATGGTTGTCGTTAAATTCTGTGGAGCCTTTTAAATCTACTGCTATTTTCCAGCCTCTTCCACGTAGCTTATTTTCCCTTTAAGGTTAGAAGATTTAATTTTTTTCTTTCTGTCATAATTGCCATATGCCCATTACTCTGTGTTATGCTGGACCCTTCTAGTTCATCTGGGCTGTTTCTTTAATAAGCTGTTTATGTGATATATTGACCTATAGAAGTTCTGTTTGCCATGTTCAGTTTTTGAATTACGTGCGCTTTGTATTAGCTTTATGAATCCATCTCTTCCTTGTCCTTGTAGTTCAGTTGCAATACCGGCTTGATCTGTTGTTAGATCAAAAAGACATCTTGCTTTCTGGATCTCTTTGTTAGGTGTTTCTGAGCATTTCAGCACTTTTCCATTATTCACTGTCTCTCTTGCTACTTGCATTAGTAGAAGGGAATATGGAACCTCTCTCTGTCTTCTGTTTCTCTTCCTGCAGGAGAGTTCTAGTGTAGAAAATCTAAACCAAGCCTCTTTCAAAGCCAAAATGAAATGCCTATAGAAACTGTCAAGCTCTTCCTCCATGGTGGTTCCTATGCACAGAAGTAAAAGCATTTACAAAGTTGTTCTAGTTGTAACAATAAGTTACTTCCTTGTGTGCTTTTTGAAGCTTTTCAATCTCTTCTTGAGTGAAAACAAACTTTACTACTCTGTGAGTGACAAAACCAATGATACTATAGGAAAGTATGAAATCTTATATATAAGATCTCTCTTTCTTTTTTCAAACTCTGCTTTGTGTAGCAGGGGTAGCAATTGCAATAGTAACTGTCTTGCAAACTGTAAATTTTTTTAATGGAAATTAATGAAAAAATGAAGAGGTGTTCCTACCATGTTGTTCCTAAAATCTGAAAAATCACTGTTTAACATGACTTTTGAAAATGCAGGCTTTCTATTTTGCTGCTTTTAGGAACCTTGGGATTTTGCCATTCCTTTATACTAATTGTCACCTAAATTGTTGAAGTCAAGTTAAATGCCAAATGAAAATAACTGTTGAAATGAATACTTGTAATAAATACACACGTATATGTGTGGATATGTATTTCTATTTTGTTTACGGATGCATGTAATTTTCAAGGAGCTTATATACCTAAAACTGCAAAAATCATTGTATGAGCCGTTACTCAAATCCCTTTGCTGACATTTTTAACTTCTCTTCTGCTTCACATGTTGTACTTCCAAATTTATCTTTGTGTATTTCTTTCAGTTTGTCTTTATTTTATGTTTATAATGGATACACATTAATCTAAAAAAAAAAAAAATTAAAAATCTGAAAGCCCTTGCATTGGTATGGCTTGTCTCCTACAACCAGCTAAAGCTGCATTTCAGTTTAATTACATTAAGCCCATGTTAGAATTTTAGTGGAATTTAGGCAGCTGTCATTCTAATCAGCGCTTGCAGAGGAAACTTACTTGGGATTCACTTCAGACCACTAACATGGATTAGAAACTTTACCTGCCTCATCTCCACTAAAATTATATCCCTGGTTAATCAAAGTAGTCTTAAAATAACATGCTCTGTTTCTGAGTCAGGTCTTCAAGTGTCCATGCAATTCTTGGTCATTCAGTGCCCAGAGCTAGGGGGGTTCTCCGTAATGATATGCATGATACGTGCATTTTTACTGGCTGGTGCTCTGCCTTCTTATGTGCATGTTCTTTTAATTCATCTGGCAAGGCTTTAATTTACTAAAACAGAAACAGACATAGATGCAGGCAATGCCACTTCCAGGAAAAAAAAAAGTAGACAAAACAAGGAAGGGAGCCAGGATGGGAAGTATCAAAATAACTTTACTAATTGACTTCTGTGTTTGCCTCTCTTAAAGCATGTCTCTTTTGAGTCAGCAACCTTTCCTTTCATTGGTGCTTACTTGCCTTAAGGGACAGGATGAGCAACGGGAAGGGCTTCTAACATCACTGCAGAATCAAGTTAATCAGGTAAAACAAGCACATAACCATGAGCACCCTTTGTTAGCTGTTTTGTGTCATCAGTTTTATGTGTATACGATGGTGTAAAACCAGGAAAATTACAGTGCAATGGTGTGCCAAAAGGAACAGTCCAAGGAAGGAAAAATGGGGAGGTGTTTGTTCCTTTTTGAGAGTGAATGCATCTTTTTTTCTAAAATTGTTACAGAGAAATATAATGAACTTGAGTCTGATTTCAGTTCTTTCCAGGAAAAACAATAAAAGATGTTTGTCCTGAGAGTAACAGTCTTCTCAGTCTCTACCTTGATCATAAAAAGTTTTTATAAGTTTGAAACTTTCTTCTTTAGGAGAACCCTTCATCTTCTCCAGTTGGTACAGATTGTTTTTTTCATATTTTAGAAAACAATATTGCTAATCCCAAACTGGTCCATTGCCTACAGCTCTTCCTTTGGATCACTCGTGCTTACGCACAGCCTCTGCTGATTCTGCTCTAGACTTCCTGCTCCCATCTGGTTCATGCTTTAGCCTAAAATAGCTCCTTGAGACTGTCTTTAAAATGAGTATATATAGTGCCCAGTGTAGTGGGTGCATGTTTCCTTTTTTCTGTCTCTAGTTTCTGTGAATTACTGTGACAATGAAAATTCATACCTGTAGGGCCGTTATTTTCTCATACTGCCTCTCAGCTCAGGTCCGGGCTATGACGTAGGTCCACATCCTAGTTAAATTCATTCCTTTGATGTTTTTTTTCCCCTGGTGTTACTGGCACTTGGGCTTTCCTTTTGCTGTATGGGTTCTCCCCTGAAATGCAGCTGGTCCAGGTTCCCTAAGGTTCTGGTCATTTCTCATCCAGAGATCCCACCAGATCCTGTTGGGAAGCTGCATCCAGTGCAAAAGATCTATTTACTTACCCATGGTGAACAGTTAAATAGGGTGTTTGAAACAATATTTTTAATAAATGCATAACGAAGCTGCTTATTTTCTTTTTGCTGCAACAGGAAGATCTAGTCACACAATTGATAGCAGATTATCAGCTCTTTACAAATTAATTTTTTCCTCCGCTAGTTTGCTTAATCTGTTCTAAGCCTGAAACAGGCATGAGGATAAAAAGGTTAATATCTTTTTATGATTCCTTATAGATAATGGTCACAAATACTTAAACCTCAAAGGGAGAACATTCCTTTACAGGAAGAAAACAACCTTAATCAAATGCCTTTTCTTAGATCCTTAGTAACTGGAGGGAAGAACGGTACCAGGATGATGTTAAAGCTAGGCAAATGATGCACGAAGCCCTACAACTTCGTCTTAACTTGGTAAGAAAAACTTGTGTGTTTATCCTGATGTTATAAAAAGAAGTAGCAGGTACTCTGGAGTAGGTGGTAAGGAGCAAGAAGCACTGCATCAGGGCGCTGCAGGGGCCAGGGCTCCCTGAGAGTTGGCAGCTCCCAGCCCATCAGGCACCTCCACTGGGATGGGGATGGGCTGAGGCCACGCCAGGATGCCAGCCCATGCCAGGATCAGGCCCAGCAAGGGGGGACAGGGTCAGACACAGCCCTAGCGTGGCCAGGCAGGGCCATGGGGACATGCCGAGGCTCCTGATTTGGGCCTCCTGGGCCAGGGACGGGGGTGGGGGGGGCCAGGGACAGCAAGGGCTGTCAGTGCCCCCTCTGCCCTGACACAAGGGGTCTCTGCTCCCTTGGTGTTCGTTTCTGCTCTCCCCGTCGCTCTTGTTTCAGCTGATGCCTCCTAGCCATAACGTTTGGACATTGTTCATATAAAATGAAGGACAACCTGTACCTTATTTATGCCTTATTTTTGTGCTGCTTTCTTCCTTTCAGTGTCCCTGGAACTTCAGAAATGTATGATCTTTCTGTGGACATTCAAAGCCGTTGTCCACTGATGGTTTATCCCCATGTAACAAGCAGTGTTTTTACGGAATTAGGCAGTCAATATAGTTGAGACTTTCAGAGCTCTCGGGGAATGTAACATTTGGCTATTTAACTTATATGTGCAATTTCGGTTGCTGCTACTCGGATACATGTATTAATCAACTTAGAAAGTTTCCATCAAGTTCTCCAACATCCCACATCTCTCAAAACCTCTGTACCAGATGTCAGGGCCACCGCGGCTCGTTTAGTACGGTGCAGTAGGTGTGTGGAGACTACATGTAAGGCCAAATAAGGGAGCACCAAGGTAGGAGTAACACTGCAGCGTTGTTCTCTTCCCATCTCTTTGGAAGCTGCTTAGATGTGGCTGTGCAACCAGAGGGGTAACCCCAGCCTTACGCTGCCATTGGTTCAGGCCAAGGGGACTTGAGCCAGCTGTGACCAGCTTTGGGACTGCCGTGGCTGCACTTAAACTAAAGCAGCTATCGTGCCACTGAGTCCTGTGGAGACATGCACTTTGTCCTGCGTAGGGAGAACTCTTGTTATGGGCAATATTTGGTTTATTATTAAAGCAGCAAGATTTTAGCCTTTTGTAAACCGTAAACCACTTATGTAGTTCAAGGAGTAATCTTAGATACAAACTCGGCAAGGTTTAGGAGCTAAAAGCATGTACTGAGAATTGGAACAGTCTCTGTATTTATTGAGCAAGACACAACCCTGAAATAAGCTTTAAGCATGGGGAAGAATTGTGTGAATTGAAACAACTACAAGCACAAACAATGAAGGGATTTAGAGTGATTATAAACGTGACAAAAAGATTCATTTTTGGAAAGTTGTGAAGTGGGAAACATCAGGAAAGGTGATTTGATGCAGATATTGGGATAACGTGCAGAACAGCGAAGCTGACAGTAGCATCATGGTGGAGTAGGAAGACCCTGGGCTGCAGTGCAGCAGTAAGGAAAGAGCAGTGTCGTTTTGATGTAAGCTCTCTTAGGCATCCTGTTGTGCGACAGGGAGGTGTTTTCTGTTTTACAGGGTTGTCACTGTCTGAAGGCTTGAGCTGTGCTTTCATTAGCTAGAAGTGTTGTACCTTTGAAATTTGCGTTTTAGACTCTATTCTGACCAGTTTGGTAATCAGGCTTGCAACCTGAGCAGGTATCTTGTGTTATTGCAATTTGGTCCTTTGAAGGATGTGTTTTGGTAAAATGGCTCCTTCTCAAAGCCAGGGCATATTTTACAGTATCATACTATACTGGTAGAAACAGTGACAAATTGTTCATAGGGTAAAATATTTAGCAGTTTTCATTTTCAATCAATGCTATGTTGTTCTTCAGATTTTTTTATCTTTGCACTGGGCGTGATTGTCTAATTTTTGGGTGTGGGAGCAAAGTGATAACTATAAAGTTCTAATTCAACACCTTTTCAGTTCTGAGAATTTTTTCACTGACTTCAGTTTGTTGCATCAAACATGAAAGTGAAGTTATGAAACTGAAGGAGCAGTGTAATAATATTTTGCTTTCCTACAGTTCCTTCTTAGGAGAAGCTTTTTGCTGGGAGCATGGGGTGGGGAGGAAAAGTTATTTAAAGTCAGCACTTCAACACGGCATTCAGCACACAAGAACTCATGGGACTGGATAGCAGTTTTGTTCATAAGTAATAGCATATGATAAGGGAAGCGTGCATCTGTGAGATATATGCAGAGCCTTGCTATCTGCTGTATTATTTTGCAGGTAGGTGGCATGTTTGATACTGTGCAGAGGAGTACCCAGTGGACCACAGACTGGGCACTTCTGCTCCTCCAGATAATCACTTCAGGAACTGTTGATATGCAGACCAACAAGTATGTCTGCGCTATTTAAACAAGCTAATTCATGTCCTTAGTGCTTTTAAGTTTAGATTGCATGTATGTTATTGTTAAATTTTTCTTATTATTATCCTATTACTGCTTGAGTGCAACTTAAGTGCTCAGTGCTGGTCTTGCTTGGGGAGCACCCCTATTTTGGAAAGCACTGGAGCCACTATTTACACTCTTCCTTAACAAGCATGTACCTGAGTGCTTTCCTAAGTCACAGCCTGTAATTCCTCATGACTTTCTGTTAGCACTTTGTGCTGTCTGTAGCCCTTGAGCTGGGGTTTATAATAAGATTTGTGTGTACGTCTTGACAGTCCACCTGCATGTATACACTGGGGCTTACGCATGCAAGCTGAGATGTGTGTGTATGCAGAAGGCCCTGAAAAACCCAGCTTGTCTAAAGAACTGCGTCTGTGGCCTTTGCTGTGAATATCTGTCCCTGGATCTCTTGGCCATCGGCAGTTCTTCAGGGTAATACTTGTCTTTACTCTCAGCGAATTGTTCACAACCGTGCTCGATATGCTGGGCGTCCTCATCAACGGGACGCTTGCCTCCGACTTGTCAAATGCTTCCCAAGGAGGGCCTGAGGAAAACAAGAGGGCTTACATGAATTTAGTGAAAAAATTAAAAGTAAGTGTTATGTCTTGTCATTTTCAGCATTTCTTTTGAATCGCATTCGGTGCTTGTCTTTTAATCCTGTCATTTCTAGTGTCTGGGGAGGCCTCTTGGAAAAAGAGGAGAGACTGAAACAGCACTAGTGATAACAAGGAGAAAAAGAAGAAAATAAAAATACAGGAATGGGGGGAGGAAAGACAGACTTCTAGTATTTTCTTCATATTAAATTACATGTAGGGACCCTGCAAGACACTTAGTTGCTTTCATTCATGCTTGAGACACTAAATTTGTATTACGTATTTTCTGTGTTCTGTTTAAACGAGATGAAAAGATAACTTACATTCTTTTAAAAAAAGAAAAGAAAACAAAAAAAAAAAACCCTTGCAAAGCCACTTGTTTAAATTTAGTAAAAGTACAAGGAAATGATTCATCCAGAAACCGGTCATTTTCTAATAGTGAAAGCAGTGCAATGTTTCTCTTCCTTTTCCCCCCCTCTTTCTGTTTGATTGATTGATGCATTTATTCTCTAGAAAGAGCTAGGAGACAAGCGGTCAGAAAGCATTGACAAGGTTCGCCAACTGCTCCCTTTGCCAAAGCAGACGTGTGATATTATTACTTGTGAGCCAATGGGATCCTTGATCGACACCAAGGGGAACAAAATTGCAGGATTTGACTCCATTGATAAGAAACAGGCAAGAGTAAATGTTTGCTTTCATCTCAGTTTTTCCATGATTGTTGAAGCATAGGAAGTTCAAGCAAACAGGTACAGCTTGTCCAGTACATGTGTTTATATGCAGTATCATAAAAGCATTGTACTTCTGCTGTAACACAGCTTTCTAACGCACTCTCGGTCATTACTAAAGCTCCAGCCACAGCAGTGCAGTCTCTTTTAAACAGGCAGGCTTTCTGTGAGCAATAATGCCAAAGGTGAGGAATGCTGGGCTTGTAGAATACCTTTAGAAATAGCTGCAAACGACAGACGGTTTTTTGGTCTCAAATGTATTTCTGTTCCAGACATTTTTGCACAGTTTTTGTTTGCGTGATCCATGTGAAAATTCTCAGGCAGAGTGTGAAACCTGGAGTAGGTTTAGAGAGAGGCACGCGGGGAGTTGTTAAACCCCAGCTGAAGGGGTTCGAGCAGCCTAGTGTGACCTGGACCATGTACCAACAGCACCACCCCTGCAGCAGCACCGACAGTGATTCCATCCTCCTCTCCCTGATAATTCACTGATACCTGCAGATAGTCTCAGAGCTTTAGATATATATGCATCTTTAATGGAAACAGTTTCATGCCACTTGTACAAATTCAAGAGTTTGGGTAACCTTTCACGGTTTGTTTAAAATCAGTCATCATGTTTGCTGCATGTCCTTCCTTGTTAAATCTGCAGAGTACATGGTCAACTTGTAACTGCTAATGTGATGAGTGTTGATGTAAGCTTGCTTAATTTTTGCATTATAGGGTCTTGACTGGAGCCAACTCCACAAAAGTTGCCAAAAAGGAAATTACATTTGACTTGGAGTTGAACAGCAGAAGCTCTTACAAAAGTATTTGCTTTTCAAGCAGAATCCTACATTTGAGAGCTCATTTAACCTGGGAACCTTTTGACCTGTTACTTGCTGGGAGGAAGATGGCGGGCGTCATCCTGCTTACAAAAGACAGAGGGAAAAAGGGGGGGAAAGTGTATTAGTTGTTTTGGATTTTTTGGGAATACAAAGGGATACATATCTTTTTTAAGTGAATTTATTTAAAAGAGAAGGATAGAGCTTAGGATAGAGC
Source organism: Theristicus caerulescens (assembly GCA_020745775.1). Taxonomy (NCBI): domain Eukaryota; kingdom Metazoa; phylum Chordata; class Aves; order Pelecaniformes; family Threskiornithidae; genus Theristicus; species Theristicus caerulescens. Next base: position 10,017,005 of record CM036565.1, on the reverse strand, counting down.
ATTTTATTCTGCAGACTAGGTAGGCATTTTTTGTGATATACTGCTTAGGCTTATCTTCCCTTAATTGAATTTGTAAACTTTTAGCAAGCGTATTCTCAGATCAGCAATTTTTGATAGATTTGACTTTTCCTCCAAAACACAATAGATGGAACTTGAGATTTTTAGCATAGCTATAAGCAAATGGTATTATAAAAATATAATTGCTTTTATCTAGTGGTAGCCTTGGATAGAGGTTAAAATCCCACCAGTATGCATTTGGTACATTTTGTGGAGGGGAAAAAATCCTTACTGGATTTTTCTGACTCAAATAATGACGTATAAAAGCAAGTAGTCTGCTCTAGCGCTGTTTTCTTAAAATAGAACTTCACTTTTATTCTGAAACAGGGTCTTCAGGTTTCAACAAAACAAAAGGTGTCCCCTTGGGATTTATTTGAAGGTCACAAAAATCCTGCTCCTCTCTCCTGGGCATGGTTCGGTACAGTTCGTGTTGACAGGAAAGTGATAAAGTATGAGGAGCAGCAGCATCTCCTCCTGTACCACACGCACACCAAACCCAAGCCACGGAGTTACTACCTCGAGCCCTTGCCCCTTCCTCCAGAGGAGGAGGAGGAAGAGCCCACCACACCTGTCTCTCAGGAACCAGAAAGAAAGTCAGGAGAGCTCTCAGATCAGGGAAAACTTGCCACAGACGACGAGAAGAAGACAAAGGGCAGGAAGCGAAAGTCAAAGTCAAGCTCAAGGGCTGATGTAAGTAGTTGATGCCCCATACAAAACTTGTAATACCTCGCCGAAGCATCTGATGTTACACGGGCTGTCTTAGCTACCTTCAGAAATTGTTCTGCACCTGGAGGAGCGGGTCCTAATAGAATGAATGGAGATGGTCGGAAGGAAGGTGGATTTCTATCAAATAGAGCTCAGTGTAGAGGAATGTACTGTGCTTAGGACTTACGTGCTACGTAAAATATGCTAGACTGGATTTTACTCACTAAATATTATTCGAGTCCCATATATGCTTTCTCTCGTTTGGTGTAAAGTACAGCTGCTCTTGTTTGTATCCATTTCTAAAATTCCTCCTGTTCAAATTATGTTGAGAGCAAACATGCTGGTTCAAACCCAGGTCCCTTTCAAATGGAAACCAACTTGCAAGAAGCTCTTTCACATAGATAAACTGGTTTACTGTGCAGTTTGTTCTCGTTTCTGAGACGCTTTCTCTTTTGATTTTAATGGTTTTTGAGCTGAAGAATGACATAGAGCACGGTTTTGAAAAACATGCCTGGCACCACCCAAATAATAATGTACGTTTCCAGTAGCATCATTCTGTGTGATTACAACCTCTTCACACTGCTGCCAGTTTAGTCGTACCTGTTGTAGACATGATAGTATTCCGTTAGCATCCAGCTGGTTTGTCAGTGTGTTGCGTTTTAAGTAGCTGTAATTTTAAGATCATTTCCTGGCCTTTTTGATGTTTCAGTTAAGTTCCTCCTGTTACTTATATACTGATACAGTAAGTTGTCCTTGTGCTATACCTAATTATAGCCTGCAGAAAATACTTGCTAATAAGGTAAAAACGGATGGTGTGTCTCTGAAGTTGTTAGCGTTAATTACCTGTGGGCAGCCTGAGACTTAATCTGGTTTTTACATCATTACAAACGACAATGGGAACTGTCTCTGTCCTTTAATAATTTAGTAGGAAAATTGCCATTATTTATGAGTTAGTAAGGTATGAATGTCAGTAACATTCACTTTTACTGTCTATTTTAAGGAATATCCACAGAACAACTTATATAGAGTGCCTCCCACTTATTCACCAATTTCCTCTCAAATGATGCACCATCCTCAATCTGCCTTGTGGGGTTACAACATCATGGGACAGCCGCAGCAGCCTGGCTTCTTCGTGCAGAACCAGCCCCTCCCACCAGGTATGTGTAGGCTTTGAATTCACAGACATGGGGCTTTATTATTTGATGTATAATAAAAATTGACTTCTTGTAACCACATTTTGTTTCTAACTTTCTCCGAAGCAGGCTGTGTCTGCCGATGCCATTTATTTTATTCCTTAGTTAGCCCTTTTTTTTTGAAGGGCTTTCTATTATCAGTTGTAGGTCTGTCTTTATTAAGCTATTAAACGTTTTTGGTAGATAAGCAAAAATGACCTACTGTGGTGATAGTATAAGAAAGCTGGTAGAAGTTCAATGAGGAGTGAAATAAGAGAGATGATTAAAAGGAACAAATGACCTTTGGGTTATTTCTTCTTTGATTCATGAACCATGGTGGCTAATTTAACATCTGCTAGATGGAATAAATAAATCCATGGGATCATTTTTTTTTTCAGGATGTGATATGTACTTAATTATTTGTAGGCTTGTTTTGTTTCTTCCAGTTAATGTGTATACAATTTAACGTAAGTATTTTTACTTGCTCTAGGGGGCAGCAGTTTATGATGTTTTGAGAAATACTATTCTGTCCTTCTCAGATATTATGCAGAAGTTTAGAAGTTTGGTTCCAGTTACAAATGTTAAATATTTTTTCTGAAGCTCCAAATACAACTAGATCTGTATTTAAGTGCATAAAAGTCTTGAGAAAATACCAGACAGTGGCTACAAAGTTAAGGAAATGCTGATTTTAAAAAAATATGTATAAGATTACCTTCATAAGTCTGACATATAGGTAGGTACATGATTTTTATCAAATAGCATAGAGTGCGTAAATTACTGCCATCTCGTGATAAAATTTTCTTGACATCAAAAGCCGTTCATATCATGCTTTTGATCTGACGTGCAACTTTGTTTTTTCAGTAATAGTCAAACGTTTTATGTGATGTAGAACATGAAACAGCCCATAGCCTGTTTACTTTTTGTTCTCATTTACAAGTGGTAGTCTTCAAAGTTACGTTGCCCATTTAATTTTTCAGACCAGTAACCTAGTTTAATCCAGTTCACTGCCTTTACAGAGGTAAGTTTATCATCATTATTGTAGAGCTAACCAAATAGGAGCTGATGAATTAGCAGTGATCTGTACCAACAACGTTCTTATGGAAGGCAGAGAATGCATTTGTGTTTTGGGTGTTTTTTAGGTGGTTCGAGGCTGGATCCAACAGGCTCCTTTGTTCCAACTAATACGAAGCAAGCCCTGTCGAACATGCTGCAGCGGCGCTCTGGCACCATGATGCAGCCCCCCTCTATCCATGCAATCACGCCTCAGCAGCAATTGCTCCAGATGAAACTCCTGCAGCAAGAGCAGCAGCAGCAGCGGCTCCTCAGGCAGCAAGCACAGTCACGGTCTCTCCAACAGGTTTGTCCAAACCCCCAAGTCTGAAGAGCAACACAGTGGTTTTGTTTTCCGTTGGAGCTGTTTGCCCTGCATAGGCTTATGGAGTGGAGAGCCAGCTGATATTTACAGTTGCAGTAACTCCCCAAATATTGCTTAACCAGAATGATCTGCTTTTAAATTTCATTTGCCCTTTTGTCGCTTATCCCTTTCTATTTTTCCTGTCTTTCATAAAATCAGGTTTTGCTTCTGCTGCTTGATGATATTCTTGTTCCCTGTTGTGTCACAGAGGCTTTCATAGTGGAATTGCATGGTGCTATGTACCACCGAGCTACAAGTAAGCAGCAGAGGCACAGCAATGCTCTTCACAATTAAAAATCCAGGCAGTCCAGCAGGAGCCATTTCCATACACGTGTGCACGCAGACACCCATGTTCTCTAGAAGTAGCCGGTATTTCTTCTCCTAACATTTTTGCAGAGTACAGCTGCTGTGTGCCAAACCGCACATGGCTATTGTGCAACACTCTTCGGAGCCTGAGCTAGTTTCAGACTATGGCTACAGACAGGCTGCTTTTGAATTGATGGCGTAAGAACAGAAAATTGGTTTTTGGATCCCAGATAACCAGCAATATGTGTACAGTAGTTGGTGGTAAAACCGGTAACTTCTCAGCTTTATTTTAAAGTCCTTCTGTACCCATTCTTACCCTCACTGCAGTATATACTACATTGCCCTTATGCTATCTTGCCTTCAAACTCTGTGATGTGCCCTCTTTGCTCAAAATAGTCAAAATTTTCAGCAAGTATCCTCATCATTTCTCCCATGCTGTCTCTGTTTTGTTAGAGCTCCCTCATTGTCTTTCTCATCCCTCTTTCAGTCTCTCTGCTATGATGCATGCAAAGCCCTCTGTAGTGCTTAAATTGCTGACGGGCTGCAGTAGTTTTATATGGGGCTGTTCATCATTGTGAAACTAGGGTTTCCTTGTATGTGTGCTGTCTTCTACCTTAAAAAAAAAAAAAAAAAGCAGCCCCAAAAGCTCTGGATGTGTGTTTTATAATATCAGTGGTACAGTGGATATTTGATCCCTCATTGGTGTCCTGCAGGCACTACGAGGTACTAAGGGTTAGGTACCCTAAATGTTAGGGTACTGGGCTCTACAGTGAACCCTGTAGCATTGCTTACCTTAGGCAGTATCTCACTGGTTTAGGTTCAACTGGCTTTCAAGTACTATGAATAGTACATAGAATACAAGCTTAAATAAGAGCCTTAAGTAGACAGATGATGATCACCACTTATGGCTAGGTGGATCAAAAAGCAATAATTGAAGATCTAAAATAACACATTACTCTCACATTTAAGAAATGCTGTTGTTTAACACTGTCACGTTTAGAGGATAAGAGATGTTACATTTCCCTTTTGGTTTCAAACAGGGACCGTATCTGAGGTGTTAAGAACAACGGTTAACTTCTGCTCCAAAGTGCTGCATAGACAGGTTGTCAGTAAGGAGAATAAATGTATCAGGAATGCATGAATGCATGCCTAAATAAGATTAATAAGGTGTCCGTGATGAACATTTTCATAAAAATTGGATTAAACTTTTACAATGTAAAAGTTGCACTAAAATTCAACAGGGTAGGTTCAGATGCGTATTTCAGCTAACGTATGACGTGCTGGATGTTCATCAGTCAACGGTTCTGTATCAGCTGTGTTTTTATTTCAGCAATAAGTCAGTGTAAGTTAAACTGATGTAAACCAAGTCAAACCAGAGCCATCCAAACCCGGCCTTTGTTTCCCAGTTACTTCCACACAGTGGCATGCACAGCCAGGTCCTTTGTGGTGTGCTGGGGAGTACCACAGATGGACGCATTGTTTTCTGTCTGGTTCTAATATTTTGTCTTAGTGGATGTTTGGAAAGATTCATTCATCCTGACTCTTGAAAACTTTCACTGTCATGAAATGAATGAACAATTCACCAGGCCGTCCTGTTTGCTTTCCTTGTTGTCTAAGCATGTGCTGGCAATGCTGACACCAGAGAAACCCCTCCGAGGTCCCAGTGGCGCTGGGGCTTTGCATGCTCCCTGGCACCCTGGACTGCCCCAGTGGGACGCCTGCTGCAGGCACGGTGCTCTGGATGAGAAATGTGTCCCTGGGGAACTTGGGGTAGTTCCTCCTGCGGTCCTGGATTTAGAGTAGGAAATGCTATGGCAGTGTACAAGCCCGAAGGCAGTATTTGAAGATTTAGGAACAAGATGATTTGTAAGCATTGCTACTGTGTGGTGTATGTTGTTAGGCAGAGCTTAAATAAGGAAGGTTTCTTCTTTGGTTTTTATGTAGAATGCAGAATGAAATTACCTACTCAGCGTGAAATCACTGGCACTGGTGTGGACAGTTCTGTAAAATCAGTCCAGAAGGACTCTGCTCTTTAGTGCTGTGCCATACATGCTGTGCTCTTGACAACAAATAGTTATGGTGCAAGGTCTTTAAGAACTATGACTTGTTAAAAAAATTTTGAGTATTTTATTAGAATTAATAGACTCCTGTGGATGGTAAGGAGTCCTTTCTGCGTTTAGAGTTTCTGTTCATAAATTTCATAAAAGAATTGAGGTTCATTAGCATAAAAACCACCTAAAAGGACCTTGTTAGTGTTCCTAAACGCCAGCGTTCTTTGAGTACACACAGGTGAGCTCTGTAAAGGTGCTGTACTGCTCCACTAACAATCTGAGCCTAATCATGTATATTGTTTGTATTGTTTGCTATTTTCTCGCCTGTCCTTTTCCTTTAGGATGTCTGTAGCACTGCTGTATCCCTTCAAGATGGCTTTGACAACATAATGGTAACCACTCTGAGACCGTGAACTTCTCTCTATTTTTTCTTTCGCACAAACATGCATTTCTTTCAATACACAGGCTGCACACTTTGCTTTTGATGAGAATGATACGCTTTGGCACTCCTCTCACCTAGGTAGCGCAGTGGCTGCATGTGGGAAGGCTGTGAAGACACTTGCACACATAGAGTATTTTTTTCTTACAAATATTTCCAATAACTGCATCATTGATCATTTTTTTTTCCTCTTCTGTTGTGTTTCTCGCTGTGAAAGATTTAGAGTAGATATGTCCGATGCCATGTCCATCTAAGCATGGCTGGTGGGTTCCCATTCTGCCCTCGTCTCCCTGCTGGCAGCTGGGTCTGCTCCTCTCTGCTGTCATCCACTGTGGCAGCTTCTGCCGTGACATAAAGTGGGATAGCGGTGACTGCCATGTCAGATGAGCGGTAAGGGATAGACCACACGTCCTTTTTGGCCAGTGCCTGCCACCAGCGCTTCCCAGGCAGCACTTGGAGCCGTTCCTGGCACGGGCCTGTTCCCGCTGCAGTGGGACGCAGTCGTGCCGCTCAGCTCAGTGAGGGTCAGCTTCCCTGGCCCCGTGTGAGCTGTAGTTTCCAAAATACTTCTTGTCCCACCTGAGCACGACAGTATACTGCCTGATGGTCTGTTCCTGAGCTGTGGCAGGATGTGCCATTATTAGAATAACCATATTTTGTTACTTCCAAAACAAGTAACAGCTAACACTTACCTGTTAAATTATTCAGTTTCATAGAATTCAGTTGTTTCTGGGGAAAAACAATGATGGCATGATGTTTCATCCCTAATATCTGTGTTGGAAAGCTTTCCAGGTATTAATTAGAAAAGCTGTTTGCAGGACTTTCGTCCTCTCTTAGGGAAACTGCAATATTGTTAAAAGCACTAATTGGAAAGACAAAGCAAAATGTGTTTTTAAAAAGGCTTTGCTGCTTACCCTGTTGTCCACATTTTATAGATGTGCAATCATTCCTGTTGTTATTGGTAGCATGTCAGAACAGGGTATAGATCACCATATTTGCGGTTAATTAGGCACACCTAGATATGCAGCAAGTATATAGTGAGGTCTTCTATCATCATCATCTTATCTAAGTAAGTGTTAGTGTTTCACTACCTACTTTCGAAGTCAGATTTGGTGAGATTTTGGTCAAAATCAGCCTACAGTGCCATGGCTGCTACAATCACCTTTGCCAGTACTAGCACCACTTAGAAAAGAAAATTCCTTCCAAATACACTGTGGTCACATACCTTAACAGGAAAAAGCAGTAGGTTTTGCTTCAATTTAAGGTGCAAGTAGAACAAAGAGAACAGTGGTTATTACTGTAACATTGCATCAGCATTGAATAAAAGCATTTGGGTTTTTTCTTCTTTTTTGTTTTGTTTTGTTTTTGTTTGGCATGCATGCACAGTTCCAGCTTGCAGCAATTGGCTTGCATGTTCAGTTAACCCTTTCCTAAATTATGCCTGGAGGGAGAAGTCCCTTTGAATTTAGCAACATCTGCTGCTGCTGAGGAATGCAGAGCTCGCTCTCACAACAGGGGAGCTTGCTTGGTGGCCGTGTGCTGCTGTGGAATAAATTGATCTGTCCCCTACCTAATGACCAGCTTTTTGCTTACGTTTCACATGTGATTTTGTGTGTGGTGCTTGCCTGGCCTGGGCAGTGGTGCCTTCAGCACGGGTGTGCTGCTCTGGAGTCTCACACCCTGCCAGCTCCGCTGCTTTGCCTGCGCTTTAAATGGCAGGGAAAAGATCAGTGGACAAAACTCGCTTGTGGCTTTCTGCCCACCGTGTGTTGCTGGAATCATGCAGCTGCTTATTTAGTATTTTCTTACAGAATTAGAGCCTAATCTAATTTCCATTGATATAACTTCCACTGACTTTGGAGGGACACTGTTTACACTGCATGGGCGTGAGTGGACAAATTTTGCTTTTGGGTGCACCAGGTTAGATGTCAGTGAGAGAAACAAAAGGATACCACATGGAGCACCGCTCTACAGACCAGCTTCCACAGAACCCACAAGGTGGTTTGTATTACTGCAGGGAATAGCTTAAGGCACCATTTTTTCTAGAAACCAGTCATGGTTTTACCAGATTTCACCTTTGGGTGACTTCAAGTTACATCTTTATCTATCCTGTGGTTGGCACCTTATGAAAAAGTTTCAGAAGCAATTTGCTCGGAGAAATTACTTTTTTCTTCTTTTGCCTCTGTTTAAAAAAAAGAAAAATCTTAAGTACTTGAGTACCTTCCCCCTGTACTTGGCTGACATCTGGTTTATGTGCATCCCGTCTGCGAGATGTACGTTCTGTTCAGTGTTTCAGTTTCTCACCTATCACGTTGTTGTTTTGAGAGCTCCCTGTCTGATTTTGCACATGTTTTTCCAGATAAAATTAATTTTGTCTGAACTTTTGTCAGGACCGATAGATGTTACTCTGTTCACACCTCCTGTACTCCCTAATTTGTTTTACAGAATTTTCCATGAGACATTGGCTTGGTTTTAGAACAAATCCTTAGTGTAGCTTCTGCCTCCTTAGTGTAGCTTATGGCATCAGAGCTCCCTGCCGTCTTGTCTGCATCTTAGTGACCCTTTAGCAATGGTCCCAGAGGCTGGCGCAGAGCCTAGCTAGGTCAGTCTTTTTGGATTTTTGTTTGTTTTTAAAAGAAAGGAAGGTATGAAAAATGAGCGTGTGACAACCCTGTGGCACCCTGTGGTACCTTTGTCCCTGGTTTTGCATCTTGTCCTTGACCTCTTCTGTCTGTTCTCTGCCCAAAGCACAGGGCAGTTAATCCAGCCCTGGTCACAGCAGTTCACATCTCTTGGGCTGGATCAGTTGAAGCTGGAACGCTTTCCCGCTACCGTACTGCTTCCCTGAGCAATTCCCGTTCACAATAGGTAGCTCTGCTTGTTTCCCAGGTCTGTTGATGAGGATGCACATACTTTTAAACCCAATCCAGAATAACAGCCGAACTCCGGGACTGCTGGTTGTGCTTACAGACTTGTTAACATTTGGTACAGTTACCACTAAAGGGATGGGAGCAAATAAAGGAGAGTTCCAATGGGGCTTCAGTATTTTCATAGAATCATAGAATTGTTAAGGTTGGAAAAGACCCTTAAGATCATCAAGTCCAACCGTTAACCCAGCACTGCCAAGTCCACCACTAAACCATGTCCCTGAACATCACATCTACACGCCTTTTAAATACCTCCAGGGATGGGGACTCAACCACTTCCCTGGGCAGCCTGTGCCAGTGCCTGACTACCCTTTCAGTGAAGGAATTTTTCCTAATCTCCAACCTAAACTTCCCCTGGCGCAGCTTGAGGCCATTTCCTCTGGTCCTATCCCTTGTTACTTGAGAGAAGAGACCGACCCCCACCTCGCTACAGCCTCCTTTCAGGTAGTTGTAGAGAGCGATAAGGTCTCCCCTCAGCCTCCTTTTCTCCAGGCTAAACAACCCCAGTTCCCTCAGCCGCTCCTCATAAGACTTGTGCTCCAGACCCTTCACCAGCTTTGTTGCCCTTCTCTGGACACACTCCAGCACCTCAATGTCCTTCTTGTAGTGAGGGGCCCAAAGCTGCACACAGTACTCGAGGTGCAGCCTCACCAGTGCCCAGTACAGGGGCACGATCACTTCCCTGGTCCTGCTGGCCACACTATTCCTGATACAAGCCAGGATGCTATTGGCCCTCTTGGCCACCTGGGCACACTGCTGGCTATTTTATCCCATGTGAGACTTTCTTTTCCACTGGGTAGCTCTGATTGTAATGTTGCTGCTTGCAGTGTGTTATCAAAGTCACTTTTAGCCTTAAATTTATAATACATCTCTGTAAGGATATCCTGATTAAAATGGCAAAGACTTTGTTGGAAGACTTGGAATTTTTGTTTGTTTTTGTGGTGAACTGGGCAGCTACAGGGAAGGAGCATCACTGCTTCCAGCTCATGCCTGCCACTGAGCTTTTTTGAGTAGAATGGTTTTCAAAATGATAAAGTGCAGCTGTGCAGCATCACAATTGCACAGAAAATACACAGACTTGATTGTATCCTTGGCAAATTCTCATTCGCTGGTTTTTTACAATCTTGGTCCTGAAATTAAGTCTAACATTTTATTTTTTCCTCTTCTCTGGTGCTTCAAAACATACTAATGCAGCTATAGTTGAAATCTTTAAATGATTTGCCATTAATTGGGCGTAAATACAGAGGCAATTTGAAATGAACAAACTAGGCTGTCTGCTGATCACAAATTCGGACCGTGTTTCCAGGCTCTACTGGTTTGGAGCTGGAGATGCTTGTGTTACCCATTTATCATACTGGGTTTTTTGTATGTCATCATAAAATTTGCTAATCGGCATTTTGCCTGCTTCATCTGGGGGAAAGCTAGTAACCAGGCAGCCTGAGAAAGATACCAGCTGTGTATTTATACTAGAGATTAGTGTTCACTCTAAGCTTCCTGTATAATTTAATGTACTGTCTTCAAGACAGCTAGAATATTTTTTCCTAATCCTTTGCAAAGCCCCATTTTAAAGGGTGTCTGCAAGACCTCTGTTCAGTAAATGGCTGTTTCTTCACTGCTGTAGTATTACAGTAGTGTCAGAAATCAAACAAAACTCAATTCTTCCATCTCCCTATGAGTAAATACAGTTCAGCAGTTTGGCACTGAGCAACAGTGCTGTCTTGAAGGAAATGGTCAAGTCTCTCCATGACTCTTTCGGACACAACTTGGTGGGCTTTGTGTCCAGAACTGGACTTGTTTGGGGTGTGGAGGCCGTATCTGATGGGTGATGTGTCTTTCAGGGTCAGCCGATGGACCAAGCTGCTATTTTCACTTCTCAAGTTCGACCCCCATCTCAGCTTCCACAGTACCCAGGGTTACAGCAAGCACAGGTACTGCACTACTCCCATGGAACACCTACATAAAAATGTTTTTAAACAGAGCTCCTTTACCTCCCAGCCTGCTTCTCTGTGCTTGGGACGTGCCTTGTGCGTGTGGCCTAGGGTAACGGTGAGGCCTCCTTCGAGGATGCTTGTGGCCTCTGTGTGCTGTAGCTCGTAAACGTTTTTAATGTGGTCACTTCCCAGTTCTTCCTAACGTTGTTGCTGGTAAAGGCAAACATACTTCAGTGTTAAGCCTGAAATTTGGCCAGTTTTTGGTGAGATAGTGATACCGGTAACTCTTTATTATGTCATGGTCATTCTGGTACTTGGGATTTTGGAGGGGGAGGGACCAAAGAAAAGAGAGAGGTGGAGCAGAGCCCCGCTCTTGCTCAGTGCCTCTCGGGGAAGGTGGCACGGTGCAAGTTCCATCCTGCTGTGTGTGACCACATTGCAGCTGCCTGAACCTGCAAACCGAAGTGGGGTACAGCCGGTGCGGGGGACTCACAGGTTGGTGCCTGGGTACAGCACTGCGTCTCACCGACTTGCCTCCTTGTCCAGGCTTTGGCTCTTTGATGAAGGCCATCTCTTTCTTTTATAGTTCAGCTAATTTAAATATGGGCACAGTGAAGTTACTCTTCTGTCCGCTTTCCCTGCAGAGCATGCCTCACGGATACACGATGTACAGCACTCAGATGCCTTTGCAGCAGCAGCAGCCTGGTGGCGTAGTGCTTTCCCCCAGCTACAACCCCCGAGCGTACACAGCAGCTCATTCCAGCCCCACGCTGATGGAGAGGCTCCGGCAGATGCAACAGCAGCCCAGCGGATACATTCAACAGCAGGCTGCTGCGTACATCCAGCCTTTGACAGGCACTCAGCGGTGAGCTTCTGCAGTTCTCATAGCTGGTGGCGTTGCAGAATTTTTAGAGATCTGAAGCTTTATTTTTAAAATAAAGTGTATTAATCAAAATGAGGTTAACGCTGGGTCTAATTAGCAATAAATATGCCTTTCTCTCCAACTTCCCCCTGTTTTTTCCCTCATTTAATTTCTATTTTAAGTTGGTTGTGGCACACATTGTAGCCCAGTTGTCCTGTGTGATTGTAGAACATAAAAATTCATTTAAAGACAGCCGTTGGAATCTATTTCACTACACACACAGATATGGTATCTATATTATGCAGACACGTGTGCGGTATTAAACAATAAATATTCCAGGTTTACCAAAGAGTCTGTAGTCAAGAAAACACAAGACCAACTTGGTAGTTTAACTAGCAATAGGCACATGAATTTTGCTTAAGCCTGAATAGACTAAATTGACTTCACTTTGGAAGTACAGCTGAGTTGCAGTGCCTATGAGAAACAGAAAAAAATCATTGGTAAGGAAATATAATGAAACAGAAGGCAGATGAAGCAGGAAAGAAATCTGTAAAAGGGAGTTTTACAGAGTAAGCAGAGTGGAAAACTGGAGTTTCCAATGACTGTCTTGAATCAGACTTTTTTCCTAACAGTCCAGCATAGTCCGACTAACAGTCCAACTCTGCTCTTAACTGAATCAGAAATGTCGCCACTTTTAATTTCCACTTCAAATAGCTGTGTTCAGCAGAGTGACTCCCAAAAACCACAGGCTTAAGTTAAAGAGGGGATGGAGGGGAAAAAAAACAGTCAAAATTTGCAAGGTCTGCCTCTGTACGCAGTGTCCAGCCGTAGCTGTGATGGAGTATCTGCGCAGCACAGCGCGCTCCCCGTGTGCAGGTCGCAGGTTCACTGAAACAGCAGAGTAGGTGGATGTCAGTCATCACAAGGCGGTCTGGCTCGTCAGCAGAGCTTCAGTCCTGTCTTGCTCATCCCATGTAATTCATCCTGGAGTACCCCTGATGAGCTCTGTTACCATGTAACGATATTCTTCTTTCTCTGCTTCAGCTCTAATTTGATCCCAAAACTAAAATCTCCTTTAGATGCTAAGTTCAGGTGTACTTAAATGACTTGTTCATCAATTGTTTGTTGTAAGCAGGAAAGTATCATGTATGTAGCTATGCAATTCTCTCTCAACTCTTGTTATCTTTAATGAAATCAGTGTTTCTGGAATTGTGAACGTTACCATATATTCTGCAATAATCCCTGGTTCCTTAACTTTTAAATTCTTGCAAGCCTGGATATCTTAATGGATATCAATTTTGTATGTATGTATGTTTGTACCTCTTCAAAAAGTTTGGCCTTAACCTGCTTGACAGCCTTGTACAAAAACCTACAGGGTGCCTTGCATTAGGAATAAGGCTGCTAACCTGAATTGCCTTCTCTTTGCTGAGTTTTAAACAGCTAATCTAAATTACAAGGTAGCTAACATGTTATCCCCATGTATATCTTTCTGCTCTGTCAGTGTTAATTACTCCCATAACATCCTAAGACAGTATTTCTTGCTTGGTGTATTTTCAGTATTTTAGAAAGTAAAAAGTCTTTATAATTAGTTTTAAATTCATGGTGATGTAACTATGAGAAGTTTTCATTGGGAGAATGTTTTAGCGCTTATGTGGAATTCTTGCTTGAAAGGTAGAAACTCATCGCTCTTGCTAATAAAGCAAGAATTGAATGCTTGGATCTGTTCTTGTTTAGAGGAACATGTTACTACCTATGTCAGTTACTGGGCAATAGTTGGTACGACTTCTATTACAGAATATTTTTCAAAGCTTTCATATTTGGAAATATATTCTTCCTGTAAAACGTAACGTCTTTTAAATCCATGGAAGTCTAAGTTGAGTATTCCTAGACTAACTTGTGCTCTGTCTATAAAAATGAAGTATAATCCATTATTTTTTTCCCCAATCAGATTGAGCCATCAGCCTTTGCAGCCAAATTCCCTGGTTGGAGGGGGACTGGACAGTGCACCGACCGCAGGTCCTCATCCAACCCTGAACTCAGTCCAGCTGCCTCCGGAGCCAATGAGACAGAGACAGCAGCAGATGCGACAGCAGAGACTCTTCCAGGTGAGGGACTCAGCTGCGCTAGAGGCCAGGGATATTTCAGTATAAACCTCACTCTATCAGGTGATGGCGTTACACACTCGCTTGCATGTGTATTCAAGTCTAAAGCAACAGAGCCTGGTGCTATAAACCTGAACTGCTTTTACTCAAGTGCAATAATTCGGTGTTTACATTTGGGATTTCCAGAAGAGAGCTCTGGACATAAATGTAAAATTCAGTACTTTCATTTTTCAAGATTGTAGAATGCCTCTGGAGCAGGTAAATTTGAGAACAGCCTAGCTGAATATGCTGAGACCAAAGCAGTGGTTGTGCTCTCCCCATCTGGCCTTATAATGTATACTGGAATTAAATCGAAGGGCTTTCTTCCTCTCTGGCCTATTTCCTATATTCTGATTTGATGATAAATTTTTGATTTGGAGGTAAGTATCAGTTATATCAGCTAAATACGTAGGGCTTGGCACAGGGAAATAAATTACATTAAAAATCCTTCCCATGGCCCTTTGATGGTTGGAATTATTTTCATTTTAATGCAGTAGCTATCTGTGCCAGTTCTTGTCGAACGATAATGTATTTTATCTAAATATTTTGATGTTGTAGTAAACTAAATATACCATCTTTTGAGTATTTTTTTGTCTATTAACAGTGCTCCTTGTCAGCCTTGGTGTGGCTGGCGATGAAAGTGGAGAGCTGTGAGGCGTACCTCCCAAATGGGGCCTTCAGTAACCAATGCTGTAGGCAAGCCCAGATCCTGTGCTGGACATCAGTCATGAGAAGCCATATTGCTTGGCTCGTAGTCATTCCTCGAGGCAGCGTGCGTGTCGTGTCACTTGTTTCAATGCCCATCTTCTTTCAGTTGCAGCAGCAGCAGCAGGGGCAGCAGCAGGGGCAGCAGCAGGCGCTTGGTCTCCAGCCCGTGCAACCGCAGCAGCCTTTGGTAAGCAGAGGTGACTGCTGGATATTTTGGGCAGATGCGAGGGTAGCGACAGGGTGGGTTTTTACGGAGATGGGCAGCGTGGCAGTCTGGGGAGAGGGTTTGTGTAAGCTTCCCCGCACCACCGTCTGCCTGCTGGTGCTGACTCCGTGGTGCCTGCAGTGCCGTACCTCCACCGCTCTGAATGCCCTATGAGCGTGTGCCCAGCGCCAGCGGCAACAGGCTTGTTTTGCCCGCGCCCTGAGCTGGCCACAAGTTGTAGCTGCGATAACAGAGTGTATTAGCTGGGGCTCAGCAGCCTGCTAGCGCATCTGGGTAGCTCCTGGCTGGCTCCGACCGTGGGCAGAGGAAGATTGCATCTGTCCACAGAAGACTGCATAAATGGGTCCATCTTGCCAAAACGTGGCAAGAGGTGGGTTACGCATGCGCTGAGGTGTCCCTGGAGGGGACCTCGCCTGCTGACCTCTGATGGGGAGGCAAGTGCAGCTCTGAACGCAGGCCTTGGCGAGGAGGGCTGGTGTGCTGCCCTGCTCAACCCCCGGCGCCTCTGCAGCAGCGCGTTTCAGTTTGCTGTCCAAAGATGGTCCTTCTAGGACTGGAGTGCACGCTGCCTCCTGCACTGTCGTGGTTCCTTCACCAGTTTAGTCAAAACTGATACCAAATTTGGGCCAACGATGACACGTTGTTTTAGCTGAAAAAAGTTTTGTATGTGTATAGGAAAAGTTCAAATGCTTCATTTCAGTGTATCTTTTTGAAATCACACTTAGCGGTATTGATTTAAAACTAATCGTTAATATCCCAAACAATACAAATAACCACCCATAGCGGTTCTTTTGAGAATTACTGGGGGATATAGTTTCAAAATGGGTACTGGTGCTTTTCAAATTCTGTACATCTCCTTTCCATCACCAGTAAAATAAGACTGCCCAGACTAACTGCCTGAAATCTCTCTATGTGAATTCAAAGTGTGGGGGGGAATGAGATGCTTTAAAGTCATTCTCAGTCTTACTCATAGTGCAGCACAAATAAATGACTATTTTGAAAATCTGATACAGAACCAGATCCCACTGAAAGTCAGGGATCTTTTTTTCTGGGGGTTTAAAGATGCCATTTAGTCCCAAAGCAGCAAGCTAAGGTAAATTAACACCTTACTGCTGCAGGAATGAATTTTTCCTGTTTATGCTTGCTGTGCTATGTGTTTTTAGAAGTGTTATCCCAATTAATATATCATAGTAATAATGGATAGCCCTTGCTAACTTTAAAAACTTGATGAGAAATCTGTAGTTGCTGCTGATGCATATAAATTGGTGGATTTTTCTCTTTGTAATATTTTGAAGTGAAAGCACGATAACGTATATGATTGAGGCTACTTGTGGAACTAGTTTTTGCTGCAACACTAAGGAAAGCACTCACTTGGAAACGTAAGGTGCTGATGGTTGGCGTTTCTCCACCTTGCCGTGCTTGTGCTGTGTTCGTGCGAGCATCCGCGCTCCCTCCGCTCCCTCTGGCGTCGGCTGCGGACGATGGCAGCTCCACCACTGCCAAGCTCCAGTCCCTGCCTTAAGTCTTGTCACAAGTGACTGTTGGTGACTTCAGGCCTTTGATTTTTAGGTTGTACTGCTAGCATGCTGGGGAAAAAGAGCGTTTTATTCTTTGAAGAGCCTTTTAAATTAAATCGTTAGTCATAAAACAGCTGCATGAAGGCAACTGTACAAAAAAAATTGGTTTTGAGACATTCCTTCATGCTGAATTGCAGCCTTTTATAGCTTAATGTATGATTTTACCAAATCACTGTCACTACCAAGTAATTTTTATGGACACGTCCACTGAATTTACAATGTCATTATGCTTGTTTCCTGTATTTGGGCAGTTTTTTCAGACATATTTAAGGTAGTTGAGGATAACTAGAAAAAGTTTGCTATAGAAAAATGGAGAAAATACAGTAATGCTGAAATTGCTAGCGTCTGAGTTTAAAAGCATTCATCAACGTGATCTGGTAGAGAAACTCGGAGGCGGCTTGTAAGTGCAAGAGTAAGGTTAAATGAAAGGCGTTTATCTGACAGCTACTGAAAGATGATTTTCATCCATTTTTTGAGTTTTTCTTAGTAGTGTTTATATCTTGAACAAACTGCCTGTGAAAGACTGTCACAGAGACAGAGCACCTGCCCGGCTGCAGGCTCCTCTTCCCGCACTGAGCACAGTGGGAAGCTTTCTGTGTGTTGCTTTCATGTCCCCAGGAAACCCTGGTGTGGTTAATGCTTTTGACTAAACTCAGCATTTACTAAGGACTGTTAGCCAGAAGATTACACAATGTATTTTAAGTGAGGGATTTGGTTTCAGAAAGGGAAAAGATGCTGAAGTCTTGTAAAACACTGAAACTCTCTTCAGTAAGCAAAAGGTTTCACTGAAACAAAGCATGGGCGTTTTCTGTAGCGCATATGATGTTATTAGAGTATTGAATAACTCCATTTTTATTCAGCACATCAGGTTTTCAAACTGGTCAGGTGTATTGTGTATCCTTGTGCAGAAGCACAAAAAAAATCACTTAATCAGAGGCACATGCATTTTCACCAAATCTAATGAGAAGGAAAACGCCAGGACTTAGGAAAGAGATCTAGAGAGCTCAGAGGCCCTGAGGATAAGACCGACAGTGAATGGCGAAGGCTCGGTTTGTGCTTGCTAGCATAGCAGCACCTCATTCATCACCATTTCCCTCCCAGGAGCAGGTGAGTGCGAGGGAGTTGTGCCGTCAGCTCTCTGTCCTGGCGAGTCTGAGATAGCTGGTGCGCAGATGTTTTTCTTTCATGCGGGTGATGCATTTTCCAAGGGAAGAAATGCTTCTTGTATACGCAGACCTTTGGCTCCAGAGGTATCCATCCCAATGGCAGACAGACAGACGGTCTGTGGCAGGTCTGTCTGTCATCATTCAGTAGCGTGGCGTGCAATATATTCAGTACGCTGACATACAGGTAGATGATCAATAAAAGTTGTTACTAGAGAATGATTTTCTTCTGATTGACAGCCAGAAGCGTGGAAAGCAAAGCTGTCCTTGTTCTCCTGCTCATCCTTACTTGAAAAATAGACATCATGGGTCAGATAGGTAGGGAATAATGCATGCTGTCAGATAGACCAATTAAAGACTAAATTCTGCTTCCATGCAAGCATAAATAGGGTGCAAATTTGTGAAAGTCAATGCATTTACACCCCGGGTACTTTCAAAGTGATTGAAGTCACAATTTAATTCATTAACAGTGATTTCTTTGGAAGCTTTTTGTATCTAATCCCATTGTGCTCAATGCCATGGACTGGAAGGGCCTTGTCCTGACTCCTGTGGGCTTCGGGTAAGGATCAGAACGATGGTTATTTTGCTCGGTGGAGGAGTTGGCCCTGGTGGCTGGGCACTGATCCGTCTCCCCTTCCACTGGAGCCAAGAATTGAGTGTGCAGCTACAACCCTGCAGCAGGTGTGCAGCGCAATGAACAACATCTGCTTTGTGCTCATCCTTCGTTTTATCTGAAGTGCCATTGCCCTGGGAAAAAATATTTTTTGAGAAGCTTCTTTCAACTATTATGCTTCAACCACATGTGTGTGTTTTAAAATGCTAAAAAGGCTGTTCATTTTGATTTGCAGTTTTGATTTGCCTTGTCTTTGAACAATGCAGAGAGTAAAGCTGCTTAGAGTGACTTGCAGGATGCCTACTGGCCTCTCCAGAGGTGGAAAAGACAGAGACTGCCTCTGTCCCTCGTGTCTGGCTGGACACATGTGACACCTGTAACACAACTGGAAACGCGTGAGATTTCAGGGAATGAAGAGAACAAATGTTCTGTACATCATAAGTGTGCTCCGCGTGTCCTTACCGTGCTGCTAAAATCCGGTCGGGATCTGCTGTGGAGGCAGGCCTGCCTGCCTTCTGCCGTCCCCCCCACCTGCCCTGTCGGCAGGGGACGGGGCAGCACGAGCCGGACGCCTCTGCAGTTGCCTGACGTGGGGCTCGCGCTGTGTGTGTCTCACCTGTCGCCTTTCTTTTGCAGTTTCCAAGGCAAGGCTTACAACAGACGCAGCAGCAACAACAGACAGCGGCGCTGGTCCGGCAGCTCCAGAAGCAGCTCTCTAGTAAGTGTGTGTGCGTGCATAGATGTACGTAAATATATAGGTATATTTGAAGATGGAATTATCTTCCTGGAGGTGTTCTGTCTATTTAAATGCTGCCATACATACGTGTAAGTAATTTACCTACTGACAGCTGGTTATCCATCCCAGAAGTGATGTAATGCCAAAATTCTGGTGCTGCTGCATCCCACGGGTTTCTGCTGGTCTCCAGAGAAGCCCGAGTCACTGGGCTGGTGGCCCGGTCACAATTTGCTGCATGTTTTCTCCCCTCGCTTCTACGGTCCTACCGCAGGGAAAGCCCCGGGGAAATTAGCACCTCTTGCGGGCTTTAGATAAGTATATAAGGGAATGCAGTGACTGTTGTTTGCTACTGCTGCATGAAATACAGGTATCTGTCTGTATTTCTGTGGAGTACAGCCATGAGGCACACGCACTTCCCTTTGCTTTATCAACCAGGTAACCAGCCACAACAAGGAGCGAACCAGTACGGGCATCCTTCACACTTCTAAATCAGAGATGGAAGGGAGACGTCATGTTACGTTTGCACTGAAGAACAGAACATTCAAAATTCAATGCACTAGTTATTGCTAGAAAGCAAACTTTGATTTTCTTCTCTTATTATTTCAATAATTATTTTTTGTGCTGCAGTTGATGTGAATATGTAACAAGGTGGGTTTTTTGGGTTTGGGGATTTTTTTTGCGTTTAACTAGATTTAAATGTATGGACTTGTGGGCCTATTTGAAGAATGTTATTGCAGATTTTATGAATTTGGTGCTTTTTAGGTCCTGTTACTTTTAAAGAGGACAAAGAATGCTGGATTTATTTATTTGTGGGAAACACTTTTTTGGTTTTTGGGGGTTCTTTGTTGATTTTTTTTTTTTTTTTTTTTAAAAAAGAACTGCACTGGACCAAACTACTGAACTGAAAGGCACTTCTGATTTTGGCATAAAAGTTAATTTGTTCATTAAAATGTTCACCTCTTTCTTTGTTGGTAGAACAAGCATCAATTTAAATTGTGTTTATTTGACTGTAATTTTCATATGCACTTTATAAAGTTCTTTGTTTAAAGTACCAATTTTCTCTTGCTCTCATTGTGGTAAGAAGGTGCTGAAGTGGGTTTATTGCTTGTATTAGAACTTCTTAAAGTTTATATTAAAAGCCACAATGTAACGTTAATAAACCTACTACAAGTAGCACGGTTTCATATTTGGTCTTTTTAATATAAAGTTCCATGGTGATCAGTTCTAAAGGAGCGCACGACACAGTACCAAGGATTGAACAGTCAAAACAGGTTTTGCTCTACTCGCGTAGGGAAATCTCTAAGCCCTGGTAAAGCCTCACGGGAACCGAATCTCCGTCTCTCGCTTGGTGCCTTCAGTAACAAACCTCGCACCGGCTTTCACAAACCGCGGGTGGAAAAGCCACCAAAGCCCTTTCTGCGGTTTCAGCGCTGCCGTAGCTGCCAGCTCTTTGTACTGAAGTCGCCCCAAATGAGTTATTCCTGTTACCTGTGTCTGCCACCAGTGCCGTATGGTGAGTATCGCAAATTCCGGGTTTGAGTTGATTGCCGTGCGAGTTTCAGTGGTGTAATGCATTAGGTATTATCAGCTGAGTGCAAAACCACAAGTAAATTATAAATCAAAATTACTGCAAACAAATAATAATTATTCAAACCTGTTCAAATGTCATAATTTTGCTCGTATTAGAGTCGAAAAAACAGAATAAATTTATTACTATTTTATCTAATTTAGGAGTTAGTCTATAGGATTTTTTTTAATGCATTCATTTTGAAAGTGGAACATGCAGGGCATTTAAAATATATGTAGGAATATTTTTTCCCTGTTTTGTGTTAACTCAATTTGCTTAATTTACCATACAAAGAGTTTATAGATGGTATCCTAGTCAGGTGTTTTGTGGGGAGGGGGAAGACTGCACTGTGCAAGCTTCAGAGGACTGTGGGAGGCAGTACAGCCAGCTAATGAAACAATACTCACTGCACGGAAACCTGTAGAAAAGTAAATTTTGATTGGCTTTTGTAAGAGTCAGGTAAGTCTTACTCATGTAAAAATTATTTCTGTTCTTTTTTAAGGAGATTTACTGTTCTTCATAGTACCTAAAGCTATTACAGATACTAACCAGTGAGACTGATGTAATCCAACCATTTTGTGGCTACTGCTCCATCAACACCGTGGAAGGAGGGAACAGGCGCACAGCAAACTCCATGCGGTTGACATCGGGACATGATCAAACCAGCACAAAAGCAATCCAAGCTGAGGTTATGGTCTTAAATAAAAAATATCTTAAAAATCCCCAGGTTGATTGTGATGTGGTTAAATGAGGTAGAATCTGCATTTAGCTCTTGGCGCTGGAATACTTTCTCACTGATGAGTGTCTTGTGTGGTGATCTGCTGCTGCCGAGAGATGTTAGTGCCAGTGGTTCAGACGCTGCTGTCACGTTAGCAGGGAGCAGTGTCGCTGCGGACCTTCTTGTAAGGGGTAGATCGTACAGGCCCAGAGGAGACGTGTTACCGTTCTTGGATTTTTTTATTATTTTAAATGATGTAAAGAGCTGGAACTGTTGATGAGGCAGGGGATGGTTGCACTGAACCCTTCATACGTCCATCAGGCTTTCTGTAATGGATGAAGGACCGCTCTCTCCAACAGCCCTGGCTTCAGCCCTGCCATCTCCGCTCCACTCCAGTGGGATCGGGCAGTGCCGGGTGCTGCCGACTGCAGGGGCAGCGCAGTTTCTTCCACGATATCTGTATGTCCTGAATTTGCAAATTTAAGGGGAAAGGCTGCATTGCATGTATTTTCACCCCTCTGTCCTGACATTAATCTCTCTCTTAGGAAGAAAATAAGAAACTCTGAGCTTTAATTACTGACTTAATCTTTTAAAGATTTATTTGACCAGTCCAATCCATGATTCATTAGTGTAAAATGTGTAGGTTACAATTTCCTACCATTGTGAAGGCGTTTTTCCCTCATGTAGGGAAGGTTGCTTCTTAGACCTATCTACTGAATTGAGAAATCAGAATTCTAAATGTATATGCACATTGCTGCAATTGTTTTCTAGTGAGAAATTTTTTAAAAATGCTTTTGTGACAATAGGAAAATGATACCAAGCTAGGGTGTTTCTACATGCGGTCTGTATGCTTTTTCTAAACAGCACTAAACAGAGCTTACTGTCTCGTTTAAAAATGAGAATAAAGTTGTTCTGTGTGTATCATCCCAAAGTTCTGCAAAAAAGACTGTGTGAAACAGAGCTGTATTAGTAGAAATGCTTCACTGTTTGTTTCACCATTGAATATTTATTAAAAAACCATACTAAATATTCAAACATATTGAAGGTAATCTGCATCACAATCAAATCTGCTCTTTGGTTCTTGGATACTCTTGCTTTATGTGGTCCATGCTCCTGATAGTCATACAAGGTGGACAAGATTAAACTAACATGAAAAAGTCTATCCTTTACATTTCCAGAAAGTAATTTGATTTGATATTCAGTATTTGCTGGCAGAGCAAAAGTGCCTTAAGTTTGTTTTTATTTAAGTCTGTTTAATCACTGAAAGAACCAATGCTAGATAATAATGCTGGATCTAATTTTCCCCAACCCTTTCCTCTCTTCTTTTGCATGGTCATTGCAGGCTGAATACTCTAAATGTACTTAGGCACTTAAATGCCTATGGCTGCCTTTGATTAAACTTATTCCAAGAATGAACTCACTCCAGCTGTAGACTTTGTTAACAACCATTCGTGCGGTATTTCTTATTTCAAACGACATGAAGGTACGTTACTGTGAAATCACTGCCAAGATGGTTCTTTGCTGTGCACTTGTACACGCCAGAATCTGAGGGTCGGGGATTCTGGATGAGTAACGTCCCGTGGGGATGAAGCACTTCGCCCCCAGATGCTCGGCCTTGGGGACCTGTAGAGAGTACTGAGTGGTCAGGTAATTCCCAGGTAATTTCTGGTTTTGGTATTCCCAGTGCTATGCAGTGGAGCTGAACCGCTGCACCAGGCATCGTGTGTATGGTCTGCGGTGGCCTATTCGTAATCCTCGGGGGATAGGCTACAATAACGACGGGAACAGTTATAGAGGACTCTCCGGCATTATTGTGGGCCTTACACACATAATTTCCTCTGTCGTGAATGGTGGCTTCTCGTATGACCAAAGTACCGTTTTCCAGCAGTACGTGTTTCCTGCTGATCTGCGGTCGATCCAGCACGTGGCCACCTGGCAGGGTCCACGCTGTGTTGGGTTTGGGAGTCCCGTCAGACAGGCAGTGGAGCGACAGCGACTCCCCGCTAATGCCCTTCACTGGCCCCGCTGGGTGAGTGCGAATACTGGGCTTCTGGCCAGCCTCCAGGATGATCAGCTTTTCAATATAGCCGACTTTATTCTTGGCAGCACAGCGATACTTTCCTGCTTTGTCCCTATCAGGATTGTAGATGGTGAGGGTACCGTCGCTTCCCGTGAGAAACTGGGAAGTCTTGATGCCGCTGGAAAACCACGTGCCGTTGGGCAACATCCAGCTTATGTCAGGTGGGGGGTTTCCGTCCACAGAACAATTCAATGTGGTAGGTTTTCCAGGTTTTGCTATTATTTTTTCATTGAATGGGTTTTTAAACATCGGTCGCCTTAGCATTTCTAATACCTCCAGCTGAACCACCAACATACTCTCTCCCCCATCATTCCGTGCCACACAGACAAAATCCGCCGTGTCAGAAGGCCTTATGTTCCGAATCTCAAGTGTCCCATTTTTGTGTACTACAATCCTGCTCCCGTAATATGGAGCTGTTAGGAAAATATTATCAGGCATGATCCACATAATCTGAGGGGGAGGTGTCCCTTCTGCCCTACAGTCAATTTGTTTCTTCGAATGCCTCACCGCCGTCACTTTCATGATTGTTTTGTTCATGTATAAACCATTTATGATAGGTGGTTTAGCAACAACATCTAGTTTATACAATTTTGTATCATCCCCTCCAGGATTACGAGCAACGCACATATACTCCCCCGCATCTAACAGCTTGACTTGACTGACTGATAGAGAACCGTTGACGTGCAGGAGGTGCCTGGCTGTTGACGAGGAGATCATGTCACTGGAAGGCAGCAACCAGAATATTTTTGGCTTGGGTTCTCCAGCGGCTTCACAGTCCAGTAATGCCGTATCTCCAGCTTTCACTGTCACGTATGTCTTGTAATTGTGCTTTATCTGAGGGGCTGCCACGACGACCGTGATGTGTATCTTCATTTCGTCTCTTCCCAGCGTGTTTTGAGCATAGCAGGTATAATCTCCTCCTTCTGTTACTCCAACTTTGTTGAGATACAGAGTTCCATTGTCAAAGAGGACGTATCTGCGGGACCTGCGGCCACTGTCATCTGCCAGCATCGCGTTATTGATCACCGTCCCATCTGGCAAACTCCAGGATATTTCGGGTGCAGGTGACCCAGAGGCCTTGCAGTCCACTCTGACATCTTTTCCGTATGGCACCAGTTTCTTGAAATACTGTTTCTGGTCAATCTTGGCTGGTTTCATTCTGATGCTGACTTTCATCAGTATCAGATCATCTCCAATTTTGTTTCTTGCAACACACAAATAGTCACCTGCATCCTTTTCAGTAACTGCCTCAATTGCCAAGGATCCATTGGGGTAGACATGGATTCGACTTCCCATTCTGTTGTGGGGGGAGAAAGAGGAAAAGAATTATGGAACAAAACGCTGGAGGTGAATACCGAGCACTGAAAGCGACTGACAGAAGATACAGAAGCTGTCTCCAAAGGCACTGCGTCCACATCACCCGCAGACCCAGCGGGTTGTAACCTGATGTAGTTGCTGCTTTTGTTGTTACGTGGATGTGCACGTGCTCGCTGACTCTATGTAGGTGTGCAAAGCTGCACGATGCCGCCTCCGCCTTCCTGAAAACTGTTCTGTGAACAAATGAGCCCGTTGAATCTTACGTCCCTCATCCTGCCAGCCTCTGCTCCTCTCCCTCGTGCTTCTCCTTGCGGATAACCCGCAATACTTGCCCCTGGCCAGGGCAGCTGGCAGTGCTGCTGCGTGTTGTCCACACCAGCGCCTGGCGCTGAGTGATTACTCTCTGGCTGCCTTTCCTGCAGCAGGGCACGGACCTGGATCTCCCTCAGCCCCGCTGCCCGTTCTCGTGAGTCTGCTAGGAACGTCCTGACCTGGGACTGTCTCTCCCAAAGCGAAGGTGAAGTATTACTGTGGGAGGGGTTGTAGGGGGGAGACCCTCAAAGGCAGACTTGGCAGAGACTTCAGAAGCCTCTTCCTCCTGAGTCCTACTTTGCAAATCTCTTGTAAATAACTTTTCCTCCTATAAAATGACCAAAATTCAGCCAATGTATGATTAACATCAGCTTCCTTAATTCAAATAAGACTTCTATCCATTTTGGCAAGACCTCACCCACTTATGACAATTGATGTGGTCTGTTACTAGACATGTGATAACAAGCCATCACCACAGATGTTTCACCACTGTTAAACACTTAAAAGTGAATTTAGCTCACAATGTATTTTTTCAGTGATGTAACAGTCTCTTATATGAGCACCAGAGAAGACAGCGTTTGAAGTTTCAAAGAGGTTGGGGGGGGAAAAAAAAAGACTCCTACCTGTGCCACTGATCAACAACTGCCTTGGAAGGTAACCTCCAGATGATCCTGGGCTTTGGCTCCCCAGTCGCTGTGCAGTTCAGAAGCAACTTATCCCCAAAATTCAGCTGAGTCATTTCTTGAGAGGCGGTAGCTATTCTTGGAAGCGTATCTCTGTGCTCCACCACGAGGCTCACCACCCTCCTTTCCGAGCCAGTCGAGCTTGTGGCTATGCACTCGTAATTCCCGCTGTCAGAAGGGACGATGTTGCTGAGGTGGAGGGTACCGTTGGAGAACAGGAACAGCTTTGCGTTTACTAACTGCAGAGGCTTCACCACCGTGCCGTCAAAGAGGACCCAGTGGACAGTGGGCTGAGGATTGCCTTTCACGGTGCAAGGGAGTTTCACGTTTTCCCCCATCATTCCTTCAACACGTTGTCTCTTCTCTTCCAGAATAGTGGGAGGTGCCGCAATGACCTGCAGTTTTATAACCAGCGTGTCGGTGCCCGCTGGGTTTTTAGCCATGCACGTGTAGAGGCCCCTGTCATAAACAGTGACTTCCTCGATAATTAAAGTGCCGTCTGGTTCCACGTGAACTTTGTTATTTCCTGTAGAAGAGTCAGAGACGTGCGTTTTATTTGCTAGAAGCCACGAGATGGTGGGAGGAGGCCTGCCCTCAGCTCTGCACTTCACTGCCACAGGCTTTCCGGAGTGAGCGGTGAGGAGCTGCCACCTGCCACCGGTGATGCGGGGTGGGTAGGCCACTACCGACAAGGTGACCAGGAGCCGTGCCACGCCGTGCGGGTTGGCCGCGGTGCACAGGTACTGCCCGCGGTCCTCCAGGCCCACCCGGGCGACGGAGAGCGTGCCGTTGGCAAACACCATCCATCTGCCATCACCTTGGCTTTCCAGACCACTGGTCCCTACGGAAGCAAGGGGACAACAGCACAGCACGTCAGAACCTTTCTCTTCTGTGACTCAGTCTCTGAAAACACTTTCCCTGTCCTGGTCTACTTTGCCCAAATAACCAAGACACTAGTGATAAGAAAGAGAGAAATAACAGTATTTTGCATATACAGTGACAAAGCTTTAAAGTAAAAATAAAACTTAGCCCTCAGTAGAGACAAAGTTTGGATAAAGCAGATGGGGCTTTGCATATTCAAAAATATTTTGGCATAGCTTTAACTTGATTTGGTGGTTTGTTACCACAGACAGATTTTTCTTTTCACTTGTCTCAGTGTTCTGAAATAGCAGGTAACATACAATAAATACTGAAATCTTCTCACAATAAGCATAGAATTATAGTTAAAATATAGATTTTCATATATATATATATATTTTTTTATTTCCCTAAAGAACTGTTTCATAATTAGTAGTAAGACCCTCCAGTAAGCGTGCTGGGATATCTTTCTTTTTCACTGTTTCAAAGTTCATCTTTTCTCTGATATTTCACAGTACTCTTAAATGAAGCAATGCTTGAGTTTGGCACGCAAAACATCTGCCAAATTACAAGACTATAATGGAAGGTAAATTCTAGAGAGGTTTATCAAGCATACCTGATGATATCTTGGTCCACTGTATTGTTGGACGGGGGTTACCAGTAGCTTCACAAGGAATAAAAGCATCTGAATTAGCTAGCACAGTAAAAGCAGCTAATTTTCCTCCAATTATTCTGGGCTTTGCAAAATGATTTCTGCTTAAAGAGTCCAAGGCTGTAGGATCGGTGGTGGTAGTTTCTTGATCGTGTCTCCTTTCGGACCAGCCTTTGACAGAACTGTCCTTGGCCCTTCCCCGCAGAGGAGCGTACGGAGTTGCGATCTGTGACGACCTCAGCGTGGTCAGTGTATTGTCAGTTAACGTGTTGCCTCTCTCTGTGACTTCAGCAGAGGGCTTCTGCCGGAATTTGATTCCCCCCCCCGGAGGCGAGGTGGTTCTCGCAGTACGTACGGGTGGCACAGCTGCTGTTGGGGCTGGCAGTGGGGTGGGATGCCGAGCGCTGGGAGGAAGGACGTCTGTGCTTGCAGCAGGAGCACTGGCACTTGATTCGGTTCTTGCTGGGCACGTGGGCTGTGCTACGTGGTTTTCCTGAATAACTCTCTCTTCCATTTTTGGGTGTGATTTTTCACCTGCCGTTGCGGTGGCTTTGATTTGCTGAGCAGGTTCTGACCCAGACGTTGCACAGACTGTGGCAGGTCGTGCGCTTGTGGTGCTGAGAGGCTTTGAAAGCCACGGCGTGGTTGGGATCGCGGTGGCGGGGCTCTGAGCAATACGACTGTTGGGTGGTAACGCGGCGGACTGGATGTTCCTCCATGTGACAGGGGTCGCTGATGTCTGCGTGGCTGCTGTAGGCACGTGCTGAGGAGCCTCTGGTGTGCTAAGGATCGACAGTGCTGGCATTTCTGTCACTGAGGCTGCGCTTACGCTCTCAGAGAGAGGTTTTGCAGACATGAGACTTGTTGACATACTTAATGATTTAACTGTAGTCATGACAGGCGTGGTTGTATTCACCAATGGAATCACTGCAGTGCTGTGGCCTGCAGTCAC
Source organism: Theristicus caerulescens (assembly GCA_020745775.1). Classification (NCBI taxonomy): domain Eukaryota; kingdom Metazoa; phylum Chordata; class Aves; order Pelecaniformes; family Threskiornithidae; genus Theristicus; species Theristicus caerulescens. Next base: position 9,988,838 of record CM036565.1, on the reverse strand, counting down.
GCTTTGTGAAGCAGACGTTTTAGGGGGCCTCCTCCTCCTCTGACCTCTCTTTCTTCCCACTCTGAATGTTTTACTTTTGGTGATTTTGGTGTCAGTTTGAGGAGTAATAATAGGTACAACTGTTGGCTTCCAACTTGTTACATCCATTTCTTTGGTTGCACTAGTTGCTGGATTAGAGTAAGACTGTGGTTTTGCAGTGGGAAGATGTTCTTCTGACTTACCATTGCCATAATGAATGGGTTCGTTTAAAGACGAGAAACCAGTGCTGTGATTCCCACCTGCTGAAACAGGCGCAAAGTGCAAAGGAGACATTTTGGACGTAGATAATGCTGCCGTAGTTTTAGGAAGGATGGTCGACACCTCTGTTGATAGAGACATATCTGTCTGTTGTTTTGGTAGCTTCTGAAGAAGGATCTCTTTTTGTGCACCATTTCCAAAGAGATGTTCCCAAGTAATTTTTCCTCTTTGGGAATGTTTTGCTGAGGTTCTAGGCTTAATGCTGGGTGAGACTGATTCAAGGGTAGAGGATAGCTTGGCACTTACAGTATGCATAATTTCTGTTGTAATATGAGCTGTATTGATTGCCGTTGTTGGTCGTCTGATACTAAAAGGCTGGACTCTATCAGTATTTGTCTGAAATGGAGCACCGGTCTCTAATTTCCATTGAGGAGTATCTTGGGTGCCTTTTGTAATTAAAGGCATGACTGTCATAGTGGCTTTTTGCCTTGCACTAGCTTTGTTCTCCTCCTCCCTGAGGAATGCTGTGTTTTGATGAGTACCCACTGGGCGCTCCAATGGCATATTCATGGTAGAGGGGGAGGACAGAGGTGCTTCTGGGCTAAACGGGCTGATGGAGCTGCTTAAATTATTTAAGGTTGGTAAATTTGATACATATTTCATATTCAGTTGAATATCTGCAGCCACAGCTGTACTTCCTCTGACAGATCCTGGCCTCCCAAAATTGTATCTGTGCTCTTTCACACTTGGAATACGTCCTGGTCTAACAATTCGTCTCCTACCAGAAATTTTCCTTCGTCTTCCATATTGCTGCTGGGCCTGGGGTGTATGAGTTGTAACATCCTGAATAATCTGAATTTGCTGATGAGTAATGATAGTTGAGTCCAACGGTGGCTTAGGAGTTACTCGTTTCTGAGTGCTATGAAAATAAATGTGACCAAATTCAGGACTTGGTTCACTGACTGTCACTTCAGATATCTGATGATCTGTTTTGGTGGATATCTTATCCAGAGACTCAGTAAAAACATGTAGCTTGTCCACTGTGTTTTGGGAAGTTACAGACTTGCTGGTGTCTGTAACATCTGTCACAGGTGTTGTAGATACAGATTTTAAATGCTGGTTATTACTTTCCCCAGAATATAGCAAACTTTGCCCAGCAGGGAAGAGCGTAGATGTTTGACTTGCTCCATTTGACACAGTTGATTGTTTTATACCATTTGCTGATATTTGACTTAAATCAGATCTTTCCCACGAGTTTGTAATGGTAGGTTTTAGATATGTTTGTGACCTTCTGCTGTCAGATGACACAGACTGTGAGAAAGGAGAGGGTAGGGGAGTTACTGCCTCTGCAACCAGGAGAGAGGTTTTCCTAGCAGGGGTGTTACTCGCAGTCATCTCAGGCCCTGCAGTGACCACGCTTTCCATTGCTGTCCCCAGAGTAGGTACAGTGGCTGTCTCTGTTACTGGTATCATGAATTCTTCCTCTGGAGATATGAGATCACCGGATGTTTCCTCCTCATCTCCAGGTACTTTTGAGAACTTACGGACTTGAATAGGTGGTTTCGTTGCAACTTCTCCTCCTTTTTCTATCAACGTCGAGTTCCTCTTTGTCTTTTCCAAAAAGGCTGCCCAGCGCTGCGGATCGACTCTCCTGGCTGAGGAAACAAACTGTCTTCTGTGTCCTCTAAACCGCCTGCTTATTTTGCCCCTGTAGTGCCTGTAAGTCATTTCCCTGTAGCTGTTCCTTTTATGTGCACTCTGTGTGACCCGATTCCTGGATGCTGAGGCAGCAGATTCCTGATCAGCTCTCAAGGTAGCTGGAGTAGCTAAAGGATGTTTCTGTCTTGTAGCAGAGGCCAGCATTGCGTTGCCAGAGCCATCGCCCTCTTCCCATTCTCCCACAGCTGCATGCTTTTTCTTTAGAGTGGTTTCATCTTTTCTAACTAGCACTTGGAAAACCAAAAGATCAACACCGTACTGGTTGGCTGCAACGCATCTAAAGTAGCCACTGTCTCGCTCTGTTACCCCTTGTATTCTTAAGGTCCCGTTGTCAAAAATATGTTTATTTCTTGCAGAATGATGAAGAATCACATGCTCTGGTAACACCCAGCTAATGGCAGCATCTGGAACGGCAGTGGATGTACAGGGAAGGTAGAGTGTGCTGCCAACAAATGTAGAAAGTTGGGCTCCGTTTACACTGTTGTGTTCCACGTACGGATCGACCACAGTAATTCTGAACGTGAGAGTATCTGCGTCGTTGTAATTTGTGCCTATGCAGTGATAAAGCCCAGTGTCAAAAGCATCAGCTGTCCGTAACGTGAATGTTCCAGTTTTAACTACTATGATTCTTCCATCCTCACTGATATAGGGAGCTCTAACTTTGCTTCCATCAGCCAATATCCACTCGATTGCAGGAGCTGGTTCTCCAATTGCTTGGCACTCCAGTTCTACAGTCCCCCCGACTAAAACAGTGTGTTCTGTTTGTGTTTTGTTGTCCCTGGAGATGATGGTCCAGTTATTCCTCACCTGGTTTTTGTCAGCACTGGGCAAAATAATCTGAGCATCTGTAAAGTACTGGATGTGCAATGTGTTAAGCGTGGTTGCTGTCCTGTCTAGCTGTAATGCTACTTTGCTTTGCATTAACCAAGATGGTTCAGCTCTCAGTTCAGTCTCTATATTGGTGAAAAGTTCATCTTTTTCAGAGTAGATTTGTTTATATTTGTAAAAAGGCATGTTAGTTGCTAGGATGTTCCTTTCCAGTTTTAAGGGAGAATTACTGTACAGTGCCAGTATGCTCCATAGCTGCTGAATATGTTCGTAATCAATGCCACACACAAGAAATGCTGAGAATGATGCTTTGAGTACTGTACTGTTGCCATCTTTGTCAAATGAGATGGGAGACATTTCTTTAGGTTTTTGGATGTTGCAAACCAAGTTACCTTGACTTCCTGCTTGGTCAGTCATGTTCAAAACCATGGATCCTATAGGAGCTATGAAGTCCTTGGGAGATACGGAACTGAAATCCCCATCATCTGGCACTGTGAGGTTTTTAAATTTCAGGGAGTCATGTATGGCTGGCTTAGTGCAGGTTAAAGATGCAGAAGGAATATCTGCTAAGCTTTTCCCTTTACGATTTTTGGGACTAGCACAAACTGGGCATTGCTGAGCACCAGAACTTCTGTCCTTTTTGCACTTTATAACATCTGAAGGGAAGAAAAATGCAGTAAGCTTTTGTGATATAGTTTTTAGTGTTAACAGAGACATATAGCTACCAGCAAGTTGTTCTCTTGAATAAAATATTAACAAAGTTTATCTTGAAGTAACCTATAAAAGAAAAACCTAAGAAAAGCTACGCATTTTCTCTGATGAAACTGCTTAAGGACTGTTGCTATTGCAGCTCAGCATGGCATCCTTCTGTCCCAGTGGTTTTATACCGTGCAAGGCGGGCTCTGCTGCGGTACATGGCCACAGCGTTGTTCAGAGAGACACGGGCTCTAGCAGTTCGGGGGCAACGCTACACTATCGTGTGCAGCCTCCACTCAGGACAGCAACAGAGAAAGCCTTGAGTCCCGTTCCTTATTTCTTTTTTCAAAGAATCGAGTACAATGTGGCCTTCACTCTTGCCAGTTACACAAAAATTAGCTTCCTTATTCCCTGTGGATTCTCCTGGCACACAGAAGCTCTGGACTGGCCAAGGAAAACGTTCCATTAAGGAAAGCTGCACTTGGGAATGGGATAAAACCACTAGATTAATTTAATCTGCAAAACGGAATGGTATTAATCTGTTTATCCTGATTACATGCACGTACAAAAATCCTGTCTTCCAGTCTTTTCTGGGAGAATAAAGAAATAAAGGACAATTACCTTTATCAGAAAGAATAAGATGCTATAACATGATGAAAAAGCATAAACAAAGCCTTCAGCTCACCTGGTCTCTCTTTTGCCCATTCTGCGAACCACCATAGATTGCAATCGCAGGACCATGGGTTTCCGTGAAGGTAAATGCTCTCTAGCTCAGGCAGGTAGGAAAACATTTCTTGTGGTAGTGAAGCCAACACATTGTCAGACAAGTATATGTGCTTCATGAAGGATATTTTAAATATTTGGCTATAGCGCAAGGTGACAAAAGTATCTGGATGAAGCTGCTTAAGTAAATTTCCTTCCAAGTGGACCAACCTCAGTGATGTGAGTCCGTAGAAAACGTTGGGATTTACAAATTCAATTTTATTGTGGTCCATATGCAATCGTACCAAGCTCTTTAGACCATAAAAAACATCCTGCTGAAGTACTCTGACCTTGTTATAACTCATTTTTAAGACCTGTTGATGAAAAAGTAACATGTATAATGTTACTTTTTGTATATGTGTATAATATTAACCCATGTTATATTGTTATAAGACCCCTAACAAATTTTGATTGATGGTTACTCTGTGAAATGACAGTATTCACCAGACCACTAATGCGAGTGATGATTGGAAAAAAACTTGGTAGGAGGAATTCTTTTTAAATGCAATGTTAGTTGCAGGACTACAAGGATGCTTTCTTGTTCCAACAGTCCATCAGGGTGACACTTCTGCAGTCACATTTGCAAAAATGCAGTGATTAAAAAATAAAGCAGTGCTTATTTCTTATTCAAGAACTCCCAATTAAACCACACTTAGGAAAAGGGCAAGCAGAATTTGACCATAAACTGTGGTAGCGATTTTTGTTCCAGCCAGTGTTATGACAAAAATGCATGTAACAGTCTATTTTGTTTGATGTTTAACCAACAGAACTGCTAAGCGTGTTCCCAGTTTCAGGATTTGCGTCATGTGGGATGTGCACTTGCCAAACCTCAACTCTCAGGTGCCATTTTGTTGCTGACAGGTTAAAAGTCAAATTCGTAACTATGAGATAAACAAATCTGGCGTATTGCTGAAGTACCCAAGACAGCCCTTTTGTTGCTACTTTTCCTGTTAGAATTATACTGTTACAGTCATGAATTCTGTCTTTTGAAAATTAATGAGGAAAAAAAAGTACAAAATCACAATAACGTGCAAGGTTTTTTTTAGTTGCCAAATATAATTCTATTAAAACTCTCTATAATTGTGTTGCCATCTTGCTTGTTGATAAGGGAGGAAAAGCCTAGAGGACTCCATAAAGCTAATTTTGTTAAGTCCGTTGCAAGGAGGTAGCAAGCAAGCTTTCAGGCCCAGAACTACCCTTTATGAGGGTTAATGAAAGCTGAAGGTCTGTACGCTCCAAAGCTTGCCCGGTTTCTGCTTTTCCCTCCCACCCCCACACTCTAATTCTCTAAAACCAGTCATTGAGCCAATACTGTGTTTTCTGTCTGAACAGTTCAGGTCTTAGTTCATCATCAGTTCTTAGTTCATCACAGGTACAACATTATTACTTCTCTGTAGCAGTTAATAACAGCTCTAGATGGAAATTTCACCGAAGAATAAGTGTTACCTGTACATCGAAGTAGTTGGGAATGGTTGTTCCTAAATAATCATGTAAGTACTTCTTTATATATGAGTATCTACATGGCAGAGTGAGATACTGAGATAGCTCCAGAATCCCTGTATGACACCGTACATTTACTAATATTTAGAATATATGTAAATATAGGTAATATTTTATAAATAGGTAATATATCAGTTAAAGAACAAAACAGGTGGCATCAAATACTACATTTTAAAAGTCCACAAATATATTTTAAATTATAAAAGCAAGGAACTGTACTTTTTTTAAGAGCATTAAAATGTTTATATGTAGTATGTTCAGTTTCTGTTCAGTAGGAGCCTTTTTTGAATGAAGGATAGAAAGGGACAGGACTATACTGTACTGAAGGGAAAGGGAAATCTGGATGGAAAACAATCCTCAAAAAAATATAAAAATTGACTAAAAAGTTAACTAAAGACAAGTTTCCTACCCAGATGCAGTACTTGGAACTCTGCAATATTCCTCTCTCGTGTGAGAGAGTTTCAACTACAGTTGCCCGTTAAGATATTGCTGACAGATATCTACCAATGTGTTCATCACATTCTTTAAACTGTACCTGAACGCCCACCTGGGAAGGAAAGACATTTCCCATTAGGATACTGGATCTTGAAGGCCCTCATCTTTCACGTGCATACAATAAGAAACAGGAACCCAAAATGCTACAGACCGCTGGTCTGCTTCCATTTATCAGTATTTCTACTGCAGATTGTTTAAAAGGCATAGCAAAAATTAAGTTAGGTCATCTCCTACATTTAGTTCTTACCTGTAATGAATATAAATCACTGAACACCTTATCAGGGATTGTATTTATCTCATTGCTGTGCAGCATCAGTAACTCCAGTTTCTCCAGGCCAGAAAAATCTGTTTCCGTCAGTTTAAGCAAGCTGTTGTAACTGTAACAAACATTTCATCCCACACCTGGGTTTAGTCAGACAGCTAAACTTCACCAGTTTTAAAACAAACAAACAAAACCAAAACAAAAGAACAACTCTTTGGAAATGCATAAAGGCAGATAACGCTGCTGGTTGCTAAGATGGAATTTTAAGTCATTCCTTCATGTTAGCACAAAATTTGGTAACTTTTCCAGGGCAGCCTTCTGAAGACTATTCACAGTGGGTAGGGAAAATAACTGCAAAAATGTGCAGACAAGAATGCCAGTTTGGGGCTTCAATGTAGAAGAGCAAGGAGCTCCTGTAACGGTAGAGGTTGGTGATACATTGATGCCTCGTTCAGTCGAGGGCTTTCCCAACACTGCAGTATCACAGAGAGGTCCATGAACAAAAGAGAGCCTCCTCTGCCATCCACTGAGAACTAAGCAAAACCATAAACCAGGGGTCCAAAACCATAAACCAAACCCAAGGGTCCTGGGGCGTGACCTTCCTCCTGGGACCCGAATGACGACGGCTGTGCAAGGGCTATGGTGCAGGTGGGTTCTGCGGAGCGTCTTGCGGTCCCTCCCTGGTCCTTGGCTGGACTATGCTGACCGCCCTTTCCAGTTGTACATCTTGAGTTTTATTTCCGCTCCACAGGTGTTCAATGGTGCACACTACTTGTTAATGCGGACATAGCCTCAGCCTCCCCTCATTTCCCTGAGCGTACATACAGTATGGATAGTCTAGGCTGCATTTAAAGAGGGAACCAAGAATGAAACGGAGAGCCCTGTAAGCGAGAGCTGCACTGCTATAGAAGGTTTGACCATCGGGCGTATCTAAGTCTAGCCAGTGTGAGTATTGACAGTGGTGATGCTACACTATCCCAGAATTAGTAGGTGTTGTGTAAGCCTTGCAAATGCTGAGTACCTACTTTGCGATGTCTTTGACTTCGTGACTACTAGCACGCTTGCATGACCTGCTTAGCTAACGCCGGGACTCTTCTCATGCTGGAGTCACACCTCCTATGCCCCATGGTGACAAATAAATTGGATTAATTCACCAGGCAGATAGATGGCCTTTCCACAGCAGTAATGAATGTGTTTCAAACACATGTCCCACACCTCAGGTAACCCATAGTCCTCTAAAAGTACCGGTACTTAATTGTAAGACTTCATATACAGCACATCTGGACAACATTGACAAAATCAATGGAAGGAAAGGGCAGGCAGGAGTCAGGAGCTGGGATCTGGCTATGTTGCCTGGAAGCAGAAGGCAGATGAGGGGGAAGACTTCAGTGAAGACTTCCTTCTATGTTTTCTGCATACACATATGGATGATTGAAGGTTATGCATATCAAAAGTGATACAAGGATCAGTCAAATATTGCTGATTGCTCTCGTCATTTGATTGTATGGCAGAGGACACTTGCTGGAAACTGCATTAACGGGCCAGCCGAGCATGGGTATAATCTGCTCCCTGTTCCTTTTAACCACTCACAGAAGAGAACCATTTTGGAGGCTGAAATATTCTGACAAGTGTTATTTCCCATAAACTCGACAGATAAAAGCATAGATACTAGCAGTGTGTGACATTTGAAAGCATAGCAAAGTCTCTGAAGATTTTAATACACGTACTAATTTTCCAGCCCACTCTCTGAGCTCTGAACTATCTTTTCCCAGAAAGAATTCTATTTCAGACTCCTTCTGAGTTGCATGTTACAGATGCAAAATGTTCAGGTAATAAAAAAGAATTCATTCAAGCTCAAAGCTTTTTGAAGTTTTTACATGTCCTGTGATACATCCCCAAAATTTCCACTTAGCGTTGGTGGTCTCAGGCTTTCCTAGCTGTGACTGCAGCCACTTCTGAATACTGCAGAACATTAAGCTCTTAAGATTTATTTATTGCTGTGGTTAATTTTTAGCCCTAAATCTGGAAACTCTTAATTATTGCTTTGCAACGTGTTGAAAGGTAACTGGTCAGAATATTTAAAATCTTGATGTTAAACATACCCCAGATTGATGCGCTCCACGTTTGGAGGGATGTGCGGTGGGACGGCCGTGAAGTACCGGAACGTGCAGTGCACCTCAGTGGGGACGTAGCAGGCACAGAGCCTGGGACAGGCGATGCTGCCGGGGAGAGCAGCCAGGCAGGCACCCAGGAGGGTCCCCAGCCACCAGGGTCTGCCTCTGCTTATTGCTTTCATCCTGCAGGAAAATACTACGCTACCATCCTTCACAGCAAAAGCGAACGGATTCCTACAAGGAAAAGAAAACATACAAGCATTTATAGTGACATCCGTGTTGAGTTGCTCAGTTTTAAGCTGTAAGAAAAGAAGAATTTTGTAACTTGAAAGAAAAAACAACCCACGAAACAGACCCAAAACTCTTGGTTTTCCCCTCAGTATTTAGATCTGCGTAATGATCTAAAATGTTTGTCCTTTTAAAGAAATAGCCTCACAATTTCTTTGTCTTAGTGCGATGTGCCCCGTGAGTTGTTGCTTACAGGTAAAGTTTTAATTGTTGCAGGAAGCAAACGTGGAAAGTGTAGTTTTGGCTGTCGTTACCTCACGGCTCCGCTTGTGCGGAGTGTTTATAAATCTGCTAGCAATTTATCCTCGGGAAGGAACACGTCAGCTCCTTTCTTGCCAGTAATTATTCCAAGCAAAATTAACTAATTTCAAAGCCCGCGCGCAGAGCCGCCGTGCGGCGGGAGCGGCCCCGCGCCCCCGCCCGCCCCCGCCCCGCTTCTCCCGGGCCCCCGGCCGGGGACCGGCGCCCGGCTCCCCGCCGCCCGTCCCCACCTGCGCCCGGCAGCGGGGCCCGGGAGAAGCGGGGCGGCGGCACCCGGCGGCGGCGGAGCCCCGGCCTCGCCCCGCCCGCCCCTACCTGCGCGACCTCCTCGGCGGCGGCGGCGGCTCCCGCCGGCCGCAGTCCCCGGCGGGGCCGCTACCTCGGGGCAGAGCCGGGCGGGGAGAGTCCCGCCGCCGCCGCCGGCTCCTCCTCCCGGGAGGCGCCGCCGCGCTGGTGGGGGGCGCGGCGGGGGGCCGGGGCCGCCCCAGGAGCCGCGCTGCCGGCCCGCCCGTGCCCCCCGCGGCCGGCGCGGCTCGGGGCCAGGCGGGGAGAGGCGCCCGCCGCCGCCGCCGCCGCCCGGGGCGGACAGAGCCGCGCTCGGCGGTGCGGCGGGACCCGCCCCGCTCCCCCCCTGCCCGGGCACCGCCGCCCCGCCGGTGCCGCAGCGAGAGAGAATTGCAAAATAGCCAGCGTTTGCCTTCGTGGGGAGATTCGTGCGTGACCCCTCCGAAAAACTGGCTGGTGACGCTTTGAAACTACTGCTGGGTTTGCTTTTCGGGGAACGGTTTGTCTTCCTTTTTAGATCAAGTCCAGCTCCTTGCGTTTTGCTAAAGGGTGTTTGTAACAGTGTTACAAAGTAAAGTGTTAGTGTAGTATGAAACTACATACATACTGAAAGTGTGTGTTAGAAAAGGTTAGTAGATACTTTAACACGTGATTACCGGGCTCTCTATTAGCTCTTGAGCTGCTAAACTTTACATTTGTATTTTAACAGATGCTTTAATTAATGCCAAATTATTATATGCTTATGCAGTCAGAATTAGAAGTTAAACAGGAACCCTCTAAGCTGCAGGAAATTTCTAGTATATCACTGCTTGTAAAAAGTTAGAATTTAGGAACTTTGAGGAGAACCCTGGAAACATTCGAGGTGAGGTTGGACGGGGCTCTGAGCAACCTGGTCTGGTGGAAGATGTCCCTTCTCTTTCAGGACAAGATGAAATAGCTTCAAGCTGCACCAGTGAAAGTTTAGGTTGGATATTAGGAAAAATTTCTTCACTGAAAGAGTAGTCAGGCCCTGGCACAGGCTGCCCAGGGAAGTGGCTGAGTCCCCATCCCTGGAGACATTTAAAAGACGGGTAGATGTGGTGCTTGAGGACATGGTTTAGTGTCGGACTTGGCAGTGCTAGGTTAACGGTTGGACTTGATGATCTTAAGGGTCTTTTCCAACCTTAACAATTCTATGATTCTATGATTCATTGCAGGGGGGCTGGACTAGATGACCTTTAAAGGTCCCTTCCAACCCAACCCATTCTGTGATTCTGTGATTCTAAATGCATTGTCTGAATGGCACTGGAAGAAGCCCTATAGCTCCTTACTCCCCTCTCTGCCTCTTATTCCATGATATTACCTACCAACACCACCACATGTACCAGCATTGATGATTTTTGTCCAGCACCTGAATTTTTGCCACTAAGGCCCAAATGCACTTGGCACTCCTTGTCTCTGATTCTTTTCAGTTTTATATTCCTCAGAGATCAGTTGGTTGAACATGCAGCACATCAGTAATTGTGTTAATATGGCTGTTTACGGTCCAGCTACAAAGTTCTTTCTATCTGTGCACGGCAAACAGCAGCTGAGTTTAGGTACTTTGAGTGAGACACACAGATTATTCAGCTGTCACTCAGGTTTATGGTAGTTCTGCTTGTGTAACACATTTGTGACCCCATCTCTATGTTCCAAATTAGCAAAGAATCAGTATTGTTTCAGGAAACAAGCGCTTTAATGATGTCACATAAACCCCACAGTCTTTTGCAGAAATGCTCCTGTTTATCTGAAATATGATGCCTCAGGAATCATTGGCGATCGTTTTTGATATAGTTGCTAAACATCTTCCACCAAAAAAAAATGTCTATAAAGAATAGCTATGCCAAATAACAGAGCAAAGTCACTACAGCGTAACGCTCTGGGTAGGTTTGGACACACTAATAACCCGTTGCCGCTTTCTTACGGATAAATGTTCAGGCTGTCGTGTCTGTCGTAAATAAATCTGCCTAAGCAATTGCTAATAACGTCTTGCTACTGTTTTGCATATTGTCTGCTGTCGATTTAAAAGATAAGAAGAAGATTGGCTTCAAGTATAGAGAGAAATGAGAGGAAATCAATGTAATCCACATAACATAAATAATGCTGGAGTGTGCTTTTAGTGTGTACGGAAGTCCACAAGGAAGCGGACAATGCCTGGCAACTGACTTTACAGGAACCTTCAGACAAGATTGTCAGGTGTGCCTGGAACTGAGCTGGAATTTTCAGCCAGAATTTTTTTACTGAGATTTTGCACTTTCCACAGAACTGGTATTTTTCTTGGAGAAATGTTAATTTTGCCAAATGTTTCAGTTTTCTGTGAGGAAAGCCAAAGCATCTGAAGTCAGCATGAACCTGCTTACATCTGCCTCTGCACCACGGTGCCAAACAGAAGCTGTAGTATGGGTACCCAAGTATTCCTCTTTTCTCATCACCCTCGTTCTAGGACAAACCAAACCTGTTAGACTGTTTTGGTAAAAATATGTGAAGATCCCTGTTCTTGCAGAATGAAGAAAACTAATTAAGTGCTTCACATTTCTTTCTACACACTTGTTTCTACACACATATCAACAATAATTCTCTGGGAATGATATATTGAAAATAACATTTACAGTTATTCAGATGGCTTGTCACTTATTTCCATAGGTGGAGTGTACTATGCTATTATGATGATAGTCCTGTGTTTTGGTACATAAATCTGTCCTATTGTCATGGCTATACGAAGAAACTGAAACTACAGGTAGTCAAACATTGAAAAAAGCACCACCAATCTAACATCAGGTAAAACTTGCACATTTATGGAGTTTAAATAGGTGGCCTATGCCTGACCTGGATTAAGTGTCTCACCATTGCCTGTTTATCACAGTAGGCTGACAGTCTTGTTACGATGCTTTCTGAGGTTATCCTCAGAAAAAGTGGATTCTTTGCTAAAATCACAATGTTCTTCCAGAGGAAATAAGAAAAGGTTTTTGGAGTATCTGTGAGAGTCCCTTCTTGGCAGAGTTTATCTAAAGCCAGGAAGAAGGATTAAGCATATACAATGGGATTAATTTATTGGAATGCCAAAGTAACCCATATTAAGACTACGTGGAAAATTGAAAACACTTAATCCACAGCACGACAGTATTTTCCAATATTGACTGAACCTCACAATACTTGGGAAAAGGTAACTGTAAGAGTCAGATATTCTAGATTTGAGTGGACGCTGGGTGTGTTATTATTTAAGTCTGCTTAGGGTCACTATCAATTTTTCTTAAGATTAAAAATGAAAGCTGTAACAAGAAGAGAAACATGAACAATTTAGTATATTCTTGTATATGAACTCAAAATTACTTTTTTATTTTTTTTTTGCAGACATGAATATGTTACTGCAGTGGCTGGCTGTTAAATAATTCTCTATATTATTTTTTGGACTTATGTGATGACTGAACATCCTATTATGGGTTAATGCTGTGTTTTCTTTGCAAACAGCAAACATATAATTGGAGCAGTAATGGTAAGATAAAGCCTCAGAAATATCTTTTAAAGGTTCTAAAATTTTTCAGACAAATTCAAAATCAAACAAACAAGGAAGTGATCTAAGTGATCCATAAGGTGACTGCGTATGCTTAGTGAAGAACATCATGATGATCTGTACTTAAAAAATGAACATATTCTAAGATTGTGAAATATAACACCAACTATGGGAAGTTCAGGAAGTTGGTAGTAGCATGTGACGTTAAGTGTATGCCAGCTAGAACTTTACTTGAGATACCTACTGAGAACTTTACTTGTGATATCTACTGGATGACGTTCATTATCATCTCAGTGGTTGTCTTTGTGAAACACGCCGGTGGTCTTAGTTTGATTCAGCATGGGAGCTTATGTCAAGAAACACTAACCTGCTTGTACTACCTGGCACTTTGGTCTCAGAAAAAATAACAAAGCCTCGATTGAGCACTGGCACTAAATTATGTGGTGACACTTTTAGGTGCTACCCTGAGAACGAGGAAAAACTTGAGAGATTACACTATCCCTGGTTCTACTGAATTCTGTTCCCCTGAGCGGTAAAGAGAGGATTGCAGGGCTATCATTAGGCATATTTTCTAAATCTTAATTACAGTCTGAAGGGCAAAGGATGAATTGCTTTCATGAGTATTTTTTTTTCTACTAGATAACTGAGGTCAAGGCTTCTGGAGTGACACATTCCAATGTTGGGTTTTTTGTGGGTGTAAACATGAGGCAGAAGACATTTTTTAATGATTCGTACTAGTCTCTGTAATTTGTGGTAGAAAAGGGATTGAAGTTTCTTCTGAGAACATTTTCCAAAAACACATACTTGAAAATCTGTTTTAAAATAAAAAAATATTTTCAATGTACAATGTACCTTGTCAAAGTTTTAAGAAAAGGGTATTCATCTAGGGATACACTATGTGTATTGTAATTAAAAGCCAGCTCTTACTATGCTTCTGAGAAACAGAGTATTAAATTACAAAAAATACAAAGTTCTCCCTCCAGAAGGTTGCTGAAGAACATGTGGAATATTTTACATTATAATGTGGTTGTGATTTAATGGGGCTGCCTTATGGAAAATACAATGGTTATACAAACCCATGCTGATCTCTGTTTTGCTGGCAAATTCTGGCACATGTCTGATATTAAAAGACATTGCTTTAGATGGAATTCATTATTGGGGACAATCAAGGGATCTTTTTGTTAAGTGAAACTATATTTTGGCAAGAAAGTGTGGTTGAGTGTAAACTCAGTAGTGCTAAGAAGAGGAAAGCTGAATGAAGAAAGCACTTTCGAACTGGGTCTTCACAGTAAATTATACCTACCAAAAATGGAACACAATGTTTGTTCTTTAGCAGTTCAGTTCCTAATGTACATTTATATGATATAACCTAACTTTGCACAAGCAAGGAGGAAAGGCAGCGTTGCTCTACAACTCATTTGTATAGTTTTGTGTGCTTTTCGAAGCATACGTAATTCACAGTAGTCAGGTTACATTCATTAACATTATGTTTATGTTTGTTTCACTTTTGCTGGCATCATGCTTTTAGCCATGAAAGCAGCCAGCTGGCTTACCTGAGGAAGACCTGTATTTCAGGGGCAGCTGAGATGGCTGGCTGGGCAGCAAGGTAGTGGGAGGCACACCTGAAACCAGAGGGAGAGCGGGACACGTTTGCTGGTTGATTGGTAGGTGACTTGCGCAGAAGTGCATCAATATCTGTGGTAGCGCAAGGAAACAAACCAGCTCTCCTGAACCTTAGTTCAGTGTATTAGCGTAAAATTCATAGTTCCAAACTTCAATGCTGAGATCTTCATTCAGGCAGAAATACCATTCAAATCAAGTAGAAGTCTAGGCCCTGGAACTGAACACTGCTTAGTTTATTACGTATTTCAACATTAGTTACAACTCTGTACCCTTGAAGAAAGCCAGGCCTACGAAGTCAAATATGCACAGATTTTTCAAGTGCACACACTAATCTACCCTGTATTCGAGTTCATAATTTGGTGCTCTTATTTTGCTTTTCAATTTTTTTGTCTATGTTTTTAATGAGCATTTTCTTTTCCTTCTTCCTCAGCATGAAAAGTCAGTGCAAAATTACTCAAACTTCAGGGAATAAAGTCACAGAAAGCAAATGATGTATGGAAGGAATGATTCCTCATTTTTTTTTCTTGGAAAATGGGAATAGTCTTACTTTTCAAGCCGCAAATCTGCATCTGTAGTGGCCCACCCTGTTCGTAAGGCAGAATGCTAGTATTCCTGGTGTGGCAGCCGCAGAAACCAGTGCAGGGGAGCTGCACGTGTTCTGTGCACATCAGGAGTTGTTGCATAAGGCTTCTGTATCTTTAGGCGTACGATCAACTTCCTTCAAGCAAATTGTGATGGGGCTGAATCACAAAGCTGGGATCGCGAAGAAAATAGTGGCTGATCCCTTTATTTACAGGAGTCAAAAGAAATTACATTAAGAGGGCAGGACACAATTTTAAAGAACACCACACTGATGTGTTTTATGCATGAGTGTCAGCAAAAGATTTTCTTTTATGCAATTCTAATCTCAATTATGTACCTGTATTATGTACCTGTTTTTTGTTTGACAATGTTTGCTTTTTAATTTCTTCTTCCATTGCAGATAGTGGCCATTCCCTCCCACATGCGCACTGTTTCCTTGTGAGGCTGATCTGGCTGTTCTGCAGACCAGGTGTCTCAGTTCCTGTCACACAACATTACCACTCTGCCTCATTTTGTTCCTCCTTATGCTCTCCCTTCTCTCCATATTATGCCAGTTCTCCTTAAAGGCCCTTTGCAAAATGTTTTCATATTGTTCTTTTTCTTCACAGCTTCTTGCTGGCCAAATTCTTTTAACGTCTTCTGTGCCAATTCACTGTATGGTACCAGATCGTGTGCCTGATTGTGTCAGAATCAGATTGTCTTATTGTTTTCTTAAATAGGGAAGTAATAGCAAACAAAAGAAGATATTAAAATTTATGATAAAGCAGCATGTCAGCATCTCTTATCTGTGTAGGAATATGTTATTTTAAATTCACGTTGGAAAAAGAAAGGTAACAGGAATGTATGAGACCCAAATCTATCCAAGAATTTAATTGACTGTGAAGGACTTGCTTCACAGGGCACAAGGCTGCCCACTCATTTTTCTTTAATAGTCAGGCAGAAAGAGAAGGAATCTGTCAAAACTGACCAGATGACACATGCCCAGTGCTGGACTGAGGTGTCACCAAGCTCCTAGAGCCCCACAAAAACTATTTTCCTGTGAAAAAGTTATGGCTTCTACCATAGTTTAAGCACAGAAAACTCTGAAGATGTGACTTAGTGCCATTGCATTTACCAGAGTTTCTGAAGCATGAAAGAACAACTCTGAGATAAGAGAACAATCCAGTTCACATCTTCAGCAGTAAGTACTGCTACGTCTGGAAAGAAGTCCCTGTTGTTACCTGGTTCTCTGGAGCAGATGCTGCGTATACCCATGCCTCCTCCATGCACAACAAAATGAGCACCGAGTCTGAGTCCTGGGGTAAGGCTGTAAGCACAAAATTATGCAGCACTTTCAGGAAAATATTTCTAGTTTATCAGCTTGTCTTAACCTAACCTTATATGCTCCAAATTAAATCTTAAATATCTGGATCTTTTATGCAGAATTGAGTGTTCTGACAGTGCTTAACACTCAGAGCCAGAACCAGACTGGTATCTTACATTTCAGTGTGGTATTTCCAAGGTACTCTTCAGAGCTATAGTTCTCAGCTTCTGAGGCTGAGTGCTTAAGAAATTAAGTAAACTGTGCTTGAGTGAGCATGCAGAAAATTCTGCTGTAATATGCAATATGTTCAGGTTCTCAGCCATTAGGGCAAAGTTTACATTGACTTACAGTGTCTTAACTTACACAGTAAGTCAAAGTAGCACATCTTGAGGTAGTCTTAACTGGTTTTCTAAAGCAATTAGGCAGTTTTTAGATGTGATCACAGTACCTCCAGTGCAATAAAGAACTCTGGCATCTGATTGAAGCTTGTGATATAAATCAGTTTCTTCAAATCAACTTTAAAGCGAGTGATCTCCTTTGCCAGACTGAAATATAGGTTACTAACAGGGCAACTAACATAATCATAGAATCATAGAATCGTTAAGGTTGGAAAAGACCTTTAAGATCATCGAGTCCAACCGTTAACCTATCACTGCCAAGCCCACCACTAAACCATGTCCTCAAGCACCACATCTACCCGTCTTTTAAATACCTCCAGGGATGGGGACTCAACCACTTCCCTGGGCAGCCTGTGCCAGGGCCTGACTGCCCTCGTACTATAAGTACGATATATCATACTATAAGTACGATAAGGTTTTGTTAAGGGCTCAGTGGGTTGTTGGACAGCCTTTAAAAGGATTACATGACACTCTGAGTGCCTTGTTGGGAATTTTTAAAATAGCACACTTAGATACAGTTCTTCTGTGGCTCAAGGCCATAGTCAGGCGCTTAGATTCCATTGTAATGAATCAGACAAGCTACCAGGAAAGCATCAATTGATTCTGAAAACACATTCAGTGGTTTTGAGTTGCTAGTGTATTTATGCAAATATTAATATGGAGACTATATCAGTCACATCTGCTTTATGCAATGCAGTGCTGTATACTGCTCTTCAAGAAACCAAGCAGTACATCAGGAATATACGTAAAGAGGACTGAGATTCTCTCACGCGTATAAGCAAACACATTCAGGCATACAGCCCGAACCTTGGTGTTTTAGTATGGAACTCTGATAAAGCTTAAATAAATTTTTCTGCTTATGTAGAAAGAACAAGGCAGCTGGTCATAGGAAAAGAAATTCCTCTCCCGTTTCCCAGGGGCAAAACCTCAAGGCAGTAATCCCATCAGAGTTCAGTTTTACTCCTGTAGAAATTAATGGCCTTGTTAACTTTCAGAAGTGCATGACTGACTTCCTAATGCACCTTGCATTTACTGGTCCTGTGTCCGCTCTTACTTCTCTGTTACTGCTTAAAAGAAGTTTAGCTGATTTCAGTGAAACTACAGCAATGTAAAAATCTTACAATGAGACAATAAGGCTCTTTCATATACTGTTGAGTCTGTATAGCAATAGAGAATAGCATCCTGAGTAAAACAAGCTGTTTCGCAGTTATCAACAACTACACTAAAAAGCTGGTCTTTTTAAATATCTTCTGCATTGTGACAGGTATTGCCAGTTAGCGTCTTACCACAGAAAACAAATTAAATTGATGCAGATTTTGCCCGGGCAGATTGCTAGAACCAGTTGAGGTAAAAAGCTCTCTTTTTGATGTGGAAGTTATCACCTCCTGGCATCCATGTTGATTCTTCTCAGCTCTTTAAGATGCTTTGGAAAATGTTAAACAGTGTCAGTTGTGGGTGCTGCCCGTCACGGGGAGCGCTGGCTTTGTGCTGAGTGCTAATTGCAGACAGAAAAAATGAGCTTCTCAGGTGGGAATGAAATACGGCATTCCCTGAACGTGTCTCCCAGCTGCCAGGTACAGACGCTTTCCTGCTCCTCGCAGGGCTGCGGGGCCTGGAGGGAGGAACGTGAGCAGGGAGCGCGGCTGCCCGCCTCTGAAGACAGATGCGTGCTGTCCTCCGGTTCCTACAGAAACACTCTTCTGGGTGTGTGAAAAGTGCTTTGTGTCCTGAGAAAGGGTCTGAGGAAGGGTACGGGATTATGGTTTTAATATAGTAATGAAAGTAAAATTGTGAAGATAGAATCATAGAATCATTAAGGTTGGAAAGGACCTCTGAGATCATCGAGTCCAACCGCTGAGCTAACTGCCTGGTCCACCTCTAAACCATGTCCCTAAGCACCACATCCACATGTTTTTTGAATACTTCCAGGGACTGTGATTGCACCACTGCCCTGGGCAGTCTGCTCCAATGCCTGACCACTCTCTCCGTGAAGAAATTTTTCCTAATATCCAATCTAAACCTCCCCTGGCGCAACTTGAGGCCATTCCCTCTTGTCCTGTCATTTGTTACCTGGGAGAAGACACCGACCCCCACCTCGCTACAGCCTCCTTTCAGGTAGTTGTAGAGAGTGATAAGGTCTCCCCTCAGCCTCCTCTTCTCCAGGCTGAACACCCCCAGCTCCCCCAGCCGCTCCCCATAAGCCTTGTGCTCCAGACCCTTCACCAGCTTCGCTGCCCTTCTCTGGACATGCTCCAGCACATATGATGCTACCAGATGGACTCAGGTGTTTTAATTCACAGTTCTGTTCCAAAAGTCATGGCCACAAAATTAACGTAAACCTAAAATTAAATTAATGTAAAATTCTGCATTTACATTTGCTTTCTCCACACGATCCTCGGCAGAAGGGCCGGTCCCTGTCAGCAGTGCTGTCCAGGCCCCGAGGGCACCGACAGGCCTCACCAGGGCCTGCCCCACCCTGCCCACCATGCTGCCTCCATTTCAGCGGGCCGTGGCCCAGGCTGGGCCTCAGGCGGGCTGGCCCCGGCCCCAGCCCCGTCCTCATCCTTGCCCTTGCCTGCTGGTCGCTGGCCCAGCCTGCTGCACTGCCCATCCATGGAGCACATGGCTGTCCCATCCCGTCCTGTCCCGAGTGGTGGCCCCGCGGCCGCGGAGCTCTGTGCTCCGGCTTTCTTTTGTTCTTCTTGTGTACCCTTCTGACCGGTGAGCATCTCAGATGTGCGGTCAGGAGGTAATTAATCTTTTCTGGTTGGGATGGGCTGTTTACTGATGTCTGCACTGGGTCTGAGCAGCCAGGGACTCCCACTGGCCGCTGCTTTTGAACTCCGTCCAGCTCAGATGACATGGGGCCCGATAAATCATCCACAGTATTGGCAGCCACATCAAAAGCTCCTGCTCGGTGCATTTAATACAGGCACGCAGATAATAACCTATTTAGTTGAGAAAGAGGTATTTTCTTGCCTTGTGAAAAGCTGTAACATCTTTCTCTTTCACCTGGGTAGTTATTCGAGGTGGGCATGAAGAGAGGGATCATCTGTCACTTGAGCTTAGAGGAAAAGCTTGTTTAAAACACTGTGTGCCTCAGGAAAATCTGCTATCCTCATTACTGGAGCATATCCTCAAACAGGGTAATTACATGTTTGATCTACAATGACACGTACAATCAGTAGTTCCTGTGCTTTCAGTGGGATCTTTAATCTCCTTTCAGACCACCTCGCAAGCAGAGATGTTAACCTGCAAATCTACTCAAGCAGCAGATGAACTGAAACACAGATAAAGTAGTATTGCAGGTGTAGACTGGATGTTTTCAATGCTCATCTCAAACATTGGCTAGAGTGTTTTTTAATGGTTTTAATTGCAAAAGCGGTATTGAAATCAGATTTTGAAGGTCTCTGTGTTGCATTCTGAAGGTATATTGTGAGGATGCTTCATCTGGCATGTCATTGTTTCTTGATGGCCACTATACATTATGAATCTACATGCAGAGGACAAGGCAGCAAGTTTTCTGGTTATTTGTGTTATTAAGGGCACGAGGATGACTGATAGAATTGGTTTAATTTAATTTAAATTTGAAGAAGCAGCTGTAATGTCTTGTTTACTTGCTTTGGAAAGGAATACTTTAGCAGTGTACAGTGTAAACAAGCTACCAGGATGAATGCAAGATTAGATCTAGCGTCTTGGGAAACTTTAGGGGCCTTGGTTGTAAGAGAGGGCAAGATAGCTATGCTGATACAAAAAGGTTAGTCAAATTCAGTGAGTGTAGATCACGGAAAGCTATGCCTTAGTACATAGATAACCACCTGAAGACTCTTTAAGTCAGTTCAAGGTCAATCTCTGGATCATGCTGGTGTTTGACTTGGTGGATGACCATTACCAGGGAAAGAGCGCTCTTGCAGTTCTTGTCTTAGTTCCCAGTGTGGTGGTCCATTGCAGTAGATCGTTTAGTGCACTTGCCTTTGAACAGAAACAAAGGCCAGGCTGCTGTCAAACACACTCCTGTGGGTTCAGCATTGCCACTGCAAGTCATTGTCAGGACAATGTAAGGGACAGCTATAATAAAATGCTCATGAACAGTGGGCTATTCTTTTCTTTTGAAAAATTAAACTAAGCTTGAATCTGTAACAATCACAACATGCCTACGTACCAATTTTTGTGCTAATTCATAGGCTGAATATCCTGCACTCTTGCCAGTTGAATAGTGTCCTCCTTTTATCTAAGCTTATAGTCATTCTTTCCTTCTCCTGTTACCTGATACTGATGGAGTCGCATAAGTCTGGATTTTTTTTTTTTTGTGTTGTGAATTACAGAGACAATGCTTTGTTGAAGTTGGTAAGGCTTTCGATGCTGAATGCTTGTGGGTTGGATTCTGGAGGGTAGGAAGATTTGGTGCATATGTTAGACAACAGTTTTGGTTCCTCAGGCTGCTGTCAGTGCTCATTTTTTAGACTGATGGACAGTGGAGGATGGTCACTGTACTGGAGCTCTACAGGGGGGACAAATTCACTGGTGCCCTTCCTTTACTCTGCATCTGTTCCACAGAAAGGCTCTCATGGCAGCCAGTGAAACTAACTGCTTTCCAGCAATGCTGAACTGTGACTGCCTTAATAAAAAATAAAACATGAGAAGAACCAAAAAGTTGGATGAACATAGCTTTATAAAATGTGAACAAAATTAGCTACACAAACAGAAGTAGGTAAATATTGCAGCACTGAGTCTTTTGCATTTTGTAAGTCTCTAGGCCTTGTAAATATTCTGGGGTTTCCCTCCCCACCCCCCAGCTTTAAAAACTGACCTTGAAATTGGAGACTTTCCATTTAGAGTACTTTCTTTTGTAGATGGTTTCTGCTAAATTGTCAGGGTCTGAGTGAATCTGTTTAATCCCAAATGCCAATCTTACTACTCTACTTATAAAATAACCACATGGGTCAGAAATTCTACAACCAAGCTTCAATTGATCTAAGTGACTTGCAATTTCTCCCATGATATTGTTTGATCTGAAGCAAAGAAATATATTACAAAACTCCTGTATGTGAAGTTATAAAAAAAAAGTTATGCTAAAAGTATGCAGAAACTTTTCTGTTTATGCATCTCCACAAAATTAGTCGGGTGCCTTTAAATAAGGGATTTAACTCCCCTGGTTGTTTTGATATGAGCAGTTCATATATTAAAAAACAACAACAAACAATAAACTAACCCTAATTGTATCTTCTCATACCCTACCAGTAAATTTGCCATGAATCAATAGCTTTGATTAATGTGTGAGGTGCAAAAACGTTTGTATAGTTCGCAGAAAGCACGACTGAGGTTTGAATTTTTATTTTGAAAGATTAACCTGTTTTCCCCTGAATATACCAACTCACCAGCAGCTTTGTTTTGGTTTTATTTGCTTCTTGCTGAATGTGACCCGTGTGGTTTAAAATACATGTATTTGCAAATAGTTTGCAAATTGAGAAATCTTGTGAGGTTAAAGGATCAGTCTCCATTCTTCTGGAGCCACTACAGGTTTTTTTTGGACAGAGTGACATTTCTGTTGTTAAAGCTCTGTTCTCTCCTAGCGTGCACATCTCCTGAGTCTCTTGGCTCGCAGAGGCCAACGCACTTTAAAGAATTTCATGTGTCATGATGGGAGCTGAGGATAGTGGGCATGATGTGAAGTCAAACCTGTGAGTTTTCCAAGATAAGCCTTTCCCTCAAGTTCTTTGCCTGATTAGATTCCTGTTCTCGACTTCTGTCAAAACCAGCTGGGGTATTTCCACTGTCTTCTGTGTACTTTGGGGTACACCTGTGTACTTTGGGTTGGAACTGAAAGTCCTAAACTTAGACTACCAAGTATGATATTTTAGAAATTACTACCTATAAATGTGGTCATTGTGAATTGAGAGTACTTCACCACCAGGAGGCATGCAGCACCTGCTGGGCAGTAGATAACAGCTCCTGGAGATAGCAAGTAGTTAAAATCAGTTAAAAAGAAAGCATGATGCTTTATTTCTTTTATTTATCATGATGCTCTGGGTAAAGCTGTACTTCATTACACTGTAAGATGAACTAATAAAATGATGTGATCACAGTTCCTCTGATCAAAAATGGCGTGAAAATATATATATATATATATGACTCAATAGATTATCTTTAATGATGTAATGTATCAGTGGGAATTGAATAGCATAATTGTTTAATAGCTGATACAATCTTTAACCATTTGACAATTGCTAATTATAATTAGCCAGTGTCTTAGGTAAACATAAGTGAGTCCAAAGGGCAGTGTGTTGTTACTTACAAATCTATAAGCCTACGTAACCTAGAGGTATAGTGCGGTGGTTAAAGGAAGGTGTTCTGGCAGTTCATTAAGGAGAATCCTAAAACTTACCTACCAGCCAGTTGAAAACAAACAAAAAGCTGATACATGCCACGGATAATTTTTGCTTGTGATGAAGTAAGAATTTGCCATTTTCTGAAGGTGTGAAAAAACAAACAAAAAACCCCTCACCAAAACAAACAAACAAACAAACCCCCCAACCCTCCACCCAAACAAGCAAACAGATATGTCTGGGTAAAAGAAACAAGGCATGGTTGTTTATTTCTAAGCTATAGATGAGAGTATGTTTCTGAATTATATTATGTTTTATTTCCCAGTTACAATTAAATTAAAATTTTAAAAGTGGTCTGCTTTAAAGTCATATATGCTAGCTTTTCAGGTCTCAACTACAGCCTTTCTTCTGCACAGCTGATAGGTTTTGCTCTCAATTTGTCAGCATTTTAATTAGCCAGAGAACTTCATGATTTTCAGCTGTTAGAAGGGTGAGTCACACTGGGCCTAATGGTTTGCACACAAACCTACAGGGGATTATTTAAAGGTAAGCATAGGTTCAGACCTTTTGTTTGGCAAGAGCTAGTGTTGTTCTGTGCTCTGTTCAATTAAATAGTTTTGAGGCTTATGATTGAAGACCAGTGGTAGCAGGACATAAGAAGTTGTATAAATGTAGGAGTTCTTATATGGCTCTTTTGAAGTCGAGGTCAACACTAGAAAATTAGAGGCTTTTTCTGGGTTGAAATATGGTGAGGAGGGAAGAGATTACCTTTTCTACAGGTAAGAAAGCCTGAGCGCTATACCAGAATATACTTGTTGATAATTTAGGAAGTAAGAATGCTTTTACCTTTATTATTTATTATTTTACTTGCTGAACTTGCCATGGTGGGTTGCATAAAATCCAAAGTATACTTTCCTGTGCAAGTTTAGCTTCTATTAGAAGGCTTTTCTGTTATAGCTATACCAGCAAACAGTTAGTAAATGTTTGGGACTGAGTATGCTAAATGAAGTAATGTTGGTGTTGGTCTTGTGGAGAACTTGCATCAATAAGCCGATTAAGAAGGCAGGGGGAATGCTCACTTGGTGTGACTTTTTAAAACCTTTAACTTTAAGTAATTGAATCATTTCTATCTTGAATAGCATCTGAAAAGTCATTTGGGAGGAGAAAACTGTGAAAGTGTGATATGGATTTTAAAAAGTGAGAAGTGGAGAGTTTAAACTTGTCATTTTCTCCTTTTTCTCCATTTGTATGTTCAGCAGAGTGAGTCTCAATTGTTTTCAAGTATAAAATGCCTAATTAAAAATACTTAACAAAATTTTAATTCTCCTAATAAGGTCATGAGGTTATAGCTAGATAATGATTTCTGTGTGTCTCTTCTGCTACTTTTGTCTTAATAATTTTGTCCTGTGGCTTCTTTAATGGTACACAGTGACTGTTGTGTAGCTGTTGTCTTTCTGAGGCTCTTGTAATAGCTCTCTCCTATGACAAAATTAAATGAGAAATGACTGGCCTGCTTTGAACTCTGCTTTGAATGTATTCTAGTTCAACATTTAAATAATGCTAAAGCTATGTTGTTGTTTATTAGATTTAACATGTTTATCTTGTGTTCTGGTTTAAAATGGATTACCACAGGGAAAATCAAGGTCTCTTCCAAATATGACTTTACAAACATCTCAAGATGAGATTTCTGAAGTCTGTGTTGTTTACTTATGTTGTAGCATTGAATAATACTGTGCAGTTTCTTTTTCTGTGTCCTACAAAATAGTTGTCCAGATTGTGTTTAATCTAGTACTTGTACAGAAAAGTATGCAAACTATTATACAAACAAAACATAACTCTGCAATTAAAAAAAAATGAAGTTTTCATTTTTAACTGTAATGGTAGAAATGTCTGAAGTCTGATGAAGTGTTTAAATAAGTTCAGTGTAACACTGGGCCACAATTCAAGTATCATATCTCGAGGAGAGGTGGCCTTGATAGTACGTGAGGTGGGATGTACAGGAGCGTGCATGACTGAACTTGCATTAACAATGATGAGGTCATCTGTGTAATTCCCAATAAATTCAGTAAAGGTGATGGTTAAAAGCCTCTGCTTCTTGTATTGTGCTATGGACTTGATGATTAAAAGGAAAGGTGGGAATTTGGAAATAATTATATGACTAAAGGTGTTTCAAGAAAATTTTGAGCTTTATTTCAGTGGGGTGGCTCTGAGCTATGGATCTGTTGGCAAGTGCATAGATCTAGGTTCCTTGGGCCCAGAAGTTCATAAGAACTTGTTTTTATCACTAGAGTGAACTCCACTCCAATTCCACGAATCTAGAGTCCAATCTGATACATCCAAAGAAGTTTATAGACTTATATTTGTAATAGCATTTATTTACCCGGGGAATACTTTTTTGGTGGCTGGCATTACTTTGTCTAAACCAGATGTGAAATGGGATTTTGCCCATCGGTGGGCTGTTAGCTTTTTTCTTGTGCGAGCTGGCTCCATCAGCTCTGACTTCCGTGGATGTTTGTTGGGGTAAGGGGGAACCGAGGGGGAAATGCCATTGTTATGCCAGCTCTTCTGGAATAGCTTGCTGATCCTGAGCTTAATGAATGAGATTGGGCACCCTTCAGCAGTGCTAGATGGAACAAAAGATTTTTGTATTGGCATATATGTAAGGCAAGAACAGACTGGTGGAGGACAGAGCGTTTCCTTGCTGGTTTCCTAAGTGACTGCTATTATGTTTCATTTGTTTTGGAAATGTGCTGTATATTTCAGACTTAACTGTATGTTTCTGTTGGTTTGTGTCAGAACTGTAAGTCAGTTCGAATGACCTTTCCATTACTAAATGTAATATACTCTCCAAGGATGAATGTTGAGAACTATTCCAAAACACAGTTTTCTTCCATAAACACCTCTTATAGAATATCAGACTGCTGTGCTAAAAGTCAAGAGATTTGAGGCTTTCATACAGATCAAAATACAATAAACCTATATTTATTTATCCTACACCTTACTCCTACTTCTTGTCTCCCTGTTGCTGTCGGCATAACCCTTAATGCAAATTCCCGTCCTTTCGGGGAGCAGCAGGGAAGGTGCAGTGTGCTGGGACAGGCCCTGGTGCTGCACCGCTGCCGGGAGCGCTGTGGCAGCTCCTTGGTGCCGGCACTGGCACCGTGGGGCAGCGGTGGGTGCAGGAGGGCAGGGGAAGCACAGCTCTCCTCGCCCGCAGCCCCTGCCCAGCTGCTGGGGAGCACTGCTGCAGGTGAGGCTTCTCGGGCTGGGTGGCATTTCTGCGGGCAGGAGGTGCCGCAGGGTCCACCGGGATGCCTGGGGCAAGCAGGGATCTCTGGTGAGGAGGCTCTGAGCTTCAGGATCCCTTACATTCGGCCCAGCATAAACTGGTTTTATTTATTAGTATTCTATTAGGGATGTGGAATAGAGAGAGCATTTGGAAGCAACTTGACAGCTGCTAAAATAAATGTGCTTTTCTGTTTATTCCTTGGCTTGCATTCTGAAATTAAATAGTGATGCATTACAAATCTAAAACTTAGTCTGTCTTACTAAGTATTTAATTGAATACAGTTCAAAATCAAAAGCATGACCTCCTTTTTTTGTTGCACTAGGAAGAAATAATGACTTTAAAGAGGCTGGCTATATTTAACACTGTGTATGAATCTGAACTGCTGGAATATGTGATTTTACTTTTTAGTGAAAAAAAAATTAAGTCAGTCAGTAGCTAAATCGTATTTACTAACCTGACACAGACAAATTCCAGATGATCAATGTGGCATTTTTTAAAAGGCATGTCTTCATTCATAATGCAGCCTATAAACCATAAGCTTACTGGGTAGATATTCAATATTTTGTTTTTCCATTTCACGTTGTGTCTGTTATGTATCTCACAAGAGTAACCACTGCTAAGGAACCTGTCGTTCTGGGAGCTGGTTTCACTGGTGGAGCAAGGAAGGGCAGGACCTGGGTGTGAAGGCAGGGCATCTGGTTGGGGCTGGGTGGGCAGCGGGGAAGGGTCTGGAATGGGAACTTACAGGAGAGAGTAAGGGGGTTCCTCCACCCTCTGTGCATCTTTCAGTGGCGTGTAGATGCTTTTTTTGACATGGGGAGGAAGGGATTGAGTTTTGTGTTAAAAAAGCTGTGAAGATGATGGAGGGTGAAGGAAGAACTAAGCAAAACTGTGCCTCAAGAGCAGGAGATGGAAGCAGAACAAACAGCAAACAAAAAGTGCAGTAGCAGCAGGATACCATACTTGCTCAGTCGCTGTTTTAACTTTCCCAGAAATGTTGAAATGGATGTTCCTGAGCTTGGCTCCCTCTTGTCTGTGTTCAGGGCTCCTCAATCCCGAGGTCTGGTGTGTTCAAAGGCCCGCCTGCCTCTCCTGCAGGGAAGCAGCACTCGTGGCCAAACCACCGCTTCCTCCGCTGTGGCGTGGGCTGCAGCAGGCTGGAGGGGGTCTGCAGGCTCTGCAGCTCGCCTTGCCACTGGAGGGCCAGCCAGAGCGTGGGGCCAGCAAACAGGCGAGGGCAGGACCATGGCATGTACTGCGGGTTTCAATACTGCCACTGGCAAACTTGCCATATTGTGCTTTTGTGATACAGGCTAACTACTGAATGTATGTCTGCATTACAAATTGCATGTCCTTGTAAAGGCTTTTAAATGGCATTTACAGGAATTCAAATTTAAAAATCTATTCACTTTCTAAAGGTTTTGTTCCTCTTTGTCATATGTAATTGTGCATATTTCTCAGCCCTGAGAAACAAAGGATGTAAGATTAGTTAACATGTGAACAGAGGGATAAGTTATACATGCAAGGGTCTGCTTCATAGAATTATAGAATTGTTTAGGTTGGAAAAGACCCTTAAGATCATCAAGTCCAATCATTAACCTAGCACTGCCAAGTCCACCACTAAACCATGTCCCTGAGCACCACATCTACCCGTCTTTTAAATACCTCCAGGGATGGGGACTCAACCACTTCCCTGGGCAACCTGTTCCAGTGTCTGACAGCCTTTTTGGTGAGGAAATCCACCCGAGGATACTGAGGGAGCTGGCGGAGGAGCTTGCCAAGCCACTCTGTCATTTATCAGCAGTCCTGGTCAACTGGGGAGGTCCCAGGTGACTGGAAGTTAGCTAATGTGACACCCATCTTCAAGAAGGGTCAGAAGGAGGATCGGGGGAACTACAGGCCTGTCAGCCTGACCTCAGTGCCAGGGAAGGTCATGGAACAGATCATCCTGAGTGCCATTATGTGGCATGTGCGGGACAACCGGGGGATCAGGCTCAGCCAGCATGGGTTTATGAAAGGCAGGTCCTGCTTCACTAACCTGGTCTCCTTCTATGACAAGGTGACCCGCTTAGTGGATGAGGGGAAGGCTGTGGATGTTGTATACTTCGACTTCAGTAAGGCCTTTGACACTGTCTCCCACAGCATTCTCCTGCAGAAGCTGGCTGCTCATGGCTTGGACAAGTGCACTCTGCGCTGGGTTAAAAACTGGCTGGACGAGAGGAAATGGCCTCAAGCTGCACCAGGGCAGGTTTAGGTTGGATATTAGGAAAAACTTCTTTACTGAAAGAGTAGTCAGGCATTGGAGCAGCCTGCCCAGGGAAGTGGTTGAGTCTCCATCCCTGGAGGTATTTAAAAGCCGAGTAGATGTGGTGCTTGAGGACATGGTTTAGCGGTGGACTTGGCGGTGGTAGGTTAACGGTTGGACTTGATGATCTTAAGGGTCTTTTCCAACCTTAACAATTCTAGGAAATTTTTCCTTATATCCAGCCTCAACCTTCCCTGGTGCAACCTGAGGTAATTTCCTCTTGTCCTATCCCTTGTTACTTGGGAGAAGAGACCGACCCCCACCTCGCTACAGCCTCCTTTCAGGTAGTTGTAGAGAGTGATAAGGTCTCCCCTCAGCCTCCTCTTCTCCAGGCTAAACAACCCCAGCTCCCTCAGCTGCTCCTCACAGGACTTGTGCTCCAGACCCTTCACCAGCTTCGTTGCCCTTTTTTGGACACGCTCCAGCACCTCAGTGTCATTTTTGTAGTGAGGGGCCCAAAGCTGCACACAGGATTCAAGGTGCGGCCTCACCGGTGCCGAGTACAGGGGGACGATCACCAACCTGGTCCTGCTGGCCATGCTATTTCTGATACAAGCCAGGATGCTATTGACCCTCTTGGCCACCTGGGCACATTGGTGGCTCATGTTCAGCTGGCTGTTGACCAGCACCCCAAGGTCCTTTTCCACCAGGCAGCTCTCCAGCCACTCTTCCCCATGCCTCTGGCATTGCCTGGGGTTGTTGTGACCCAAGTGCAGGACCCGGCACTGAGCCTTGTTGAACCTCACACAGTTGGCCTCAGCCCATCGACCCAGCCTGTCCAGGTCCCTCTGCAGAGCCTTCCTGCCCTCCAGCAGATCAACACTCCTGCCCAACTTGGTGTGTCTGCAAACTTACTGAGGATGCACTCAATCCCCTCATCCAGATGATCGATAAAGATATTAAACAGAACTGGCCCCAGTACTGAGCCCTGGGGAACACCACTTGTGTCTGGCTGCCAACTGGATTTAACTCCTTTCACCATAACTCTTTGGGCCCAGCCATCCAGCGAATTTTCTACTCGGCAAAGAGTACGCCTGTCCAAGCCATGAGCAGCCAGTTTCTCCAGGAGAATGCTGTGGGAAATGGTGTCAAAGGCCTTACTAAAGTCCAAGTAGACAAGATCCTTTCCCTCATCCACTAAGCGGGTCACCTTGTCATAGAAGGAGGTCAGATTAGTCAAGCAGGACCTGCCTTCCATAAACCCATGCTGACTGGGCCTGATCCCCTGGTTGTCCTGTACATGCTGCATGATGGCACTCAGGATGATCTGCTCCAAAACCTCCCCCAGTGCCGAGGTCAGGCTGACAGGCCTGTAGTTCCCTGGATCCTCCTTCCAGCCCTTTTTGTAGACAGGAGTCACATTTGCTAACCTCCAGTCAACTGGGATCTCCCTGGTTAGCCAGGACTGCTGATAAATGATTGAAAGCACTCGCATGGCAAGAAGGTTCCCAGTGTGTGATAGGTCAGTGTGGTTCTTCAGATGCGTGTGGTTTGCAGAGGGGATGAGGAAGACACCCACACATCTGGGCTTTGCCAAGAGTCTGGCCAAAACAGCACAACCGCTGTCCCGGTGTCTGCAGGCAACAGGAGGAGTTAGTAAATGCCTGGTAACCCTTCGCTTTGCACTGCTTTAGCTATAGGTGCAACAGAGACTTTAAGCTCTATGTAGGAAAAAAAATACAAATTACACTTTGTCCTGTTCCAGTGGCAGTCAACAGTAAACTCAGTATGAGTAGAAATGCATGTGTTATTTTACTTCCAAATGAATAGCACTTTGCTTTACTATTGTCCTTTATTCCCTTCCCTAGTAAACCTTTCATAAGGGGTGCACACAGTTTTTAATTACTGTTTTCTTTTGGTTTTTAGCATTCTGTGGCTAAACCCGTTTTTTAAAAGAAAAAAAAAAAGAAATTGGATGATGAATGTTATAGACTCCATCTAGATTAAGGAATCTTACAATTTTTTAAATTATTTTAGCACCTTATCTGAAATCTGATTAGTAGCTTGCGTTTCTGAAACAAGCTATACTAGGCTTTGCCATATGTCTCGCTCAAGGTAGTTCAGTGCTGATGCCAGCCACTGAGAAAATTTATTTTGCTTGAGTCGGAAAGGTTATTTACTGGTGTCGTCATGAGGAGGCCTTTGTACAAGGAGCGTGTGTGGGCTTCTCAAGCAGGGAAGTTCTTACAGAAATATCTTAGGCTTTCTGTCCGCCCCTGAAGGTGAAGCAGTGCCCGTTTAGTGACGTCTCAGTGGTGGCTGCCGGGTTGCAGGGGCAGCGTCCCCGGCACTGCCACTGGCAGGAGCTGTCTGCTGCAGCCTGGACCCCACCGTGGTCATGGGGCCACTGTGTTCACCACCAAATGCTTGGCAGCAATTGCTGCCAGCCTGCTGGTGAGCAGACCTGCGCTGCCCTCTGCTTTCACTGAAGGCTTGACTTGCCTCCCGCTGGGCTGTTGTGCTGCTATGAGAGGCTCTTGAAAGAGCCAGTTTGGCCCAAAAACCTGCGTCAGTGCAGCTTTGTATGAGAGAAACTCACAAGCTTTTCAATCAGCATGGTTGACTCTTGCGTGACAAGTTAGTAGCTTACTGCTGGTCTCCTTTGGATCTGGCAGCAGAGCTGTTAGCTGGCTCCTGTCTTTGCTTCTGCACTCCCGTCAGCAGAGGAAGGACCATGCCAACGGCTGCTCTTGCTCTCTGGGGTCTGTGCTTCCCAAAGCCGGCATGCAGCCTCGGCTCAGGACTGCAGCCCGAGTGGGCTATGGGGAGCCTGACCTCTTGGGTTTGGTTTTGTCCTGGAACAGTGAACGGTGTGTGCTGCTGGCACGCGGTGCTCCCGGGGCCTCGGCCAGAGGCACGGAGCCGTGGCTTCACCGCGGATGGTGGGTAGGGCATCTCCAGACAGCGGCATACGACTGACATGGAGTCAGGTACCCAGCACAGGAGAAGCGGGCGCTGGTGGTGTGGCCAGTCCTCATGCTCGGACGCAGGCAGTTGCATCTCTCGTGGTGGCATTTGTCTGTTGTTTCCCAAGCAAAGGCAGGGTATCAGAAATGGCCGTTTTGGCTGGGCGTAAGGAGGCATCTGTAGGTAAAAGATATTGCCGCTACACAAATAACCTTTTACTTAGATCGTGACATTGGCAATAGCTCTGGTTTTGAATGACTGAAACAAGCAACTGTAAATTGTTGGACCAATAAAGATTTTAATGCCTGTCTTGGGTAAAACTAGAGTGGATTGTGAATGCTGGCTGAAAGTTTTCTATTAAAAGCTAGTAACTCTCTATTAAAAGCTAGTAAATACGTTCTCTTTCCACAACAGTAAGCTTAATACTGTCATTTTTATATGAAGAAAATTGTTGAATCAAGCTGAAAGGAATGTGCCCTTAATTCTTTCAGCAGTTTTTAAGCCACGTGCTCAACAGGTCTGTTCAGAAACCTGAGCAATGTTTTTCTTATTTCTGCAACAACATTTGCCTCTCATTTTCATGCTTTCCAGTGTTTTTCTTGGTATGAAGAAAAAAAGCCTTTTTTCTCAATGCTGTCTTAGGGGCTGATGGTACTTGGATAATATACATGAACAAATTATTTCCAAAGCAAGCTTAGCTCTCCGTAACATGATATAACATGGGCTTGTATTGCAGTTATAAGCTGGAAACCTGTTGCCATAAACTGGTCTTCATCAAACGGCCCAGATGATGCTGCTCTGTCATGCTGAGCTATTCCTCTGTCAGCCCAAAGCCAACATTAATTTCTGAAATGAAACAGTCATCTCTGGCTGAAGTTTAAACATTTTCCAGCATATTTATAAAGTCTTGTTTATGTTCAGAGCACTTGGAAAAAACAAATCTGTAAATACTAGATTTACTTCAAGTAAATATTACATTTAGTCACAGAAGATTTTCATCTTAATTTGTGAACATTTTGCACATCTTTTTTTCTTTGTTTCATAACAGAGAATAAAGGCACTGGTTACACATTGGAAACAGCAAGTATCTAGTTTTAAAGCAGCTTCACTTCACTATTCCTCTTTTCTCTGTGCTTTGACTTGCATTTGCACACAGGGTGGTATACAGTGGTGTACTTGTAGCAGCCTCTAAGTAATACCTTTCTTAGCTGCTCTAAGGGACATGGCCTCTGTTTGAAGGAGAAAAAAGGTACGTTATCAACTCAATGTTGAAAGCAGAGGATAGATGGAATAACCCAAGACTGTACTGGGCAAAGATCATCCATTTTCCAGCATTTGAACTAAAGCAGCTTTTCCTTTTCTTGAAAATACTTTCAGAACTCTTTTTTTTTTTTTTTTCCCACTGAAAGGAAAGATTGAAAAAGAAGACAACTTGGCTTTTTTCTTTTTTTTAAAAGACTCGGTTCATTTCTGAATCCTTCTAAGAAAAAAAAAAACAACCAAACAAAACCATCCTGGAAAAACATCTTCTGACATTGAGACTAGCCAAGACCAGAGAGTCACTGTTTGGAAGTACTTAGATGTAAATTCACATGCTCTTGGCTTCTGGCTTGTTTTATCTACTGTGTATTTAGCAGATAACCTTTGGCTTTGCTCTGTTTTTGTTTACAATGTGAAGTCCAAAGTGACTTCACTAGAAGGATATTGGCCAGTTGTGAGAGCAAAATCATGCATATTGGGCAAAACTGCGGACTTCTGTGCCCCATTCATCCTGTGATGGCATTAAGCATAATTAAAAATAACATTTTATTCTAATTTGGTTCTTGTGTCAATCCCAGAGTAGCATCAAGCATCTGTGAGTTTCTTTCACTGGGAGCTGCAGCGTTCACTTTGGGTCCCAGGGCAGAAGGAGCGTGCCGTGGGCTGTCTGCAGTGTGCCACCGCTTAAACAGTGAGGATGTCAGAAACAAGGTGGTGAAGCTGCTGTGGACCCCAGCCCTTGTAAGAGTTCATCTCGCAGTCTCAAACTGCCCTGAGAAAGCTGTGGCGGTCACAGGTGGGCTTTGACCTTGGAGTGCTGGCCCCAAGGCGATGGCGGGTGCCTTCTGTTGAAACCTTCAGCTGCTTTCCTGTGGCCATGCTTGCTTGTGGTGGCTGGACATTTGGACATCCAACCAGTGTCTTACCAGGAAAATCACTGGGCTTCTGGTGCTGCTTTTTAAGCAACGGAAAAATACCTCTCAGGGAAAGTAAATGGAGCAACACCTAGAGCTGCCTGGAGGGAGGAACCTTCTTCTGCAGTCCCAGTCTATGAGGACAATCTTTTTAATTTTTTAATTTTTTTGTGTGGGTGGGGTGGGAAGGTCTGAGCCCAGAAGGGCAACAGCAGTTTTTCTTTAAAGGAAAACTGAAGAGAATGTTCAGAGAACTTGAAAAACAAGTTAAATGTATGGAGATGCTAGCTAGGAGAGGGTTAAATGATTGTGGAACAGGAAGGTGAAAGTCTGCAGTCTCTGCAATTGCATGTGTGTGCATAAATGCTTCCTGGCTTTCACAACTTTGAGCTCTGCTTACTTTGATATTCTTGAAGCTCACAAGATTATCTCACCTGGTGGTAATAAAACTAGACTGACTTATAAAGGGTTTCATCGCTGCATTGAGGCGTGGCACTACCAACATTTTGTTCACAAGCAAAATTTTGATAATTATCTTCCAGATGTGTAAACCCAAAGTTAATAAACGTTTCTGAAAGGGACTAAGGCTTTTACAGCTTGTTTCACAGTCCCGCAGGAAACCGACAGAAGGGTGAGGCCAGTGTGCTCACAAAGCACGCTGCTGAGAGCACGCACTGTGGTGTGAATTCACCTCTTTCCTCATAGCTGGTCTGTCTGGATCTCTCTGGTCTGGACACTTGTAGGTAACCATGCCTTGCTGGTCGGAGGAGAAGAGGCAGCCATGTGCCTGAGTGAGTAACAAGCTGCCCTTCATGTACGTCACTGCATAGGGTTAGCCCCTGGCAGGACAACTGAGTCTGCTTTATCTGTAGCTACATTTTGATAACACCTCAAATGGAGATTTGATTTCACAGCAGATAAGGTTCTTGCCTGATTTTTGGCAGGATGATTCTGCTGCCAACACTTCAGCATGGCACAGATTTTTATCAAAACTTTTCTTTTGTGGAATATTTGGATGTCGTGACAGAAATGTTTCTCAAATTCATGTAACCTTTTCATGACTTCTCCACTGACAAATGGTTAAAAATTTGCTTGGTTTAAAACAAAACACTTGAGTTGAATGCAATTGTTTGCTCAACCCAACCCAAAACTTTTCTTACTCTCACATATTGAAAATTGTGGAGAACTGCAATAATCTGTGATTTGGCTAGTGTTTGTACCAAGCTCCATAAAGCTCAGATTGCCTCCAAGGGAGGCAAGAGGGAATGCAGTTATTCCTACACAGGCTGTGCTGACCCAAGAGATGCACTCTGCTTGTTCTTGCCCATCTCTGCTATAAAAAGAATAAGGAACATCTGGCAGAGAGGCCAAACAGAGCAAATCCTTTAAATGCAGATGCTTTGGAAAGTAGTGTAAAAATATGGAGCTTATTATGTTTTCTTTATTATTGAAACATATTACACTTCCCTTTACACCGAGCCTCTTTTCCACCAGACATTCTTTTATGGATGGTCTTTTGTTGGCTTTTCCCTTTCCCCTCACAATTTTGGATCAAGACTTCTAAAATGAAGTAAGAGTGCCATACTGCTTCCTCTGCTCTTTCTGAAGACTTTTCCCTTGTGAATATGTATAGAAAATACCTGGTTGGTTGTGTATGAGCTGGATTTAATTTCTAGGTCATAATAAGTAAGGATGAGGAACCAAATTCTGATCCAGTGATGACATAGGTAAACTCCCACTGGTTTCCAAGGATTCAGAGTTGGCTGTAGAGGATTGAATTTTGCAAATCCAAGTGCCTCTGACAAACACATCTGGCTCACTTTCTGCCAGCACTCTTCCCCACCCCCCACCCCAGTTCAGATATTTATGTGAGTGCCCTGTGTCTTGAGAGACTGAGAGTATCTGGATATATTTGAAGGTATAAATGATATTAAGTATATCTAGCAAATGCCATCAACCCCACTCAGCTGGAGGAGCCTTATAAAGATCTCATACCCTTACCATGGCCAGCTCTGCTCCTCTGTTTTCTCCTGACTGAGCCCTGTGCAAAGGCTCACCACCACTTGCTGCTTGGGGTGCCACAGGTGAAGCTGAAATAGCATCTAGATTTTTTCATGGCACTTAAATTTATGGTGGGTAGAAATGCTCTGAGATGAAACCCTGTGTTATTTCATATGAATAAATGATTTTTGAAGCAAGAGAAGCGCTTTACAGACATGTGCCACTAATATGCAGATGTAAAAAAAAAAAGTTTGGAGCCAGTACCTGCCCTGATGATCTTGCAGTGCAAGTATTGAACAAGGATTGTTTATCTTGATATTGAGATAAGCAGAATGTGTGTGCAACAGTTTTAACAATTGTATTCTGTATATTGAAATGACAGTAAAATATACCCTTATGGTTCTAAGAGAAACCTCAGGAAAACTTGCTTTCAGCAGCTCGAGCGTAGGAGTGATGCAAGGTGGAAAAACATAAACACGCCTACAAGGTGATTTTGCTTATTAGGTGCTGAGAAACCTGTCGCGTTTGATTCTGGGGAAGTATTATGTCTCAAAGTGTCTGTCGCTCACCATGCTAGATAGAAATTTTGTGCTTGCAAAATCATAGCATTGATCCACAAGCCTTGCTTGCTTTACGCAGGCTGAAAGGGCACAAGTTAATTGTGCACTCATTACAAAAATGATTCAGCTACTTTCACAAACGAGCGTATGGGCGGTATTTCCATGCTGAAGGGTGTTACAGCGAGACAAAATTTATAGGACAGATATTTGGCCTGGGCATATTGTACACTAGAGGATTCAATTACATTTGTTTTTGTAACCAACACAACAAAGTAGTTCTGAATTCATTGATGCACCCTAAGTCATGGGGTTTTGGGCAAAATACTAAAAACTATTTTGCAGGGTATATCACAAAAGTGAGGTCAATTTAGTGGTCCTAGAAATTAAAGGAAAATGTAAGCAAGACATTGACTCCTTCAAGTGTTTGCTTCAGAAACTTTGGACTAATCAAAAAAGATAAAGACCTTCATGGAAAAGAAGTATGTAAAGTGACTTCGCTATTTTCCTAATAAATCACTGTAGGCAAGAGGCAGTTCTGTAACAGGGAGGCTGAAGCGGTGTGATTTATTGGCTCAGCTAAACAAGTACACATGGACCCCAGGTCTGTGGCCGAAAACTTCAAAGCAAACTATGTTGTGGGGAAGGAACTGGGCAGGCAAGGTTCCCTGTAGACCTGTTACCAAATGAGTAATGCAGCTGTAAATTACAGACAGGTAGGTTGTCAAGCAAACCTTACAGTGAGAGTCTGAGTGAGACATTTTTATTGAAGCATAAAAGGGATTTTTAAACAACTTCCAAGGTCACTAGTATTTAAATTCATATCACTGTCATTAGCAATATAGTTATAAAAAGGTGAAATAAGTTTTAATAGAGTGTAGAAATTTAGCATTTAGAAAAGGATCTGGCTTCAAGCGAGACTTATGTTTTTCTTTGAGAACAACAATCTTTTTTCTTTTTTTTTCCTCTGCGTAAAAATCACTGCTCTGCAGGATGGATCCAATTGTGCCATGCAAATGTCATTGGCTTTGTTCCAGTTAAGCTCAGCCTTCCTACAGTTTGATTCCTTTGTTTTCTGTGCAGTGCTTAAAGGTGGGTGACACATTTAACCAGCTCAGAACTGCTGGATACGTGACACTTTACTTAATGAACCAAAGTTTGAGTAGAATCAGATTCACCTTTCTTTCAAAACCTGACTGTCTTATACCTTGTTTTGCTCAAGTAGGAAACCATGTTTGATATGCAGAGTTGATGAGTTTGAGAATAGTTGGTAAGGAGCTGTTTGAACGTGCAAATGTCTGATTTCATGTGCAACTACCAGAATAGTATCCCAAATCAGATAGGCAAGTACAAAGATTTTTGCACTGAAAGTTTCGCAGATCTGTTCCTTCAAATAATATGTGTTCGGTAGCTCTGAACAGGACTGTGGGATGCCTGTACAGAGGGAACGTTTTAGCTTCATTTCCTTTCTGAACTGGCTTGACAAGTGAATGTGGAAATTCCCACTGTCTTTCTGGATGTACACACTGTTCTTCATTATTTTTCTATTCACCAATATTACGAGCTGTAGTTTTGTGTTAAAACTGAAATACTGCACAGAAGCAACAGTCAGCAGGGAATTCAGGAATGCTGAACATAACATATTTTTAAACTTGTTAAGCCATTGCACTGAGAGGTTTAAGACTTCTCTCATAGGCCTCCCCTATACTTTCCTAGGCATCTAACACTATTCTGTGCTGGTTTTTCTGTAGTTTCCTCTTCTTCGCTGTAGTCCCTGTGGTAACTGCCACGTACGCAGCAGTCAGCACTTGAAATTTCATATGCAAGATCTATTGCCTAAATTGCATCAGCTTATGATACAATTTTGAAACTTATACTGACTGTAAACAGAGACAAAAATATCTACTTTACACATGTGTGTTGAGTTCATAACACCTTAATTTACTTACCTCTGAAAGTAGCTCAGGTGATCTTAGTAGTGGTTTGAATATGCTGAGAGTGATTGGTGCATATCAGAATTACTGCAGCTACTAAAGTTGGTGTCTTTTGCTATTCAACTGCTCTAATCAAACTTCAGATGGCAGCTGAGCCATGTTGTTGGATAAGACAGAGAAATGATATCTCAGCAGATCATAGTTGTTTTCTTTGTGAAACAGGTCAAGATTTCATTTCCCTGCCCGTTTTGTGATAACTGGGATTTTTGTCTGTGTATGAACCGTACTCTTTAATGCTTTAACATTTTTGGCATATTGGTGAACATTTATTGTGCGCACCAGGATCAATCTACCTCTGTTGTGCTTTCAAAATGATTGCTAATTGATTGCTAGTGTCTATCCAGATAAATACAGGGAAAAGTACATTCAAAGTGCATTCAGAACTAAAGAGGCCTTTAACAAACCATGCTACACGTCAGCTTGAGGAAAGCTGTGCTTTGTGCCAAACCGAATGGCAGGAGAGAGTAGTGGAGGGAGTGAATAGCCTTCTCCCCTTTCTTTCTGAGCTCAGACAGTTTGAATCAATGTCTTTTCCTTGGTGCTTTAATGGATTTGGTCATGTGGTAAATTCTGATAACTTGCTGGTTTCCATGTGTCCTTAGGCCCCAGTCAGCATGACGCTGCACTACAATGCAAGCACAATTTGTAGTATTTACATTAAACTTCCCTGGAGTTAAACATACGGTATGTAGCTGTAGCCTGGAAATAAAGCTCTTCCACAACTTCTTACTTTTACACATGGTTTATAGTTAATGCTTGTATGTTAAGACTGAGATAAGATGAAGTTAAGCAAGGTCATGCACTTAAGGATGTGTCTGCACAAGGCAGCAGTGCAACCTGCCGTACTTTTGCTCGTGTGCGTCTGCTTGCTGACGTTGTCCTGCAAACCAACGGGGGTGAGCTCAAACCTGCTTGCCTCGGTGTGATGGGACGCTGCAGAACGGGGCGCCAAGCAGCGACCGTGTTGGGTGAATTACAAATAGGTGCAAATGGGGAAACTGCTAAATCTGGCTGAAAGAAAGGTAGTGTCATCAGTTACAGACTCAAAACAAGGACTGTAGTAGGAATGTTTTTGGATCAAATTGTTTAAGCGTTCCTGAAAATCGTTAGTTTGGCTAAAAGATCGTTTACTAGATTCAAAAATATCCATCTGAGAGAGGGGTAGAGAAACATAGCGTATGCCTTAAACCTCATTATATCATATATGTATATATTAAAGTGCTATTAAGGAGACTATATAAGTGACTTTTCTTGCTGACAAGCTAACACTTGGCGCTCCACTACCTTCTACCCTGTAAAAGTGCTAGAACGTGGTTTGTGTTGATGTCAGTGGTAATAGACTGCTATCTTGTATCCTGTACCAGTTTCCTGAAGATAAATTTCTAGTAAAACATGGCTGTAACCTTCCTTGTCTGCGCTGAAATGACTGATGCTGTTTCAAGGGACAGCTGAAGCCATGCTCACATGCTGCTGTGCGTGCTGGGTGCCTGCAGCAGTGACTGTGTGAGATCAGCCTTTTAAGGAATGGATGACTTGAACATTAGTGGTAGGGAGACTTGTGGTTTTTCTGCTGTGTCTGAATCTCTCAAGACACGGTGGACTGTTTAATCCAAAACCATCCAAAACTTATCTATAGGAAAGGTGGTAATTCTTTATTTTCCTGTTAAAGTCCTTATTTCCCTGTTAAACCTTTAGGAGTGCTCTGTGTGAAGTTATTCTTGCCTTAATTATTCCAAGTGTATAAATCAGAAGTGCTGCAGCTTCAGCTGAAATCGTGGCCACACAGCCTGTTCATTACTTCAGTATTGCACTTCTTGTTATGCCAGCACAATTTCCTCATGTAGGTAGCTCCTCAACTATCTTGAAGAATCGTGTATTATCACTTTACAAGACATTTAAAGAATCTTGCTGACTTTTCTGCTTTAGTTCGCAAGAAAAATGTGCTTTTTCTCCTTTTCTCTTCCTCCCCTGGCTTTTGGAAATTAGCCGTTGGGAATACAAAACTATTATATGAATGTCGTTCTCTCTACTTAAGGGAGTTATTAATCTAGAATTGCAATATACCAACAAAATGTTCTCAGGTAGTGGATAATTGTTTCTCATAGCTAGGAATAACATAACAGGACTCTTGCCCATCTTGGCTTGAATACTGATGTCTGGGTGAGCTCTCTGTGAGGAGACATTAAACATTTTAATGAAATCTGACAGGTCTCATATTCCTTCACTTAGGTGTATGCTGCTGTAGTAACTCTGGAAGTGGCTGTGCATGCTTCCTATTTTCTGATGGACTTGGCTATTACTACTGTGCTTATATTTAATAACACTTTCTACCATGAAATATGCTGTGATCTGTCTTAGATAACTATGACTCTGTTTCTTATCACACTTCTTGCTATATGTGTCTAGGCTCAAGGAAACCTTTGCCTATCTGGTTGATACTCAGTTGATAATATCTGTCTTCATTTCGTGTTTCTTTTGCTCAAGGCACATTGCTCAAGCTTACCAGCAGCAATGCAGCACTCAAGATTTCGAGTTGTAGCACTACTAGCAAATACTTGTTTTCATTGGAAAATTGTTTAATGCGACCCTGTTTAATGTGACAATTCTTTTAACATATGCTTGAAAAGCTATTTCTCTCTAAATTTGCCTGGTGGTATTGACACAAGGTGAGATAAAGGGAGTGGAGAAGACTGGGTCAAGGAGTGAGCTGAAGGAGCTGGAGGCCTTGCATTGGTTCCCCAGACCTTCTCAGCATCCATGGTCTGGTCTGTGTCCGCATCTGCCCAGGCTTCACTCCCCCCTGAGCTAGCAGAAACCTTCATAGAGTTTGAAAGCCTTTTCAAGTGTTTTTAATAGCCGTATAAAAGGCTTTGCCCAAAAATTGTTAATAAAAAGTGTGGAGAGATGAGGAAGGGGCAGAAGTCATCACTGGTAAGTGTAAATGATATTGAAAGGGATATTAGTATTATTATTTCCAATTTCTACCTTGCATTTTCCTGCCAAGTCTGAGGCGAGGTGTGAGTACAGTCAGATATGACTGACTTCTCTTCTTGCTGCACTCTCACTAGACTTTATTCAACAGCTCAGTTGATATTTCCAATTTTTCACAGCATGTCTTTCACTGTTCACTGAGAGAATAGCTTTTCTTTGATATTTAAGGACATCTACCATTTCTGAAGTAATTACCCTGAATGATTTCAAGGGACTAGTACTTGAAAACAGTGAGAAACCTGAGGTTTCATGGGAATTGTGTCCCACTGAACTGGAGTTCAAAGTTCCTAGCACTCTGGCTCAATTTTATCAGGTAGGATTTTTTGTTGTTCTTCAGAAGATGATGTGTCTTCTCTTGAAATATATTGCTGTAAGGCTGTGTGCCGCAGCACAAAGTTTGGTGACCTGGGAGGGTCCTTCCCCTTCTGTTTGTCTGTGACCACTTATCTCTAGTCTGTACTTCTGCTTGCTTCTGTGGGTTTTTGTTTGGTTTTGATTTTTTTTTTTTTAATCAGAGGGAGGGGTAGAAGTAATCCTTTTAAGTTGCAAATGTCATGGAGCTCTGTCAAAATGTAAAGAAGTTAATTTAGAGTATGGTTTGTGTAGTATCTATCTGGCCTCCTGTTTTTCAGCATTGTATGGTTTTTTTATTATTATTTATCAGCCCTTAGGATGCTAAGCATAGCAGTAACAGAAAAATGTTTGCTTTGGCTGTAAATGTGGCTGGCATTTTCTCTTGAAGTTAATAATCAAGGGGGGAAAAAAAGCATTGGCATTTTGCCAGGTCTCTGGCTTAGTGTTCTTACTACAGAGCCCTTGAAGGAACTGCAAAGAATCCATAAAGCACAAAAAGTTTCTAAGGGCTAAGAAGCAAGACCAAACATCTGCAGCAACTGCTGTTCTCAAAGGGGACAACCCTGGGAGAGAAGCTCCAGCTGCCAACTGAAGGCAGAGCAGCTGAAGGCAGGAGGTCAGGGAGCTTTCAGAGGGAGGAATCTACCAGAAATCAGTCTGCCTAAACCTCACAGCAGAAACAAGGGTTACAGCAATTGGATCCCAGTAATGGAGAATTACAACAAATGTGAAGTCATTGACAGATAAGCCAGGGAGCAATTTTATGTGAAGTGCAAATAAGAGTATCAATGGTCCTTTAATACACATCAGCTTCCCAATAGCTAAAAATAGGATTAAAACTTGAAAAATTATTTCCTTACAATAGCACCATGTTAAAATCTTTCTGTATTATTTTAAGCCCTTAGATACAAGCTCACATAAGCATGACAATGTTTTTCACAGTGCATTCCAAGATGCTCCTGTATGCCTCATGTATACATGGGGTATTGTGGCCCTGGTTACAGGGTGAGCTTTTTGGAAAACCAGATAGGAATGAGAGCAAAATCAACAGATCCTCCTCCTCAGTCACAGGCTGCACTGGGAAGTCTGGTGCAATTGAAATACTTGTGTTAGTTGTGCTTGAAGCCAACAAACAGGTCAGAATTTCCTGCTGCAAATCTCACTGTTTTGGTGAAGTCAGCTGGGCTGATCCAAGGAGTTCTGTAGAGCTGTTGGTGTCCTGTGGGTTTGTTGGGTAGTTTGTTAGTCCCTTAATAAGGCAGTTAAATTTATCTTAACTATGCAGATGTTTGCTAGTGATGGTGTTCTTCCTGCTAATGGCTCTAATTTAAGTCACACTTTACGCTCCTCCAGTTGCACTTTCTTTAACGTGGATGTTTTTAAACCCATAACATACTCTGTTTTCTTATTTGTGCCTCTTGACTGCTACTGGAAGACCATGGTTTTGCTTTGCTTTCCAGCAAAAAGCTCTTCTAGGTAAATCTGTCTATCTAGAAATATTGTCTGACTATTTTCCTGTGTCAGACTATCCCTTTTGTC
This sequence comes from Theristicus caerulescens, assembly GCA_020745775.1. NCBI lineage: Eukaryota > Metazoa > Chordata > Aves > Pelecaniformes > Threskiornithidae > Theristicus > Theristicus caerulescens. Next base: position 9,945,519 of record CM036565.1, on the reverse strand, counting down.
CATTTTCATGCTCGAACTGTTCACGGGTCCTGTGCAGGGAAGTGATCTGCTCCTGCAAGCCACTGGCTGCAGGTTCCCGCAGGTCTGTCCTGCGATCAGTCGGTTGCTTGCATTTGCTTTTACCATGAGGTCTCGGGATGCCTTTGCAGGGCAACAGCAAACTGCACAGGAAAAGTGGTTTTGTTAAACAGAGACAAACGTTGTAAACATGTTGCTGGTTTTTTTTTTTCTGTCACTGCTTATAGTCTGGCATACCTGTTATTTCATATCAGTAGTAAGGGGTTTCTATTAAAAAAACTTAGGTGCTAGATCTTAATGGAAGTAAGAGGAGGGGCTATTCTGGGGAGTTTTTTCACAGATAGGAGTTACTGCATGTTTTTCTGTGATAACTTGTTTATAGTGTATGTAACAGGAAGAGCATCTGTCTTTTTAAATAATTACATGCTTAATTTCAGAAGAGCTCTGTCAACTAATGCCACCAAATCGCAACAGTCTACTACTAAACAGGAGGTTAGGCAAGGTAAAAGGCCCAGGGAAACGTTTTTATCTCAATACAAAGTACCTGCAGTGAAACAGCCACCTGAGCAGCCCCCAAGAGCAGCGAGGTACAGAGAATGGGGACACTGGCTGGGACATAACCCTGGAGTCCTTTTTGGCTTCAAATAAAACCTTTGGGGTTGGGAGCTCTCTGTGGAGCAGATGGAGGAGTGGGAAGGAACCTCTGTGTGTTTAAGTGTACGCTCTGAAACAGCTTTAAAATTTTTGAGTAATTTGAGGTTAGAGGTGCAATGTGGAGGTGAAATGTGAAACATATTTTCATTGGGACATAATTTTGCTGCCTTCCAATTATTTTTTTTTCTTAATTTAATTTACAAATCTCAGGCAGTAATTGTGCACAGAGATCCAAGTTACGTGATTCAACCCCAGCACTTCAGGGTAATCCAGGCAGTGATCAAGCTTAAAAACTTCTGGTGAAAATGCAAAACCATAGCCTCGCAGGTGATGCTCTGTGGTGAAGGTGAAACAGCCTGTTTTAAGCTTCTGTCAATTACCGAAAGTATTTCCTCTCTCAAGTACACTCACTCCTGTTATGCCTGCCACCTTAGCAGGACACCTGGGCTTTGCCAAGATGTTTCTGCACCGCTGGAGGTCCTGGGTGTACCGATCCTTTCAGGAGGCTCGAGAGGTCTGGGATGTGCACCTGCAAACACACAGGCCCTTCGCTCTGCAGCGTGGAAAACACAGCTTGTTCCTGGTTTGAAACAAAGCTAGTCTAAGCAAAATGAAAAGAAGCACTTGCTCTCTCTTGCTTGTACAGGATACATCTGCAGTCATGTGAGGGCTCTGGAAAGCAAAGGCTGAGGCGTGGTGTGTGCCAGGGCCCCATGGGATGGCAGCTGGGGTGCTGCATGGTGACCCCACAGCAGTGCCACTCACTGGGGCTGCTGGTTCTCAGGCTCCCCTGTCAGTATGGGACACGGTGAGCTTTGCCACCCTTCTGATGGCTTGTCTTTACTAGCAAATGATATTGTACTAGAGCACAACCTGGAGGGGTTATGTTGGCATCTCGTTATCTGGATATTGCTAAGCCCTGATGGGGCTATCACAGTGGTGTCAGCCCTCCCCACTGCAGCAGCACGCAGCTCCTCCTGCTCCCAGCTCCGTGGCCTGGTCAGTACCGCTGCCCTCTGCCTGGAGGTGTCCAAGCTGGACTTGGCAGTGATAGGTTTATGGTTGGACTTGATGATCTTAAGGGTCTTTTCCAACCTAAATGATTCTATGATTCTACGTGCGTGGGGTAGAAGTCCCTCACCTGTGACTACAAAACCATTACTAGCCCATTGCTGAGACACTGAAGCAAGCGTGAGGCATGAGCCGGGGCTGTGCCGGCTGGCCAGTGCGTGAACGCTGGTGAGCGGCAGGTGTGTCCTCCACATGGGAATGAATCGGGAGTCTGTCCACGTCTTACTGCCCTCTCCTCGCTCTGCTGTGGAGGAGAGCCCAGAACGTCCCATGGGGGTTTTCCTTCCGAGCCTGTGGAGATGGGCTAGAAGGAGAGAGCCTTTTCCGCTTGCACAAACAGGTTGTGTTTAAATTGTTTGTAGGCGCTTGGCATAATGTGGAGTCATTAGGAGGCTGTGTTACATTTCCAGATGTAGTTTTTTAAATAACTCGTATTTCAAGACCAAGATGAGCCAGGGAGTCTGAATGACATGTCTAACACATTAGCTCATTCCCAGAGATAGTAGTTTTCTTGGCTTTGATTGTTGACTGGGACTTAGTTCTCATTTCTGATTTCTTCTGAAAGTCTGACAAAAGAAACTGCTGATCTTGCTGAACCACTCAGTCACACAGGCCCTTCGCAGCGGGCAGGTATCTGGGAAGGATCCTCGCAGGCCAGGTAGAGGGTAGCAAAGCCTGGGAAAACGCACTGGGTCAAATCCACTCCTAGTACAAATCCACTGACTAAGACTTCCAGGCCTTCCTTGCTTTTTTTTTAAGTTACAAAGGAACTAAATACAGAAAATGTCTGATTTACAGGAACTAGCACAGAAAAATATCGGAGACAGGCTCTCCAGGGAGAGAAGTCCTGGGACTGGATGGGCAGACCTGCTTGAGGCTCCAGCGAGGCAGTGTCTGCTGCTTGTGGCTACACTTCAAGACAAGGTACCAAGAGCAGTATTTGAGACAGCGACAAGAAAAGGGTCAAACAGTGAGGACCTGTGTCTGTTGGCCCATTGAAGAAGCTAAGAATGTTTTCTCCTCCTCCCCTGTGGCAGTGTTGGGGGTCCCTGCCTGGCAGGAGGTGGCATTCCTCTCTCCCAGCTGCAACCAGAAAGTAGGATGGGGAGAGCCTGTGTCCCTGGGGCCCAGGTCAGTCCCCAGCTGGGTGGCTTTCCCCTCCTGGATACGAGGAGGGCACTGCAGGAGAGAAATCAGAGCTGTGTTCTGTCATAAGGCTGCTGTAATTAATGGCCAGTTTGCTTCTGGAAGTGGCTGCCAGCAAAGTACTCTGCTGTGCTCTCCACTTTAACATTGGTTTTGTGATCACCTCTAGAATAAACTTGCTTGGGGAGCTAAAGCCAGAATTTGTTTCTAGCCAGAAAGAATTCAGTCTATGGAAAAACAGTAAAAGCTTCTGGTTGTGGCAGGATTACAGCAGGGATGACAGTAAAAGTTCCTGCTCATGGCAGGATTACAGAAAGGATGAAGTTTCTCAGGAACTCAAAGTTTCCACTTAAATACAGACTCTGATAATTTCATATTTGCCTCTTTGTGGCTTGAAGTAAGACTCCTTCTGAAGTTGACATTTCTATTTTGTTTTGTAGAAGCTAAATCTTCAGTAATGTATTTTACAATTTTAAAAATACCCTTTTTTCCTGTAAAATTGCATTTTATTAGAGTTAACAAAACTGCAGACAAGATATATTTATTTCAAAATTAGGTGTATTGTCTGTGTCACTCAGAATTACTCTATATTTAGATTAAATCCCACTGGGCTTAAAAACTGGCAGCTTTGTGTCACTTACTAAGGGTGAAAAACCCTCTTGCTATGTGTGAACTGTGTTGCAGGTATGTGGTTCACCCCGGGGACACTCTCCATTGACTCCTATGAAAGCTGGATGAAGCCCCAAACTAACATACTTAATGCAGGCTTCCAAGGAACCCTTTTTTCCCAGGATCTGGCGACTGCCCACCTTTCCTGAGCCGCGCTGCCTGTGTGGCCTCCCCAGCAGCCTCTCCAGAAGGCAGCACTGGCTGCGCATGTACAGCTCCTGTTCCCTGCCGCATCCCTGAGAGCGGAAGGGATGCAGAAGTTGGTGATAATTGCACATTATCTCTTAGATGAGAATGCTACAAGAAGCTTGCGGAAGGACCCCAGCCTGTGATGAGCTGAAACGAGAAAAGCTGGTTGCTAATCAGTGGGATTATTTAAAAATAAGGGTTATTTTTATGTAGTCTCCAGATGGATCTTTAATCTTTGATACCATTCGCATTCGGAGACTATTTCTGTGTAGTTTTTGGTCAATCTTTTTTGGCCAGTCTGTGGTCAAATCATAGCAGTGTTTTCAGTCTTGTTAATATTCTGAGTATTTTACTCAGCTGTGTTGGTTATTGGCAATGGCTGTGGATTCTCTTGCAGCTTGTTTGATGTTTTTACACATGAGAACTTTCTAAAATGCTTTTGTAACTGATTGGGCCACAAAGCAGTCTGAGACGTGAGAGTGAAAACTGCCTGGAAGTCAGCAGGTACTGACATTCAGGTTTGCCTTTTTTACTTGGTCTGTGCAAAGAAGCAAGTCACTTCACATTCCTGTCTTCATTTTCCCATAGGCAAAATGCAGTCTTGGAACCTATTTAACATTTAGAGAAGTGGTTTGAGAGTTATTTGCTTAGCTTGCACTATTATTATTAGAGTCAGATATGGTTTTTAAAGGTTTCAGTGAATTATAGTTGCAGATAGTTTTCACTTCAAAACATCCAGTGAGAAGTATGGGGACTGGCTCTGCTGTAACAGAAACCTGAGCCACAGAGCTGGTTGAGCCTCGTGGACTCAATTGCATTATTGCAATTGCAAATACATTGAAGTCACTTCAGCTTCGGCTTGAGAATCTGGAGTCTTTTGCTGGAGACTGTTCAGGAATTCTGCAGCCGCACTGGAACCAGCTGGGTGCTGCAGGTGTTATAAAACATAAATGTCTCTGTAATGAACCTTTAATTAATAAACACTAGCAATCAGTTATTGCAAATCCATGCCCTTAATGCTTCTTAAAAGTATTCGATATTGCAACATTTCTCAGAATTATTCTGAGGCTAAACCCCATGTGTATTTATTCTAAGCACTAACTTACTCAGAATGAATAACACATTTCCCGTTGAAAATAGATGTGTTACTCTGGCCAGCAGATAGCCTGTGAAAGTACCATAGAGAGAGAATCCTGGTTATCCCTTGGAAAAGGCAGGTTGGCTACAAAAAGAGACATCAAATTAATGCATACTGTAACTCTCTTCAAATTCCTTATGTTCAGCCAGCAGTAAATTAGGAATAAAGTATGAACAAAAATCCCATTTATAAGGATTTACAGAAGAAATACTTAAATATTTCCTTATTTTTTTCAAACTTTACGGAAGATTTAATATTCCTGTTAAGTTTATTGTTTTTGTAGTGAAAGTTCTTTTCACTACATTCAGTTTCAATACTTGCAGCTCTGAAAGTAATAAAATGTGAAGGAAGGGCTCTAAGAAAGCCTTATGTTTAGTCTGTGGGAAATTGCTGTAGGTCAGAAGTTGCCAGAAGTTGTTAAAATAACAATGACAAAACAACTGCTACATGAAAACTCGCCATTTTCCTATTCTTACACGCAGCCCTGGGATTGTCCAGACTGTGTTTCAGGGCAAAATTTAGCTCACAAATCCCGAAAGCACTCTATGGTTATGATTAGGCTGTTAGGAAGTAAGACAGTATCCAAAGCTGGGAATTACTGTACCATTGCCTTACACTTGCATTTGTAGATGCAGTTTGATACGGTCGGGTTGACACTTGAGCTGGATTTTACACATGAAATATACTGCAATACAAACTGATCTGTTCTTTTTGCCCTGTCATATATGGAGCTCTAATGCTAAAATGAATGTTCAGAGGCACGTAGGTAGGGTTTACTAGTGTGATTATGGCTCAGTAATGGCCATCTCAGAGACTTGTAAGAAATCTACTTTTTTAAAGAAGTGGAAAAAAGCATTGCAGGACAGGAAAATCAATGTATTTCCTTTTTTCTTTCTGTAAAATAAAACAGAACAGGCAGGCGGATTTTGGTTTCTTGTACTCCAACCCCAGCTGGCACCACAGTGAGTATAACAAAATTCACTTTTTTTTTTTTTTAAAAAAAAAAAAGCTTGGAAGCAGAAGCTGCTTAAGGAGTACAGTAGAGAACGTTGCTGGTTCTGCTGTAGGACACGCTGTGCTCTGGGTGGAGGGGCCGTGGTACCCACTGCACACAGGCGTGCGCAGAGGTGCATCACTGCCGCTCCTGGAGCGGGACATCTGGTAGTACAAACCGGATCTTCTGTATCTGGTACACAGACAGGGGCTCCAGAGGAGCCTCCGGTGTGATCTGCGTTATCTATCTGGGCACGGCTGGCTGTGTGAGGGTCTGTGGCTGGTAGCACTGCCTGGCCATGGGGACTGTGTGGGCACAGCGCTTCCAGTAACGCAGAGACCAAGGGAGTGAAGCTGGGAGGAGTGCGAGCAAGAGACATGGGTGCCAGGAGTTGTGTGCTGATGAGCTCGCTCTTACTGAGGGCAGGTGGGAGAGGAAGGACGGGAGGGACGTCTCCAAAATATCAAGCTATGTGTTTTTATAACATGTGACTTATTCTTTTTCCTCTGTTTTTTTTATTTTGTTCATTTTTATTCATCATAGTTATCACTTTATATTTCTTCCTTAGGCCCAAGTTAGCATAAGATAAAAATGAAGCAATATGGTAAATGTCAATCCTACATTGACATGATTATACTTACAGAAAACATTTTTTCCCCTAGTAGTGTGTTTACTGAGGTCACATTTCCTGCTTTGGTTTTAAATGGTTTGACTTTTAAAATCAACCAAATGCTTTCTGCACTATTATTTTCTTCTAGTTTTCATACTGCTTTGGTGGATTGAATGATGGAGCAAATGGACCTTGCTTGAATCTTCGCTCTTTTGGACCTTGCACTAGTGAGATTGTTCCAGGAGGGATTTCTGTCAGCTCTTTGAACAGTCAGAAGTAACCCATGATCCTAAATGTTCTGCAGGGTATTTTGAGAAAATACACTGCTAGTATCTAGTATGATTGTTGGCTTTCAGCTCTGCTATGTTTGAAAAGGAAAGAGTTGTTCAGAACCATTCTGCTTCCCCTAATGCATTAGCGTTTACTGCACGTTTCATTGTGATGAGTGAACATCAGCTGTTTTGTTCTGAATAATGGGCCAACATTTTGTGATGATTTCAGTTTATTCAAACCTCTGTGGCCTGGACTTCCCTGAGATTTCCAGGGCTCCTCAGCTCCAGCCTGGCCACAGATGCTGGGAGAACATTGATTCAGTATGTCTGTGTCTGGCTGAGAGCAAGCGCTATGCAGACATGTGAAAAAACAGATGGAGGGAAAGAAGAAAATATGTACCCAAATGAGAATAGTTTGGGCTCTAGTTTTAAATAAGTTCTGCGTTTCATTTTAGCTGAATGAATGATTTTGTTTGTAATAAATGGAGAGAATGAAAACTAGAATGTTAGTGTGAGATTGGCTTTAAATATGCATTGATTGGGAAAATAGTATTTCACAATGATAACCTTTGTGGAAACACGAAGAAGAAATCTTTAGTTTTGCCAGTTCTGTGAATGCATTGTACATGTGATATCTGTGGGACATGCAGTTACTGCTCAATTTCTCATGCTTTTGAATGTAATTCTGACTGAAAGCTAGCAGCAACCTGCAGTTAGGTCTTCATAATACGAAGTTGCTGCTAAAAACAGTTCTTACAGGATTTTTTCAGAGCCCTTCCATGATTTAATGATGGTAATACTGTTTTCAAATGCTATCATGGGATGGACCTTCTGTTGGCACAAACTGAATGTGACCCACATTTTTTCAGAGCATTAAGATGTTCCAAAGATCAGTAACGTTATTTTACAACCTTTCAGAGAGAGTTGTGTAATTCATATTGATTGAGCCTATGCTTTTTCCACTGGGCATGAAAGAGTTTGAATACATACTACACTGGCAGACAACTGATGTCGGTATGACTTCAGGTGATGAATAATTGGTGCCTCAACATTTTTAGCTTCCTTTAACCTTTCTCTTACAAATATAAATGCCAAGTATTTGTGGCACTTTGACTAAACCTCCTCTTGCATAAAGAAATGTCTCCGGAGTCTTTTGTGTTAGTGTGTTCAGCAGCTGTTGAGAATTACTCCTGGTTATTTTCTTTTCCCTCTCTTATTCACAAGAGGAACAAATTAAGAAAGTTAAGACCTGCTGCTTCAAAAATGAAAGAGAAAACTTTGCTAGAAATGAGGTCTGCACAGAAATTTGGTCTTTGTTCTGTGAAGCTGGACTTGTTTATGTAAGGTGGAGTGCCCATTTGCAGAATGCTGCTGAAAGGTATGCACATGGCACCTCTCCTGCAGGTGCTGGAGGAATAGCTTTGGGGAAGAAATAGGAATAAGAAATATCTTTGGGGAAGAAATATTAAATACAAATAAGAAATATCTTTGGGGGGGAAAAAAAACATGAAATACACCTTACAGTGAGGGGCAAATTGTGTCTACAATCATGTGAATCAGACAGCAAAACTGTTTCTGCTAGTTATTTTTCCTTCAACATTTGGAGTGCCACACCATAGCACAGGCTTTTGCCTGCTTTATTTCTGGATGTTTATAGGAATATTGCTGTGGCCACGTGTTCATCTGTTTTTAAATGCTGTAAAGATTCAGCTAGAGAAGAGTTGCACTGATCATGGGATATATTGAAACCTCTGAGGCAATCAGGGTAAGCATTCACAACCCTCAGAAAGAATTCCTGGTTCCCTGTAGTGATTAGGAGTTTGGTATACTAGCCTTTGAGAATATTTTGGGGTATTTTTTTAGCAATAAGTTCACTAAATTATTAAACTAATGTTAGGCTCATTAAACTAATGTAATGACTTTGCAGATAGTCTGTTATGCAGTGTCGTTGATCAGTAGCTCAGCAAACAGCAGTATTCTGGCTAATGAATTGCTTGATAGCCAGTACAGGTCAGATATACAGGCATTAGGGAGCTAAAAGCCAAAGCAAATGTACTGAGTAAGCTTCTTAAGACAATGTAAACAATTAGGAATATTAAGTCCCCAAAAGTCAACACTTTCCCTAAGGCACATTACTCATTCAGCACAAGTCATGTAATGAATTTTAGACTGAGAAATACTGTCTAGTAAAGCAGTATCATCAAAAGATATCTTAAAAGCAGTTCCTTCCCTGTTATCTTCAATTTATTAGTTCATGGACTTTTCATACGTATTTGAAATACAGTTAGGTGCAGCCAGGGTAGGCACTGTGCTGATAGAGCTGACCGATACTGGGGTCAGATTTGTGGCATTGCAAAATATGCTGTCTGCAAACATTCCTGTGAGAATAAAATGGGATATAAAAAATGAGCATTAATATGGGAAAAATGATGTCTAGACCTGAGGCTCAAGGACTGATGATTTTAATGTTTTGTTTCATGTTCCATTAATTTATTGTCGTTGTTTATGAATTGAGTTGTAATTTGAACAACAGACCATGTACCTTCTCTTAGTTCATGTGTAATACAAAATAATTTTAGAACAGTAGACAAGCAAGTATAGTTATCTGCACTCTTTCATATTCCCCCTTCCTTTGACCAGGCAGCTCATGCCCTAAAGTTGCTTATTTTTGGAGTTGTATAGTTTTAAATTTCTGATCAGAGTCAATCAAATCAAAGCAGATGCAAGCGAAGATATTGAGGGAATGTTGAAGTGCAAGCTGGAGACCTCTTTAAGAGTATTTGCATGTTACCTCCTATGCCTCAGCCTCCAAGCAGATTTGATACTGAATTCCTGGTAACTGCTGCATGGGTCTGTAGATTGTCAGGAGTGCTCCAGGAATGCCTTTAGTCTGTCCTCGGTTTCGTAAACTGTAGTGCTCCTCATTTCAAAGCAGATTTATGGGGAAGAGTCATCGGACTAATCTTCTAAATTATGTTCTGAAATCTTTGAGTGTGCCTCCTGTTTTGTTCTGTTTGTGTAGCTTAGCAAGCTGTATTAATCAATGCAGATTAGCTAGTGTACGTTACCAAGTCTCTGATGGGAGACATCTTTATCTGTTATTGGACTCTGCCTAGCACACTGTAGACATAGTGTAATACATTAATATTTATTTAAAATTGTATATACAGTTGATTTTATACCTGTCAAAAATTAATTGTGTAAAGTATAAATCTCAGGAATGAAGAGTTCAGGGGGGCCAGAGGAAGCGCGCGTATATCCTTTTTCAGCTGCTAACAGTAATTGTGTAAGTGTACATAACCTTTTCTCTAAGTGCCGCCAAGTAGAGAAACTGGGCTGGCTGCTGCCTCTCCCATGTGAAAGTTTTCGCAATCGGGAACTTTTAACTTGAACTGAAGGACATCGAACTCCATAGAGCTGTGTTATCAGATGTGCAGGCTGCTGAAAGGAAGGTGTTCAGTCTGAGCTTAGACTTCATAAACTAAACACTGCAAACTATAGGAATGCTGAATTGTTACCATAGACAATTTGTGATGTATTTCCAAGTATTTCTTTCTGTAGATACTTCATGTGATGCAGAGAAATAAATCAGAGTAGAAGGTTTTTTTCCTTTGGCACTGTGGCTGTGTCCTGTATTTTTACAAACTCCAGGAAGGAAGGTAGTAATGCCTTGATCCATCTAATCTGTGTTGACAGTCTTAGCTCCATCACAGCAAGGCTGTTATGTTGGGGGAGTACTCATGTTTGGCTCCCTTTCTCTTCTTCACCAAGACTGGTTCATTTCCTTTGAGTAATCTTAAATTTCAAATTCAAGCGTTTACACTGAACAGACTTGTACGGAGTGGTGTCCTGGCAGCAGGTGGTTACACAGTGGGAAAAGTACCTGGAGTTGCAAGGGTAATGATTTGCTCAGGTAGTGATGTCCTGTGTGGTGTTCTTACAATGATGAGAGAGGCTTGCGTTTCAGCTGCCTGAGTATAGATTTTCAGAGCAGGTCATAAACAGCCGTGCTGACTTTAGGCAGCATTACTCTAAGGAAAGTCAGCACAGAAATGGGTCTGTATCCATCATGCTCATCTGAAGGAGACAAAGCAGAGCACCCGTGATGGTGCACTACCCTGCAAATGTGGTGCTCTGAACTCTGTGCAAACCCACGGTGTCTGCAGGGCTGTGAGCAGGAGCTGCGGAGCCGTCACCATTTCTGGCAGGCATGTTTGCTCCTCGTCTAATTTGCAGAGTCAAAAGCATAAGGATTTGCATGGGTGTTTGTGAACACATTCTAGCGGTTACTTTATTTCACGCCATTCATTTCTTACTGCTGAAGAGTCTGGCTTGTAAAGGCTGGCCAAATTCTAGGAGGTGCCAGCATGAAGAAAATCTGCTGAAGAAACAACTGGGAACTGTTTCTGCTGAGTGTTTCCCTCCTGGCCAAAGATTCCCTGGTCTGTATTGGTACAAGCAAGCTATGAAGAGTTTCATACCATTTTTTTTATTTCCTTGTCAATGAAATTCCTGATACTACTGCCTATTTGTTTTAATAAATATTAGATCCAATATAAATGGTTACTTTCTGATAGTCCTGTTCACTGTGGCTTTAGCGGCTTAATAACAGCATTGAAGAGGTTCTCCAGCACATTGAAATCCCCATTCTTTTTTTCCTAACTTTTTTCCTCATTTTGGAGAAAGGGAGTGGGGGCAGTGAGAGCAATGTGTCCTCAAGCCGTACAGCACTGGCTGCCTTCCACAACTGGTTTGGAGAGGAGCTGGGATGTTCCCAGCAGAGTTGGAGGGATGCCTTGGCAGGATAGACTGTGTCTCTGCATGCAGTCAGGCTACGGCATTCTGCAAACCCGTTCATGTGACCGGTCTCGTTAGACTTGATGGCTCTTCTGATTCCTTGGATCTGTGTGAGTCAGGATTACCACAGACTTCCCTCTCTGAATTTTTTAGGTTATAATATCAGGAAAGAACCTGCAATCATTTAGCTGACCTCATGCACAGCACAGGATAATAGGGCTGCCCCGAATCAATGGTCTTGTTGGGCATCTGGAGCAGCAGGGAAGAATCAGTCCCCTGCACCCCAGACCAAATGGGAACTCTATATAATATACTCTTCACAAACATCTCAAAGTGTTCATTTTGAAAGATAAACAGCAAAAATAACTAAACTCTGGTTTTCATCATGCCTTTTTTTTTTTTCTTATCTGCTGTTGAAATTACAGTTCAGAGCTGCTCGGTTGCTTTAACAGCAGTTTGATCCCCTAAATACCATTGCAACTCAATTGGAAAAATGTATAGAACTCTGTGAATGGTGTCTCTTCCATTCATCCTCCTCAGCATGCCCATTGCCTCTGCAGTCCCAAAGCAATACTAATTTCAGAATTCAGCCTTAAATATATGTTTCTATATGCATACATGTGTATATATGTACATTCATAAATTCAAATGTAAGTTTGAGTAAACAAATCTAAACACTCATTTGCTGAAAACATTTACCAAATGGTTTCTTTCCTTGCTTGCAGTCTGTCAGGAAGTCATTCCACTTTCCCAAATGACTGCTTTGGACTTAAATTTTATCAGCATTGCTTTAATTTTATGTAAGATTCCTTCTGATTGTCTTGCAGGTCTCTCTTCTCTACCAGTCTCTGTTCCACTGGGATGGCAAATCTAACTTTTCGGCAATCTACTTCTGGGTCCTGAATTCAAGAATTATGCTTAGTGTTGTAAAAATGAGAAACTATGTGAAAACTGGAACTATGTGAACATTGAGAAGCTGGAAATTAGAGGTGTGAGCAAAATAGATCTGTTGATGTAAGTTTGGGTTTCTTAAGTTGTTTTGAACTTTGAAACTTATAGAACAGGAATCGGTGAAGGTGGTTTAAAGTATGTGTAGATTTCTGGTTTAATGTGAGTTTAGATTTCTGGTTTAATGTGAGTTTAGATTTCTGGTTTAATGTGAGTTTAGATTTCTGGTTTAATGTGAGTTAGGTACAGGAGTTTACTGTCTTGGTCTACCTCCAAAGCAGTGACTGGTTTGGTTCCGAGTGAGATGGCTCTTGTGAAATAGTGCACCCATGACAGCTCGGCAGCTTTTCTCTGCTGAGTGTATTTCTTCACTTGGGAGAGGAATGGATATGGAGGAGATGAGTGAAAAAATGAATTTCACTTGCTGCAGACTATTTGACTCGTTTCATCAGGGGAATGGGCTAAACAACCATCACAGTCCTCCTTCTCCATGTCACCCCCAAGGCAGAGGGACTCTTCCTTACAGGATTCCAGGGCCGAGGTTGCATGGAGCAGGAGGAGCGTGGGGTACGGGAGGTGAGGAGCCAGAAGGCTTCTGGCTCTTGCCAGCTTCCATGGGTGGTGTGTGTGAGTTGCAATGGGCTGCTCTTCTCAGTCCCATCCTCTTGCAACCTGTGCATGAAGAAATGAAGGAGATACAAAGAATATTTCTCTTTGAGTCTTTTCTCCCTTTGTGTGGTGGGGTGACAGTGGTCAAAGCTTTAGAGGACTTTTCATGGCACTTGCAAAGCTGCTCTGGGTAAGGATGTTTTGTTGCAGCTGCACAGCAGGCATGCCGCAGTCTGAGCTCTGTGCTTAACCACTGGCACAAAAGTCTGTCGGAGACCTATGGCAAGTGTCATCACGTTCAATTGGGTGTTGCTTCATTCCCTTAGGTATTCAGTGAAAAGCAGGTATATTGTGCGGTAATTTCTCACCTTTCACTGTGTCTTTATATCAGTTAAGGACTAGTAACTTCGCCTTTATAATCTCTTAACATTGTTATATAGACATAAATCTTAAATGGATTTATTTTCGTTCATGGAAAAAACATCAGAATTCAGGTAATTAAGGAGGAGGTAAGGAAGGAATTTGGGTGAATAACTTGATTATTTAGTATCCCTCCATCCAGTGTTCACGATGACTGCATACTCTTACTAGAACTGAAAAAGTAATTGCTTTTTCAAGTCAGTGGTGAAAATGAAAACAAAGTTGGAAATCACTATTTTCAGAACAGTAAAAAGACAAAAATATTGCTACCTTTCTTCCAAACAGTAAAAAGTCATATGTTTGAGCAAAATCTTTTGTTTTAAGACATCAGAATAAAACATTGACTCATTTGAAATCTTCTGTTATCTTATTCTGATGATGATATGTTTTTTAGACTGAGTTGGAAAATGTTTTATTGGATACTTTAATGCTTTTATGAACCTAGCATATATCTGGAATTGCTGCTTTGTCATGTATTCAGAAATACTGCGTGTGTTAAATTTCAACTTATTTAAGTTTCAGTGAATTGCTTTCTTCAGTTCAGAGTATAAATATATTCTCAAATAAGACATTTGTTTCCATTTATACAACTTACAATTCAGTAATAAACAACAGATGGAGAAACAATATCCAAATTCTCTTGTATAAAACATCTTGTGAATGCCATCTCTTTATTTCATAAAAGCAGGCCAATATCCAGTTCTATAAGCGTCATTAAAAAGTATGGATAATATCAACGAAGAAATAAAAGTAGAAATAACTGACTGCAGCTCAGTTATTTAAGTGATATGAAATACAGTACTAGCTTCTGCATATTAAGCTGAAAGCTGTTTAATTCCAGGTGAATCCCACCGTGTATATTCAACACAAAGCTAGAATTTTCAAACCTCTTTTGTAGAGAATGGGTGGAGGTATGCAAGAGTCTTTCTTGGGCAGAAAAAGGAAAGAAAAAGCAAGCAAGCCAATTTGTTCTCTCAAAAAATCAGATTCACTGTTCACTCATCTCTGTCAAACCCCTCCTTCCAGCTATCTGCTGGTCAGGGACAGTTCTGGTCCAGAAAAGCAAGCAATAAGGGTAAACCTGAAGCAGCAATAAGGGTAACAGTGCTGGGGCTTCTCCTCCCCTCCCTCCTTGGAGCAGGTGCTTCCCTCCCTTCTGAGCCCTCTGCAGCACTTGGGGTTTTCTCCTGTGCATCGAACGCCCACCGCTGCTTTGCTGATTGAGCTGCCCCAGGTACAGGCAAGTTAAACAACTGTTCGAGGCAGTAGCTGGGAAGGCAAAGATCCACGTCCATGCTGCCTGAGGGACCCATGGGAAACCTGGTTTATGGCCTGTCCCCAAAAGGTGGGGTGGGTTGGGGAGGGCAGATGGGCATGACTGTATCTGCTCTTAGGGGAACTGGGGGACAGAAGAGGGAAAGCTGCTGCAGCTGGGGAGCAAGCTTGGTGCAGGTTGCTGCAGCCCAGCTTCCATGGTGCAGTCCCCTTGCTGGGAGTGGGTCTCCTCCCTTCCCCAGCTGAGGGCTGAAGGTCCTTGTGGACTTTGCCAGTCTTGTGACACTTTGATCTCCCGCTGGTGCCCCTACTTGAGGCCTTGGTTCTCTCCCCTTGCAGAGGTGCTGAAGTTTGGCACGCAAAAGATTTGTCCTCACCTTTGGGCAATGCAATCCTGTTTCGCCTCTGCTACTAAGTAGTCTTAATCCCCTACAGTGAAGGACATGAACCACAGCCTCTTTAGTTTACCGAGGACAGATTGGAAGACAATTTGATTGTGGTGGGACAGGCAGTATGGTACCATGAAGCTCTTGAACTTGTTGGTATGAAATGCAGCCACTGGAGCCACCAGAGACTCAGGACAACTTGGTATTGAAACGCTTCAGTTTGTTGCAGAACAAAATGCAGCAGTTTAGCACTGAGGGTAGGATGGCTTGGTGAACCACAAAATATCCATTGCTTAAATTATTCATGTTAACAACTATCTATCTAGGTTTGGTGTGGATGTTCTTTTGTTTGCTTTAATGTTTTGCGTTGTTAAGCTGGTTCCTGAATAGCTGTTATTTACTGCGTGTTCTTGTGTTAGATGAAGATGTAGTTACAGCAGGTGTGGTGTTGCTGCTTTTCAAAAGGTATTTTCAGCCCCACACTGTTGTAATTATACTGATCATTCAGTGGATGTCGATCAGAGGTATTAAAGGACAGAAGAGGAAATTTTTGCTTCTTATCTACGAAGTTGTGACTTGCTTCACTGAAGGCAAACATGGACAGTGTTTAGTAGTTCCAATGTTGTTTTTCGTCCTTTTCCCTCATTCTCGAAGTCTCTGGGTGACAGTCACAGCTGATCCTTGCCCTGCTGAATGAGAACTTACATACAGAATGAGTATTTCTTACTGGGTTTTGAATGTTCTTGAATGCTGTTGATTGGTGGAAAGGAAAACTTCTGCAGTGCTGTACTGCCTCCCGGTGGCTTTTCAGTTTATTTCCTAAAATATTGTCTTGGAATGAAAAAATTGCTTTGGTGTATAGCATAACTAACTAGAGTATTTATGCTTTTCCTTTTGTCCCAGTGCAATGGCTGCAGCCACGAGCACCAGCAGCGGCTGGCAGAGGTGCCTGGGATGTCTGGCCGCCTCCTGCTGAAGCTGGGGACAAGTTTCTGCCCTGCCAAGCTGGCTGCCCACACCGCCACCTGTCCCTGGGGCTGTAGCTATTTTTTCCCACATCCCTCTTCAACACCCGTGTCTCCATCCTTTACCCCCCTGGAGCCCTGCCCAGGTGGATTGGGTGCCGGCAGCTGGCCGTCCCCAACCCAATGTGTCTGTTCCTGGCAGGCACAGGGCGATGGCATGCCCTGACCCCCTGCCACCCAGGTGGGTAACCGGAGCATGATGAACCTGCTCAGGCGTGGAGCCTGCGTGCCTCTTCCAGCCCCTTGGCTGCTATTTTGGTAAGCTGTTTCTCCCCTACCCCGGTGAAGATGTGACCCTTCTCAGCATGGATGTATAAAAACACCACAGTCATCACAGGATCAGATTAACATCTATCTTAACAGCAGGGCCACCCCAGCAGCCCAAGGGGTGCTGTGACCACCAGGAGCACCCCTCGGTCCAGCCAGCACTGCACCGGTGATGTGCCTAGCACACGAGGTAGTGCATGGGTGTGCAGCCCCACGACACAGCCTGGACAAGGACTGTGTTTAGGGCTGCCTGTCAATAGGGCTCCTGGCCAGTGGGCAGGGGTGGGAGGGGGTCCCAGGTGGGGCTGGTCGGTGCCACCAATGCCCATTAGAGCCCCTGGCCAGGGCAGGCACAGGCGATGGTCCTGTGTGACCCAAGGGTCATCATCCATCATCTGCTAAACGTGTCCCAGTCGGGCTCTGGGTATGACAGCCATTTAGACAAGTCAATCTTAGAGAGCTGCATGTAGTTCATTGAAATGATATGTAAACTACCATCCCACAAAACAACTGAAGGAAAAATTCCAGGCAGCGATGGGGTGAGCGAGGTGGGAAGTGTCGCCGCTGGTATGTATGGGTGACCTGCAGGAGTGGCACTACAGCTGGTAGAAGAAAGTGGCCCATGTTTTAAAACTGCAAGCATTTTTGTTATCCCAGAAGAAGCAGAGAATTTAAATCATAGGCACAAAAGAAATGTAATGATTGATACATAAACGTAATAAGCTTCTAGCACTCTTACATTTCACTGACAAAAACTCCCAAATGAGAGTTATCTTTCCAGAGTGTGAAGTGATATAAGGCACTTCTGTACTCCTGCTTTAGGGCTGCACCCTAACTCTGAGCCTGAGGACCCCAGTACAGCTACTGAACCTACACTAACAGACAAGAGAAAAGAATTATTTTGCAATAAGTCAGATACTAATAATTTTACCCAAATCACTCATTTTTTTTTTTTCCTCTAGAAATAGATCCTATTGACAACAGCAACCTTAAATGTGGATAAGAGGATTGTGCTACAGTCTTTGATCAATCATTTGTTTCGGTCTTATATTTTGGACTATGTTATTAAGGGCTGAGCCACAACTCAATTATACTCAATTATTTCCTATTTAGGCTAGATAATACTTTTTTTTTTTTTTGCTGGACATCCTTGCAAATGCTTTCTGCTTTGAAGAGGTTTATTTGTGGTGACTTTTCCCAAAACAAGCAGTTTCCTAGGGGTCTGTCTGAGCAGAACTTGGTTGACCTGGATGATTCTTTCACAGTAATGCTGTGAGACTGCAGTAAGTGGAAATGCAACAGGAGTGAAACGGAGGTGAAGAGGTATTGCCGTTACCAACAGAAGTAAGTTATAAGCTCACATATTTCTTTCTTCCAAACCACAGCTTGAAAATTCAATCTGATGTCGCAATACTTATTTTTAGCAGGGCTGATTTATTGAGGTAGCAGGTCAGTGTCTGAGCTAGTTCATGCAAGTCTTTCCAAGGCTGTGCAATACGCAGTGACAGGCAATTCTGCCCGCCATCATCTGTGTCATGGAGCACATGGCTGTGGCTGCAGCGGACGCTGGCTCTGGGCAGAGCTACGCTCCGGTTGCTGCTCTTTCCATTGCAATTTTAACCCTGGCTTTACTCCACTTAAGTTTACATTAATTTTTTTCTTTCCTTATTTTTTGAAACACCAGTAGCTTGGAATATATGAAAATGCAGAAGATAGGAAGGAGGGCACGCTGCATGACTCTCTTGTTGGTCCGCTATATGCAGGAAGAGCAGCAAAATGAGGTTTGGTTGCTTTAGAAAGCAGTGAGTAGCAGGAGAGTACGTGATGCAACAGCAAGTTGGCAGTGGTGGGTGCTGGTGCAGGGCTCTGAAAAGCAGCAGCAGTGTGGAAGCTAGACATCGGGGTGTAATATGAAGGGTAATTGCTGCATGGAATTGATCTGGATTTTAACGTTCATGTTTTTTATTTGGCACCCCATCCCCCTGTTTGAGAGGGTTCTTGTGCTGCCTCAGCTGGTCCCTTCTACTGAAAGGGCTCTAATAAAATTGGCATGATGTGGGCACTTCCATATTGAAGTTGATGCTTTAGGATTGTCTTGGGCAAACGGTGAATTCAATTTATTATTCTTTTTATCCAGTATCACTGTGAATTAGGGTAGGTTGCTGTGGTGGCTCACTGGAGGGCAGGAGGGCTGGCTCTGCCAGGAGATTAGGAGATGTGGGTGTCCGAAGGCTAAGCACTGTGAGCTCTTCCTTAAGCCGAAGGTGAACTTGGGGCAAGGATAGTGCATGGTACGTGCTGTAATTGCATAGCTGTGCTTCAGCTGGAGATTGACATGGAAGAGGGTGAAATGTTCCTTAAGTGCAACAAAATGAAAGACCATTTTTGTGGGAGTTCCAGGTCTGGCCACATCTTCCTCTATGCTGTTTGCCAGTGCTGAAACAGCAAGTGGTGGTCATGCAGAGCAAGCTGTCCTGAGAGCTCCTGTTGCTCCTGGGGAGGGACAGAGGGAGGACAGGGCTTTGTCCTCCATTCCGCTTCACCGGGCTGTGCCTTCTCTTCCCCTGTTGCCTAAAATACACTCCTTTATCTGTGTTTTGCCTCGCAGCCTCCAAAGCCAGCCCCTGAGAAACGGGCGATCTGAGCTATAGAAAAGAGAAGATGGGGTTTGCTGCTCTGCGTGTCCAGCCCTGCGCGTACACATGTGTTAGTGCACGCGTGCCTGCTGGGAACGTAGGCTCAGCCTTACTGCTGCTTGGACCTGAGGCATGGGGCCGCAGCAACCTCACCTCCATTGGGCTGGATTCACCTGCTTGTCTCCCCACAGCACCTAGCACTGGCCTCCAGGACAGGCGAAGTGACCACAGAGGTGTGTTATCTTGTTTTTGTTGGAGTGGTGTCAAGAATGTCGGGCTTTGACCCGGCTGTTGTGCTGCAGAAGGCCCAATGAGGGAGAACAGGGTGTCCTGTCCCAGGCTGAGGAGGGATAGCACAGCTGGATTTTTAAAACACCTTAAGATTTTGGACATGCCCAGAACTTAAGTAGAGAAAATGTTTGATAGATTGACTAAAGCCGCCTCCTTCTCTGCATTTGGGCTGGTGGCACACAGTTCAGCTTTCAGTCTTCCATGATGCTTCATGCTCTCTGGTCCTCCAAAGGTGCTCCATCCCAAAGGCTGCTCAGTGTGAGAGAACAAGTGGCGGTGCTTCTTTGCACTTTGTAGAACTTCAGCAAAAGAATGTGCTGGTTTTGGCTGGGATGGAGTTAATTTTCTTCATAGCAGCTTGTATGGAGCTATGTTTTGGACGTGTGCTGGAAACAGTGTTGATAACACAGGGATGGTTTATAGTTACTGCTGAGCAGTGCTTGCACAGTGTCAAGGCTTTTCTGCTCCTCACCCTACCTCACCAGCGAGCAGGCTGGGGGGGGGGGGACAAGAAGCTGGGAGGGGACACGGCTGGGACAGCTGACCCCAACTGACCAAAGGGCTATCCCACACCATATGATGTCATGCTCAGCATATAAAGCTGGGGGAGAAGAAGCAAGGGGGGGGACGTTCAGAGTGATGGCATTTGTCTTCCCAAGTAACCATTACGTGTGATGGAGCCCTGCTTTCCTGGGGATGGCTGAATGCCTGCCTGCCAATGGGAAGTAGGGAATGAATTCCTTGGTTTGTTTTGCTTGTGTGCGTGGCTTTTGCTTTCCCTATTAAACTGTCTTTTTCTCAACCCATGAGTTTTTCTCACTTTTACTCTTCTAATTCTCTCCCCCATCCCACCGGGGGGGAGTGAGCGAGCGGCTGTGTGGGGCTTAGTTGCCAGCTGGAGTTAAACCGTGACAAAGAAATAACTCAAATTTTAATTGAGCTTTTTACCTTTTCAGCTTATCTCTAAAGCGGGGCTCTTGGTGCTGCAGCCATTCTTTTTAGCCCTCCTTCTGTGTGTGTGCGCCTGTGTTTGTAGTGTTTCCTTAGTGGAATTATTACCTACTTCCAAGTCCACCATGTGCAGAAGTGGTTGCTTCTGGGAAATGCAAAGAAATCTCTTAATCCTGAGAACAGTGGCAATTAAATCTGATTGTTCAAATATGAATCACAAGCCCTGTAAAAGATTATTATTTTTTTTGTCAAACCTGTTGTTGCACAACAGGTTTGGTGTGTTAGTACAAGGCGAAGGGTGTGCTTTTGCCAAAGCAGGAGGTGCTTGTTATTGCCTGCGAAATGAGTGGGTTACATGCTGCTGTAGTTGGATCCCGTTGGGTATCTCTGTAAGCTGGGCTGTGTTTGAACAGCTGCATTATGAAGCAGCAGCTAATAGCTCCCAAATATTCATTACATCTTTTTGCATTTGAGTGTCACCTTGCGGCAGCCCTTGGTTCACAGGCCACGTTCTGTTCCTTATTTTTCAACTGTCTCCTGAGCCCTCCTGCTGGCTGTTGTTGCCAAATGCAGGAAAGCAGGTGATGGGGGGTGTAGGAGCCTCAATGTTTAATCTGGGGTTGAAGAACTGGCTCGGTCGGCTCTGAGTGGCTGAAAGCCTTGCTGAAGAAACATGTTTTCACAGCAGCAGCATGGCAGAGTAACCTCTGTCCCGGGTGATCACCCCAGAAATCACCTCCTGGCCGGGACCCAAACAAAACACAGGATTAACTTTGCCCTATGTGTGTGTGCTGGCTTGTAGCTGTTAAAGAGTCCGTGAGAGTGCTTAATCGGTCAGTCTGGGGGGAGCTGCGCCTGTAGACATGGGAGCCAAGCTGCTGTGCCTCTTCCTCGCCTCTGCCCTCGTTGCTTACTACATCTATGCCCCCATCCCCGAGGACCTCGAGGAGCCCTGGAAAGTGATGCTCATCATGGCTGCCTTCAGGACCACCAGCCTTCTGGTGAGTTTGGTGCTGGGCTTGGAGCAGGGCTGGCCTGGTGGAGAGACAGCTACGGAGCAGAGGGCGTTCTCGGTGCTGCTATGGCTAATAGAGATATGGCGATATATATATGTCATATATATATATGGTAATACACTAAGTGAAGGGCAGTAGTATCTGAAATTAAGCATTAAACTTTGTGTAACTATGGCTATAAAGAAACTTAGAAAAGATTTAATTGTGCAATCTTGAAAAAAGGACATTCAGAGTAAATCGAAATGTGATATGTAATGTGAATATAGACAGATAAGTGCAAACAAGTTTATTTTGCTTTACAGTTCTTTGCAGCTGAAGCACTGCTCCTTGAATTTTTACTGTTTCTCAGAATCTGTATATTGAGCTTCCTCAGAAGTATTGTCTTGGGTGTCAGAGAAAGGGAAACTAGACCACTTCCTAAAAACTATTCATTTTTGTGGTTTCATAGGAATCTGCTGACAGCATGAGCCTAAAAACTACACAAAGCTAATTATAGGGATGATAATGCTAGAGCATTGTAGAAATTGAGAGAGAGAGAGAGAGAGAGAAACATATATGAAAACCTTTTTTTTAATTACCACTGTAATCTTGCCTACCAAAAAATGGTATCTAGCTAAGCAGCACAGAACCATATGTCGCAGTCTGGAAAGGCAGTGGTATTATACCCCTATCTGTAGTTATATAGCAATATTTACCAACAATGTGGTCCTTATGTTTTTCCATGCTATTTTTATATATATAACATCCCTGGCTTCTGCTTCATTTCAGTCATGTTATACAGCCATTTCAAACATATGTAAATAATCTGTGAGGCTGCACACCATGCATAAATAATGTGCTGTAGTTCCTACCTCTTAAGTACATTTGACTGGGAGCTGTTTTGAATCCAGCTTGTACATAATATACGATGGCGGCTGCAGCAGTGTAACCAAAATCTAAAAACAAGGTCAAAGGTGAAGGTTTGGGGGCAGGAGAGGGGCTGAGTGTTGCAGACATCTTTCTGGGTGGCTACAAACATTTTGAGACTGCTTTTTTCTCCACTGTAAAATATACTGAAAGGAGGGTCTAAGGAGCCAGGAGAGAGGTTTCTAGTTTTGCTTGAGGCATGCAGCTGAAAGGCTTGTCTGCTGCAGGCACAAACACCCAGGCTGTTTCCTCCAAAGTGCATGAGTTTGGGATTTTGCCTTTTCTGTTGTTTCAGTTAAAGCGCAGTAGGCCTGATTTTCAAAATCTGTGAGAGCCACCTCTTTTATGATTTTGCTGGTGGAGGCAAGGGTGCATGTTTTCTTGGGATGTCTCCTAAACATCACGCTTCTGGACAGTATCTAAAAGCCACTGTCAATCTCCAGAGCCATCCCTGTGTCAGACAGCCTTTGGTTGCAGTGGAGACCTCTTCTTCGGTCTGTACAGCCAGCAGAAGGAAGGGGGGCAGGTGATTTTTTTTTGTCTATGCGTGTTAATTCATGGACTCTTTGCTGCTTCCTTGTTTGTTTTGATCTTGTGGTTTGAGTTCTGAGTGGTGAGAGATGAAGAAGTGATGAGAAAGAAACTGTAGTCTGCGCTTTTGATGTGCTACCTTGCTTCTTCCCCTCTTAAGCCTCCTCTTGGAGGTAGCCTGCAAGGAGAGTACGTGCATGGATAACTCATTTCCCCAGGAACACCTTGTGCCTGCTCACTCAGACCTGTAGCCTTCAGCACAGCATTGCTAAATACTCAGCAAGCAGAAGCATTTTCTTTCAGTGTTGGAGGATTATGTGTTTCTGCTTTAAAATGGAGTTGGTGTCTTTCATGGCTGTTGCATTGGCTGCCTGTTAAGCCTAAAGCTGTTATCAGCAGCCGTGGTGTGGAGCAAGCGTGTTTTGTAACTGTGCTCTGATCTCTTGCAGAACCGTAATCCTAAGGGACTCTGACAAAGACAGCCTCCCTGGAGCTGCACTGGTGCAAATTAGATTTGAGATGGCTCTAAGGCGTCCTAAATATGTTCTGAACGGTCATCCAATTATAGGGCAACAATTTATAATCACTTAGTAGTAGGTCTAATTTTGCAGAGGGGACCCTAGTTTAGTCTATCTGACTCTTTGATGTTAGTTTGAAAAAAGGTAAATAATACTGCCATGGTCAGACACTCCTGACCAGGAGCGTCTTCTCTTCAAGCTCCCAAGACAACATGCCAAGAAAGCCATGAAATGGCAAATCTCTGTCCTCCTTCATCTTCTTTGCTTTAATAGGTCCTGGGGAGCTCTCCAGCTTCTGTGCCAAATTGTGCGAGATTTCCTTTGATTTCCGATTTCCTGGCCTGGACGAATAACTGGTTTGAATACAAGGCTGCTTTCAAAGTCTTTGCTGGGCATGGCAGTGAGTGCTGAGGGGCTCCAAAGGCTGGTCAGAGCCTCGTGGTTAGATCTTGCCATGGGTTAGCCTGCAGGGGATTGCAGCCGTGCTTGGTTTTGCTGATGTGCCCAACCTGCAGTGTGCTGAAGGGTCCATTTGTACCCATCTTATTGCAGAAGGGAGACTGGGAATGTCTCCGTTCGTATGTTCATGTTATAACATTTCAGGTCTACATGCTGTCTAGCTGGAGAACAGCCTCCAGCTAAAAGAATAAACCAGCCAGTTTCTGTGGTGCTTAAGCACAAAATTCTTCATGTATTTTTAGTGCACACCGTCTAAGATAAAACATGTGAAGGAAGTATAAAATGCAATACAATATCTTTCTTCCTAGTTGCATGTTTCCCTGGCTGCAGTTCTGTGAAATCCTCCCAAAGCTTCTTCCATCCTTGGCCTGGCTCCTCACAAGCTGTAAAATACAGATTCAAGCCCTTTACAGCCCTGCTCACAAACTGCCTGTCTTCATCTTCAGCTGATGGAAAGCTTCACCTGGAGGGGTGCCTCCAGCTGAACTATTGCCTGTTCAGATAAATAAGCTGCTAAAAGCAGTGTCAGGCTCTCTGCCTGCCAAGGCATAGCTGGGGCTCCCTTCCTCATAAATAAGTTTTTCTTTTTACATCTTTGCTGCCATGCTTCCCTCACGGAAGACGGAGAAAGTGACTGTGGAAAATGCTTTCCAAAGCACAAGGAACAAAAAACCCCAAAGTAGTTGGTTTTCCTCTTACCCCTGTAACATGCAGTAATCTCAGATCTGGGACAATGAGACTTTTCAGATGAGGGTATGATTTCCTTTCATTTTTATATGATAATGGCCTTGAAACCACAGGCAGTAGACCAGTGGTTTTCCACAATGTAAAATGTCCGCTTGTGGAAAAAAATACCTCTGTGAGCATTGAAAAGCCTCAGTCCTGAAGCTGAGGGAATTCCTCCCAACCTGGGGGAGTTCACAAGCTCAGTGGAATTACACCAAGAGTCACTTTGACTTATGTATTTATTTTTTCAAGGTGCTAATTCTCAGGGAAAATACAACAGCTGAGAAATATTTATGTAAACTGTGTAATCACTGTGGATAAAAAGATGCAGTTTTGGCATGTGTATGTATTTGTCTTCATTGAGCTTATGAGGAGACCTGAATTTTCCTTCTGCCCTCTGTGTCAGTTACTGCCTGTTTGTCTTCATCTTGATTCCAAACCGCAGAGTTCGGCAGAGCTCCCAGCATCGCTTGGTCCAAGTCTTCAGAGAGGTGACTCTTAAGTACGGCGGTGATCGCTATCAAGTATTGTCAGTAAGGTCTTACCTGTATTCTCTTTTCTTCGAACTTCTGAAAAAGTAGGTTTTATGTAGAAGATGATTAAATAGTTGATTTAAATATAATTTCAAGGAAAAAAATTACAAAAAGCAAAACAAGCAGGTTTAGATTGTATTATTTACAACATCAAACCCTGAATACCAGATGTTATACCTTTCAAGAGGTGATCAATTAAAGTGTGGGGGGTTTCTTTGTGTGTTGGTTTTACATTCTTCTTGGGAAGAACAAAGCATCTCTTGGAAAGCTAAACTTCTGACAGGTTCTGCACCAGGCTGGGCTATTTTATTTCTTATTAAACTCAAACCTGCTTTGAGTTTATTCTGTTTTTCACCTTCAGATAGTATGTAAGACAGAAGTTGGTTTTATTACTTAATCATTTCTGTGGCTATGTGATGAGGGAGTTATGAGACTTGTGGGGGAAGTTGAGCCATGTCCCCTGTTGCTGGGGGCAGTTATGGAGGTGCTGGGGTGGTTATGGAGGTGCCGGTGCCAGCAGCGGGTGCAGCAGACGGCGGTGGCCGTCAGTAGCTCCCTGCGGCGCAACGCTTGCACCGTCCCCACGGCTGTGCTGGTGCAGGCTGGGCACTGACCTGGAGACCAGGCGGTGGAAATGACCCATGTAAAAAGCTGAGCGTGCTGTGTGCGTGCACGTGCAAGCTAGCAACCCTAATGTCAAGGCTGGGCATTTCCCAATGCGCTTTCCTTTTTGTACGGTTGATAACACAGTGCTAGCAACAGTCACAGGAGTGTTTGTTTTACTAAAAAGTTCCAATGAGTTTAAGAAACTTAGGCCTGTTGTTAATTCAGTTATCTTCCAAACCAAGCGTTCTGATCAAAGTGCAATTACAGGAATGTTTACGCCTGCTCGGACAAAGAATTGTACAGGGGCCTGAAATTTAGAAAAGTGCTTTTATTATCACAGAGTGTCAGCTCTTAATTTTCTGAGTGTTTAACTAGACTACGCATGAGAGCGGTGCACATTAAACTGAAAAGTAATATGCAAATTAGTTTGAAATTTCTTCCAGTTTGCTTGAAATGAACTAGAAGTCTAAGCTCTTAGTTCACTTTCAGCAAGTCAGATAGCAAATGGCTTTCAGGCAAATTTGAAGCTGTGTTCTTCATGCCTTTCTATAATCTAAAAAATAAACAAAATAAAACACCCCCCCAGCTATTCCTTAATATATCATTAGGAATTAGATAATATAATGCTCCCAAATCACGAAGCAGTCCATGCTATTTTTACCTTCTAGCTGCAAGTAGCTCCAGCAGCCCATTGCCATAGCATACGGTGTTTTAAGGGGGCTACGCATGATAGGGTTTCCTCGTACTGCTGGCATTTCGTGTGGCTGAGATCACACTCGAGCCACAGTCAATCTCTAATGTGGCTAAATTTTTCTTTATATAGGTATTTACACTATTTTTCACAGTATAGAAAATGAAGGCTTTCTTTTTCTTCCAGTCATTGTGACATTCTTTTATGTCATTTTGTTGTATATTACAAATTTTTAATGTGTTTTTAGAATACCTTGCTAATATTTTAAAAGCAATGTGAGAAGTTTCTTTAAACACAACTTAATCCAATGAAGAGGAAAAAAGGGGGGTGGGGAAAGCCAGTGAGATTTATGTATAAGCAAGCACTGGTGTCATCTTTACTTGTCGTGGTTCCCCCGAGACAGCTGTGAGGAAATGTGATGCCCCCTTTGGGGAGCTGTTGGTTTTGGAAGGCGGAGTTGGGATCCGCATTTCTAGCACAGTCCATAACAAATGCCGTTAGAAATGTTTTTGCTTGGATTCACTCTTGTCTACCAAAGACTCAGTATAATGGAAGCTAGCACAATTTTCTTAAGTTTTATGTTCAGGGTTTAAAATAATCTGTGTGTGAAAGGGATTCTGAAATGCTTTTATCTGCGTAAATTGTCACAATGTTAGACAGCCAGAGCTGCCAAATGTTAATCTTTGGACCTTGCATTTCACCTGCAGGTTTACTTGTTAGGGTTTGGTTTTTGTTTTAATTTTATTTAGCATCTTAGAATAACTGTAATCTAATTTGGAACTATAGACTTGGATAATAAATGTTTTAAAACATGAATTTCAAAGGAAACTGCTTTAACAGTATTAAAAGTTGGCAATTCCTTGGTTCTGAAATCCCTGAACCACATCACTTTTCTTCTGTCAGGGAATTTCTGTGGAGCCCATTGGGAAAGCTTTCCCTGCCCTTTGCATAGCTCTGCTGGGGCACTGATGATGCCCAGGGGCATCGATGACCTCCCCTGCTCCCTCCACCTCGGAGGGCTGCACAGGGGCTGGGGCTCCAGCACTGCTGTACAGCTGGGGTAGATTCAAGATTTCTGGGGAAAAAGAACCTTTTAAGAAAGTTAACCCTAGGGGTATTTTTTAAGATCCCCCAGACTAATGCAGACAGAGATCCTGGTTAGCATCATCCTCCAGGAGGATGGTCCTGCTGGCCCTGCGGAGTCTCTCTCCGGGTCAGGGAGTCACTGGGATCATCCTTGGTTGGAGTCAGGCTGGAGCCAGCGCTGGGTGACCATGGTGATGCTGCACCAGAGCTGTGCTTCTGTCCGTTCATTTGCCAGGGAATCGCCTCACGGTCAGAGGGCTGGTGGAAATCAGAACATGGGTGGCAGGGTTATTTTGAGCTTTTTATTGTGAAATATCAAACCAATGTAAGGAAAGGATTTGCATGGCTTAGAGAAAGCTGGATCCTCCTCGAGGATGACAGTGCAGGAAATAGCTTCAGAAGGTATAGTGGCACAGGTAGCATGACAAAACTTTGTCTCATCTGCTGACCATGTGGAACGGAAAATAAACACGACTCAATTCTTGTTCTGCTATTCAGTAGGAGCACTTCTTCATTATATAGAAAAATAGAGAGGTATGTAACCAATAGAATTGTTTGATGTAAATTAAACAGAGCTGGACCGTGGTAAAGTGGCAAAGATATACTTCTGCCTTTTTAATGTCTCAAAGTAGAGAAAATATTTTCTTTTAACAATGTAAGGGTACTTATCTCTAAATGATGCTCCTTGGCTACTTGGATGGAACTGATCATTAAAAATCATTGTACAGTTTGAAGTCAAATTGTTGTATCCTTGTATTTGTGCCACTGGTGTCCTTGGCATCCTGAAAGTACTGGCTGCTTTTGCTTCACCATAGGAGCAGGTATTATTTGGTTTTGTGGTAACCACCTGGAAAAATGAGGAGGTCTGGCTCATTGAGCAGACCCTCATGTTGGGTCTCGGGAGTTTCAACTGATTCTGCTTTCTTCCGCATCCTCTGTTGTGTCCTAGTTGTCCTCTATGCCTGTGCTTCCAGTCATTGCCTTAGCACTGACAAGCAGTGGTGTCCCCTGGGCTGCCTTCCAGCCGCTGCCACTGAGCTTCACATGGAAGTAAGATAAGGGAGTTGAACAGCTCAGGCTGGACAGTGAGACAGGGTCTCCTTCAAGTCAGCAGCATTCGGCTTAGTGACTTCTACAGCAACTTTACAGACTTGTACAGGGTATCAAATGGCTTTATGGAAATTTAACTTCTGAGAGTAACTAAGGCTGTGCTTAAAATACTGTTTTCCCTTGTCTTGGGCTTTAGGCTGAGGCTGCTGATTGGCTGGGTCTGATGAACCATATGGAAGCTCTGATGCTGATCACAGATGCCGAATACATCGCACCCACATCCGATGAAAATGTCACTGTGACGGACACAGAGTTCAGCAATGTTGCTGTCCGTCTGTATCTGCCCAGAAAGCCATCTGATGGGCTTAGAAGGGCGGTGATCTACTTCCATGGTGGAGGATGGAGCCTAGGGCAGGCAGGTAAGCTCTTCTCTGCCCGTACCAGGGGTCTGTATGGAAGATCTGAATGACCCTTGTTAAGTGCTGCCTTTTATTTTATGGGAGAGGATCAGGGAACTGGTATTTCACCAGTTAAAATGCGCACCAGCTCCGGGGAGGGTGGTCAATGTATCTTGAGGTGGAGGGCAAAGGATCTGGTCCAGGGCTCTGCTTCTGTCGTGGTGTTTTATCTGCCACCCCTGGCTTGGTTACATGGTGTTAGGGGGAGAAAAGGACAAAACTTAGTATCTTAATACGGAAAAGAACATCCACATAGGGGTAAAAATCAAATGGAGATGCAGAGACTGGGGGTTTCCTTGGTTCCCAGAAGCTCGATTCTCAGACACGTCCTCATACTTCTTGCTTGGGGAAGGTCAGGGGGTATTTATTGTCTCCTGAAATCTATTTTAGGGAGTTTTGCCATATCAGAATTCATCTATTACTGCATCTGTTTCTCATGAATGTGCTCCTAGGCAGGCAAGCATGTTTCTTTGGTTTTGGTTACAATTGCACTATCAGTGCTCATCTGATGCTTGGTGTTCTTCCATGTTATGCCCAGAGGGGCTTTCTAAAATGTTTTAGTTCAGTGTGCCATGCTTTTGCTATTACTTTTTCACAGGAGTGATTCATCTTCCCTTCTAGTTGCATTCTCCCCTAGAGCACATCCTCTGCTTCTCTTTGCTGTCATTCAGTGCTTTACGTACATGGATATAAGTTATCATCTTGGCCGTCACCCAAACTGGCATTTTGTGTAGTAGGTATGGCTGACATTCCCAACAACCAATCCATAGCTCACTTCAGTTGTTGGACTGCTTGTTTCAGGGAGAATGAGCCAAAATATTTTTCCCAGGCAAGCTCTTTAATTTTGGTCTTCATGTATGTGTAGCAGAGAGCTTGATCTGGCCCCTGGTGCACTTCTTGTTTCCATTTTTCTCTGCCATAAAAGCTGAGCCCCCGGGACCTTGCATTGTGTAGTGCTCAGAAGTGTAAATAATGTATTTTGTTCATCCTTTTGGGTAGCATTCAAGCAATAGTTGGATTACTTCTTTCAGGTTGTGCTTCTGGCTAAACCTGTGTGTGCTGCGCTTGTGTTGTGCTGCTGCAGAGGCACAGGAGGGTGGAGGTTTTGGAAAGTCACCTGGAAGCTTCTGCAAAGAGGAACATGCTGTGGTGTATCTGTTTGTTCTCAAATGTACTGGAATATATTCTAAGTGACTCTTTTCATTTCAGGCATGAAATGCTATGATCATCTGACAAGATGGACTTCAAACAGGTTAAATGCTGTTGTGGTATCAGTCAAGTAAGAGAGATTCTCCTTCTTGATGGGTTGAGGGTTTGGAATAAATTTATCTATTTCAATTAATCTAATTTTGCAATATCTGTTTTTTTATCATGGACTTTCCTGCTAGCTTTAAGTATTTGTAAACAAAAGCTGTCAAGGTTGCAGTGGTGAGTTGTGGTTGGTGGTTATTTTGGATATTGCTTTGTGAAGTTGGGTGGGTAATAAAATATTTGATCCTGCAGGATAGACAGATAGTTCCCATTTTGCTGGGCACAGAAAATAATAAACATTCACCAACTAAGGCAGATGCTTTCTCTGTAAATAGCAGGAAGTAACACGCTTCTGCTTGCCTCTAACAGTTACAGGTTGGCACCTAAATACCGTTTTCCCGTTCAGTTTGAAGATGTGTATTCGGTAACAAAGTTCTTCCTCCAGAGCAGTGTGCTCTCCCAGTATGGGGTGGACCCAGATCGGGTCTGTGTTGCAGGAGACAGTGCAGGTGGCAACTTAGCTGCAGCTGTGGCACAACAGGTA
Organism: Theristicus caerulescens; assembly: GCA_020745775.1. Taxonomy (NCBI): domain Eukaryota; kingdom Metazoa; phylum Chordata; class Aves; order Pelecaniformes; family Threskiornithidae; genus Theristicus; species Theristicus caerulescens. The sequence continues at coordinate 9,914,778 of CM036565.1, read as the reverse complement.
AAAAAAAAAAGCTGGTTTGCTAGCTCTTTATTTTTTTTTTTTGGTCATTTCATGAATTCTTACAAAAGACTAACAAAAACCTCTGGTCAAAGCAAGTGCACCTCCCAAATGTCTCTTGTGGTCTGTGTACACAGGACATCATGCAGCCTGTAGGACTGTTAGTGAGGGCTCTGAGTTTCCAGCCAAGCAAGTGTACTTGAGCTATTTAATGGCATCAAAGTAGCTTTGATGCCATGATGTCCTCCAACCTTTATACCCTAAATAAAGGCTCTCTGCCCTATAATTAGGGTATATAGCACTCTATCCTTAAGCACATTTTGACTGTTTTAGGTATGTTGTTTGAAAAGGGAATTTGAGCAATTTGACTCATATAGATGTAAATGGCAGCAAAAAAATAAGAGGACTAAATGTTCCAGTGTCATTTGATCACACACGGTTTCAGTGCCTTTTGCACTTCTCACTCAGGTTTATTAAATAAAGTCAGTGCGATGTTGTTGCTCTCTTGAGAAGTTATTTGGGTTGTAATGAATGTCACTTGGAAAGGTTGTGAATTTGCTGTGGACGCTGAAGGCAGAAGATGAGGGAGAAGGTGGAAATTTATGAGGGAAGAGGGAAAAACGATGACACATAAGAAATATCAGTGTTCAATTAATCATGTCTTATTTTTCACATGTCTAAAATGCACAGAATTGTAGTTGTTTGAGTTCTAACACCTCAGGGTTAAAAAAATCAAACAGGTGGATCAGCTCTAAATTGTGTGAAATGGTTAAAGAAGCCTCAGAAACTTGCAATTTTTAAACTATAAGAATAGAATTTTTCTGTAATTATAGAAAAAGCATTTGTTACTACTTCAGAAAGCATCAATGCTTCAAAAAGTCTCAATGCTTCGAAAGAATATTTCCTTATTATCCTTCAAGATAAGAATGATGAATTTTTAATACAACATACTGTTTAGGTGACCTGCCTATGAATTTAGAATTTCCTTAAACTAATCTATTCTGGGTTTATTGATAATCTTGTTTTGCTTATGTTGTAAAATGTGTGTGTTAATTCCTTTTAAGATATTCTGTCAGTGTGGGAGAAGCAACACTTTTTAACTGACTTTTTGTAATTATTTCTATTTTCTTCTACAGCTGTTAGAGGACTCTGAAGTCAAAACTAAACTCAAAGCCCAAGCTTTGCTTTACCCTGCTCTTCAATCCCTTGACCTGAATTTGCCATCTTACCAAGAACATGAAAACAAGATCATTTTACCCAAGTGGCTTATGGTCAAGTTCTGGAGTGAATATTTCACTTCTGATTCATCTCTCAGGGAAGCGATGGCCTCCAACAGGCATGTCCCGGTTGAATCGAGCCACTTGTTTCAGTTTGTAAACTGGAGCAATTTGCTGCCTGAAGAGCTGAAGAAAGGTTATGTTTACACCAGTCCCACCTACGGGAGCTCCGAGCTCGCACAGAAGTACCCGGGGTTTCTGGATCCGAGGGCGGCCCCGCTGCTGGTGAGCGATGCCCAGCTACGCGGGCTGCCCCTCACCTACATCCTCACCTGTGAGCACGACGTCTTACGAGATGATGGATTCATGTATGCTGGGCGCCTCCAGGCAGCGGGCGTTCCCGTCACGCATGATCATGTCAAGGATGCCTTTCATGGGGCGATGACGTTTGTCTTGAGTCCAGCCGAGTTAGCTGTAGGGCACCGGCTGATGAACAGATATATCGAGTGGTTAAATGAGAATCTATGAGTTGAAAATGTTGCTCTAGTATGCCTAGCTTGCATTCACTGGGTGTGATTGAGGAGCGTAGGAGAACAGGAGCTATGCAAGTTTTGGGGCATGGTTGCTGTCTTCGTTGTGTTGCCCTGCAGTGTCTGGATTGAGCATTTCTCATATTCTCTGGCAGCACAGTTCAAGGGAAGCACTTGAAAACCAAATGGGATGACTGTAACACAGTGCAAATGTTGTGGTGTTGTAGTTCTGGTTTGGGTTTTTTGTTTGGTGTTTTTTTTTTTTTTAAAAGCATCAGTCTTACTCAGTAATTACTTTCTTTAATCCCTGTACTAGAAGGAAATAGTGTAACAAAACAGCACTGGATATTAATCAGATAAAGGAAGACTGTGAAGGTCCTAGCCTTACAATAGCACTGTTGTATGTTTTATGCTCTACTTATTAAAGAAGTTATGTATCGTGTGTTCTAATTATCCTTAAAATGTTTAGCAGTTTTTACATACAGATTTTTAAAAATAAAATTAGCTTAGTAGCCTTATAGGCTTGAAGAAGTAACACAAGTCAGCTGTCAGTCCTGAACAAATATCCTCTATATAAAAGTTTTGTGTATTAAATATAAACCCTAAAAATTTTGACTGATGAATGCACACATTGGTTGGCTTTTGGTTTTAAATTGGTCACAACACACCACAAACGTACTTCGAGCATCCTGCTTTTTTCTGTTGCATAAAATATACTGAATCTTCAAAAATGCTGTTTTTTTTCTATGTGTGTGCAGCCTGTTGAGATGGAATGTGTACAGAATGATTGCTGTATTTTTCTTTTTCATCTTTATTATGTTGAATATGAAAATTAAACTTGTCTTCGATTCAAATGCAATGTAATTTTTGTCACTCAAGTATCCCATTTATTGGAAAGGAATAACAAGTTGGCTTTAGTACACATAGTAGATATTGCAAGCAACCAGGACCAAACCCAGGGAGATGTTGATTTACTTCTGCTATTATTGTTAATATGAATACTTAGTTATACTTGACTGTAGTTATTGAGGAGGGAAACAGAAGCGGTTGAGTAGGTGTCTTTTGTCAAGAAAAGGATGCTGAAGCCTGTGACTGGGACGGAGATCAGTGGGGAGCTGAGCCTGGCCTGGCTGTGGCGAGGGCTGGGCCAGGGCTCCTGCTCGCCCCACGAGACAAGGTCAGAAAATCGGGTTTGGGGTTGCAGCAGGAGCATCCTGTGTCTCTGCTTCTGAATCCAGCCTTGAAATGGCAAGTGCCTTACTGCCAGCATACTGGGCACGAAATGTGCTGTGGGACTAAAAAGCATCTCGTATAGACCACATACACAGCAGTGCAATGTGCTTGCATGTCCGCACATCCTCAGGACATGTGTGTGCTCATGCAAGCTCCCAGCATATTTGGGAAGTTATTTCTCATGGTGTGCTCCGTAACGCTGCCAGCAGGTCCTGACTCTTGCCCCTGGGACTGGGCTCGTATCTGCTGGCAGCAGATATCTCTGCTGTAGTTTTAACTCCCTCTCACTTGGGATTAAAGTATTCCTGAGGAAGTAGGGGTTTGGGGTTTTGCCTCAGTAACACCTTTGGTCTGACTTTGTATACAGTACTACGGTCATGTCCAGAAGAATATTCCTCAGGTTGGGTATTTCCAATGCTATAAATGCTAGCAGGGTGAACTGAGTTGGCCTTTAGTTGCTATCAGTGATCCTTTCCGTGAGTTTTACAGGCCGCTTTATTCTTTCTTCCATATAAATGGCAGAAAAAAGACTTGCTTAAAATAACATTTGGAGAGGACAGTTATTTTCTTTGTGTCGGAGGGGGACGTGCACAAAGCTGGGATATGAAAACAGGCATCCCTCAGCGGGTTACGTTGCTGTCACTGATATATGTTGGCTTTGAGTGTTCTCCTTCCCTGCAGGTACTGGGACACCACTGATAAGCGGCATTAGTCTGGTTGAAGTGTTGGGCAAAGCTCATCCATCACTCGGCTGGTGTCAAGGACTAGCATGACAAGCAGGAGGGCAGTTGTTCCTGGTAGACTGAAGAGCTGGGCACACGCAGGCTGGGGCAGCCCGAGGTGGCCTAAAAGCCAGGGTGGGATCTGCCCTGCCCCGCACAAGGGAGGCTTTGCCTCCCTTCAGGGGGTGCTGGAGATGCTGGGCAGCACCCAGCCTCTGCCAGCAGAAAGCATGCCAGCCCAGCAGGAGCAAACCTGGGACACCCTCCTTGTCCACGCTGCCACTGACTCGGTGTTTACTCTGTCGTGGCTCAGGCATCGGCTGTGGCAGGGACACGAGGAGCACTTGATGCCATGAGAGCAGCAAGGGGATCTGTCGGGTGGGCACTGCTACCCCCTGCCTTTGCACCTTGAGCAGGGCTGTTGGTGCTTCCCTGACACAGGTATCGCGTGATGTGTGCGTGCTGCTCCGGGCAAAGCCCGGGGAGGGCTTTGGATGTGGGTCCTGGCATTTCCTCAGTTTCTTCAGACAAATACACCTCTAGAAATGATCTTTCTTACCTTTAGAAAAGTTTTCTAGTTGTAAGATAGTAGAAAAATTTATGCTCTAAGCAAAAAATGCTCACAGTATTACCAGTTTCCCCCTGCACGTTTTTATAGGACCCTGGTTAGAACAAGAAGTAAATGTCTTTTAACCACCAGCACCTAAATATGGGTTAATGATTGATTGGACTGTATATGCTTTTGATTAAATTCCTAAAATAGACTTCTTGAGTTGGAAATGCTTGGTGAGGCACAAAATGAGACAGTGAAAATTGCAATGTCAGCATCTCTGGCAGGAGAGGCTGAACCTGCAGTATGTAATTTATCCAGAGCAGAAAACAGTAAAAACCACCCCAAGGGAAGGTCTTGTTCTGTCTCCCAATAGACGCTGAAATGAAATTTGGTGTTTGATAGTAAAAGACAAATCTCAGCCTTGCCATCATCGTGGCGTGGCTTAGCCAGTGGCGGCCAGCTTGGGGAAGGCTGCGCTGGTGGGCGCACTGCAGCTCTGCCCTGCCACCGCTGAACCCGTCCTGCCAAACCTCGCCGAGGCGCCCACGGGCTTGCGCCCCTGCTGCGTGGCATGCCGTGCTCACATGCCATGTGTGCACCGTGCCCTTTGCTGCAGGTCCCGGGGCCCAGTCTCGCCCCGCTGGCGCGTGCTCGGGGTGCGGCATCAGCCACTCGCCAGCGGCTCCTCCGTTTCTCTCCCGCTCGGGAGGTGCAGCCGATCCTCGCAGCCCTGTTGGGAGTTCGCAGAGGAGCCAGGTCCGGGTGCAGAGATCAAACCCTCTGAGGATGCCCAAGCGTGCGGGGGGGCTGATCTCAGACTCCCCACTTCCCCTATCTGTATAAAACATGATATCGTGGTAGGCGTACGCAGAGAAAATGAAATTAATTCACACTTGCAAGTGAGTGGAGGAGGAAATAAAGCATCCCCACCAATTAGGGTTTCCCCTATCATCAGTTTGTTAAATCTTTAACCAAAAACCAAACACCACACCCCCAACAAACACAAATAGTTTTAGTTTTCTAGTATTTTTTGAACTGTTAAGTTGTTCCCTGCTGGCAAATTCAGTTTAAGGCCCAATTGCATTGGTGCTGCTCAGCATGTTCATTATTTTCATTAACCACTTCAGAGAAGCAGTTTCAAAGGCTCCCTTTTAAAGGTTAATCCATAAAGCTGTTTTGTTTTGGTTTGGTTTTTCACAGTAAGGTTAGCCAGGAGCCCCAGGCTGACCGCTCCCCAGCAGAGGACAGTACATCTCCAACCTGCTGGACCAGCGAGAACCCGGAGCTGCCATTGCAGCGACGCTGGCATCGCTTACCCGACACCAGGCACGCTGTGCGGGACACCCGGCTGTTTTGGCAACAACAAAAACTGCTGCAGAGAGACCCTTTAATTCAGGTATTCCTTATTGATAAGCCTGCTGGAAGACAATGTAATTACAGATACCAGCTAATGTGACTAAGAGAGCTTTGCTAAGTCTCTGGCCTCAAAACAATCAAGGTTAAGAAAACTGTGCTCAGAAACAAAATGAATCTATGCAGTATTCATAGAGATGTTAAACTGGGACAAAAACCTAGAAACACTGAAATTACATTAAGAATATTTTAACTATAACAATTATAAGAAATTTTTGAAATGTCTTTTTCTTTGAAATATTTGTGCCTTGCTGTACATTTTTTTTGTCTCGAGGGAGAGTATGTTTCAGGCTAGACTAGGATTGTGACCTGCCCTCCTTCCCCACCTCTGCTGCAGCTTTGGTGTCCCCAGCGCTGGTGAACCCCCCGGTGCCGGAGCGTGGTGGCCCTGGGCAGAGCCCTGCAGGCCCCCCCTGCCTGGCCCTTGCCCCCTTGGCGATGTGCAAGATGGAGAGACCTTCTCATCCCCACGGTGCCGGCACCTGCCCGGGTGCCCACTCCCGGGGCATGGCTGCGCTGGCAGGGGGTACCGGGGCAGGCGGGATCTGGGGGTCAGCGGAGAGGTGTGTGGGGGTCCCTGTCCCAGCTCGGCTCTCCTGGCAGCGCCCTGGCTGTCCCACCATCAGCAAAGCTGAGAAAAAAACCCAAAACCAAAAAGTTGCATTTTACACCTTTGTTTCTTTCAGCCTCAGCTGTTGGGTACGGTTTATACAAATCCACTAACTGTGGCTAGAAAGTGCTGAGGTGGAGTTAGTTATTAATTACCTGCGATGAGTACTCACCTGCCCTGGGAAATTGTTTTTGCAAATAGAGTGATGCCCAGCCGCATCGCGCTAACTCACCTGTGCCCACCTGCTTGAATAGCCCAACAGGGACAGCGGTAAGGGCAGGTGCATTTTGGGGGGTTTATATAGTTATTGCTCCATTACCAGTTCTTTGAAGCTTTACTGCAGCGTGGAAGAAGAAACACTTCATTTATTCAGCCCCTTTTTATCCTTCAGTGCAACAGCAGTTGCCTGAATGAACAAAATATTTAAAAGCTGGTAAATGAGAAGCCAGTATTATTTATCAGTCACGTAGGAAATTTTAAAGCAGCTTCTGTAATGCTTAAATATTAGCTGATTTATTGCCCTTGTCTTCAGAGAAAAGCTGGAATACCTTTTTATATCCCAGATATTAATAGGGTTAATATTCGCCAACCTTAAAGTACATCACAATGAAGGGGAGGGAATTAAAAAAAAAAAAAGAAAAAAAAGGTCTTTTTAAAAACTGAACCATGTTTATTTCTCCCATTTAAAAATAATCATGGTGGTATTCAGACTTTCACTGATGTGTATCATGACCTTGCATTTAACTTCTCCTCTTCTCTATGGGGCTTAGTCACCAAGCCCTAATTACATTCAGCTGCCATTTGCATTTTATAAAAGAATACATTTGTAAGTGTATGATATATAGTTTATGTATGTTGCTTTGTATAAATCCAACAAAATTTCATGTTTTAACTAAAATACATGTTATACTTTAGAGAAACACTAAAGCTCTCTGCACACCTGCAGCTGTGTGGGGAAGAGCCCCAGAACATCTCAATCCAGAGGGCTGGGGGTGGCAGAGCCCAAGCTGGGTCTCACCCGCCTCCCTCCCGCATGGCCGCACGGCTGGGCCGCTCTCCTGGGAGCGGGAGGAGGAGGAGGAGGAGGAGGAAGGCTCTAGGGTGAAGTTTCCATGCAGCAGCCAAGAGCAGCGAAGGCCCCTTCCTCTTGCTCTTCCTGGGAGGTAGATGTTGAAAAAATGGCTTTATAGCTTTGGAGGAGCAAAAGAAATGTGTGTTGGATTTCTTGAAATATACATTATTAAGGAAGGTCTATTTCTCCCGGGAAAAAAAAATTAATTGAATAATTGAAGTAATTTCATGCCTTTCCTCATTTTCAGGCCCTGCATGTAATTAGTACAATTCCAAATAACAGATGGCGAAGTGCTAAGGGGAACGATTGTGTATGAGATGTGTATTACGGAGGCATTTTATGCAAATAACATCCTACACACAGCCATTACACTGCAGGCTTGCTCAGATGCTGCTGTCATAAAAGCAGAACTGCGGGCAGAAGATACACAGGTGGGAATGGATTCATTTGGGGTTTATCTGCTCTTTATATGTGCTGCTTGTTTGCACACAACAAGTCATAAAAGCCAGATCTCTTGCCTGACAGCACCCAGCATGGTGCTATTGAGATGGGTGGGTGCGGGTGCTGGCCCACAGGGCTCACTGCCAACGCCAGCCTGGAGATGCTCAGCCCTTCTCCCACCCTCTGCCTCCCTGCCCTCTCTCCTCCGTCGGGTTCTAGCCACTGCGATGCTGCAGGTTTTTCTAACTTCTCAAGCCTGCCATGTACTCTCTGACACCCTGAATCGTACTGATTTTAGGAGCCGAAGAGACTCATCCATCACCTCTGCAAGGCAGCGATGGAAAAAGTGTAACTTCTGGTTTACAGAAATGGCTGCAAAAGGTCTGTGCAGTATAATCCTCCTTGGGCTTTGGTTGATTGCTCAGCTGTTAAATATACTGCCTGCTATGGAGAAGAGTCACAAAGTTTGGCCAAATGCTGTGTGGGAAACACCGCCTTGCTGGGGGAGCTGGCCGTGTTCGGGCACAACCGTGGCTAAAGGCTGGGCACTGCACCGGAGCGAGTGCGGTGGTAGGAGCTGCCCATGGCAGGGCAGGCTGCCTCTCCTGCTATAATGCCCAATTTATTTAATTTTGAACATTCAACGCTTTAAGATAGCTTATTTTTTTTTCTTTAGCAAAACCTTAACACTGCTGAAGGCTGGCAGCAGGGGATGGGTGTAGCTGTGGGTTTGGCACCTCTGGGGCCGCAGCGGAGCGAGGAGAGCCGTGCCAGCCCGGCTCTGCCCAGTGGCCGGGCTGGGAAGGGGTTGCAGTGCCGCAGGGCTCGCAGTGTTCCTTGCTGGAGCCTTCGAGGGGTACAGCAAACGCCTCAGGTGCTGCGCTAGGAAGGCTTCCTGCTGTCCCCACCTGTTTCTTCTTGATTTTTCCTTGCTGGATTCAGATTTCATCATGCCAAGAAATCTGGTATTTGTGGTAAACTACATTCAAGCCAAACAAAATTGGTTTTGAATTATGTTTGTAAGCCAGCTTTTTTTTTTTTTTTTGTACCGCCGCTTTCCTCCAGCAGGGCAGTGCCTGTGTTAGAGCTGGAGTTTTCCCAGCCGAACCGTGGGAAGTGTTGGAGGTTGGGAACTTTATCCTTACGCTCACTCAGCAGGAGTCATCGAGCCGGGAGAGCTTCACCCCAAACTCTAGGGCAGCTGGGGCCTTCCATGGTTCTGTCAAAACCTCCAGCTGGAGGGTGGTAGTGCCGCTACCGAAATGCCACGTGCACAGCCATGCAGCAGCACAGTGCGTGCTTGCAGGGGTGACAGCTCCTTGTGCTTGGAGGGGTGACAGCCCCTCGAAACCCACTTCTTCCCAGCTCCCTGTCCCTGGGGATCAGCCGAGCGGGCGGTTTTACTGCAGGGCACCAGCAAGGCTTGGTTGGGAGCTGGGGTCCTGGTGCCACGTGCCAGCAGGAGGAACAGCAACACCGGGGGTAAAGTGAGATTGCTGGAGCGTGGGCTGCTTTTAGCATCTGAAATGTGATGCATCTTTTTAGCATCTGAAATTTACTGCCCTGGCCCCCGTACTGGTAAATCTCCACGTGCCCCTCGCAACGGTTCCTGCCGTTCACCAGGCTCAGGGAGGCACCTTGGGAAGGAGGAGACAGGGAAAACATGGGAAAACCCAATGGCACGCAGGCACCTACTCTCGATGGGCCATTGGCAATGCTCTGTGAGTTTCATGCCACCAGGACCGTCACCCTCTGCTTAATTAGGCTGTGCGTTTCCCTGGCTCTGCTCACCCATGGAGAAGACCAAACCCCACCCTGGGAGCCACTACCTGCTCCCGCCAAAAGCAGTGCCCAGAAAAAACATGACAAATTCAGACCCACCTGGAGGAACGGATGCCGTGACACTGGCTTCGGTCGTGGCGGTGGCATCTGTTAGGGGAGGAAGAGAAAGAAGCCAGTGAGGAGCCTGTGGATGAAGGAGCTTGACCACATTTTCTCCAGGCACTGGGGATGTTGGTGCGGCCTTTTCATGTGGGTGCTGGAGAGCTTGGGGGTCTCAGCAGAGTGGTCTTCCATGCAGAGCAACCGAAACCATAGTCTTTGAACACGTCTCCAAAACATTTTCTCTTCAGGCAAACAAGTGTTAATTTCTTGGTTTCCCAGAGAGGTGGTAGATGTCCCATCCCTGGAAACATTAGGGGTCAGGTTCGAGAGGGTTCTGAGCCATGTTCTAGTTGAATATATCTCTGCTCATTGTAGGAGGGTTGGACGAGATGACCTTTAAAGGTCCCTTCCAACTGAAACCATTCTATGAAATATCTGGAGCACCCTACACATGTCCCCTAATTACCACAGCCACCTGGGGTGGGAGCTGCTGTGGCCCCTTCGTCAGAGAGACCTGAAGGCAGGGAGAGCACAGAAATACTCAGCTGCATTTTTCTGGCAGGGAGCTGGCAAATGAGCATCTGAGCCCAAACGCAATAACTTTGGCTTGGGGACTGAAGCAGAGGAGAATGGGTCACATTTGTTCCAGACCACAGGGAAATCAGGTACTGCTGGGCTAATATAAACAAGCCACAGATAAGCAAAAGTAAACATTTAATTCTACCCCTTCTTTGAGCCAAGGGTAGAAACAGCATTAGGCTATCACATTTACCGTAATGGGCTGTGCAGCCTCTGCCCAGCACCATCCGGGCTGGTGTATAGCGGCAGCATGTGCTACTGACCCATTTGCACTGCAGTTGTCATTGCAAAGTTCTCTTCCACTCATTCATGGTGGCCAGGGCAAGGTATTTAATTAATTTGCCCTAGTAATAATTTATAACCTAAAAGAATACTCCCATGTTCCATTTTATTCACGAGGATGGACCCCGAGTGGGGATAAACGTCCCCTGCTCAAAAGGCTCTGCAGAAAAGGTGCCACGTTTCACTCAAGGTCAACCTTAATGCCTCATTCCAATCAGTCAAATGCAAATACATCATAATAAGCCATTAAATATGCATGACTTGTTTAATAGGCCTCAGTCTAATATTAATTGACTAATGGGTATTTAATGACAACAAATGTGCCTGACTCCAGTTGCATTTCTTTTTTAAAGCCCAACAGCTTGCCTGAGAAATACTATAGGCATCTATCGAAACAGCGCAAAGAAGTTCTGTAACCATTAGGCGCTGTTTGCTTTTTGAATGGACAGTGGTTGTATTAGGCTGTTTCTCAGTGGAAAGATTTGTACTGATGGCGTTCCTTGAAAGACCAGTTGACCGTAATAAAAAAGCGTGTTATTGGACTGCTGTAAGAATGAGAGTTCCTAGGTATGGGAGGAATTTCCCCCTGCCAAATCACTATGGACGTGTACCTGGGATCAGTAAATTGTGCACGGTGGCCAAGGCCACCTCCTGTTCCTCCCGGCCCCTCCGGCCCCAGCGCTGCTGGCACGCTACCGGTGCACTCGCTGCGGCACGGGGCCTCCCCCTGGGATGCTGTAGCTTGCATGCGGGCAGCATCTCTTCTGCTCACTGGGCCTTTAATGTGCTCTCGGAGCACTCGTGCTTTCCACCCCTGCCTCTCTAGTGAGCTTCCACCCCAAAATTGGCTGTCTCCTCCCTTCTGGACCCAAATCTGTTCTGGAAGGCTAGACTTCTATAAGCAAATGTAAATGCCCAAGTACTGACTTTGCAAGTTGTACTAACTTGTTCTTTCAACATAGTTATATATGTATATATATGTACGTATATATTTTGTATTCCTCAAAATGCCCTTTAAACCCCTCTGTGCGATAGGAGGTACAGCCAGCAGATCTGGAGAGCGATGGGTTTCCTAAAGTCAAGCCTGCGGAGTGCAGTGTGGCTCTGCGAGCTGCTGCCAGGCAGAACAACATCTTTCACAAGCATGATTTGTTCTGAAAAATAAATCCCTCTGCCTTTCAGTGGAATAGTGGAAAAACATACCAGCTGCCCGAGTGTTTAAGGGTTTGTGAGGTGTGTCAACACTGTGTAATTAAAGTTTCCGTATTATCCATGCTGGCAACCTTATCAGGTAAACACAGGGCTCTTCAGGTGCTCTGAAGAGACCCAGCAAGCACCCTGGTATTCTGGCCGTGCGACACTATTTTCACCATAGGTACTGGTTTTATTGGATGTTTTGATCGGTGGTTTGCATGTAGTTGTTTTTAACAGAATAAGAATCTATCGCAGCCTGCAGCAGAGAACTGAATGGGAATGTCGGTGGCTCTGCTTTCCTAAAGCCCAGTATGTAGGACAAGACCATCAGTTGCTTTTGAATCAGTTTCTAAATAAATGATCTATCAAGGATGTAGGCATTTGGAAAATAATCTCACAGAGGGATGCTGGATGTGTAGTGTTTTGAGAGAAAAGCACTCTATGGGGATTATCATTTCCCAGTAGCGTACGTTCAGGAGCTGCGGTTGCCCTGGCACGTGGCTATCCCACAGCTGTGCGCTGACAAGCAGGCAGCTGGTCACCCCCCGTCGCCTTTGGGGCATGCACGGGACTGGGAGCAGAGGAGACCTGTCTGTTCCAAAAGCACCTTCGTTCTCCCGAGGCATATTGTAGAAGTTGTCCTTAATATTTTGAAGAGCTCCAAACTTCCATCTTGAACAACGAGTCAGTAGAGGAGGAGACAGAAGGGAAAAACTCTGTTGAGAAAACACTTTGCTCTCTGCTCACCATCCTCTGAGCCAATATTTGATTAATTTTTATTACTATAGGTAAAAAAAGATATAGCCTTTAATTATCATTAACCTGTACAATACCTACTTTAGCATAATGCTATCTAACTTCAGCTGACTGCTTTGAATGCTTCTAGTTTGTCCTGAATGAACATTCATTCATTCTGGTACCTAGAAAGTACCAGAAATTATGTAAAAAACCCCCACCCCAAACCAAAAAAAAGACTCAAAAGTGCAGGAAGAATTCTGATCATTATGTTTTGTAGAAAAGCATTTGTCTCTGAACCTGTACTGGGATCAGCATTTGCTGGGAGTAAAACAAAGCAGCCGGTTCCCAGTAGCATGCTGCTGTGTGGATGGTTATTGCAAGCGCTCAACTTCCCCCGCGCGCCGGCGGTGCCGGCTCTTCTCATTCCTGGGTGAGTCCGTGACAAGGTGTGAGGCTGGTGCTTCTTTATATGCATTCTGGTAATTGCTCACATGAAGCATGGTTTATTAGCGATCTATAATTTCCTCTTGTCATGTCTAATCATAATATTCAAATACAGTAAATGAAAAATGTTATGGTAAACGTTCTGTGCTAATTATAAAAGCATTGTCGCGTTTGACAAAGAAACTCTATGTGAATCTGTCTCAGTCAGTGAAGCCAGGGCTGGGCTCTGGTTGCCCGCCTGCCTGCCGTGCTCCGGTCTCTCGCGCGTCCCGATGTCAGCCCGGCTCCCTCCCACCCTGCTGACAACAACTGATTCCAGAGAAGGAAAATCCAAAATTACTGTAGCAGAAAACAGTTGAGGTGAGTTTCCAGCCTTGTTCCCATGGCAGCACCCTCAGCGACTCGCTGCCGGCTGCAGCCGGGCGGCAGAAGCACCTTCCTGGGGTTTTTAAGCGCCGCGGCGTGGCGGGCACTCACACCCCAGGACTCGTGCTATGTGCCCATAGGAACAGGTTGGGGGGGGTGGAACTGGTGCCCATGGGGGTTTCCAGGACTCACCGAGGCAAACCCACAGAGTAAACAGATTTCGTCGCAAACCTGTGTTGTGGGTGGGACCTCATCAAAGGCTTTTTGAAAATCCAGATATACAATGACCACTCGATCGCCTTCACCCAGGCATCGCACCTTGGCATAACGTACTAGGTCTCCTTGAAAAAATCCCGGGTTTATAATGCAGTTGTATGAAAGACGTGGAAATTTAAGATCAGTTAATTAATTAGTTTTCCTTACAAATTGTTACTGATATAAAGTAGTGCTCTAAAACAATGGGTTAATGTAATGTGTTACCTTCTATAATGCTTTACTTGGCCATTTAGGGAAGGCTCATTTGAGTCACTCGTTTACTGTGAGCTTTCTGCACGTACATGTTAAATTGTTTCACAGCACTTTATCTGCCGTAAACTCCTTCCACCATCAGTCATGTACAATGACTCACTTGTGATGGGTTCGTTACATTATCAGTGCCCGTTCCATTCCATTTTGAATTTTTTATGGCACGTATCATGATACCGATGCAGAAATGAAGGAGCTGCTGCTCACGGTTTCCATACAGCTCTGTGTGCGCTGATGCCCATCTCCCTGCTGCCCAAGCTCACGCTCTGCAGTAACTTTCTGTGACCACACACGGAGACCATCGTGCTGCGAAAGCTCAAGCCACATTACTGCTGATCATAGTAAAGAAACTGAAATCCCTCTGGTAGCTGGGACAAAAGACATGCAGACATAGAAGGCTTATTTTGAGCATAATGGAAGCCCCTATTTATTCCTTTAGTTGATTTCACACATTTTGTTCAGTTTAGCTGTCAGGACGTGATGGTTGTACAGCGAAATGGCAGCTACTCCTCCTGCCTCAGCTACGTTTCCCATTTCATCCTGCTGTTACCATGATGGGAGAGAACGATAGTAGCTCCTGGCTCTTGTCAAACCAGACAGCTGCTCCATGTGAAGCATCGACATGGCCCACAGCACTGCTAAACTAATGAGCAGTTTCAACATCTGTTTGTTTTCTAATTTATCTTTTTAAAATTTTAATTTCATTGCATTGGTAAAATTCAGAAACTGCTCTTTTGTATAATTTGCCAGGGTCAAGTAATGCTGAATACATGTTTGTGTTGATTCTTTCTAAACTTTCAGGGACTGGAAGCTAATGTGTCATTTAGCAGTTTATTTTATTTAGCTTTTTTCCAGCTCATGATAGTTTTTCTGCAGCCGTCTACATATGATCTGTAGCTCCTTTCTCTTTTTACTTACGCTTTAAAAATGAGGCGTACAAATTTTGGCTTAAATTTAAGAACTGTAACTGTACTTCAGTAATATTTGCTAAACTTGCAATTTCCAGGAATTTTAATTTCTGACAAACATATTTGGCATGAACAATATAGGTATTTCTAAATAGTGTTTTTTAAAAGTGCCCATCCTACACAGCCATGTTAAAATGAGCTGAGCTTGTCCAAATTGCCACACAACGTGCTGTGGTGAAGCACATGGTCCCAGATAAATGTAATTTAATTTCCTTTCCGGATTTCCACAGCGGTTGTTGATGTATAGAAGTTTGTGTCGTGCCCCGTGTTTGTGCCAGATGCTGGTTATAAGAAAAAAAAAGCCCCCCTGTGGCTTTAGCTGCAGTCCTGATGGAGAGCACGGCTGGAGATGCTGCCCCTGGGCCCCAGGCTGGGTTTTCTCTTGCAGTCAGAGGAACAGACTGAGCATCGGCTGGGGACCCGGACACTGTCCCTGGCTGCCTCAGCCATTGCCAACTGCCACGTGTTCGCTACTCCTGCTCCCTGTATTAGCTAAATTAAAAGTATTATGGGGAAGTGTCATGTTCTGCAGCCAACCTCCAGCACCCTTAGTTAAAAACGGGTGTCGAGCCTGCATCTTCTCTCCTGGTTCCTGTTACTCTGTCCTAAAGAACGAGGCAGGCCCCTGTCCAACCTCTCTGTTAGCTGTGATGTCCTTTTTAGTCTGTCCTCCCAGCCACCACCACAGCACTTCACCCTTCCCTCCCCAGCGATGCTCCTGCCGAGGCAGCAGCCCGACCTCCTGGGGACCGCTGGCAGTGCCGT
Organism: Theristicus caerulescens; assembly: GCA_020745775.1. Lineage (NCBI taxonomy): Eukaryota > Metazoa > Chordata > Aves > Pelecaniformes > Threskiornithidae > Theristicus > Theristicus caerulescens. Next base: position 9,899,245 of record CM036565.1, on the reverse strand, counting down.
GCCAGCCCGCTGCCGGGTGGGACGGAGGTGTGGTGAGGCAGGTACCTGCCGCTAGTCCCAAACCCGCCCAGCTCTTCTTTCTTTTTTTTTAAATCTCATAGTGGAAATTCACAGAGCTCTTTTAAAGCTCAGTCCTTCACTGGCACTCCTCTTTCTTCTTGCGCTTTTTCAAAATGTACTTTTTGTCTGGAGCATTGGATCATTTTTCTTCTGAGTACTCACTGGCCACATATACAAGCTCCTTCAGCACTGCAGTGCTGCTGGGTACATGGGGAGAAGTGAACCTTATCTTCTCAGTTCTTTGTATTTCCTTCTGAAAAGGAAGGAAATTGCTTTCAAAAGAGATTTTATTTAGCCATGTGGTGGCCGTGTTTGCAGACAACCTGAAAGCTTTGCTCTGAAATGCTCTCTGTGGCAGTGACCCCCTGGAGAAGGCTCAATCCCAGGCCAGTTTGTCCCCTGCGAGGGATGAAGCAGCGGATCGGTGCTGTAACGACATACGGTGTTGCTGGGAGACGCTCACCCAGCTCACAGCAGCACCGGCACTGCCCGTGTTTTCCAGATGCCGCATGCGATCTAAATACTGCATGAATGGCCTGGTTTTGCTGGGATCGGATGAAGCAATTAGATGTCAGTATACGTGCGCGTGTTGCAAATGCATGGCCATCTGCTCGGGGTGCAGTAGTAGCTGGTTTGGTATCTGCCAGTGCTTCTGAGCAAGTTGCCATTAACAGGGGAATAAAGCGATTTTGGCTTGTTTACTAAAGGGGCGATTAATAAGCCCCTAAATGCTGGGATTCTACTTTTCCTGCAAAGCAGGCCCAGCAACTGTAAATGCAGCAGTGGAAATCCCAGATGGGGAGCATCTCACATGTGTCAGCCACACAGCTACCCAATCACGGTCAACCCAAAATACAGATGAGATTGCTCTCCTGCTCATTTTTATGCAAGAAAACTGCAGCACCCTCACTTTCTTGTGCAACGATCAGCACTTTCAGCCGGTACACCCAGGCTGGGCATGCCCTGCCTCAAGAAATTGAAACTTAATCTTTTATGGAGGGCCCTGGGGCTTCTGAACAGTGGAAGACAGTGGTCCACAGGTAAAAATACAATCAAAATCACACGTAAAAACGCCACTGTATCGTTTGAAACCAAGAAACAATTTTTGTGCTGATATACACTGGTTCAGGTGCATTAGTTGCAGTGGAGCAGAGTCATTTTGCATTAGCAGCATTTATTCTCAAAGTTAAAAACATAACTATTACATAGCAACGATGAATAAATCATCAAGCTTTCAGGTGTTAAAATGTGTTACTGTACGAAAACGAAGCGCTCTTCTTTAGCGCTCTGCTTTAATATAATTAAAATACGTTGTTGTAATTGGTTTGCTAACTATAGAACGTCACTGCGCTGCTGCACCTGTTGCGTTGATCTCCGAGTGTAACAGGAGAGACTGTTCTGTGGTTGAAGAAGACTGGATGTAATCAGGACACAAGCCACCAGGCTTTGCCCTCCTGACGCCTCTGGGGATCTCTCAAAACATGCGATGAAGAGCAACGCACTCTCCCTCCTCACGCCTCCAAGAAGCAGCACCGGACTCTCCACCTCGACGGCCGCCGCAGCCCACGGAAGGTAAGTGCTTTGCACAGTGCTGGCCAGGCAAGACAGGAGCTGGGGACCTCTGACTGCCGTCCCCGCGGCTCGCTGTGAGATCTGCACGTCGTCCAAACGGGAGCATTTCACGCGAAACCCTGTACCAGAGCCCCGCATGCGGCTGGTGCTCTCAGCACGCCGCAGGCTGCCCGCGGCGCGGGGCAGAGCTGCCGCCCGCCCGTCCTCCCCGAGCGGTTTCCAAACAGATCTCTGCAAAGGGGAAGTGTGCGTTTGCTCTCTCTTTGGCTTGGCACACATTTTGCAGTACTTTCCTCCCACGAAAACTGCCCCCGTGTCCTGCGCAGCCAAACAAATCGCTCCTTTGCCTTGACTCATTAATGATTGAGTCATATGCAAACCAGGTTAAACAGCGATGTCGCGCTGCGCCCCCGGGATCCCAAAGTTCTGGCAAGGCATGGTCCAGGAGTGAGGAGAGGCAGCGGCCAGCCCTGAGGATGGTAAGGTGTCCTTGTGCCCCGAGAGCCAGCTGTCACTGCGGCTTCTTGAGAAGACTCTGCTATCCCTCTAGCGAGCCCGTTTCTGAACGAACCCTATAATTGTTTTACTCTAGCTGCTTACTTTAAAATTGATTAATCAGTCTTTTTCTAACAACTACCTAAATCAATGTATCTGTCAATACAGTAATTTTTAAATTATTATTTGTATTTAAAGTGCTAATGTTAGTGCAGTGTTTTCGGGAATTAAAATCTCACTAACGTGTTGAGTTTCTTCTCAAGAGCCTGAATAGCCAGGGTTAGACTAGGTGCTCCCTGTGAAGTTATTCTGACCAGAGTGAGCATTTACGGCTATATAATTTTTATCTCCTGCGGTACAGAGTATAAGTGTAGATATTTGCTGTGTGTAACTTTATGAAGTTTTGTATATGCCATACTTTATTCTGTCTGATCTATCTTTAAAATAAAATACAGTGCTTTGAGAGCAGAGACCGATTAACAAACTCTAGACACCAGAACAACTTTGAAAATATTTAAAACAATTACACGATTTGTGGCAACTGTCTTTAGCAGATTTTGTGGCAGTCACATTACTGCTCTTTCAGAGCTTAGACTTAGCTTGATTTCAGTTTTAATCTATATCCTATTTTCCTAATATTTTGTTTTCCCCTGCTTTCTAATTGTTTTGCTAATATTTTAACCAAAGGGTCTGGCTAAAAGCTTTCTTTATCTTGCAGTTCCCCTGCAGGGGGGTGCAGGTGTCTTTGCCTGAGGAGGGAGAGGAGCAAGCACTTGAGATCCTACTCTATCGCTTTCCCTGTAGCATGAAAGCCTTTTTTTAACCAACCTTTAGAAAGAAAGCAAAATTTGTCCTCAGGCAAACTCACACTTGGTGCAGCTTCCTAGAAAGCTTTGCTCCTTAAAGAATACTGATTGTGCTACTTATTTCCAAGCCAAAAGGAGAAGCTTTTTGTCTGGAGCCAAAGAGAAAATGAAATAGCAGCACAGGAGGGGTGGCAGGGGTGCTGGCAGCCCTGCTGGGAGCTCTCCCGGCTGCAAACAGCCCCGCGTTTGCCAGCCCGGCGCTCGGCGTTGTCCCGGCAGGGAACAGCTTCTCCTCCTCCGGCTGCTCCGTGAGGCTGGGCTTGGGGCGCTCCGTTACACACGGGATGTGGGCTCAGCAGAATAAATGCTGTGACTGAATAAATCATACACAGTGTTCTTGCTTCAAAGGAAGTTAATGACAAAAGTGACTCAAAGTTTGTGAATTTGGCTTCGAAGGCGTTTTATCCTGATCTTGACGGTGCAGTCGCTTTCATATCAACAAGGACTCAGTCGTAACTGAACCTTCCCTTCTTGAAAGGGCTTTTTGTAGAAAACAGAAGAGACTTGTAAAACCCCAAGAGCAGAAACGCCCTGTGTCTGCAGGAATGGCTCGGAAGTCCTGCGGCACGCCTGCCACCACGCACAGGATACGCGCTTCCTCCTCACAGCGCTTTCCCTGCAATTCTGGTACCGAGCGACCAGGAAAACCATACAAAGTGCATGGAGAATGGTTTGATTAATTTAATAGACACATTCTCTCCTGACTTCTTAATGAATTCCGAGTAATGCTGTCAGAGCATGGCCGTATTGCTGCTAATGAGTTCATCTTTTATCAGTCTTGACGGCAGACTTCTGCTTTAGTGATGAGTGAGGAGACCATGGGACAGGGGTTGGGTAACAGGGATGCAGATGACTTCCAGCAAGGGCTGTGACAAAGCAGTGACAGGCCAGTTTCACTTTCCCAGCCTCTGCTACTGCCGTGGGTTTGGCCAGGTGGCAGCTGGCACATTATGGCAGATGCCTTCAGATGATGCTCTTTCTTACTTCAAACTCCTCACACAGGTTTTTGCTCACGCGTTTTCGTCTTGCTCGGTAACTCTGGTCAATAGCTGAAAGTAGAGATCTTATGTGCATAAGGGATATTCTCTGAGTTCAAGTCTCTGCTTACCATATAGGCTGTAAGGAAATAGCATGCTATATTCACCTATTACAGCAACAATATAAAAATAGCCATGCAATTATCTTTTATTACTTTTTGGTGTTTATTTTTTTTTCTTTTGACTTTCCAGGCTGTGAACGAGACAGATGACTGTTTGTTGATGAAGGATGTCCTAGAAAAGTATTATCTTTCCACCATGTACAGCCTTGAGTTCATTTTAGGCTTCACTGGAAACACCATTGTTGTGTTTGGCTATATTTTCTGCCTGAAAAACTGGAAAAGTGGCAACATCTACCTGTTCAATTTATCATTATCAGATTTATTATTTCTGTGTACTCTTCCAATACTTGTGAACAGCTACTCCAGAGGTCAATGGGCAAAGGAGAGCATCTTGTGCCACAGCAATAGGTTCCTGTTGCATGCAAACCTGTATAGCAGCATCCTTTTCCTCACCTTTATCAGTATTGACCGATACATGCTCATAAAACATCCTTTCAGAGAACATTTTCTGCAGAAGAGGAGAACGGCCATTATTGTGTCTGTCGCCATATGGATTGGGGTGATACTGGAACTGCTGCCATTGACGTACTTCCTGGAGCCTATATCACCTGCCAATAATTACAAGTGTCTTGATTATGCAAGCTCTGGAGACCCTGTGGAAAACCTCATCTATAGCATGTTTCTGACTGTCTTTGGGTTCCTTATCCCTCTCGTGATCATGTGCTGCTTCTATGTGAAGATGGTTCTTTTTCTTAAAAACAGGAGTGAGCAACTCAGTTCCCTCCTGACACTGGGAAAACCTTTTACTTTAGTCATCCTCACAGTGGTTATCTTCTCATTGCTCTTTACTCCCTATCACATAATGCGCAATGTCCGACTTGCTTCCCGAATACCAGCCTTGAGAGTATCTAAGTGTACGCAGAACATCATCAGCGGCATTTACGTCATCACGAGACCCATTGCGTTTTTAAATAGTGCCATTAATCCTGTTTTTTATTTCTTAATGGGTGACCACTTCAGAGAGATGCTGATGGCAAAAATAAGGCAGCTCTTGAGCAGGTTGACAACCACCAGCAAATGAACGAATAAGGAGACCTCTCGTAGTGGGAGATGGGGGGAGGAAAATCTCTTAGGGAGAGCATTTGCCAATGTACAGTGCCATTTTTTAGATAACTTTATTTATGCTATAGAATATGCATGAGCTGATTGTGTTCCTCTAAATGCACTTGTTACCTTATTGTACAGGACACCTCCTTCTGCTAATCTGAGTCCAGCAAACCAGAAGTGATGCTCGCTCACAACAGTACAGCAGGAAACCATGCTCTCATAGCAGGATATGCTATGGCTTATTAATATTGTAAATAAATGATCATCATGGTGGTTCTTAGAGAGAAAATAGGCTGCTCTCACATGGCTTCTTTGTGAGCCATAACTTGATGCTGGACTGGACCTAGGCTTGGATAAAATGTGCCAGGGGCACTAATTCATGTGGTCAACACAATCTGGGGATCAAGGTTGAGTCGTCTTTGTAGAACTGTTTGCAAACTCTGCGTCTCCTGGGAGGTTTACCTTTAGAATATATAACTGGGACAATTTACATTTCCAGCTGATTTGGTGAGGGTTGACGTCCCGGATGTGGCAAAAAAGGAGGGTATGCAAAGGGCTGGGTGGAACATTTTGTTGGCATTGCCAGAAGGGAGGCGGTGGCTAGGTTGTTTTTTTTTGTTTGTGATGAGTGTGAGGAGTGCAGAAAGCTGCAACGTTTGGCTGCTGGTCTTACAAGCATTTCGTGGAATCACTGAGACAGTGAAGACGTGTGTATGTGTGCGGACACGTTCTTTCACACTTTGATATTAAAGCTGGATTCAGCTTGCAGAAGTAAAAATAAGAAAATCTGTCGTTTTAGTTCTTCACTGCGATTTGCCTTTGTACATCACTGGGACAGCTATGCAAGCTCATGCTGGCATTTTCACAGTCACTTTTCAAAGTATAGATTTGCTTAACTTTAATGTAATTATCTATAAGTGCGAGCAGAATGTATAGCTTGAAGCAGAATTTGGACCTCACAGTTAGAACTTCATTAGCAGTTCCAATAATGAAACAGGAGCTAACGAGGAGCCAGTTCTCTGCCTAACATCCCTGCAGAATAGTTGCAGCAGCAGAACTTACTCTCCAATTGACTGACCTGACTCCAAATATAAAGGGTGAAGAGATCGATGAAGTAATATGCTTGTACAAGCCTGGGCTCGGGAAGGACCTGCCAAGAGTGCCGAGGCACACCGGATGGAGCGTGGGCAGCAGTGTGGGCAGGGTGCAGGCAGCCCCCTCCTCTGCCTGGGTTCCAGCAGGCGACGGATAAGCCCCCAGCGAAGCACAAGGTGAGCGCTGCCCAGGGGCTCGCTGCACCCCGAGTCGTGGAGAAAGGACTGCTGCTTGTGTCTCATCAGAGACAACTTTAGTTCTGCTTTCTGATGTGTTGTTCATCTGTAATATGCTTAAATGTTTCACTGGTACCTTCCTGCCTGATAATAAACTGTGCATCCTGGTAAAAAAAAAAAAAACACGCTTCCTTTGCGTTGAGTATTTTGGTTTATATGCTATTCTGTTTAAAGTCCATGAAGCCACTCTATTTGCCTTTTTCCTGTTAACAGTGAGACCCTAAAAGTCTGTGAGCGAAAGTACTCATTTGGCTTAATTTGAGGGATAAAGTAGCTGCTTTCCTCTGCGAGTATCCCACACAAATCCCCGTGCCAGCGTTCCCCTGGGGTGGCGGGTGGCCACGACACGTGCTGGGTGCTGCGCCTGGGCACCCATGGGGATCCCCCTGAGCTCAGGGTGATGCTGCTGCTGTGGATCCCGGTGATGCTGCGGGAAGGATCTTGCTGTCACATCGCTCAAGTGTCTCCTGCACTGCTCCCAGGGAAGTTTGCCGTGGGAGGGCTGGTCCCGTCCCGCTCCAGCCATGCTGCTGGCTAAAGCGACCGCTCTCCGGCTCAGCCGGCAGCAGTTCCCACCTGGAACAGCGCAGCTTTGGGGGGGCTGGAAACAGCAGCCAGGCTGTGCTGGCAGGGAGAAGGATGTCCAGAGAGTGCTAACCAAAGTTTTGACTGGAGAGAAATGTGCGTAAATCCTTGTTTTCTTCCCTCTGTTTGCTTTGTAACAAGTCTTTACACATAAATCACTAAATCACTCTGTCAGTGGTGGAAAAAAGATCCATCATGTGTGTTATGGCAGCATGGCCCGGGACAGATAAGGCTGCACTTGAGTTTCCATTATAAATACCTCCTGTTTTTCAAGGACCGTTGTACATAGCACCAAGAGGCAATAATTCAGCTGGGTTGCTCATTGCATACATTCAGCCCAACACAAATGAAACAAAGAGCAGAATTTCCAAAAGTGAGTCAAATATTCCCTTTTTAAAATTGGAGTCTAATACATTAAAGAGAAATTTTCTTCCATGAAAGCACGATACAGCAATAAAGATTAAGCTGAAACACCTTTAGCAGACTCACCTTTGCCTTTTGCAGTGGACAGAACAGGACTTTTCAAATAAATGTTTATTTTCTAAAACCGTAGCTATTTGGGGCTTTCCTGCAGCAGCTCAGTGGCTTCTTTTTCTTGTGAATGGGCTTATGTGGGGCACAAGAGGAGTTGGTGGGTTTTGGTTTTTTAAATATGTACATGATCCCATAGCAGAAGTGGAAAGGCCATGTACACTCTGCCTGGACATGCTGTTTGTGTTTCATTTTTTTCCTGCATTAGAGATTTGTGGTTGCCAGCTCCTACATCTGACTATCTATATTTGCTTTCACTGCTGCCATCCACCTTGGGCTTGAGAGAGGATGTGAAAAGAGAAATTTTGCATTTTCAACACAAACCCACTTTCTGTTTAACCTGGTTTCTTATGTGTGTCTCACGTAGGAATCTGCCAAACCAAATGCAATGACTATCGCCCCACAACGCAATTCATTGCACCTTCTGGTCACCTGTCCACCTAGCAGAGTTATTCATGAGATTAGTGTAATAAAGTGGTGAATATTCTTAATGCTGGAATACCACACTCGGTTCAATTTGCAATCTATGCAGTGCTCCTGGGTTTACGTATGTGGCTCCTTGGCAAGAGGCTCGCCGTGGCTCCTGGTGCCCCCACCCCAGGCCCGTCAGAGACAATGCCCATTGCGGGCAGTTTGCCACATGCCCTTCCTTCTTGGTAGTGGTGTTTCTCTTCTGGTGATTGCCATCATGTTCACAGGGTATGGAAACATCTTTCTTCACCTTTTGATGTCACAGGGCAGTTTCATGATACCAGCCATCCCTTTTTCCTCCACGTGATGGCCGTACGTGCTGGGCAGTGAGATGGCAGCAACCCCCAGTTGTGCAAGTGCCGGTTCAGCACCCACATCTCAGCTGCGAATGGGAAAGTGGAGGGAAGGGCCCGCCAAGCGCTTGTTCGGGCCCCATACAGAAGGCAGAGCAGGAAGGAAGGAGAAGGCAGAAGATAAATAAATGTCCACCTGCTAGCCACTTTTCAGAAAATAGCTTGTGCAATACTCAGCTCACGTAGTGCTGGCAGCTCAGCCTCCCCCAGCAGCTGTTGTGTGCAGAAGGGCAGATGAAGACAGGCAGCTTCCCTGGGAGCATCCGTGTTGGTAATTGGAAGTATCTATTTAATTAGGCCTGTACGAATCTGGAATGGTAAGCCACAGTCTACTTTCAATGATATTAGAAACACATCTCTGCCCCTTCAGAGAGCACGCGGGATGGCAAGGCTCCTTGGGGGAGTGAGTGCAGCTGACCCTGCCTGACGCTCACCCCAGCTCACTCCTGCCTGTGGGTGGGCACGGGATGCTCCAAGGCAGGCACGGGCATGGGATGCTCCGAGGCAGGCACAGCTGCCACAGCAGACACATGAGGACATGGTCCTGTCACAGCATTATCAAAGCAAGGTCTGCTTTTCCCATCAGCAGACGTCAGCAATTCTGTAACTGCCAGGAAGGTGACTCTGGGCTCTTCATATAAATCAGGAAGAAAGTTACGGTTTTGCTTTTGTGGTTTTTTTTAGCACAGAAAACAGTCATGCAGAAGCTCAAGTTGCTTTGACGCGTGAAAGGCCTGGGCTAGGATGTTCTCCTCAAGGCTGGGTTTGCTGGAAGAGGAGGCGCTGCCAGCCCAACAACATCCAGGCATTCCTGCTCTGGTCCTGCTGGGGTCTGGCCGGGGTCGGGCTCCGCTGTCCTGCCCAGGCTGGGACGAAGCCAGTCCAAGCCCTGTGACAGGGCTGGAGCCGCGGGCGCGCCGGATGCCACTGCCCTCTCCCCACCAGAGACGCATCTGCACAGCACATGGCATCCCATGTCTGGCTGATCGATTACCAGGAGGTGATTTTTCTTTGTAAACAATGTGTAGTGACAGTTCTTATGGATTAGTATGTTCAATTATTTGTTTTGCTGTGTCCATTGACGGGAGCAGGGTCATCTGCTCCTTATTAAGTGCACAGAGTCACTAAGGATACCTGCCCGTGTACACACCGGTGTCGCATTTACCCACACAGCTATTCCCCGTTGGCTTGGTACCCAGCAAGTAATCATCATCTCTAAATATACGCTCTTTCTGTTAATATATACTTACTATATATCCATCATAAAAAAGGTGCAAAGTTAGAAACTAGTGCCTGTGCATCTGAGAGCCCAGCACCACTTAACAGAACTCCCATACATTACATCAACTCTTTTTTATGATAGCCATGCTATTATTCCTCTAGTATGTGTATTGATCATAGCACGGCACATGAAATTTTAAAAGACAGAGGCTAGCTAATCAGAAAATTGGTTATTAATTCATTTAGCTGAAATTCTGAAGAACTTCAATAGCTCTAACTTAAGCAGGAACAGGCTGGCAGCTGTTAAGCTCTTTTTTGTTTCTATGCAATTAAACTGCAAGAAGAATACTAAAAAATCACATCAACAATTTCCCATGAAGTGGTAGCATCAAGCTGCTAACAGGGATGCAGGGGCAAGCGCTGCTGCTCCAGCGCGGGGTCTGAGGGCCACGGGGTGAGCGGGACCAGGCTCAGCTGGGTGCAGGCTCGGTGCCCTGCATTTCCCCTCTGGACCCAGGTCCTGCAGCCCTACCCAAAACCTGCTTTTGGTTCCCACAAACGAGCGGGATTTGGAGCTGCAGAATGAGAAACTAGAAATATTTGCATGCCCTGACTAAGCAAACAACACCCTGAGCACTAGCTTCCTTCCTGAAGAGGAGGACATGCCCTGGAGCCGGCACCTTCTTTGGCCACACTCAGCATCTTTCCACTCTTTGCACGCACAGCCGGTTTGTCAAGGGTTGGGCTGGGCTCTGCCTTTTAAAGCACCCCCAAAGGCGGACCTGGCACAGGTAACCTCATGTCCAGCTGAAAGGCGGTTGTCTCAGCTATAACAGAATCAGCAGCAGGTAATATTTGCCTTTAGAAATAGTGTGCTGAAATCTCTGAAGCTGTTTTGAGACTCAGGATTATAAATCCCAATGCTTTGGAAAACTGTCTTTCACAGCACTACCTATTATACAGGTTTGCAGCACTTACAGACCCAGGCGGTATGTAAAACCAACATCTTCTGAGATTTCTCATGGCAGATATTATTTCCCATTTCACATATTTTTGTCAAAATTCCACATGGTGACAGTTGGTTTGTGTCTTGTATTGTCATTTTCAATGTTTCCTTCTTTATACTGTCTTCGCTGCAGATGCTGTACTCCAGCAGTGGGACTTGTGGGACACCTAAGATGCAGGACGAGGAACTGCGATTTTATTGACCATTTATTCTAAGACCAGCTGTTGTTTAATCCCAGGAAATATTTTCTGGTTAATAACATAAAAATATGTAATATCATAGGATCATAGGATAACTCAGGGTAGAAGGGACCACAGTACATCATTTAATCCAACCTCCTGCTCAAAGCCGACAGCTGAGGTCAGACTAGTACATCCACAGTAACGGTGAATGGCAAATCTGATTTCACTCTATGTGAAGAATTAGATATAAAACAGATATAAACATCTATAGCCAAAATAAAAATCCATGTTATTTATATAATTAAGTTTTAGAACCAATCTGTTCAGAATGGAAAAGACAATGAATTATAAATATCAAGCAGTACAGACTAGTTCCTTCTAGAAGGAAAATTTAGCAGAGGACATTCATACTATATACATCACTAGTGTTAAAAAACATAGCAGTGGGGAAGAGGTGGCAATGATCATATTAAACTGCAGATATAAAGTAAAGCCACATAGTAAGAAACCCTTTGCTCATACACCAAAGCTCAGAGCTTTGCACTTGCTTTTCACTGAGCCAGGTCTAAGAACGAGCCTGCGCCCCAGCTCAAACTTGGTCGCGTAAAACCCACACCCAAGACCCGAGCTCTTCATGCTCTCCTGTGGCTGAAAGGCAGCATTGCAGCAGCTTGTTGGGACTTAAAGCAAAGAGAAAAAAATGAACATTAATAATGTCTTCGTTACCTTATTTCTGAGTCTGGTTTTATCCTGATTATATGATATTGATTAACATAACAAATTAATTTTAACCCTTTCGATAATTCGAAATTGTGACATTTGCAGCTCCTGCATTGCCCAGCCTAAGGTGAATATCGCAGCAGCAGCAGCGTACTCCTCTCCGCTATCGCCCCCGGCTCCCTTCAGCTCACTGCTCTGATTTCTAATGCTGCTGCTGCAGACGTACCCTTTTCTTCTCTTAGGCTTCATAAAAGCCATTCTGTTTAGCTTGGGATCTCCTAGACAGAACCCAGGCACCTTGGGCGATTTTAAGACCTGTTGGGCTCTAGTCCTTGTCACCTGAAATAAACCGGATTTGTACCTTAGATTTAGTGACAGTCTCTAAAATCCCCATCTACTTCCATTTCCCCAAAGTAATTAGTGAAAATTGTCATCATTACACATTTTACTACGGTAAAATTGCTTCTGGTCTTGCAATTAAAAATAGCAAAAATGTGATAAAAAAGGATTCCATACAGAAATTATCTCAAAAATGAATAGTCTGTAGCATCCAGTTAGAAAAACATGCAATTTCTTTCCAAAATGGCTAAAATTCAAGAGGACCTTTTTCTTCCCTCTGAAGTTACTCTCTGCAGATGTACCTGTTTTGCTTTCAAGGGGCAAGTCTCAGGATCTTTGCATGCACCAGTCGCCTCTCACTTCACAGGAGAAATGCATAATTCTGTAAAAGCCATCCTACGGTAATAGCGCTGCTGCCCAAGCCCTGGCTGTCATGGTGTCTCCAGCTCTGCCACCCCTCACAGGTTTTTGGCTTTGTTTTGTATGTCCCAGGTGACATTAAGATAAAAACCTGTATGTTAAAGTTATGCATGCATGCTCCTCTCTGCTTAATTCTTCTACTCCTGAGTAGTATACAGACAAATTTAAATAAATAAAAAAAAAAACCAAAGCACAAGCTCTCCTGAGGGCTGTATTTCACCTAGGCTGGGCTAAGCAGGGCTGAGCCAGGGTGCAGGCATGGGGTAAGTGTGATGTGCTGTCGGCGTGGGTCCTCCCCAGGGAGAACCATGCGATGCCCCATCACTGCTGCTGCCATGGCCATGGACCAACACTGATGCTGGCCCAAGCACCCCAGCTCCCTCCCTGTGCCATCCCGTGCTGGCCGTCCCGGCCATCTCACACCCTGCTCGGGATGCAGGCACCAGCACGGGCTGGACGTGTGCACACTGGGCTTCGGTTAGGGTCCAGCTGGGGTTTTTTTGTTTCATTTTGTTTTGTCTTCCCTCATTTTGGGTGGGGACAGAAAACTCAGCCTCCAGAAGAACAGGAATTCAGCTGTGAGTCAGACTGAAAACAGTCCAAGTATGTTTTAGTGGCGGTAAGTGATCTAAAAATAAATGTTCCTTGCGATGAGCAGTGCTGGGTACGGCAAGGGGTTGCATCGCAGCGCCGGGCACCCTCGGCTCTCCCCAGTGCAGAGGCGTGCTCCGAGCCCAGCTGTCTGCTTTCCCAGTCAAATGCAAAAGCCAAGACATTGGGCTACTTTTAACCACTGTTTTTAGGTGCCTGACGTATCAGTCTGAAAGAGGGAGAGTCGCTTTCCAGAAGACACCTGGTTTTAGGGAAGGAGCTGTGGGAGCAGGACCCACCTTTTGAGGGAAATCACAGCTCGGCTCCAAACCCACCCGTCAGAGCAGCGGGCTGAAAAATGCACGAGCGTATTTTTTATTCATTCAAAACCCAAGGAAACCTCAGCTCCTCTGCAGCTCGCAATATGTAAAACATTCTACAATGTTTTTTTCTGACATTTAGAGGGAATTTCCAGGATTTGCCTTTGTGCCCATTGCCTCTTGCCCCATCGCTGCCCGGGCAGTGCCGCTCTCCAGCACAACCACATCAGGGACAGGAACCCCACTCCTTTCCCCACCAGCTCTCCAGTGGTGCTCTATGACAAAGCAGCTTCTGCTCTGCATTATTTTAATAATTATTTATAAGACCTAAATGCATAAACACCCTGAGGACAGGACATTGCAGGTGACTGATGTCATGGGCAAGATGGCTGTTAGACTCATCTTAATTCTTTTTACTTTTTCATGTCTTATCTTGATTCTGATCCACATAAGTGAAGCCAAACATTTAACTGCTGCCTTTGACTCACGCCGTCCATTCCTGCACTCTTACTTCACTTCCTGACGTAGTTATGTAAGAATTGCAGGATGGAAAGTCTCATGAATAACCTTTCAGTTGAAATAATTAAGTCATTTGATAAATAAAAGCAATTCAGCAGCTTGCATGCTGACTTTTGAAATAAATTCTGCACTCTCAGCTACTGTAAGGCTTGGTCTTTATGAATTCTTTTTTCTTTCCTAGAGACCTGCTTTGTTTTGGTGAGTGCTGTTGAGAAGCAGGCAACGTCCCACCTACTGTTGGCTTGATTCCTTCTTTCTGATGGGAAAGATGAAGACCGTGCCTCGCATAGCCCAGCTTTCCAAACAACTGGAGGCCATACACTGTAGGTGCTGTTCTGCAACCTACCCGGGCAGGTGATGAAGTGCTGGGGCAGGGGCTGGGGAGTGTCCCACCACCTGGGTGAGGGGCTGGGGGAGGCCAGCAGCGCTGAGGAGCCAGAGGAGGGGATGAATCCCACCTGCCTCAGGAGCCACAGGCTCCCCATCAGACCAGGCGTGGCAGCTCAGCAAGGATTAAATAGGAAGCGTGATGGTGGCTGCCTGTTTGCATGAGGACCCCCCACCCCATCCTGCCCACAACCTGTGAGTTGGGGTGGGAGCACCCAGAGTGCCATGCCAAAGGTGCATGAAAAAAGAGCCAGCTGAAAAGGTAAGAATGAGGTTATGTTTCTAAAATAGTTTTTTCTATCAAAATGCTAGACTGCAGCAGAAAATTTTACTGCTGAGTGTGCCATTTCTTGGGAAAGCTTTGTTAGATGATCTGCCAGAGAGACAAAGCTTGTATGAATATTTTGTGCATTGTTGGGTTGTGGTGTGAAGCATCAGATGGAAATATGAGTTACTATAGAGAAACAAAGTGACCCAGTTTGGTTTATCTAGCAACGGAAATATATATTCAGTGTTCATGCCGCAACGTGAAGGGGAACTGGTCTTTGCTAAGATGGTCTCTGTGACACAAGTGGGAGGATTGTGAAATGTGGCACATGGAAGTGAAAGCAGGGTTGGCATACAGGGCCCATGGTCTTCTGCAGATGCATCTTGCTGGCTGAGTGAAGACTTTGCTGCATTAGTCCTGCATGATAGCCTGGGCTGTTTCTTCAAAGTCATCCTCTCCTTAATGTTGTCCTGAGGCAAATGTGATGGAAACCGTAAGGCCATTAGTCTTCCAATGCTACATCAAAACATTAACCAACTTTAAATGAAATGGCCATGCAGTGGATGAAAAGGGTTGGAGACTGATGGTCCCTGCTAGGTGGCCCATGCCTTCCAGCAGCTGAACACCAGTGAGGAACATCAGAAACACTCTTCTGGCACACATGCCATCTGCCCCACCCTGAGCTGGGGGATTTGGCTCTACCGCTCTCACTGCCCTTGCACACACCAGGAAAATGAGCCTGGGTGCAGCATCCCTGCCTGGCGTCCTGTGGCAGAGCAGGGTTAACAGAGCTGCTCCTTGATGGGATGCTCTCATGCTGGGGTGGCAAGAGGACTGGTGTCTAAGGAATAATTTTACTGGTCAGACCCAGCAGCGGTTCAAACACTGTATTTTCTGTCACTATATCTAGCCACAAAAGCTATTGATGTGCCTGATGGGTATAATGTGACAGTAGGAAGGTATGGCTCTTAGTAGTGGCTTTGCAGCCTTTCCAAATGGTTGGTTGCTGTTAACGTCTCTGTTGATGGAGAAATATGCAGATGCAAACACTTCTCTGTAAGCTGGCTGTTTGGTGGTATTTGCTTTTGGGCTTTTCTCTTGATTCTATCTACATGTGCTTGCCTTGTGTAAATCTTAGATTAGGCTGAGAGCGCTTTGGCCTTCAGAAGTGAAGCTGGAGGAAGCGGTGTTGTAATGGCAGCGGTTTGTGTTTCTGCCAGGCAGGAGGGGCAGCTCAACCACCTACCGAAATGTCCGTGCTGCAAACAGGAGAGATGAAGGACAAGCCCCTGGAAGGAGTGCTTGGCCTCTGCTTGCATTGCTCTCTGAAAAAACTTGATATAACAAGATAAGCTAAATCTTGCTAATCTCTTGTGGTATTATTTCATATCAATAGAACATAAACTACTCTGATGTTCTCTAATGACACACTTAAATCATTACCCTGCTAACTTGAATAATGCTGCCTACTTGTGATGCTGAGAACTGAAAAAGCTAAAGCTAAAAATGACTGTAATTCTTAGGAACCAGATCTGAGTTATAGGGGTTGACAACAAAAAACTACTGAGGTTCAGCAAAGAGATCGATTATGTGCTGATTACTTGGCTTCTTCTGGGATACAGAGAAGCTGAAGTGGCTGTGCAAGTGCAGCTTTTGGGGGTGAAAAAGATGCAATATTGAGTTATGTTGAATGGGCACCAAAAGTACTTTTTTCTTTGAAAATTATAACCCTTTATAATGGGTGTGAGGCTGACTTAAACTTGTAAATTTTTGTTCAGTACAGATTTCTCCGCTCTTAATTTAGAAAGAAAAGAATGTTTAAGTTGAGTACTTGTTGAAGAGTTGGGGCTTTTTTCCCTCATGCAGAATAAGATGCTGAAATTTGCTGTTTCTTTATGTGGCATTTTATTGTAGTATTTAATATAAACTAAGATTTTAGAGATTTATCCCTTCCAAGATGTAAATGTCATAGAAAAGTTAACCCCACTCCTCTCCCAGGCTGTGCGTTTGTCCAGGCGGCTGAGCGGCCCCACAAAGGTGCAGCTACAGCATCTGGGAAAATGCAGCACCCGCCACGGTTCGGCTGGCAGCGGGGGGCTGCCCGCACGCAGCCAGGTTCTGGAGCACACCAAAGTAAATCCAGAAACTGGTGTAGCGTCAGCTGGTGTCAAAGAAACTTGTCTGGGGTTTGATGACAATGTGAATTTGACAGTAAAAAATTTTGATATATAGATATATTTTCAGGATATTTCAGCATCGTGCCTTCCTTTGCCTCTGTTAGAAGAGTAGTTGGCAAAATAGTGCCCGGGTTGTGCTGGCAGAAGAAAAGGCTTTTGTGCACAGGATGCAAGTCTCGGGTTTAAAACTGAGCCCAAGTGAGTTTTAGCTGCAAATGGAACATAAATGTCAAAATAAGTAAATTAAGCATTGATCTATTAATGTATTAGCTCTTCCCTGATTTATCATCTGATGTTGATTAAGAACATCCTTGGCTATTGACATTTCTTTTCTTTTTAGCAATGTGTCATCAATTTATTTTAAAACATTGGCTTTCGCTTATTGCGGCATATCTCAGTAAGCATCTAAGGTGACAAAGAATCACTTTATTATATGCATGTTGTGTAACTGCACAGGTTTAAGGAAAACACAGCCCGCAATGCCATTACTGACCTCGTTTGTAGTTCTCTCAGTGCCAGCCTCCGTTTCCCTGCTGCTTGCTTTCCAGCTGCTTTCATGCCTCCTCACTTGTAGCTGCTGTAGAACAGGCAATCCCCTGCCGCGCGGTTTGCAAGTTGCTGGGCATCCTCCCCAGCGAGCCCCTCGGCAGACCCGAGACCACAGAGCTGAAATGTCTCGCCTGTGCCTGGGAGGGGAGATACAGAGGTTGTAGTAAAAGCTGTAGGAAAATAACGTGTCTGTAGTAAGAAGCTGTCACCTAGGCTGAGTGGCTGTGACATTACAGCTTCTTGGGAGGATAGGATACTGTCATGGATGCAGGGAAAGAGAGTAGAAAGGAGTATCTATTTCCGTGGATTTACTTTGAGGAATCACTTTTAAAAAATCTATCCTGGGAAACATTTAAATATTTAGAATGATTCATTTGTGTGGAGGGTGAATGATGTTCAGTGTGCTCTTAAGCTTAATGCTTGCCTTTTTTTCTTCCTTTAGACAGCGTTTTCCCCTGAGCTTGACACCAGGCGCTGCTTCCCTGGGATGAGGACACAATTCACTGTCGCGACTGCGGTAACGAGAGCCTCAGGCTGAAGCACATCTCCCAAACATGGTTTTACTTGTGCGCCATTAGTGATACTTGCAGTGTGTCAGATGTAAGCCGGCAGGGAAGTGTGGGTTTAGTACCCATTCAATTTGCTTGCATGTATATCAACCCACACAGTTTTCTTTTGAGTTTATTTCCAATGAGAGAAGTCATTGTGGCACACAAACTGGGTTTGTTGGGCTTGCCTGACACCGAGTCAGGAGGTGGGAAAATTTGTTGTCGTCTTCAATAAACTGAATGTGCAGATAATGCAATTCTAAAGCAAAACCGAGAAATCATATCAGGCTGGAAACCTTTGACTGAAAATACACTTGTGAGCATATGAGCATGAGCAATATTCCTGTTTGTGTGAGCAGCTGAGACTGAGCAAATCAAACAGTTTAAAGGCTGTCGGTAGGCTCTGATGGTTGGTATATGTTCTTTCCATGTTTTGTCAAGGCTACCTGGTGACTGAAAACATGACAGTGACAGTAACGAAACAGAGGAGACCCCAGAGCAGATGGCAAGGGAATAGCATGGGATAAGGAAAATATACGTCATGTACTGGAAATGCAGATGAGGGTTCAGATCTTTGTTTCAGAGCATTACAGGACATACAGAGCATCACCCTGTGGGCCAGGAGTTATCAGGTAACGTTGGCATTGACCGGCATTTCTAGGGTGTTTGTGCCCCACTTCAACTGCTGACACACCTCATCCTTGTCCTTCCCCATGACGTTACAGCTTAGGCTAAATTTGCAAAGACATCTGAAATTTTGACAGTGGGCAGTTTTTCTGTTATTTGTAGAGGTAATTAAGTTTCGGTTGAATTTGAAAAACAAATTCAAAAAAACAACTGGGGTCAAACAGCATCAGACTTGGCTGGATTAGGTGAGTACTGACATACATAAGTGTGAAGCATGTTTTATTTCCATATTGTTGAAGGAATTTGCAAATATTCGTACTTGAAATTTGGGAACATATTACTGTATTTTTAGATCAGCCCTGTGAAGTCTCTTTTTTTGCATTGGAAGTAAACTGTGGATATTCACTGTGCTGTAAATGAAGTAAAAACTGGTATGCCAGCATGCCCCAGAGGAGGGCAGGCCACAATGCTGTATTGTAACTAGAGGACTGTAATAAAACTTGATTTTAAATCCTTTTGTTGTCAATGTGACCTTTAAAAATGACCTGTTAAGACCAACAGCATTACAGAAGAGATGCTTAGGAGACAGAAAAATGAAGTGGCCCACCAAGCATTTGTTAACCAGGTCATTTAACAGCTACTCACTGTTATCCCTTCTGTTCTGTTGGTTTAAATACCTGGTGGTAATAATTAGATGCTTTTTATTTTTTCTTCCCTTTGGGCTTTTGTGTGTGTCTGTGCCAAGCCAAGCGCTGGCCCATCCCCAGCCCTGCGTGGCTGGGGGGGGCACACACACAGGTCCCTGCCTGCGCCTGGTCTGGGGCTGACCCACAGCGGTTTGATACAACAGGGCTAGGGAAACCCTGGGATAGTGGTGTGTCCTTGTCTGGGATGGATCACGCTGGCAGCTCTGGGTTTGGGAGCAGTGACATGAGCCGGCGCTGTTAGAGGAGGGATCTGGGGGTGATGCCCAGGCTGGGGCACAGTGCGGGGGGCTCAGCTGCAGCTGGAAGTGCGCATCTGACTGCAGTGTTGATGGTGACTGCAAAGGCTGATAACTGCATTGAGACAATTCACAGGGTAGGCCTTAACAGATCAACATACTACTATTTTCTACCACCTCCTTTTATAATATATGTAATCATATAAGATATATTGAAAATATATAAATATAACCATATTATATAATATATTTAAAATAGATATTATAAAATAATATTTTATAATTATAGTATAAAATTATAAATGTTATATTAAAAATTATAAATATTAGAAAATTATATACTATTATCAAATTATTAAAATTATAACTATAAATATAAATATTAAATTAAAATTATAAATATTATATTAGAAAATTATATATAAAATTATATTATAAACTAATATAAAATAATATTTTATAATTATATTTAAATTGCCTCCATGCCCTTGCAGTTGTCTTCCCTTCATGATCATTTGTAGCGTTCTTCTCGTAGTCCTCCTTTTTTTCTTCCACTCCTGTACCTTTGTGCTCCTTCCCAGGCCCTAGCTGCTCTCTTCCACCTATACCTGCCAGGAGGCTCTTGAGAACCTGCTGCGGTTGAGTCCCCCAATGCATCTGCAGGACTTGTCCTGCTCCAGGCACCACGGACCGGTATGTAGTAGAGTTCACAGAGCCTTCGCTCAGCATGCCCTTGCACCCAGCAGTGACGCCCGCTAGTGAGTGTGCTGGCGGGGCTCCCCTCTGCAGGTATGGAGATGTGGCCAGAGGGATCATGAGCCAGCAACTCCACCCTGAGGAACCTCTTCCCTTTGTCTGTGAGGAAGGGGAGTTAAAATACAGTACGTGTTATTTGTTGAACCCTAAAGCTTGAGATGGTGTTACCATGCGTCTATGAGACTGCACAATGTAAAGCTTAGAAAGGAGCTTCATTAAGAGCAAAACCCAAGAGCAGTAAAGCTAGTGGTGAAAGCAGCAACTATTTCCATAACTGAAATCTTTACCTTTATAGATTCCTGAATTAGCTGGAAAAAAAAATATTACCCTAGGCTCAAGCTTCCCAGTCTCATTTAGCTTTCCTTTTATTTCTGTAGACTGTAAGTTTTGCATGTGCTTTAACAGCAGTAATTCCAATTATTTTAAATCATTGTCTAATTCAAGTTTGCAGAGCTGTTTTGAAAATGGCATGTGAATTTTTAACACAAATGTGGCGCACATAAGCAGTGTTAAACTCTATCATCTGGCCTATAACTCAAATTTTAGTGTGTCAAAATGTCCATTGGCATAATATAGTAGGTTTTGGTACCTTTGAAGTGACAATATAGAGTATAAGGTTAAAAAAAGAAATGCTGTTTCAGAATCCCTGAATGAGGATGCAAAAGAGGAGCTGTGATCAGGTTGCAGAGAACTGGGAAACTAAGTAAATAATTGCTTGATGGTCATTATACTCAATATTCTGGGTAAATTTTTACACTTGTATAGCTGAAAATATCAATTAATGGGCCTATTTTTGATTAGCATAGTAAATCACTCAGAAATGTGTAATAAAGCCTCCTGACACATGGAGCCATCCCAGTAGAGGACACCGCTCTAGTGTACCGTGGGACATAGAAAGCGGGCAAGAAGGAAACCCCCTGGTTTAGCAAACACCTCGACTGAGCAAAAAAAAAAAGTCCCTGTCTTCTCTCCCACCCCAGGGGGGACTGGGGGTCCCAGGGCCACTGAGCTCCGCACTGCCCTTAGGCTGCTCTGGAGCCGCGTTGCTCTACGCTGTGCTGTGTGCAGGAGCTGGTGAAACGCTGTTGGTGGGAAGTGAACGCAGGAGCCACGGTGTTGGTGAACAGGGTTTTAACTGAAACCAATGCCAAATTCTTTGTAATAATACAGCAAGTGAAATTTGTGATGGGACCAATTCAGGCCTGAATTTGCATCGAATGAATTATAGTTATATGCTAAAAGCAGTGGTCCCTTTGGGCTGCTGCTTCAAGTTTTCCTTACTGTACCACCAATCTGTATCACTGATTTATATCTGCTTTGGTTTCTTCTCTGATGGATTTTTTTTAAACAATGAATATTAGCATGTAATGGCACTGTATCCAACTTATAAGATCGTTACTTAGTCATCTCATATATGATTAGTAGTGATTTGCTAAGATATTTTCAGAGGGATTTAATAGGATTCTACATTGCAAAGCACATGGCTGCATGCTAAGCATTAGGGAGCCATTAGGGGCTTTTTAGAGGAGTTCAGATTTTTTTTTGGTACAAAATTATCCACTGTATGTCTTGCAGTGGAAAATACTGCTTTAATAAGCATATTAGTATTAGATTTAGTATGAAATTGGAAATAAGAGTACTTCGATATGGTATCTTCTTTCCTTCTGTTTTTCCAGCAACAAGTTCCTGGTGTACACTTCAGACGTTTATTCTAATCAATAAGTTTCTGTAAGGTCTCACTTTCCTCATGACATACGTTTCTGCAGATGTAGCAAATGGGAGGTAATGTGCAAAATACTATTCCGTAGAGCTGGTTTAGAAGTAAAAATACTCAGAAATATACCATGTAAATGAAAGTATGAAGAGCAACTTTAACCCAAGTGCCCAGCCAGGTGCCAGTCTGGCGCAGGCTCTAAGCGGGGGGATGCGTGCGTGGGAGCCTGTGCCACGCTGCACCTCCGTCCTCTGCTGATAGGGCAAATGACTCAAAACGTGTGAATCGTTCGAATGTGGTTTTTCCATCCTTGTAATGGTAGCTGGTGCAAGCTGGCTTTAAAAAAGAATTTTTGCTTTCTCTTTTTTCCTTTAAACTAACAAACAATCCCCTGCATCTTATTACCCCTAATCAGCTAACGGAAAGTTCCAAATGGAGATTTCTTTAAATGATGAACCTTGGGCTGCTCACATCTAATCTTTTTTTGTTGAATAGCTCATGGCACTTTACGAGTTTACCATTCTTCTAACCAAATAAAGCTATCAGGATGCCTGATTGTTTTTTTTACTGGCAGGTTTACTAGAGGAAATCCTCCTTCGGAAGGAGCACAATGGCTGGTGATTTCTCCAGGGTGAGTAGCAGCCAGTAAAAACAAACATTATCCTGTTATAGTACATTTCTACAAAGGCCTGAATTAAAAAGCTTATGTATGAGGTGCAGTTACCATAATTTTATAACTAATGTATTTTTGAGTGGATCATCCTAATTTTTTTTTATGGTGTGTGGAGTAATTCTGGTTTCTGTTGTGCATTTCAAAACCGGTATATTTGTAAGGAATGATTTAGGTATTGACTACCCTACGCAATGCTGCTTTGCCTGAGGTTTGTGTATATAGTTCTGTCACAGGGAAATAACCTTTTCCTGATATGAGGGAGCAATTTATTTTCAGTGCCTATTTGGTTTTCAGGGTTTTTTTCTTATCTCCTTTTAATTAATTTTTGTACATTTTAGGGAGGTCATTATGAAATTACTAACACCCCATTTAGTCGCCCTGTGGCAAGTTTCAGTATATCTTCAAGAACTTTGTTTTGCTTATTTCAGGGCACTCTTCTCCCTGGGGCCAGCGACACTCCTCCGCTTACACCTGGGGGCTGGGCCTGGAATAAAGCTGTCCATTAAGCCCAGCCCAGGCAGGCTGGCATTGCCCGGGTTTGACTGCACATGCTGCAGAAGAGCCTTTCCTGGCAGCCGTGGAAACCGCAACACGAGAGCCACCCTCACGCCCCAGGCGAGCGTCCTCAATGGAGCAGCACCCATGCCGGTGGTGGAGGCATCTTCATCCTGCAGCTCTAGAAGGCAGGTCCCTGTGAAGCTCCACCTTGGCTTTTGACCAAGCAAAACCTGGCAATGTGGTCTGCCCTCACAAAGGGGGAGAAAGCGCTGCAGCACAAAAAGTGCAACTTTGTGCTGTAATAGGTTGAAGGTGCATCGTAGGACATGTGGATAACCTTGTACGTGATGCTGTTGGGTGCTTAAATAGTTAAGGAATTATGCTGTGAGGATCTTCTCTCAGGGACACTTTGTTTGTGTAGTAGCCATGCTTACTGTTTATGATTTGCCTGTTATTCCCAAAGATATTTTGGGTGACTTTACTGAAATTTGCATGAAGAAAGCTTAAAGGCATCTCCAGTTCCACAGGGCTTTTGGACATGAATATAAAGGGAGCGGGAAATAATTCCCTGTGAAAATGGAGCTGAATGGCATGAAAACACCAACTCTTGATCTTGTAATGGCTGTAGCATCAGCTTAGCATCAGTTTGCATATTAACCCCATGTTTTTGAAGGTGCTTTTTTGTTTTTAAGGTCTCATTTGAATGACACTCCAGGCAGCCAAGAGAGCAGGGCAGCCTCCCTCCCAGGACAGGTCCTCCAGCAGCCACCGGTCTCGGTGCCGTCCTGGGGACCCACAGGCTGGAGCCTCCCTGCAGAGGAATTTCATTCCTGGCCCAAGCCGCCTGTTCCTGGCCCAGCTCCGCCAGGAGGGGAGGCAAGAAGGGCGCTTCTGCAGGGAGTTCTCTTGGAAAACTTTAACATCTTCTGTGCAGGGAAAACAGAGGTGCTGGGAAGGACTGAAGTGCCTTTAAAAAATATCAGCAGGCTGTGCTGAAGCCTTGTGCTGCTTCTGAGCTCTGTGCTGATGTGTTTGGAAACCAGACTGCCTCGCTGCCTCCGTCAGGGGCCGTGTCAGTTCGGTGAGTCCTGCAGCCTGCGAGAGGGCAGCAAATCTTCACTGAAACATTGTGAAAATACATCAGTCCGCAGCCCTTTTGGGATTTAATAAGGATAGACATGGTCCTTGAGTCCTTAGTGCATGTAAGCCCACTTGAGTTCATGGCACACCTTGGGTGCTGCACTGGCAGAGCCGGTGCTGGCGGATTTGGGGTCCAGCAGCTGCCGCTGCGGGGGCAGCGGGTGCTTGGTGTCTCCCGGGTCAGACCCATGCATCGGTCC
This sequence comes from Theristicus caerulescens, assembly GCA_020745775.1. Classification (NCBI taxonomy): domain Eukaryota; kingdom Metazoa; phylum Chordata; class Aves; order Pelecaniformes; family Threskiornithidae; genus Theristicus; species Theristicus caerulescens. Next base: position 9,874,977 of record CM036565.1, on the reverse strand, counting down.
CTCTCTCCCCTATAGCTTGTACATAGCAAAGGGTTATAGCCAATATGTCTGTTTGCTGAGGAGAGTGATTTGATGGATCATCGTTCTGAAAATTGAAATAGGATAATGAGAATGATTTTTGGTTTGGTTTTTTTTTTCTCCTTTATTGGCCTATCTGGACAGGATCTTTTCTTTACAGTTTTCTTAAAAATGCAGCTGAGCTAGTCACTGGGTTCTTTCTTAAGCGAAGAATTTGGCCTGTTTGAAGCGAGAGCTGCAGCCTGAACTGCCAGTCCCTGGGGATCGCTGACCAGGGATCTTCACTGGTAACTAAACTACTGCCTGAACCGAAACTGGGAGATCGGACGCTGGCCCATTCCTGTTTGATGCTGAGCCCTCTGGCTCTGGTGTGGAGCAGCTGGAAGGGGAAGGCAAGAGAGGGGCTCTTTCTATGGGAGTTCAGCAGATTTATCCTATTTAAAATATCAGTGTAATGCGGAGAGCTGCTTCAATCAAATGGGAAACTTGTTTCAGCAGTTTTTAAGGACTAAAACATAGAAGTATGGTGGTAGTGATATTTTTCCTAATTTTTCTTTCCTGCATGTGGTGAAGTTCGCTGTTTCAATATGATAATACCCCATGAAACATGATCTTCAGGCCGTTTGGGAAAAGGATGTGCTGGAGTGTTTGTGCCACAGACGATGTCTGTCTTTGGCAGCTGCCTGGACGAGTGTCCTGCTCTGTTGGAAATAAATCCTGTGGAGAGCTGGAGCCGCCTGCCCAGCCCGGAGCATGCAGCAGTGCCCCAATCAGTGGGGCTGGGGAGAAGGCAGGTGCTTTTCTGGGTTTTTTAACTGAAATTCTGTGTACTCAAGCCAAGACTTCAGTGGGTGTAACTTGAAGAATGCAGATATATGGTTCTTTCAACCAGCTGGTGTTGTCTACTGTGACAGAGTATTTTATTAGAGTTTATCTGCTCCATGCCTGCAGATCTCATCCCAAACCTTAATTTGGCATTTGGGCTGTGAAGATGGCACACTGCTTGTTCTGTTGTAAATCATGCCTGAGAAGCTGGACGTGGGGACAGGCAGAGCCCTCTGTCCCGCTGCCCCCGTGGGAGCCCTGAGGCAGGGCAGGGTGGGCTCCGTCCCCACGGGAGGTGCAGGGCCCGCAGCCCTGGCCAGCACCACTCGGGTCTGTGGCGTTGGTATGACAGGGGCAAGGCTGTGAGCACAGCAGGAAGGACTCACCGGGATGTCTGACAGGAGATCCTGCTCTGGGCGTTGGATTATCAGTGTGGTGCTTCTCACTGCCAGTTTTGCTTCACTTAAAGAAGTGTCAGGAGGCATTTTAGATAGTTTTATTCCATAAAATCCCTTTTAATTCACAGCTTTTGTTTGTGTTTTAGGATAAGCGTTGTGACCCCTGAATGCCTGTCCCAGTCCTCGTCCTTCCCTTTGGCTAGGACCAGTTGCGCATCTTTCATCTTCCTCTTCATCTTGTGCATGGAGCCAGAGTTGGGTGGGCAGATGCTCTCTCCTTTGGTTTAATTTCTGTTATTTCCTACAGTGATTTCAGTAGTATCCTCAAAGAAGCCAGATATGAATTTTCCAGTTACCATCAGAGGTTAACATAGCCTTTGTTTTCTCCTGACTGCAATACCTTTGGGCATAGTATTTGGTTCAACTTGGCAAGGGAAGAAATAACACGAGAATTGACCTTGGTACCAAAATAAAGAGAGAGGAATTGCTGTTTAGTTATAATTATCCTGTTCTCATTAACAGTTCCTCTGCTTGTTGTAAAATATATGATGTTCCAAGGAGTTTTGTGTGGCTTTTGCCGTGTTTATGAAAGTAGCTTTTCAGGACCTACTGCCTGTGCAAGGAAGAAAGAATAAGCCTGGATGGTTCTTAAAACGGTTTTCACACTGCTCTATGTAACACTCAATATTGCTTTACACAAGACAAAGATCAAAATAAAGAGAATTAAATCCTTCTTCTTAACTACTTTATTCCTATTTTGAATTATATCAAAGGGAAATCAGCTTTTTTGACAGCTGCTGCATATCATGACAATGATTCAATCTGTTGTATAATGTACTGATATAATGGAAAATAATCATTTTCTGAAACAGTATGTCTAAGCATGAAGTAATTGAATTTGATTCCTTGTGCTGGACTTAAATCCTATTTCTTATTTTAAAGAAGGTTTCCGCTTTATGCCTTTAACAGGCAACCTGTAAATCTGTTTTAATGGACTTGCTGTCTGGATGTGAACATTTTATTTATTTTTGTGTCTTTCTGTAATTCAATCTTTCATGTCTTGTCTTCATATCCGTTTCTAAAACGTAAGGTACAAATAATGATGCCCACGTGATTTGGGACTCTCCTTCTGCAGAGTACTCCGTATGTGCTGTTGCTCTGCTATAGGGGTATAGTCTGCCATGGAGGAGGCAAACCAGCCTGGAACAGCAAAAAGACAACTTGGCTGAAAATGCAGTGTTCAGAAGCTTGACTTCATGCATGGGCAAGAAATGTAATGTTTGTGACATTCCCCTACTCTTCATCTATATTCATTACTTTTTTCTTCAGCCATCTGAAGGCTATTAATTAAGCAGCAGTGCATTATAAATATTTTGGAATGAGGAGTGTGACATCTGGTGACCCAGGAAAGGAGCATCTCTCCACAGCTGGCTTTTCGCTCCTGACGTGCTGCTTTGTATAGGCTGTACCACAACACAACACAGTAATGTGAAGGTTTGGAGAGTTTTTCTTCAGTAGGATTTTTCAATACCCTTACGATCAGAAGTTGAATGGAATGACATCTTTTTTTTATATGGAGAAAGTTGAAAAAGTGTAAAAATTGGAAAAATATCAGTTTATTTAAATAAAGTAACATTCTGCAAATGCTGAATTGTTTACTGCAATGAAACTGCCTGCTGTTAACATGAATCTTGCATCAGACCAGCGCGGTCTGTAGTGGAGGAAGCACAAGGCAGGGCAAGTCTTTGGCGCAGGCGCCTGACGATGGTGGGGATCTTGTGCTCAGTGCTTGCTTCACCTCTCTTGGAGCAACTCAGACTTAACCTCAGACATGAAAATGAGATGTGATTAATAACGAAATACACTTATTAGGTCTTCTCATTGCAGCTATGACAGCGCCATAACCAACCCTGCGCCCGGAGAGAGCTGTTTCCCTGCTCAGATCCTTCATGTAACAGAGATGGGTGACCTGAGAGCGATGGTGCCGGGGGTCGGCGTTTGGGTCTGTTTGCAAATAGCAAAGTTCTTTGCAGTGGGAGAGGTTTAACGTTTACTCTGGCAAGGAGAGGTAAACAAGACTGTGGTCTGTGCATCCTCAGTTTGTTGTTACTCATATGTTTAAACTGTGACAAGTCAGTAATATTAAACATGAAATACTTGAGTTACATGTCAAATAACAAAATAAAGGATAAATGTATTGTGGTATAATAGAAAAATAATTTATAAACAGCTTAAATAAGGTAAATTTCCATTAACGTCATAACTGCAGATTCAATAACAGAATGTCTATTGTCAGGAATAAAAAACTCTAGGAAAGTAGTTTTTACATTCATGCTACAAGTATTTTTGGGGTTTTGTTTATAAAGTAGCAAAAAACCAGATACTTGCATATTTATTTCGCTGAGCAAAACGCACTGCCCACTGGCTTTGCCAGATCACCTGCAATTCAGCCTGCAACAATTATTAATAGGTAGTGGGGAGCTAAATGTTTAAAAATGTTGCTGAGAAAATTACCAAAGAGTAACTGATTAGATGAACAACAACAAAGCAGCTTGACTAGCATTTGTATCTCTAATGGGAATATCAGGAAATAAGTCTATGCTTATTGAATCTCTCAACTCATAATGTAAGAATAAAAAAATCCATATGCACCTTCCATTATCTAGAGCTCTCCTAAATTCCTGTTATAAGGCTGCTTTCCCATAACCGGTGTCAGTGTTTCCTGCAGGCTGACAGAAGATGCTGCCAGTGCTACTTCCACCTCTGAGAGACAACCCTGGCTCGCTGGACTTGGCCGGGTGAAACCGTAACCACCCAAACCACCAGCAGCCTGTCCCAGTTTGCGCCGGTGTTGTGGTTCTGTCCTCTGCCCTCCGGCTGCCTGAGCGGTGTGTGACCGGGCTGGGGAGGCTGCTTAGAAACCCTCCTGCTCACCAGTGTAGCTGTTGATCTTGGCCACCCTGTTCCTCCAAGAAACCCCCCCTTCTGCTCCCTCCCAGCCATTTGCTGGGGCTACCGCTGTGCTTTGCTTTTTGGGGTGGTTGTCCAAAGCTGTGGTTAATGCCCAGGTCAGCAGTTAGTGGCACATGGTGCATGCTGGTGATATGGCTTTATTGCTTCCCCTCTGGGATCCCTTGGATTGCCTTCAGCATGCTCATTGCAATTCCCTCCCCAGGACTCGCTCCCCAGCTTCTTGTGTGTGTCGCCTGAGTTGCTGCAGAAACACAGGAATGGGGAGATTAAATCTTTCTGCCACTACTGAGTCTTGAATATAAAATGTAAAGCTGAGCAGTTTCTTGTGCTTAGGAACGAAGGGTTTGCTTTTCCATAACCCTGCCATGAATTTTGTTGTTTCCTGCAGGATTGGATAAAATCCCAACATAAATAATATTTAAAACTACTTACGTATAAGCATGACGTTAGCATCCAAAGTGTGTAATTTTGTAATATACTTGTCAGAGTGGGAGAGTAAAAATATGGAAACACAAATCTCAGAGTATACCTTTGCTCTTTCACATGCTGTCTGTTGGTATTTCACAACCATACAGTGACGGGACTCTCTTTGGTATTTGCTGTTTATACCAACTTACTCAAATTTTCATCTGTCAGGCAGTTCTGACCTAAGGTGGTCATTAATAATAAATCTCTAATGAGGACTGGCCAGTTCAATGCTCCCCTCCGTTGACATGCAGTCTTAGCTCACATGCTTAGACTTCTCTAAGGTATATTTTTTTCATTATACCTTTTATTTTCTTCTAATTAGCGATCATTCCAAACTGGGAATCCTTCCTGCTCAGCTGATCATCCACAGTGTGTAAGTGATGGAGAAGCTGGGCGCCAGCCCTGCTCTCCCTGCCCTTCCAGCACAATGGCTCCCGCTGAGGACTGGGAATGATGCTCTTGTGCAACCAATTTTCAAGTAATGTAGAAGGCACTCTTTCATGCCACTGGTGCACCCACAGCTCAAAAGCTGGATGTTATTTTTCAAAATGTTCTTTTTCATCACTGTTCTTTACATACCCCGGCTGTATCCAGGCCCCTGCGGCGTTGTGTCCACCGCTCACTCAGCTCCTGAAGCTGCCTGCAGCATCACCTCCTTCTCCCCAGGCAGCACTTCTTAAAGGTACTTTCTTAAGCATTTACCCATACAATTCTTTAAAGCAAAAGTAATCTAGTCACCTTAAAAAATATGAACTTCATGTTATTACTAAAGCTCCAAGTTTTGGTTCTGGTTTGGATTTTTTTTCTGTCTTGTCCCATAATAGCCCTTGGAAACAGGTAATTGTTTCAGTCTGGTTTCCCCAGTTGTGTCCTCTGTTGACTTAGCACAGATGGTGGTTTTTTCAGACTAGCACAGAGAAATGAGTGCATAATATTTCCCATGAACTGACTCGTGTTTGAATTGCACTTCACCCATTCTTTCTGTCAGTGGTTAGTGACAGGAGGCTAGTACTTATTCTCTTTCATTTTATGCTGTGCCTAATCCACCTGAATTCTTCTAAATGCCTGTTTTACTGGTACCGCTGTCCCTCACAGGCCGTGCCATCCCATACCTCTGCAGCGCCTGCCCGACCAGCCCTGCGACCCCGACCCACTGCAGCCAACAGAGGGGTCTGGCAGTTGAATATCCCTGGGTTGGTGCAGCGGTGTAGATCTGTCCTACATGCAAAGACAGTCCTATGAAGATCATGCAGGAATAGGATTAGTATACTGACAGGCTAGTAGTGGATTCATTAGGGTTTTTTTCCCTGAAATATCAAAATCTTTCAAAACAGAGTATTCTGAGAGGACAAATTTGAAGCCCCGCTCTGCTTTCCACCTTCATGCCCTACTGATGGCACTGTTACTGCTCCAGGTGATTGCCAGCATCGCTGCAGCTTCTGGGATGGGGCCAGACCAGGACACAGATATGCTCCAGAATTATACTCAAGATGAGAATTTATTTTCAGCTTGGAAAAGAGCTTCCCAGCCTGGCAAGAAAGCTGATCAGTCTAGTGGTCAGGTCATTTTCCAGCATACATCAGCTTCGGGCATACCTCTCTGGGGCAGGAGGAGAGTCTGGCAAATCATCAGTAATGCCACTCCCTCTGCAGTGGAGGACCTCAACCCTTTTGCAATGGGAATTCACAGTTGGAAGAAATAGCTCTGCTTTTAATATTGTCTAATAATGTGAGGTGGTTGTGAGAATGATGGAGTCTGAAAGCATTTTTTTTTCCTTAAGTCAGAGTTTCTACCTTTGTGTCATTTCTGACCTTGGAAACAGATTGGTAAATCCACTTCAAATCCATAATGGCCACTGCCATAGGAAGCAATTAACAGCTCACTGATTAGGTAAAATAAGATCTGTACTAGCAGATGAGTCTGGAATGTAAGCACACTGTCATACAGAGAGGCCAGGACTGCAGTGCCATCCACCAGGAGGGAAGGTCTTCTGCAAGGATCCTGCAGCAGTTCAGGATTTTATCACCATTTATGTCATCGTGTGTTCAGTTCATTCTGGAGTGAGGTTACCAGGCTGCAGGCAACCACAAGACACCTGGGAGTCAGCTAGGAAGAGGAGATGGTGAAAGGACATCGCTGGAGATGGCTGAAGTGCTCTGTCAAACGTGACTGCAGATGAGATGCAGAGGGACCAGCTGTAGTGGGGAGCCTGGACTGCATTTCTGAAGGCGATGCTTTCCCCAAAGCAGAGATCTCTCCGAGAACATGGCAGCCACCCCAGGATACGCTGGGGTGGGGATTCTGTTCTTTGCAGTTCCAAATGAGCTTTTGCCAGAACCCAAACAAAGCAGCCTTTGTCATCTTGAAGTTGTTTCCACTGTTGGCCATCTTGGTTCTCAATCAATAGCCTGTTTCCCAAAGTTATTGTTACTCAGTTGATCCCAGATGTAGCATTTACCAAGTACCATTTTTTCAGTTAAAGTGATGTTTAAAAGCAACTGCCGAATTTGACCTTCCTTTTTTTGCTGCTGCTTGCATTCGCAGCATCTGAAGTTACCACCTCTAGCACTGTGCTCCAGATGGAGTAACAGTTCAGCTAGTGAACACACCGGTGCCGTGTGGAGCCTTACAGGTTGTGAAGGTCTGTGTATCCCCCAAAGGCTAGCACCTTTTCCACTAAAAAAAAAAATTAAAAATTGACCTAATATTCATTTACCTGAAATCTGATTGTTATGACACGCTTCTATGCTTGCTACTTATATATAAAGAGTACAACTTTAAGTATTGAGTTAGAAAATCCAGCTTATGTTTACGGAATAAGCTAATCATTAACCCAAGGCGCTACAGATATTGCCCTATGCCCTATTATGTCCTTAGCTTGTAATGACTGCAGCAACTGAACTTTACTGAGTGAGCCCTGTTCTGTTTTTATTTCAGTGGGATGGCAGGCTGTGGAAAGGCTGCGCTCTGAAGCAAGCGCTTCCAGAATACGGTCATGAGCCCGTACACTTTACGAATGGGATGGCTGTTTCTACAAACATTTGTGTCATAGAAAAACAGATCGTGGAATTTTTTGGGTTGTGTTAAAGCCAAGTGAATGGCATGTCTTCTATCTGTTTTCTGTCTGTCTGCTGGGGTTTGTGTTTGTCACCGTGTTCCAGTTCAATGGTAGGTACATCAGCCTGTTTGTAGTTCTCGAGCAATGTGCGATTACAGAAAAATCCCTGAAATTGGTTTGTTTTTTTTTTTTTGATGTGGCCAGACTCAGATCCTAGGTAAGAGGAGGACAGAAGTAATACTTCTGTTGTCTTCCCATTTTTTTGATCTGGTAACTTTTAATTTGGGCATGAAAGGATGGGTCTGGGTGTGCATGGACGAGGGCTGTTTGCAGGGGAAGTTGTCATAACAAAGCAATGTGGCCTCTTGAGATGCTGTAGACCCAACGCCAACCCCAAAATACTTTATCTGTGTTGGTTAATTCCTTAGACTGGGAAAATATGTGCTATAAAAATGCCTGTTTGGAGGGTGCTTCAGAGCAGATGATGAGTTTGAATGTACATCTCAACTAGACCCGTGAGAATTAGCAGCGTCTTCTAAAGAAATTGAGGACTATGGTTTATGGAAGAGACAAGGAATTACCAAAGGGTGAGGCAGTAGTGGTCTGTGAACTAGAATACCTTGGAATTTGAATTTGCAATCAGCAGTGACTGAGAAATTTCCTACAGACATCAGATTTTGATGTAACTTTTGCACCAGGAGCCAGAGCTGTTGCTGAGCTTTGGCATCTCTGGGACAAGGCGGGTAACTGCCAACATAATGCTGCAGCGCTTCTCTTCAAACCTGCAATAGCACACTTAAGTAATGTCTAAGTATTTGGTTTAAGCCACAGGATCCCATTTTCTGCCATGAGTTGTAAAGCATAAAGCACCGTATGTGCTTGCTCATGGTAGCCCTGGGTGGTGCTGGCCAGGAGGGCTGCGGGGCATGGGGACATGCGCGGCTGTGGCGGTGCCTGTGCAGGGGCTTATGGCAACCCCCCAGTCTAACCCATCTCCCATGAAGGATCCACATCCCGCAGCGGAGAATTATCCCTTCCCACATGGTGCTGCTGTCCTCACGCTTCAACTTCTCCCCTTCACTTTGGGGGCCCTTAATGTGTGTTTCTGTAGGCTGAATGAGCATTTTTTTTCTCTAGATGATGTCTGCAGAAGATGGAGTGGAGCATGTGCTGCTTGCGTGAATGTTGTTTAGAAGAACATTCTTTGCTGGGGGCTGGAGAAGCGTGCTCCCACGCCTGCCTCCGGAGCCGCCCCTCACGGATAAAGGGCTGGCTGGGCACAGTGCCCCAGAGGATGCTTTGGTGAGCTGGGAAATGCAGTTGGGAAAAATATCCAGTCCTAAGGCAAGTGGCCCTAGAACTGACAACCCCAAAATGAAAGTATGTATACAGCCTCCTCCAGAGCACTTGCGATCCACTGCTGTGCTCTTCAGATCTGGAATTATTTTTTATCTTTTTCCTTTCTCTTTTTCTGTCTTTTTCTTTCTTTTTTAACATGCTGTAGCACACTTGCATAATAAGGACTGTTGCTATCTACTACTGCTATGACAAAACATCAGATTTAATGTAGATTTTTTATTTTAATTTGAAAGACCCCAAAGCCAGGTTGCTAATTCTTGTTACGCTCAGCACCCTTTTTGGGGCAGGCTCTGTGAAGAGCTGCTGAGGACAACTGCTGTCCCCTGGCAATATCTTTCATTGGCACAGACAGACCCTCTGACCTATAGAAACAGTCAATTCACTCTTCTGAAACTCAAAAACTGGTGTCCAGCACGTATAGAGCTTTGACTGTTTGTCATTTAGGGACTTAATCACTATGGCAATGCTTTGTAACATCTAATTACAAGTAATTGCAGAGTAATTCTATTACTGTCTGCAGTAACACAGTCAACTAATTCCCCTGCATCCTTACGCAGCCTTCTGTAGCTTGCACAGAAAATGTTTTTCAACAAGCAGATTTTTCATCACCTTAATAAGAATATTTAGCGTAAGATTCTGCAATTCAAGGCTTTACCATAACGACTGTATCTGCAGAAGCCAAACCAAAGCTCTCCCAGCTGCGCTGCCCCAGCCATCATCAAGGAGCATGAAGCCCTTTTCCTAAATATCAAGTTTTCTAGTAGTTTTAATAAAGATTTGGGGATTGACAAGCCATATATATGGTGAGGACATTACATCAATCATTTGGTCAACTGCTAAAAGAAAAAATGACTCAAGTACAAATGTTTCTTGATTTAGAGCACTACCTAAATAAGGTCACTTCTTTCATTTAGAATATTCAAGAGTATCATTCATCTTAACATATTCCCAACCAATATTAATAAAAAAATAATTATTCAATGATTACAGAAATGTCTGTTTTCAAGAACTCTCATCATTAAAGTAATTTTCAAAATACAAAAATATATCAGGCCCAAATACTGGGAATGTAGGAATTCCTCTTCTTTTCCAGCCGTTACTAAAGCCTTGCAATTTGTCATGGTTCAGTAGCTGGCAGTGCAGTCCCCACCAGTGTGGCTGGGCTCACACTGCTTCTCCTTGCTGCTGGGGTGGGAAGTCCCATTTAATTAATTTTGTTTCCTACCTTGATCAGGTGTCCAAGTAGGAAGCCATAAAGAGGGAAGAGACGTAGTTTGAAGCCAAGCAGATTGTAATGCAGTGCATAGTGCTTCATGTACAGAGGAACTAATCTGCAAAAGCAACGTGTGCCTTGCCGACCATAGCTTTACATTTTAGTTTTCATGAAAACTGCTGTAATGTTGTATTTACAGAATCCTGCCACTCTCAATGTGTGCAGAACGAGGGATGCTCGCGCGCTGCCAGCAGGCAGGACACCGGCACGGCTTCTCTTCTCAGGTGTTGCACGGCTCCGGTGGCTGCTTTAGCTCAACAGGGTGTTTGGGATCACCCCACTTCTGGGGAGCGGGAGTGGCACATCCACCGCCCCTCTAAAACACCACCCATCCCCTCGAGGTCCCCGGGAGTGAGGATGAACCCCAGCACAACTAAAATCCTGACGTGCAGGATCTATCAGGTGGACAGCGTCGGGGGGTGATGTGGCTGGCAGATCTTGATTCAGATTACTTCCCATTACTAAATACTTCAAAAATTTGAAAATCCCAAGGACTGATGGTGGTGGTGATGTGTATCTTTGAGGCCCTGTTTCTCGATTTTACTACTCTTATGTTAACAAAACGACAGGATTTCCCCCTGATTTTTGTCAGCTCTTCATCTTGGTCATTTAGGAATGGATGAGTGTGCTATTGCATTTCCCCTAAGTACATGAAATCATCTTTGGGTTTTCTGGACTGGATATATATTTGTCTCATTTATATATAAAATATTTTTTCTCTTTTTAAAGTTTACAGTCTCACCATATCCTAATGTCCCCTCATTCGGTGAGCCTTACTGCGACAGTGAAAATGGATATTTAAAAAAAAAAAAGAAAGGCCAAGTGGCTAATGACTAAAATAGACAAACCACCATTCAATAACTGTCATGTAAAGAAATAAAGGAGGGGAACAATGTCTGAAACCATAAAGCTGTCCCCTTCCCTTGGTTATTTAAATAACAGATGGTGTGAAATGACTACCTCAGGTGGAGCTGGCAGGTGGCTCACCCCGTGTTCCCAGATCCCGCGGCAGGGGAGCAATGTGGGTGCTTGGAGCAAGGGAAATGGGATGAGATGTGGCATTTGCACAGATGACTCCAACTTCGGCACGACAGCGCTCACTGTCCCTCTGTTGAAAACCAGACGGGAGCCAGCCCGCGGGCCAAGGCTAAGCGGGGAGGAAGGGTGAGCCACCATCCCGGCTGCGCTCCCCCTCAGGCTGACCCACTCGGGTCCCCGCCGTGAGCCCTGCGAGCCCCCAGCCCTGCGCAGCCTCCAAGTCCCCCAGGCACCCCAAACCCTGCCGCCCTCCAGGGATGGGAGCCCTGGCAGGATCCCTCCAGGCTGGTCGCCGTCTTATCCCAGCACATCCCCCTTCCCTGGACACGCTCCGGGTTTGAAAGCTTTCAGGGACACCCTGCTTTGCAGGGGATGTCTGAACCAGGGCAGCTACCTCAAGAGGAATTGCAAACCATCTGTGGAGTTGTGCAAAACTAATTAACCCCATGCAAATGTTTCCCCACCACTTTCAGCCACCCTCTAGGTCAGCCCCTGCCTTCCCATGGCCCTGGGGTCCTCCCTTGTGTCCACCCCCTCGCTGGGCAGCTGCTCCCTCTTTCTGGGGGTGACGGGTTGCAAAGGGCAGGGTTGGTGCTGGGCAGAAATTCATGTTTCTGCCCTGCGGGTTTTCCTGTGCCAAGGCCCTGAGTGGCCCTGGCTGGTTCCTGCCATCTTTGTCTTGCTGAAAGCCCTCAAGTGAGCTGCAGCCCTGGCAACACAGACCTGGCTCTGGGCTAAAGGGGTGCACGCACGCATCCCCAGAAACGCTATGCAGAAATTAAGGAATCTCTAAAAAGCAGGTAGTGCATTTTGCGTGGCCTGCTCCATCAGTCATCTACGTAGTACTTGAGCTGGTTATTAATTTTAAAAAAATTGCACATAAAAGAAGAAAAAGTGGAACGGAGCATGTGCAGAAGATATATTGATTTGAGTACTTCAATTTGCAGGGTCTGAGGAGAACTTTAAGCATCACTTTATTAAAGTGATAAAAAAGTGATGCTGTTTCCTAGGCAGGGAACTAAACGGCCTGTCTCAATGCTCAAGCAGCGTGAAGCAACTGCTTTTCCCCTGGCAGCCCCCGGGTCCCCCGGGGTCGCCCTCCTACTCCGGAGGGGATGACTACCGTCGGTCCTCTCCCGGGATGCCACTTGCTGCCCTGTTTCCTCAAGCACATTCAGCCGTCCTCCCCTGGAGCCAGAGGAAACATGCAGGAGCTGAAATGTGGAAACAACCTCCTCGCCACGCTTTTCCTTCCCTGCAGTGAACTGTTTTGTCAGTCTGATGCAGACCCGAAGCCAAAGGCCTCTCATGGCAGCCAGCCAGGGCAGGTCCTGCCGCCCTCCTCCCCAGCCTGTCCCCTCAGGAACAACCACCCCAAACACCGACTCACACGTATTTTTTTCCGTTTGAGTGTTCACGGCTGTGCTTTGACACGAGAGCGCCCAAATCCCTTGCATTTTGGCACCGCAGGGATTGCATTTCGTTGTTTAAAGCAGTGCAAGCAGACGGGGAGGGCTGTGCCCAAGCAGGTGGCTGTGACGGGCTGTGGGACACCCCGGGGGTCCCCAAGCCCCGCGCTCCTGTCTCCGCTCCATCTCCCAGCAGCACCACTGATCGGCAGATGCACGGCGCACGGGACGAGGGCAGGACGTTTGGTGGCCCGAACTTGGCTATTTGCAGAAAGATTTATGAAACACCATTTCCAGTAGCAGCCAGAGAGAATTTCCAGCATTTTTGCAGAGCCAGTGTTGGTGCTTTGCTCCTGTGCTGCTCCTGGGCTCAGCAGCTCCTGCCCACACGCTGCCGCTCGCCTGCCTGCCCGCGCCTGGGCTGCAGGCAGGGCTCCGCTCCGACACACCAGCTCCCACCGGGGCCAGGACCGTGCAGCCAGCCTTAAAAGGAGAGGAACGGCATTGCCTGCTTGGCACACGGGACTGGCATTCTAAAACGGGAGTGAAACGGCCTTTGGCTTTGCCGGAGCTGGCAGAAGGGGTGTGAAACTAAATGCCAGTGTACAAAAATGTGTAAATCACCAAAACAAGGCGTCTAGCTGGAGCTGGGGCACTGCTGCCACCAGAGCTTTGAACTCCCTTGCTAAAAAATGAAAAAAATAGCATTCTCTTTATTTGGCTACAAATATGTGGGGCACAGAAGTCTGCTACACTCATTATAATGTAATTATTTAAGTGTATGTGTAGACTAACCTGCAATAACTCTCCATGTTCACATCAAAATGAAATCTGACTTTGAAATGTAATTTTAATCTCCCTCATTGGCAGAGGGAAACCGTGCTCCCTATCATAGACCTCCCATCACACAGGACTATGCAAGCGCTGTTAGTGTGACTATACATGAAAGGCTGTGTATTATTTTACTATACATGAAAGGCTGTGCATTATTTTGAAGCCATTCTGCTACTCACAGTGTTAAAGTGAGCCAGCAATATTAATAGGTCTCAGCATTTCAGTGGTAAATCCAGCCAATACCACTCTGGCGAGCTAATGTTAATCAGCTGATGTTGCTGTAGCAAATGTCGGAAAAAAATGATAGTTGTCCTTTAGATTGTGATCCTTTAAAAAACCTCTGTTCCTGAAATTGCTGTATTCTGTGTAAAGGAAGAGTTGCTGTGCACTTCCACTTGTGCAACCTGACCATTTTGCAACAAAATACTTTGAAAACGCGCTTGCTTTGGATCGCAGATATATAAACCCCTCTTGCGAAGCAAAGGAAATACTTTGATAAAATGCCAAAATGCCAGAGCTCTCAAACAGATGAGTTTACTGCTTCTGTTAGCACAGCAGCATACATACTTCTAGTTAAATATTATAAGCAACTAATAAGCAGTTGACTACAGTATCTTTCCATGAAGAATTTCTTCATTTCTGAATGTAGCTGGTAAACTATTTGATGCCTCTACTCGAACTGCAGTTCAAAATGGCATTTAATGGCTGAAGCATACAACAACATCTTGCTTGTTTCACAAAATAATAATAAAGGTCGGTAGACCTGTCCCTCAGGTGCAATTCTTTATTTGCTCCAGCTGATTGCTCTTTTGCTAAATTGCATCATTTGGTGCAGGTATGAAATGCAGAGCAAAGCCTCCTTGGGTGCTCTGGAGAGGTTTGGTGATTTTCTTCTTGCAGCTGCTTGTTTGTACAGCAGAGTATGTGGAGGGGTTTGCTGGCTTTCCAGCGTGCTCTGGGGAGATGCAGGAGACAGGTACGCCTTCCCCGCTGGGGCAGCCTGTTTATGGTGGGGTGCTGCCTGGGCGGTGGGGCAGCCCCATAGGAGCCTGTGGGCAGGGTGAGGGTGTGCGGGCAGGGTGCTGCTGGCTGCCTGCTGGGCTGAGGCTGCCCACTCTGCCTCTCTAGCTGGTCTGCAGAGCCCTAGCGACTCTGCTGTGGACCCAAACCAGGTTAAGAGACAGGGGAAAATGATTTCCCCCCTGCCCCCCCCCCCAATTTTCTGCATTATTGTCCATTGTGGGTTTTCAGGAGGGTTCATGTCCAGGATTTGAATTCCTGCAGGGTCTCTGCTTAATTTGATCTCCATTTCAAACAAACAAGCTGGAGTCATTTAAAGTGCAATACCTCAGACAAATAAGAAGTCGAAGTTGCTGCATTGTTATAATATTTTGGCATAAATAGTATTTTTCCTGGGGAAAAAAAGGTGAAGGAGTGCTGGGGGGGGAATGGGACAGAAAAGTGCCTGTGCCTGGGCCCAGCAGGACTCCCTGAGCACAGGGCAGTCAGCGGAGCATCAGGGCAATCCCCAAATCAACCCCTGTGATCTACCAGGCTCTTGACGAAGGTGTGTGGTGCAGGGTCTGGAGACAGCTAAACGCTCCAGGGAAGCAAGGCAAACTTCATTTACCGTGTTTGCCCCACAACTTACTTATGGAAGAGATTTGTTGCTGGTACTAGTTCCCAAATCCTATTTTATTTTTTACTAAAGTGGCTACAGGATGTTTTCTGCTGTCACAATAAATGCTGTTGTGTGCTCCTAGTATATGAACTGGGCACTTGGGCTCTTTGGAGGGAGGGAAATAAGGTCGAAGGGAATGTTTCTGTGATAAATATCAGGTTTTTACTGTTAGGTGAAAGGCCACTTGTGCAAATCCTGTGGGCCTTCAACTGTGAAATAGCATACAAGTCTAATACTTTGTATTTAGTTAAAAAAAGAAAAGAGAGAGTGCTGGGATTTGGCCCGTGAAGGCCAATTTAGAATACTGGAGGGATAAGTTTGGCACAAAGAAATGATGGTTAGTCATGGGTAAGTAAAGAGATATTTGTGATATTTGCTGGGCTTTTTCCTTTATTAGACATACAAGAGGTGTTCAGTGGCTGTCAAAAGCATTGTTTATACTAAGACTTGGGAAGCCATGTCTTGCCTGGCAATACAGGGTCATAAAATGTAAAGAGTTACGTTAATAGACCTCTACATTTAAAAAAAAAAATAATCAACAATTAGTTGGTTTCTTTCTTTTGAAGATATTTCCTTTTTAGATGAAGGTATCAGAGTTGCCTCTACTTCTGGTTGGCTTCTAATACCAAGTATTTCTAATTCCAGTAAACATTTAAAACTTACGGATCTGATATTGATTTGAAAACAGTGTTATTTATGCTGATCTAATTTACTTTTTGGGGACTGTCATAAACTGTCTTGTTAAGGATTAAGATTTAAAAATTGATAGAATTCAAGTGTTGTTAAGGAGGATAAATGAAAATGTCTGTTTGTGAAGTTTGCCAAAGCCTGTAGTAAGTGGTGGAAATACTCTAACTTAATGCTGGCATGACACTTTCCTTTGAAGGGTTCTCATTGCCTGCAGGGTGTCCTCTGTATTGTAGCCATGTTTCTCCTTCAAAGTGACTTAAGCACAGCTTTGGCTAGATATGAGTCAAAAGCATGCACCCTCTCATGTTCTGTTTAAGAGAATAGCTGTACATTTGGGGAAGCTGCAGTACCGATGACCATATAGCAAAACATGGGAGATGCAAACACAGGGAACGGGCAATGCCACTCATGGATCTTATAGCTGGGTAGCTAAAAGTTGACATAGTAGATTTAGAGATGAGAGAAAAGTGTCTGAAGTTATGGTTATACAAGATGGTTGGATAAGATGCTGGTGTGCTGAGGATCACAGGAGATGTGGGTCCAGCAGTGCCTTCCTCACCTGCAGAGGCAGGGGATGCTCATGGCTCACACCCTGTTTTCACAGCTGGGCAGATGATGGGGGTGGGAGATGAAGGTGATGTGGTGATTTGGCCTCCCTTAAGAGGCTGCTAATTAAGTGAATTCTTTAGATGGGCTGCTTTGTGGTAATTAAGTGAATTCTTTAGATGGTCTGCTTTGTGGTTTCCTAAAATCTGGAGACTCCCAATGGCTCCAGAGAAGGAGGCTGGTAAAATCAGACCAGGGTACCCATGGCTTGGTCAGGCTGTGATAGGAGTGATGGCTTCTCTGCGTGCTGCAGCCATAGAGACCACCGTGAGTTACTGCCTGTGTGGGGCTGAGGTACCAGATGTGGATAAATACATCTGTATGGGATTAGGAGAATAAGAAAAGCTCTTATACGTATAGCACACTAGTGACCCTCTGCTTTACTCTTGTAT
Source organism: Theristicus caerulescens (assembly GCA_020745775.1). Taxonomy (NCBI): domain Eukaryota; kingdom Metazoa; phylum Chordata; class Aves; order Pelecaniformes; family Threskiornithidae; genus Theristicus; species Theristicus caerulescens. The sequence continues at coordinate 9,857,955 of CM036565.1, read as the reverse complement.
TTAACTGGAAAACTAGTCCAGCATGCATGTAACACCTCCCCAAACAAGCTACCAATACTGAAGAAGCACAAGGGGAGAATCCATATGAAACTTCTGGCTGGATGCCATGTATCTCAATTTGTTAAGGATTAGTGACTTTGGAAAGCATTAGCAGTGGTTTTGGTTGTTTCCAGAAGCCTTACTGCAGGGGGTTGTATATATCACCTTGGAGGAGAAAAAGAATTTCCTTCTGTAGTAAATTCAGTTTTCGTCTCCCTGCTGAAGTAAAGGAAGAAATAAGAGAAGCAAGAGAAAATGAGCCTCTTGATGGAAGCTATAATGATCAAGGGTTTATGGTGAAGCTACCTTTATACAGTGACAGAACGTTTGATAATGTGCCTTATGAAGTGGTATTGAAGAGACAGTTCTATGTGGATTTATAGAAAGGACGAAGGACTATTACGGGAGGTTAGTAACAAATATTTCTTCGCTATGATGTCAAAGGGGTGAGGTTAAGTCAAGGCACCTTTAATATCATTAAGGATGTGGAAGGGAAAGATAATTACACTATCAGATGACACAGCTCGGTAGGGATCCCACAAACCCAACACAAGCTTGTGCGCTGGGCAGGGGAGAAGTGACAATCTGCCCTGAAAACCCCAGCTGTGCCTGCTGGCGCGTGGCTGTGAGCACACCCAGTCCTTGGAAAAGAGAAACCTGGCACAGGTGATGTAGGGGTGAGCAGCAGGTTAGATATTAATGTGTGACACAGCACGGCAGCTGAGGAAGCTCAGGTATTTCTGGCTGTGCCCACCTGCGTGCTGCAACCCATGCACCAGGAGGGAAAAGCCTTCCTCCGGAAAGCTGCTGTGCGGTGCCCTGGATGTGCCGTCAGCATCACAGGCACCCCAATACCGGCAAACCTCAGAGCTTAGGGGGAGCCTTGCCCAGAAGATAAGTGAGGGAGAGAAATGAGGAACATTTCCAGGAGTTAATGTTTAATTTGGCTGAGTGGGTATGGGCAGGAATGTGATACTGCTCTGAAAGAACAGGGAGGTTGTGAAAAGCAGGGAAGGAGAGGAGTTATGCTGGCTGTTTGCCAGGCAGTGGGGTGATAACAGGTAGAATTGAAAAAGAAAATTAAATAAAGCGCTAGGCCTGAAAGTCTGCAGAAAAGATCCATGGTGGTGTACTGACTGCAGAAAGATTGCCCCAAGAAAGAGTGACGCCATCGGCTGGGACCTGCTGACGTACGGCTGCACAAAGCTCCAGAAAACATGTCGGGAAGTAACAGCGCGTGCTTCCTTTTAGCGAATGGAGGTAAACTTTTTTCATGCCTAAAAATCTACAACTCTGCTGTATTAGGCATCTGCATTTGTCTTGTGAACGAGACTTAAATCACTCTATTGTCGAAGTCTGTCCTTTGAGAGGTTGGCATTGGCAGAATTGTTGCAGTAAGAAACCCATATTCCTCAGAAAATAATAAACACTTCAGTCTGGTGATCCACTTCTTAAAGTCCTTGGGATTTAGAGAAATGAAATTAGTTGTGACTCTTAGGGGAGAAAATAGCATTTTGAAAGGCTGAACTGAATCTTCAGACTGAAGATCTTCATTATTCCCATGGCATGGAATGAGATTTTGAAAGTAATGTCAAACAGCAAGGCTGTTAGTGACAATTAACTGTGTTATAGGTCTTATAGCAGTATTTGATACTGGAGAAAAGAAAAGGTATTTTGGTAAACAGAAAGTCAGGGTGGGGAGTGAACTGGTAACCTTACCAGTCCAGTAACTTAGCAATATACAGTGCTCCATTAATGCTCCTGATATGAAATGAGAATATTTCTGGTTCCAGATTCACAAAGCAAGTTAATTAGAAGGTGAAATGAAGATATTCTCCTGTACTAAGAATGAAATGCATGGGAGCATGGCTGGCTTGCCTATTTTAAATGCCATGCTTACGCTGGCATGTGTCCAAGGAGCAAAGTAGTCTTGAGTATAAACAGATTGTAAGAATCAGCTGTTTGGAGGACTTGTCAGCCTGCTCTCCAGAGCACTCACTGGCTCACTTCTTAAAACTATTTATTATTTTATGCCTGGATATGTTTAGTAAAAAAAAAAAAAAATCCAGCAGAAAGGCCTTTAATAGCTATCAACGTTGTTTGGGATTTAACTTCTGAAACGCAAAAATGCAAAACACAGAAGCCAAGTAAGTATCAGCCATTTTACCTGGAGTATTTTGCATTGATATTCTGCCCATCTTCCATATTCAGGAATTACATGTTTTACTTCCTTGAGCCAACCTTCTCCTCCTCCTCCTTATGATTGGACTTGATGATCTGAAAGGTCTTTTCCAACCTAAATGATTCTATGATTCTATATCAGATGGAGGTCAGGGAAACTGAGGAGCTCCCACTGCTGCCTGTCGACACCAGAGCCAATGTGCCCACGGTGCAACTCACGGCCAGCGCAGGTCTGCGCTCGAGTTACGCAATTTCTTATGGAAAACAGGAAAGTTGCCTAAACAACACAAGAAGGTACAAGAGGGTCTTTTGCAGCCCCAGTTTATTATTACAAATTATGCTCGTTCTTAATATCAAAATATTAGGATCCTGCTACTAGTTCCCGTATCAGGGAAGTGACCTTTGTTTCCAGTCTGGATCTGTTCGACATGATATACAGCAGGAAGGCAAAGCTGTTATCTCCAAACACTGGGACAAAAATGAGGAGAGAGAATACTTTATCTCCTAACTAGGGAGAGAAGAGATTGTCCATATGTTTCCCATGTTTCCTCTGATTCAGATAACCCTTTACAAATTAATCAAAGTGTCCTCATTCTTTTCGAACAAAACAAAATGCCTCTGCCCCTGGAAACTTTTAAAATCATTATTTTTCAAAATAGACCCAAAGACCTGATCAAAATTCAGAAAAATAATGAAAAGTTTAAAGTCAGGTCAGACAAACATCAGCTTTAATAAGAAAGTGTTAAAGCTGTTGATATATGCAGAACAGAAAACTCTTCAACACAGAAAAAGAAAACGGCGCTGTAGGATCAATTCTGTTCTGATGGAAATGGCCTGGATGTCTCCTTTTTCACTGGGAAAACAGTAGAATTCAGGAAGTTCCAAACAGATTTTTTTTTTTTCAGTTTTGTATTTTACTAGATCAGCATTTGAACATGTAGCTTCAGCTTAATATATTAGCTTCCTTTTCCCCCCCCCCATTGTCATTCATCATCATTCCTATGCCACAGAAAAAATCAGATTTAATTGCACAGCTTTTGTATGCGGTGTCAGAGACCCTCTCCTTCCCTTGCTATTCCACGCCATCAGTGCACGTGCTTTCCAGATGGCTTCAGTTGCTTCTTATCTGAGCAGATAAAGTATCAGTGACTATATTTTATCCTTAATGGGGGCTAGCAATTTTTTCCCATATTTAAATACAGTCTTTTCTCTCACCTGCCTGATGGCCTCGGCAAGATGGGATGTCCATTGACCATTCTGGATGATCCTGCAGTTGTCTGCCATAAGTGGCACTGCCCCTTGTTTCGGGTCCGAGGTGCCGGGGCTGGGTTTGGCTGTAGGGAAACAGGAGCGGGGAAGTGCTGGGACTCCCCTGGAGTGCGAGGCCGAGGCTCCCGGGAGCTGCCTCCGTGGGTGCCAGCTCTGGGCTTGCACCGAGCCCATCCCGCAGGACCACGGAGTGGGGCAGCCTCCTGGCCCCAGGATGGCACACGTGCCCTGGGCCAACCCAAAGGGCCTTTCTGGGCTTTGTTAAGGGCTCCCAGCTTGGTAAAAAATTCTAGAACAGAAACTGAACCCAATGTCAGTGCTCCCCAAAGGGGGCTGGCTTTAAAGCCTCCCAGGTGGGGATGAGCAACCTCAACTCCTGTTGTCACTAAAATTTGGAGAAAACACTCAACACAGGTTATCGCTAGGATTTCCAGCAACATCCAAGTCTGCCCCGTGTCTTTTGGAAGGGAAAGATGTAACCATCTCCTTAATTTTTAGTGACTGCTGTATGAAAATCATATTAGAAATCTCATTTTTACAGTACAAAGTGTTTTAATAATGACCCTATTTTCTTTTTCTAGAAATATAATAATTTGGGCATTTTGCAGTTCCTAGGTGTACTCCGAAGTTTGTTTCCTTTGGCAAAAGGTTTATTAAGGCTTTACCATCTCATCAAAAGCACAGACACAGCTGTCAAAAATGCAAGGGGTCTCCAGGGCAATGGAAACACTAATTTTAAAATGGTTTTGGCATGTCGTAGCCCTTCTCTGCTAATGTTGTGAAATGAGAAAGGAAGAAATGAAAATGTAAATCAGCCTGCTGCTAAATGGGGTCAGTTCTGTTTAATATCTTTACCAATGATCTGAACGAGGGGATTGAGTGTAACTTCAGTAAATTTGCAGACAACACCAAGCTGGACGGGAGTGTTGATCTGCTGGAGGGTAGGAAGGCTCTGCAGAGGGACCTGGACAGGCTGGATCGATGGGCTGAGGCCAACTGTGTGAGGTTCAACAAGGCTCAGTGCCGGGTCCTGCACTTGGGTCACAACAACCCCAGGCAACGCTACAGGCTTGGGGAGGAGTGGCTGGAGAGCTGCCTGGTGGAAAAGGACCTGGGGGTGCTGGTTGACAGCTGCCTGAACATGAGCCAGCAGTGTGCCCAGGTGGCCAAGAAGGCCAATAGCATCCTGGCTTGTATCAGGAATAGCATGGCCAGCAGGACCAGGTTGGTGATCGTCCCCCTGTACTCGGCACTGGTGAGGCTGTACCTCGAGTACTGTGTGCAGCTTTGGGCCCCTCACTACAAGAAGGACATCGAGGTGCTGGAGCATGTCCAAAGCAAGGCAACGAAGCTGGTGAAGGGTCTGGAGCACAAGTCCTGTGAGGAGCGGCTGGGGGTGTTTAGTTTGGAGAAGAGGAGGCTGAGGGGAGACCTTATCGCTCTCTACAACTACCTGAAAGGAGGCTGTAGCGAGGTGGGGGTCGGTCTCTTCTCCCAAGTAACAAGGGATAGGACCAGAGGAAATGGCCTCAAGTTGCACCAGGGAAGGTTTAGGTTGGATATTAGGAAAAATTTCTTCACTGAAAGGGCTGTCAGGCACTGGCACAGGCTGCCCAGGGAAGTGGTTGAGTCCCCATCCCTGGAGGTATTTAAAAGGCGTGTAGATGTGATGTTCAGGGACATGGTTTAGTGGTGGACTTGGCAGTGCTGGGTTAATGGTTGGACTTGATGATCTTAAAGGTCTTTTCCAATCTAAACAATTCTATGATTCTGTGAGGTCTGCGTGCCTTCCTCGGTCCTTTTATCCAAGAAATTTGCAGAGCTTTCACTGAAGTTAGGAGTTTTATAAATGAGGTTTGTGACAGCAGTGGCTGGTGCAACTTTGTGAGACCACAGGAACAAAGTGGGAAATATGAGGCTATAGTGTGCCTGCGTGGGTTTGCTGTGCAAAGGTGGCTTTCCCTTTTGGCATTTCTAATGATTTTCGAAGGCGTTTACAAAGACTTTTTTTCCTATGTCAGTTGGATTTTTGTGCAGAGCTACCTGGGACTCTTAGGAACTGCCTGAATCCTTGCTGACTTTAGCACACAGTTTCCCTGGAGAATTATTTAATATTAGCTCTTGTTATTTCTTGGCTATGCTGTTCTCTTTCAGGTCCTGTCCTGTTGAATATTGGATGTCCTAACTGGGAAATAACATACGTGTAAGTGATGGCTGGTTACATCCTTCATAACACATGAATGCTATGAAGTACACAGATGATATTTCTTACATTTCTGCTTCTTGCTCAAATGTCTTTTTTAACACAAAACAGGTATTAATGAGAGTTATTCCCACCCAAAAAGCAGAAATTCTTTGTCAAAAACAAAACAAAAAACCCAAAACCAAACAAACAAAAACCCCAAAAGCCTAACAAACCACCAACAAGAAAACCCTGATTATAAACTTGGAGCCTTTCAGCCTTATGGTGGATATGTGGTTTTGGAAGAACAGTTTGCCTTATGAATTTTTCATCTATTCTGCAGCCAATATAACTTGCATAATTATGAAATCGTACTATTGACTCAAAAAATGAAGTAATGTAGGGCTGTTTACAAACCATGAACAATTGTACACCCTGGTTTTGCCAGCAGTTACCACAACAGCTGTTGAACTGGACATTTGTTTGAGTCTTTGCCTCTGCAGACAGCAGTGGGTGATAACACTGGGACTTGCTCGCCGGGAGGCTGGAGAGCAGGTTCCAGCTCCCCTGCGCCTGCTGCCCAGCACCCAGGGGCTCAGCAGAGCTGCTCTTCCTGAACGAGGCTTTTCTTTCAGGCTTTGACCTCAGACCTGCTGGTCTTCCAGCCTCTCAATATTCAAAAATGTAAATCTTCAGGTTGTGTTTGCCCACCTTTCCAACACCCAGATTTGCTTTATGAAGTGGCATCCCAAATAGAATAACTAAAAATACAATAATGATTTATTACAGTAAACAGGACCAGAATCCCCCCAAAAACTGTAATATGTGTTCAGCCCTGTAATGGCCGTGTCAGTTTATGGCTCTCCACGGCCCTTGGGGGTGAAGTGCTCCCCCCAGAAGGATTGCCGTGGGAGGAAAGGAGGCAAAGCTCGCCCAAGGAGTGTTATCCCCATCACTTCCCTGGTCCTGCACAGTCTGCAACCTCCTCTGAGGCTTTTCAAGTGGCTGCCATGCCATACAAGGGCTTCTTCAGAGCTTTGTCACGTGAATTACTAATTGAATGTCTTGACACATTTACATTTTCAAAAAAAAGCCCAAGTCACAGCAAATTCTGGAGCGCCTGGTGCAGGAGTCAGGCGCTGTGCCACAGCGGTGGCTTTGCTGCTGCTGCATGGCATGAACCCTGGGTGCAGACGTCTGCCCTCGGGATGGCACGCGTGGTCCTGCAAAGCCCCAGGAACAGGCACATTCATGGTCCTCTCTGAAGATCCTTCCTCCACAGGGTTAGCAATTACTAATGACATTTGCAGGGGGAAAAAAAAAAAGGCATTTTGCTCAGCTCTTCTGCTTTTGCATACTGTTTTGCTCTCTGGCATCATGTTCCCATGTTTGTGATACAGGCATCTCCACAGCAACAAGTCACACGCAGGGCTATGACTTCAGCCGAGGAACATGCAGAAAGCATCGATGAGCTGCCAAGCAGCGAAGATGTTGTTCCAGCGTGGATGCAAAAGGCAGACAGTGACACTGTGCTTGGTCTCTGGCTGTCCTCCTTCAGCTGAGCTCCCGCTGGAGGGAATTTAGGCTCAAGAGAGAAGAAAGACCTTCAGAAGGAACTCATTATTTTAATATCTGCGGAATAAGGACTAAGAAAGACCTCAGGCTTTGGACAACTCTTTAGGAGTAATAATAATAAAAAGGAAAAAGCTAGACAGAAAGCCTTCTCATCTGACCTACTACCATAAATCTCTCTAGGCAGTCTGGTGTTGATGACACAGTTCGATGCAAAAGAAACAGAAAAGCAAATGACAGTCTGAGCAAAAATGTGCCAACAAGTTTGTCTTTAATCAGTAATTAACGAACAGTTTTACTCATTCATCAGAGTGTGAAGACTTCCCCAGCTGTGTATTTGACACCGCAGGGAAAGCGTACTGGCCCTGTTCTAAGCATCTTATAAGCCTATGTGTTAATATCACATTAAAGTGAATTACCTGAAGAGACAGGAAGGGGTGATGTTTGCTAACATGCTATTCCCAGCAGTGCAAGAACTGTATGACAAATGAGAAACATCTCTTTGTTGTTTTCGCTGTGATTTTTCAGACCAGAACAGGACATCTCTCCGGGGATGCCTCTGTCCTGATGGAGACCTCGAGGGCACGTCGGACTCCTGCACAGGCAGCTGGCACACATGAAAAACTGTAAGTTGCACCTCTGTGGTTGAAATTTCCAAGTACCTTTCACTCTCATCAGAGGTTTTACTCTGACCAGGCTGCTGAACCTCTGAAAAGCCCTGACAAATGATCCGCGTGCCTGTGCTTTGCCTGAAAAACAAGCTTCTGGATGGGAAAAGTGGAGCTCCCTCATGCATGGTACCCACGTCCTTGCAAAAATGCACCAAATTCTGCACTAGGAATAGGTCTTTCTTAAAAGTGTGTTCCAAAATCTTAGTCAAATCAAATCAGCAATTACATTCTGCAATTTATGTGTATTTTGTTATTTATTAGCAACTGAAAACAAGACTCAATATTCAGATCTTCGCAATGTCCTGGATCTTGCCTTATGTTTGAACTCTCCGTTTGGGAAAGACTGCTGGTTACCAAAAGGAGAGAAGTACATTTTTCTGGAAAAGGTAACTACATTTTTCGTGCGCTGTTTGCTATGGTAATTACATCAGTTGATTAAACTAATGACGCAAACCCCAGAAAGGAAAGATTCTATCCTTGAAACTGTCGAAAATAAAGTTTACCCTGTGCCTCGCAGGACATGCAATAACACAGAATATACTCGCACGCTACGTAGTCCTGGTAGATTTGGGGCAATTGTGATACTTTTGAAGAGATAAGGAAAACAATATTTTAAATGGGATAGCTCTTTGATTACAAGGTCTTATGTTGCTGAAAAATTGCATAAAACCATTCAGGCGCACCAGGCCATTTTGAACTCTCTCGACTGCTTGCCTGCGTCTGGTGGCTCAAGAAGAGTTCATTAGCAATAATATTTGCACGACTTTTATCTTGTGAGAAGCACTTTGCTGGTAAATATATGTACCGAGATTGCACACGCTGCTTTCTAGTGTTGGCCTCAGACATCCTGGCGTTCGCGGGGTGCCGGTGCGTGCCCCGTGCACGGGCAGCCTCGCCTGCGGGCTGGGAGAGCTGGAGCTCTGCACAGCACCCACCGCATCCCAGCAAAGCGTGCTGCTTAGATGAACGAATTAAGAAACTTTGCCCTGTGATAACGTGCAGCAGATAACGCTGTCGTGTGAAAAGCAGCCCACGACGCCTGGCAGCACCCCAAAGGACAGGGGAGGCTGGCGCACTCCAAGCCACAACTTTCTAACACTGAGATGCGCAATTAGAGGAGCGCAGTGGGTCAGAACATGGAAATTGCTTATCTCCTTGGGGCTACCCTGTGCGGGACAGACGGCGTTTCTCCCCCGCCTCCTTAGCAGTCCCTTCTCTCTGTCAGCCCTATTCGTGCAGTTGTGTCCAGTGGTTTGCATACTTTACAACAGTAATTAAAAAAAAAAAAACAACACCTATGCAGTGTAAATTTCTGTAATCTTTTTTCATCATAAAACCTAGGAACACGTGTGAAGTTTGTGGGCTTGGCCTTCATCCCCCCAAACAAGCGGCAGCTGTAGAAATACATGATTTAAAAATTCACTTAGTGGACATCTGTACTATGAATTCCCTTAAATAGTTAATGCATTTTAATATACTATATATTAAAGAGCAATTAACACTTAAAGATTAAATGTGTTCCCCACTGCAGTTGCTGCAGATTAAGGACTTGCACATGATGATAGCAGTATCTGATCTCATTCAATCGTGTGCCTCAGCTTAAACAAACCTAACAGAATTTAACAGCGTTCATACAAGGGACTTTGCCAATGTAGTTAAATCACATTCTGACAGAACGAGAGCCCATCTTTATGGGCGGGTGTCCATGCCCTGCCCTGCCATGTGTCGGTCGGCCAGGAGGAGGAGAGTCGGAGGGTGGCTGGGTGCTGCACGGGCGGACGTCGCTCCTGAAACGTGCTCTTCAACCGCAGCTGCCCCGCAGAACGCCGCTTTGCGAGTCATTAACAAACATTTCCCAGGGTTGTCCATTTGAAGGTGTATTTCATTAATAGTTGTTGTTTGGGCTTTCAACATGGAAAAAGCCCGTTTTGTAAATCATCTCCTAATTTCCAGGTATAAAGGTGAAACACGGTTGTTGTATAAGGTGCCAAAGTATTAAACTTGGAGCATCCTGCTCCCTAAAAAACAGGTTTTGGGGCTTTATCCTGTAGGAATTACTAAAGTCCCTCCACCTGCAAAACAAATGTAAGCATAGTATGGCAAATATATTGTGCTGAGCAGTCTGCTTATTTCTGCTTTGAAACCCGTGTGTTATTTCCCAGGAATTGATCCTTGAGAGATGTTGTCTGCAATGCTCAGTTCTTTGAAAGAGTCAAGCCAGCAGCAAGAGTTTAAAATCCTTCAGACAAGGGGGACCTCAGGGGCTGCTGCCGAGGGAGGAGCGTGAGGGTCAGCGCTGCCCCACTGCTCCCTCGGCAAGAAGCCGTCCCCATGGATGCTGCCCCTCCAGCCAGCCAGTGGTGCAGAAGTTTGACAGCGGTTACAAAAGGGAGCCCTGGTACTCGTACGACTTCTCCTCTCGCCAGTGTGCAGGGCTGTACTGCTGCTGGGATGGGCCATCGCCCAGCACCGGTCCTGCCTGTCCCTGCTAGCTTTTGCCTTCCCACCCCACCTCAGGCTTCAGCGGTGCCAATATAAATGACCAGGTCCAGAGAAACTGCATTTCACTAAATGGCAGCTCTTGCAGTGACCTCAGCGATGAAGCCATGCAGATGAAGACACCTTCTCCCGGTCCCTGGCAGCGGGGCTGTGCCTCCTCTGCCAACACACCAGCTCTGGGTAGCTGGTACGTGCTACGGTGCTGGGAGGGGTATGAAATGGGCTGAGTAATTTTCGTAAAACTGTTCTGTTAACTCATGCAGCATCCTGTAGGATGAGATGGTGAACCTTCATGCCTTGACACCAGCCTTCCAACAGCACGACAGTAGTAGAGGGAGACGCTGGTAGAAGAGTGAAAAGAAATAACAAGAAATCCTGTCCATAATTCCTGCTAGTGTTGACTGCAGCATCCTTTTGCAGCGGTTTCCAGGCTGCTTCTACCTGCAGGTTGCACCTCCAGCACACCCTGGAGGCATGGGCGGTTAAGGGACGCAGCTCCTGAGAAACAGGCTGCTTTGCAAGCTTAGGTCTTGTGCACCGTACCCTGCAAGTAGGCAGCCCTCTTGCACCGTGTGTGGAAAGTGGCTTAAACAAGCAGAAAGGAAGCCAGACGGTGTTTCCGCTGCAGCGGTGCCTGCGCTGCTGCTCCCCAGCTGCCACCCACACACCCCTCCTGCCCTGTGCAATACCCGCCATGGGCAGCCAGCTCCTGCCAAGGCGCTGCCCCGGTTTGGGAGCCGCTCTGCGGTTTTACAAAGGCTGGCAGTGACCAGTGAAGCCGGGGGGAATAGTGTTTCCCTCTCTGGGTTGAGCAAGGGCCGTTTCTAGCAAGCTCTGCAGCATGCGCAACCTCTCGCTCTGCAGGGCTTTGGGCGGAAGGGCTCTTGCTCATGCAGGAAGCCCAGAGATGGTGGCAGCTGCAGCAGAAACAACAAAAATGGGTCTAAATGTCTCTGGTTGGTGAGGCCGGCTGTGCTGTGGGCAGTGCCAGCAGTGTGCCGGCAGCAAGTGGCAGTGCCGGCTGGGTAGCTGTTATCTGCGGCTCGCAGCAGGAAGGGAGCCCCGGGGGCACCGCCCCAACCATCGCCCCATTTCCAGGGACTGCAGGCGATGGCGCGGTTGGGCAGCTTGAGCCCGTCCCCCCGCCAGATGCCCATGGGCAGATTAACGGGTCGCAGCGGAGACGTCTTCAACCGGTGCATTTCAGAATGCGCGTTTGTGCCCGAGACGTGAGCTTCCCCGGCAGCCAGCCACGCTGCAACTTGAGATGTGGCTGCAATGCAAAAGCACTTCCCCTTGCGCCTCTTTTTTTTATTAACTGAAAGTAATTTTTGCTTCTTTAAGAAAATATATATGCAAACCACAGCCTGTCGCCATGGTTACTGCTGTATGCCACTGCAAATAGCTTATTTCACATCCTTAGACCTATAGGGTTTGGAAAGCGTAATTCTTCTGGCCTTTCACCGTTTCCCCTCTCGCTAGGCCACCATCCCGCTGTTGCAAAAAAGGCATGTTGTAATTAGCCCCGCGCGCTGCCGGAGGAGGCGGTGGCTGCACTGCCAGAGCACTGCAGCACGCGCCGACGCACCCCGCGCATCAGGCCCCCCAGGTAAGAATTACGCTTTTTACCCCACTTTGTGGCCCTTGCTGGCCGTGCAAATTCACAGCAGAATAGTGTACAGTTGTTTAATGGGTTACGGTAAGTTGTTCAGAAAGCTAAATTGGTTTATTATGTCTGCATTTCAGTGCACCTACTTTAGCATATAGGTCTTGCTATCTTGAGATAAGTTAGGGAAGACTTAATATGTTAAAGAAATGAGCACTAAATGTAAGATTTTTCTATGCAAAGTTTAAGTAACAAAACTCCGGAGTTCTTAAGAGTATTAAAAGTAGCAGTCAGATTCTAAAGCAGACCCTTCCTGGGGCTTGCCGGGGGCTCAGCAGGACCCCTGCGGCGTGGAGCTCCTCCGGGACGCTGAGCGAGCACCAACCCAATCCCAGGAACATGTGGGACAATCCCAGCGCGGGAGCCAGCCGCCGCAGCGCCGGCGGATGCATCGTTCTTTTCTCTTCTGCTTTGCTATCATTTTGCTAGTTAATCTCATGCAGTGCTTGCTCCGCTGGAAAAGTTGAGAGAAAGATTTTCACGTGCTTTCAAGAGCCCCATGAGTTGGTTTAACAGTTTATTCGGTGCTGTTGGTGGAGTGGAGACAGGGCAGGATGCTTGTGCTGAGGCACCACCGCCATAGTTGTGCTGCAATTCGGGTGTATTTCTCAATGGGGGCCAAGCGCTGCCCGCCCCCCCCGCCCTGTGGGGGTCCCCTCCAGCTGTGGGCAAGGCGGGTGGGCGCCCGTCCCCGAAGCACCACTCGCCGGCCCCCTTCCAACTCCCCAGGAGTTGTTGATAAAGCCCACAAGAAATTAAAATGACATTAATCCCCTGAGAGTGAACCCTCAGCTTCCTGCAGTGAAATATGTTGCTGCCGTTGAACGTCCCACCAGTTTTCCGTGATTAAATACTATGTTGGATCGCAGGCAGGGTCCCCCCAGGCTGAGCGTTCGCACTGCTCCCCATAGAGGTTAAGTGGACCCTGGCACTGCCAGCTGGGCTCCAGCACAAACTGAAGAGCAATAAAGAAATCATCTTTACAGAGAATGCAAAGGACGTAGCATATATCATAATTATTCGCTGTGAAATTAACAGTGTGGATTTAGCTCGTGTATATGCTTGTAGACTAGTAGGGATTTTACATACTTTATTACTTTTAACAAAAATATTGTCATTTGGTAGTTGCAGGAGGCTTTAAAGTAAAAGGACAATACAGTGGAAGGGCCAAGTCTGAAATTTGTACGTTATCTTTACTAAAATGCACATGCAGGTAATATCATTAAAACAGAAAAAAAGTTTTAGCACTGCGGTATAAAAGCGACAGCCTCCATGTTGCCGTGAAGCAGAAGCGGAAGTTCGTTACTGCGGAAGTTCGTTACTGCAGAAGTTGCACTGTCTTAGAAGAGATGCAACGATTGCGTGCTTTATCGGCAAGACTGAAATTTAATGTCCAACCTTTTTGGGGAACTTGAGTTTCAGGAGTATCGAACAAATAACAGCCTAAAGCATCGAATAGCTTGTCTGGGATTGTAGTTGTGTTTAGTCTGTGTTTGCAGTAACTTGTGTATCTGCCTTTAATAAAGGCCAGTGGAAAAAAAAAAAAGGAAAATTAGAGTACAAGGTTTATTTTGTGACTATTGTATTCCAGCTATTTGGTATGATCAAATGCAGCCACGAGACATATTTCAAGCTAGATGGATTTGCACTGTGATTTTTATTTATCTGTTTAAGGGAGAGGGGTATGGCAGCACCCCGTACCCCTTGTGGGTGGGAGTTCTGCAGTCCATCTGCAGTGAAGAGCAGCTCGGTGCTGCTGTAGTCGCTGTGCGGATCGGGGGGCAGGCTGCTAGGGAGACTGCGGATCTCTTAGCGTAGTTATCCTTTAAGTGCTATGTTACTGTAAAATATTCAGGAGAGAAGCTTTGCTTTCGGGTGCGCAGCTGGAAGTGCCTGTGCAGCTGAACAAACCTTTCTGTGCCCGTTCCTGCCCAGGGGTGCTGCGGGCACCGGTGCAGCGCAGCGCAGGCAGGGAGCGCGCCGGGCACCTGGGAGGGCTGATGCTTCATCCAGGCTGCTCTCACCCAGCGCCAGCTACACAGCTGGCTGGAGTCCAGGGACTTTTTCAGCTAGTTCTGAATTAAATTAGGTTCTTAACTGACTTTTTTTTGTTCTTCTTCTTTAGCAAGAGATTCCTGTTTGATTTACAATCTTACTCGAACAGGAGTTGGGGTTTGAAGGAAAGCACTGGTGCAAGCTGAGCTGGAGGCTTTGGTCCTCACTGGCTGTGTGTGCATCAGTTTGCACACCTCCACTCATATACGCCTGCCTGTCTATAGGCACCAGGCCTCTATAGGGGCCCTGAGGCTGCGTGGGGAGGCATCAGGCAGCAGACTGCCAGGGTGGCTGCTTTTATGGAGTAATGATTGAAAAACGGCTGCTGAATTGGCGCTTAAAGTAGCCATGGTTCGTGCATCCTGCCCATACTGAATGTCTTAAGAAACTGATCTCTGAGGGAGGGCTGGAAATCATGTCTAAGTCATCCATAACACAAGTTTCTCAATTCTGCAGACTTAAGTCATCTTTCAGAGTATTTATCTGATAACGATATCATTATCAGAGTATTTATTTATTCAGAGTATTTATCATTTATATAGTATGATATCAGTAATATCAGTATTTATCAGAGCATTAACATTTTCACCTTGTGTCCCTAATGCCATGCCTGTTACAGGATGACCTATCACTCAGAGTTTTCACTTTAAACTTTACCCTTCAGATCATTTTGAAGTAGGAACTGAAGTGGGAAGTGCTTTTATTCTGCTTGAGGTGTAGTGATGAAGAGGATGCCAATGGCCATCCTCACGCATGGCACCCAGGACACGTTGGTGTCCCACTGCTGTGCTTGCGGGGCTTCTTCCAGCCCGGGCTGGATCCTCGTTGGCCCTGCAGCCTTCCTTGCTGGGTTTTGGAGGGAAGAGCAGGCAACTGTTGCACAATTTTCAGAGGTCAGACTCTTGCTTCACTTGTGCGAGGGCTGCGTTAGCTCAGGCAAGAGAGTTCCTCTTTTTTGCTCCCGTTGTAATAACAGATAATGACTAAAACACAAAGTCTCTCAAAATACTTTCTGTACACAACGTGTTTCTTTTTTCCCTTGTCTCATAATTTATGTCTTTTTGTTTGAATGACATATGAAGCTAAGTGTACAAAGACATATTTCTTTATCTTTCTCTGCTGGAAGATAATCAGTCCATTGTTGTGTTTGGTATCCCAGATGGTAATTACCATTATTAGATGATAATCTGGGAGACCCCTGGATCTGCAATTTCCTTACATTTTCCTCTTTACCATGCCCTGCCTGGACGTCTTGTTACTGCAGAGCTTGTGCTTGGCATCTGTGCTCTAGGGTTTAACCCCCTGTAACCTATATAAACCTATATGAAATAGAATACAGTCACTTTATAGGATATAGTGAGAAATGACATCACAGATGAACAGGGCATAAACCCAACGGTAAGGCAAACTGGCCCTGTACCTTGTCAAAGCAGAGACGTGTTTGAGCGGGGTTCCCAGCAGGAGCCAGCACCAGAAGAAAGGCCGGGCGGTGGCAGCTCCCCAGCAGGGCTGGCAGGGGAGGCTGGCAGGGCTGCTGCCATCGCAGGCAGCACGTACCAAACCCAGCAGGCAAGCTGCTGTGTGCTGTCACGTGAAAATGGACTTGACGGGAAAATGAAACTAAATAAACCTAATTACCAACACAACCAAGTGACGGCTGTGGAGCTAGGCCCTTAAAACAGAGGGGCAGATGGGGCTGGGTAGGGAGCTGCCGTTCCAGCTGTGAGCATCTTGGTGTCCACGTACCCACTCTGCTGCCGCTGCCGAGGCAGGATGAGGAGGCACAGCTTAGACATCAGTTATTTTTTAAAGCTAGCTCTGCGTACAGAAAAGATCATTTGTGCAGACGCTGGCCTACTGAAGTTATTTAAGAGAAATCTGGGCAGTGAGGAGTTTGTACAGAAAACTTTGTGACCGGAACAACTGCTTTGAAAATGCCCAGTGGACTGATGTAAGCATATAGAAAGGAAACAGCCTCACGTATTTCTTTGTGATAGAACAGAAACAGGAAGAGCAACAAACGATCCATTACAATATTCGTTCCCAGAGACTATCAAGGCCTGTGCAACCAATGCTGATGTTATCTGAGTGGTACATCTGTACCGCTGCTGCTTTATATAATGACAGGCAAAGTCACGTATGTCAGGCAAATAGAAAAATATGATGGCATACCAATTGTCGTGAATTTTTTAGTGATCTGGATTAAACTTCTTTGAAGCACAAGTGTAAATTCATGACATATTTTCCTGAAAGAAAAAGGAATGTTTATGTCCTTTCAGTCTTCAGTTTCTACAAAAAAGCTAAACACAAAAATACCAGAAAGCTCTCCCAGTCAATGAGGTGCCTTGGCTTCCTCGGGCACTCCAGGATGCTCCCCGAGGCTGCTCGGGCTGGGCAGCTCCCGAGGAGGGACATTCAAGGCATCCCATTTCTCACTACGGGTTCAGCAGTGCTGCCTGGCCTGTTGCAGGGTGTGATTAGAGCACACAAAAAGAAAAGTTAATTATATTCATGTCAGGCTGTATAATAGAACAAAAAGCCTTAAGAAGGAAACAGCTGGAGTTCAGATCTCTTGAGCAGGTAATATGATTTGTCTCCCAAAGTAATGTGAGGAATTATTCATTAAAGCTGAAAAGCACGTTATCACACCATTTCACAAAACATAATTCTTTGCTTAGTTCAGCCCCGAGTACGGATCAGGGAAAAAGGCAAATTTAAAGGCAAATTTCTTCTAGTCTCCAAGCCTAATAAATTTCAAAGCAAAAAGCAAAGTGGTTTGGCTTATTCTATTATGGATGGAAGGATGTGGCGGATGTAATTCTGAGCGATCATTTGAAATTTCAGAAGTCAACAGAAGCTCAGTATCTATAAATGAATAAAAGTAGCATTCGATTGCAGTGGAGATGCCCCTTTAGTACTGGTTTTTTGCATTTGTAAGGTAAAAATAAATGTGTTCTGGAACAACTGAGTATGGGTAACAAGTGATGCTCAGAATTATAAAGACAAATTACAAGATTTGGGGGGAAAAGACAAGCACAAGAGGGAGAAGATGGAAAGGCGAAGTTCTAGCAGAACTATAACCACCAGTGTGTTTGGCAGAAAAAATAAAGTTGAAACAAGGTGCCTGTGTTGACAGAGATGTTTAACACAAGCAAGTAACACTCCTGATACTGGAGATAAAGCCTTTGTCTTTTTCCTTGTCTTCCCTGATGTCGATATACCTTGTAGTTCCCTTGTAATCTGCTGTTCATGTTGACTGGGAATGAACACCAGCCTCACAGTTTAAAAAATACATGGCATGGGAGTCCCAGCCTGCAGAAACAGAGGCAGGCTGAAATTAAACCACGTCTGAAAATGGGAGCCTGCTCCCCCCCGAGGGAGGCCATGTGTTTATTTTCTGGCAACAGGGCACCACTGCACGACTGCTGCTTGTCACAGCATCCAGCCCCAAGTGTTGCTGTGGCCACCGTGTGCTTCCAGTCGAGAGAATCCAGTGCAGTAGTAGCATTGAAAATAGTAAAGAATAGAGGAATCAGAACTCAGAATAAAGTCACCAAGGAGCCTAAGGTGTAAAGGACGGAGGCATTCGGAGTATCTGGTATTTCCACACAAAAGGAGGTGAGCAGGAGGAGAGACGTGGGGCACGGGACATCCCAAGCAGCACATGCACCGGAGCATTAAATCAGCCCCTTTGGTGAAGTGCCTGTGCTGGACAGGGGCACTGGCCTGAGCTGTTAGGGAGTTAGAAGGGAGATCAGACCAAATTTGAAACCTTAATCACGGAAAAGCCTTCTATAGTTTTTTTGTGTTTTAATTTCTGAAATGTGTGGTACGCAGCTCCTTGCAGCAGGCCCTGAACCCCACCTCTCGCCGTGCCTGCCCCCGTGCTGCAGTCCCTGCTGGTGAAGGACCGATGCTTAACAACTATGGGACTTCAGAAAAAATTGCCTCCTTATAGCCATTATGATGTCTCTTTGGCGTGGTGTAGATTATGCTGGCAGCAGAACTCCTTTATAGGATTCACACTCTTTCTCTTGCTGAACGCTCGTTTATTTGGTGGCTCTTAATTTTCACAACCAAAGTGAGGAGAAAGCGCTGTGGAGGTGGAGCTGCGAGGGTCTGACATGCCCATTTGGTAATGCTTTCCAAACCTACGAGCGGTTGAAGCCTCTGTGGAAGCTCCCTGTGGTAACAGTCATTCCTGCGGGGCGGCGGGAGCGCAGCGCTGGCGGCCAGCAGCCGTGGGCAACCGCACTGGTCATCGGGCAACCTGCCGCCGAGATACCTGCAGGTTGGAGGCCGGGCATCAGCCTGGGCTTTGGCACCTGCAGGAGCTGCTCGGGCACAGCTTGCACCAAGGGGGAAGCAGGGATTTCCTTGTCTTGACTAATTGGCCTACTGTTACATTTAGCAACAGGGACCAGGGAGGAACAGAAACTGTTGGAGCGCTTGCCATAAGGTAACAGTTCTCTGAATTGTTCCTTATGGAAGAAACCAGAAATTGAAATTAAAAGTTTAAGGGAAAAGAGAATAATTGAGTTTTTTTGAAAATGTATGTGTATATGCATTGAAACGTACTCAGCCTTATCAATAAACAGTTGCGTCATATGGTATAATACTTTGAAAAAAAATACTAAGCAAAATGTCTCCTGGAATCTTTGCACATATTTGTAGGGTTTGGGTGTCGGTTTGGCTGAGACATGACTGCTGCCTAGATATCAAAAGACAAAGAGAATCCTGCCACTGATTTTATTAAAATAGTAAAATACAGACAAATGAAAAACATAGTTTTCAAAGACACGGGAATCTTTTATGGCAAATGGAGAAGAAAAAAAGAATTAACAATGTAAGAGGTATATTGTGAGCCTCGGGGATGGAACAGACTGCACACTTTAAAAGACAAGTATAGATCAAAAAGAGTAAACCTCGGCAGGGTCAGAGGAAGAAAGAGCTAGAAGAGGGACCACAAAAGGTCACTTAATCCATTCCCTTGCCCCAGGCAGGATGGAGTGTACCTGAATCACTCCTCGAGATGAGTGCCTAACCTTGATTTAGTACCCCTGTCAGTCCTTTTTTTCCCTTCTAAGTCCAGCCTGAATCTCTCTCGCTGCAGTTTAAGCCCATCTTCTTGTCCTCACCACCATAAATATAGAGACAAGATCGTTCCCTGCTCTTTATAGTGTCCTTAAATCTCAGAAGAGCACTGCTGTGCTTCCTCCGGTCTTGGCGTTGGGAGGCTGTTTCCAGTTCTTTCCATCGTTTCGTCCCCACCACTGTCTCTGGAGCTCCCATCCCGCATTCTGCATCCCGGTGGGCTGACGCTGGTGGGACCGGACCCTGCGTGTCCCCCGGCCTGGCAGCCTGCCTGCCTCTCTACGTATTTAGGTGTATGTCCTTCTCTTTTTCTGTCCCTTAGGTTAGTGCCACATCATTGTTTTATGATTCCTTCACCTGTGGCCCTAGATGTGAGTGTCCTGGCAAGGGACACGTTTATGTTGTGTCTGACTGTATTATGGTGGCTCCTTTTTCTGCACTGCTCCCGTCAGCATCATCGGTGTGGCGGGACAGACACCTGCCCGTGCGACAGTCGGCAGAGCAGAACTGTCACCTCGGTGATGGCCGTGCTGGTCTCGAAGGGACAGGGTCGCTTCGGAGCGCGGGGAGGCTCAGAGCAGCGCCCGGCCGTCGCGGTGGCGGCCAGCCACCTGCTCTGGCCGGCGTGTGTGCTGGGTGCCCGGGGACAGCGGGGACGCCCCTGCCCAGGGCCCCGACGGCGCGGCTCCCCGGGGACCCCAGCAGCAGCCGTCGCCCTTCGGGCTGGCCTCGTTGGGACCAAGCGGGCAAAAATCACCAGTTTGCAACGCACTTTCTTTGCTAAGGAGTGGGGACCGGGACGAAAGCACGGTCTGTTTGCCTGCTCTGGAAAGAAGAGCAGTACTATTGCCTCCTTAGAGGAAAAGCATTTTTGGGGGAGGGTCTGGAAAAAGCGATATGATCATGGCTAAGGCAGTGCGAAGAGAGCTGTGGTGAGGACCCCCGGCGGCAGGGCGGGCGGCGGTGCCGGCAGAGCTGTTTTGCCGGAGACATTTTCCACTCGCTTCCCTCCCCCCGCTTTTCTTTTTTTTTTTTTTCTTTCCTCCGAAACCGGAGGCGGCGGCGGCGGGGCCGGGCACGTGTGCTGGGGCTCGGGCACCGTGACTCATGAGGCGCCGGGCCGCTCCGCCGCTGGGAGGATGAAGGAGGCGAGTCCCCGGGGGAGGGCAGCCCGCGACGCCTCCGCTCTTCACCTTTTCCTCGGTTTTGTCTCGCCCGGATCCCGGAGGCTGCGCCTGGCTTAGGTGAGCGCGGCCGGGCCGGGGCTGGGCCCGGGCTCCCCGCGGGGCCAGGGCCGGGGCTCCCCGCGGGGCCGCGGCGGGGCCCGGGGCTGCCGGCGGGGCCGCGGCCGGGGCGCGCTTCCGGGCGGGGCGGGGGCGGCGGCGGAAGCCGGGGCCGGCGCGGGGAGCCCGGGCCGCTGCCGCCGCCTCCCGCCCGCCCGCCCGCCCGCCGCGCCGGCGGCGCTGTCAGCATGCGCCCCTGACTGGGCCGGGCCGCCGCGGCCGCCACCGCCGTGCCCGGGCAGGGCCGCCGCCCGCCCGCCCCGCGAGCATGCCAGAGGTGAGTGCCGGCGGGGGCGGCTGCAGGTGCCCCGGGGCGCCGCTACCCCCGGCCCGGCCCGGTCCGGCCCGGCCCGGCGGCCTCCCCCGGCGCGGCGGCTGCGGCGGGCCTGCCAGGGGCGGCGGCGGCGGGGGAAGGCGGGGTTCTCCGCTCCGCTCGCCGGGGTGCGCGGGCCGGCGGGGGCCGGGCCAGGGGGCAGCCGCCGTCCTCCGCCGGTGGGGCCGGGAGCGGGGCCCCGGGGCGCGGCCGCGCCTGCCCGGGCGCCCCTTCCTGGCGCTGGCGGCGGCGGCGGTGTTGCAGCCCGGCTGTGGAAGCTCCTCACGCGTGACCCGTCCCGGGTGGCGGGAGCCCTTCCCGGCCGCGGCCCCGCTGCCGTGCGGGGCAGGTGCGGGGGGCCAGCGGCGTCTCCCGGGGCGCTCCGGGGAGGGACAGCCCCGAGGGCGGCGGCGGAGCCGGGCGGGAGGGCCGGGCCGGGCCGGCGGTGCCCGAGGGACGAGGCGGTGTGAGGCGGGCGGGGGCCGCGGCGGCGGGCCGCCGGGCTGGGGCTGCCCCGCCGGCTGTGCCGCGCCTGTGGCCTGGAAACGCGGGTGCTGGAAAAAAAGCACGGTTATTTAGGTTAGATTTTTAAAGATGGTAACTTCAAAGGGACGTCAGCAGCCTGAGTGCATGCACATCGCGGTGTTGAGCTAAATCCCATCTGGATACGTAGTCGCTGTACTGCCTGTCCTTTGGGAGTTTCCAGAGTAACTGGGTGGAAATAGAGGGATTTTATTTACTTTTTAGAGAAAGCTCTTGAATTCAGAACTTTGTTTTGCATCTCGTTACTGCAAACAAATCAGTTTGTTAAGATGTTAGTATAGTGGAAGAGAAAAATGCAGGGATGTCATCTGTATGAAATGGTTATTTTAGAAAAATATATAATTATTTCCTTGAGAAAGAAATTATTTCTTCTGGTGACTTTTTTGAGGGGGGGAATATATGCTGCAAAACATATGGGAGTAGCAGAAAGACACAGGTGACAAAGAGGCAGAGATAGCGAAACTGGGTGAGAGCAGGTTTAACAAAGAGATGTAACGGATAGGAGAGAGGTATGTAAATAATGACTAATAACATTGACTAAATAGCTGGACTGTATCTGCTTTAGCACTACAGAAAAAAGGTTCTAATGAAACGACAACATGTTCCAAAGTGACAACAAGGAAATAATTTGTGTAACGAATAATTAGCCGATGATACTTATTACTGCAGGGGAAGTTTGAGGGTGAGAGCCCGAGGTCGGTGACGGATCGCAGGCTGCCGCCGGGGTGTGCGGGCTCTGTCTGCTTTTGTTTGGTGCTTACCCTTGCCAGACCTGCTGACATGTAACAATATTATGACAATTTAAAGTAGATGCAAGAGAAAGAAATTAGAGGCTTGGCATCACCGGTTTCACTGAAATGGGTGACCGAACTGCTGTACGTGGAAGGCTGAAACCTAAGGTGTCGGGAGTCTCTCTGCTTGCAGGGTGGCGCGGGCTGAGCTGGGAGCGCTGCCCGTGAGGTTTTCTGCGGAGCGGAGCACCCCGATGGTCCGTCTGGAGGGGATGGGGATGCTGGGTGTACGCTGAGCTGTGCTCTGTGGTCGCAGTGTGTGCTTTTGCAATTTAAATTTTGTGAGGCCTATGTCTCTCTGCTTTCCTCAGTTCCTGTCGGATCAGGTGTAAACTAGAACATTGTAAAGTGGAATTGGACTTCCCTGGATTTAAAGGCTGAGCTTTTGAGCTACAAAACTTCTTTAGGCTTAGTTGAAACAAAAGATGTTTAAATAAAAGAGTGATGGTGATGACTGAACATTCTGAGTTTTGTAACTCCAGACTTGAGAAAATTTTGAAAACTTATTACCCTGTATGTTGTATGCATGAATTAACGGTAATTGTGGAGTCTGCCTAGTTTACATGACACCTAAAAGTACAGGATTGTGCACTTGTTATTTACTCGGGCTACTGAGGAATGATAGGCAGGCAACAGATTTCTTCGTCTAATATGTGAGAGGGAAAGTGACAGGGCGTATTTCTTCTCCCGTTTCCTTAAAGCCGTCATTGAATTAAATTTATTTTGAATGGGCAGGCAAGGGTCTGAGTCCAAGGATGCTTAGTTGTGCTATGAGGCAGTTGAATCAATGGGCAAAATTGGGGCATTATGTGAGCAATTTGTAATTTGCTTGAGTCAGGAAGCAGTGTCAGAGCTGTGCTGCAGCGGAGGGTATGGTTTCCATACATCCACTGCACAGTGTCGGCATTCCCTGCGGTGGGAACAGCCTGGCTTTGTGATTTCTTTCATTTACCCACAAAATCCTCCTTTATGCTTACTGTCTCGGAAGTGTTGTGAAGCACAGCTTGTGCCATGTGCTGGATCGGCACGAGCTTCATGTTTTTCTGGGCTGGAAGCTGTATTGCAAGGGCGGGAAATCGCCAGTTCAGATGTATCGGACAACTGCCTGCAGCTTGGACCCTCCTAGGCAGTTGTCTGACCCGCGTTCTTCACCTTCATGGCAGAAGATGTTGAGAGGTTTAGATCCAGTAGATTAAGAAGGCAATGGGTAGTATCTATATTCAGAAGTATCAAAAAACCAGTTTAATTAGTGGAAGCAGAGATTTTTAATTTAAAGTTTCTCTGGTGTAGTATTATCTAATTGTGGAAGTAATTATAATCGTCATTAAGAGTAGTCTTTACTCAAAGGTTTTCCTGTAGGCAGTCAGGGCCGGGAAGGTATTCTTTCACTGACTCGCTGCTGTCAGTGTACAGCGTTGTGAGAGCTTTCAGCCCAGTTCATCCTGGTGAGGCTTAGGAGATCGCGAAAGCATAATCCTAAGCAAGATACCTGAATGGGGGTTTAGCAGGGTGCTGTGCAGGTTCCTGGAGTACCTCGCCATCGCAGCGGCCCCAGCACGGGCGCCTCGGAAAGGCTGGGGCTGCAGGTGAGGCTCCGCGCTGGCTGCGGTCAGCGACGGGCACGCAGCCCTCTGCTGCTGCCGGTGGTGGCATGCCTGGGGGGGACACATAAAAATTTTGGGGATTTTTGCTGATATTACTTTAGACTGGAAATGCTCTTAGTTCATTCTGCTTTGAATCAAGCTGCATCAAGCCTTAAATGTAGAAGTTCATTTTCAGTTTTGGAGAAAGGTTAATTTTGTGTTGCATTACTCCACCTCTTGAATTCTACTACTTTGTTGCTTCACTAAGTCTCTGATGCTGTTCATCGTTTTCTAGTATTACTAGATAGTAATTACTGAGTTTATCTATATTCTGCTTCTTATAATGAGGCCAAGGATTGAATAAACTAACAATTTTGGACACCTCCGTGACAAATACCACACGGTGACAAGCATTTGAAAGTAGCAGGTGCCGCTGTTCCTTTCTTTTGAAACCTGTTTTGCATGGAGGTTTCTGGTGCTTGTCCAGTTTGCGTGTCTCAGGAGCGCTGATAATGCTACTTCCAAAATTTCATAAGCACAGAAGATAGTATTGAAAAGAATCTGTGATGCCGTTCCCTGCAGTCTGTCCTCCAAGGGATTTTTAGAGGACTGGTAAATGTACTGTCCTGTGGCCTTTGCGCAGTGTCCGAGCTGCATTGCTTTGCATCCCTGCATCAGGTAGCAAATCTGACTTCCCTGAACTTAGAGCCCATGTAGATTGGAAACCTGGAAAATAAATTTGAAGTACAGGAGATGGTAATGCATCGCACCAAACAGCTGAAACAAACATTAAACAGTCAAAAGGGTGTTGCTCCACAGGGCCATTATTTTGGTTGCCCAGAGGAGACAGACCGTTAAAGCTGCATGGTTTTTACCATATTGTCCAGGATAGGTTATGTGGCCACAGTAAAGGTTCTTAACGTGTGGTGTAGATGAAGATCTTGTGGCCAGTTCAGATTAAAACATATGCTCTCCTCTCTGTTTTTATTTCCTTTAAGTACTTGTTTTATTCTGCTGCTTCAGATTTAATGCAGAGGTGGTAACGGCACAGGAATGCCTGTAATTAGGAGGATGAGCCTTAGCACCTCTTGATGTCCAGAATAGAGGATGATTGCTACTTAGGAACCACTTATATAAACTGCAACCATCATTTTTCTAACAGCACTAACCCCGAGGAAGTTGCATGTGTTGGATTACAAAAGATGCCTTGCAGTAGCTATTCATTACCTTCAAAGGCTTAATATGTGTTTTCCTTTGCCTTATGCACACTTTAAATGCAAATGCCATGAAGAGGTGATTTTGCTGTTACCAAACACCAGCTCATTAAGATAAAACTGCAAAAAAAGTTCTGTTCCCTTTTGTTGTCGTATTTTTATGATTTTTGTCCATGCCGCAGATGACTTCTGTAACTATGAATATCAAAAAATTCCTGCAACTGCTCCTGTCCACAAGGAATTTTACTGTGGTTGCATTTTGTGTATTTTTATGACAGTTTTCCAGTATGAGCAAGGAAGTACACTAATGTCAGCGATTGGGTGTTGCCTGAAATGATCTGGTTTTGTACTGTCGTTCGTTTGTAAGTGGTGGCAGAATAACCCTGCACACAAATGTGCAGGTGCTGCCAGAGGGCTTAGAGATCTGCCGGAGTGCGAGCAAAGCTCAGATGTGTAGATCCAGGATTTTGGTTAATGTGCTTTATACACCTAACAGCTGTAAGGTGTGGAACCTGGCTGGGTTTGATCAGGCCCGTAGGGACTCCTACGTTCAAATCTGTCCTGCTATTTTCAGCCCCATGCAGGGCAGAGGGGTGGCAGGAGGACCCGAGGTGGTCTCCACTATTTGTGTTCCTTAGGGATTAGAGCAGTTGCCTATGATTATTATAATTTTTTTTTATTGACAATTATATATTGTAAACTTAGTTTCCCAAGTAATGCAGCAAAGTAAACAACGTTTCCTTCCTACTACCCCATAATTATTTACCGAAAGGATAAACATGTGAATGGTTTTTCATTGCTATCCTCGGTGACATTTGGAGTCTGTTCTGCCATGAATATGTGCAATTGTAATTCCCATTAGTGTCAATGAGAGTTGAGAGCAAATAATAAGGAAGGAGAAGGGACCATTAAAACTGTATCACAGTTGTGATGAAACTTGAATACATCCCAAGATAAAAAAAAATACACATTTAATATAAAAAGTTGAGAGGTGAAGGTTTTGCATATGGCATTTTATAACGGAGCGTGGTTCCTGGTAAGGATGTTCAAACGAGCAGTCGATGTCACCCCTTCTCGTGCTACCTTCAGCAGTTTGTGCAGGGTGAACGTCTTAGTCATTGCTTCATTTGGAGAATAAAGCCAGTGACAAATGTTGTTTTACACTGTTATGTGCGTTCAGAACCAGCAGTAAATTTTCCTGCTCGGAGGCTGATCTGAAATTTCTTCCGTAGCTTCAGTGGACGCAACAGGAGAGTGACAGCAGCAGCGCTGAGCTGGTGTAGGTCGACGCACACGAGGCTGTCCGTGCCCATCCGTGCCCATCGGACTGTTTGATGGCTGTGTGGGGGTTTGATGTGTGCTGACCTCAGGATGAAATCTAGCTATGTATCAGGGGAATTGCTTTTCCTTTGGGATCAGTTATTTTTTTAAAATGTCTGCTTACTGTCAGCTACCCTGTGAAATAGTCCATGTTTCGAATTATGTGCATATGTTGCATTGTTATAGAAGAATATTTTTATCCAAAATATCTTTATTTTAGGTAGCTGGGAAAACTTTCTTTTACTGTACTATAAAGAAAAAAAGTCAAAGTTTGCAATGGATAGAATTTGTCCTCGCTAAAGTCTAACAATTTCTCACTAAATGCAGCTTGAATTTTCAATGGGATGATTGCTATTTGGAATTAATTAGAAATATCAGCAGCAGTTTATAAGGTAAAAGTATACTTCTGTCACTAGGGTGCTAAGTAGTGCACTCAGAGTTCATTTTTGTTTGAATCTGCAGATTGCACAGGAAAACTGAGGAAGCCAGGACTGAGTAAACCCAAATTGGCTGTGAGTTTTGTGTAGCCAGATTATCATTTCCATGAGCCAAGTGTATAATCAGCATTAACCCAGCACGGGGCATGGGCAGTGCTGCCCCCCCTGCTGCCGCGCAGCCCGCGTGCCAGCTCAGCCCCCCGCGTCTGTGTGTCCTTCCACAGCCCTGCTACCTCCTGGAGCTGCCGGTGGCTGCTGGCAAGAAGTCTCAGGGAGAAACACCTTCCAGCCCTTATTTGAGCACTGTCAGAAAGTGTGCAAGTGCCTGCGTTGCTCTTAGGACCTTATGTTTTTGGCAAATATGCCAAATATGTGTTTTCGCAGAAAAATATTTTGGGACATAAATACTCAAGCTGTATATCGGTGGCTGAATCAGAATGAATTTCAGCACAATAAAGAGAAATGAGTACTAGACAGGTTAAAATATGTCCAGTCATTTGACATTTTGAGAAGTGAGCTTTCACATAGCCCTCCATTGCTAGCCCAGCTGTATTTGACTCATTTTATCAGTTCTTTTTTGAATTTACAGGTGGCAGTTTAAATTTCTACATGTAGTCCAGGTTTTCCTATTGGAAGCGTACCTTGCTGTCTGCTGGTGAGGGAAGCTGCTGTTGTAAAAGGCATTTTTTTTCGCTTGCGTACTTGTCATTAACGTTACATTCGGAGTTGGTTCTTGCAGAAGTGCGTCAGTCTTGCTTGCAGTGGCACAGAAAAAAAATTAACAGAGCTCACACTGAATTTCCCCCTTATCTCACTATACCACATTTTATATATCTTGTAGTGAGATGTTTTGTTTCTACAGTTCCAGACTTCGTGTTTCGGAAGATTAATAGACTTAGCAGCCCTGTTTGCTAAGCTTAGCGATGATAACAATGTAATAAGTCATGAGACGGTTGCAGATCATCTGG
The DNA here is from genome assembly GCA_020745775.1 of Theristicus caerulescens. Classification (NCBI taxonomy): domain Eukaryota; kingdom Metazoa; phylum Chordata; class Aves; order Pelecaniformes; family Threskiornithidae; genus Theristicus; species Theristicus caerulescens. Next base: position 9,830,275 of record CM036565.1, on the reverse strand, counting down.
CAAGGCAAAATATGCCTTGGGCTTGAACTCAGAGCAGGTATTTTTTGGAGAGAAAAGTAAAATGTTGAAAGTATTATAAATAATGCGTCCTGACTCGGGTGGCTGTAAGTTCAAGTTTGCTTGAAGAGCCTGCATGGGAAGCTCGGTTGACGGCATCTGCATTCACCCTCTATACAAATAGAGAGAAACAGCATTTATAAGGTACATGTATGGTATTTAATGCAGCAAGTACAAAGCACAGAATTGTTCCTCTGGCTGAGCTCGGGTGAAGATGCCAGCAGTGCAGGAGGAGCGGAGGGCAGCGCGGCGCCGGACCCCAGGCTCCTGCAGCCGTTGCTGCCCGCGCTGCCCGGAGCGGCTCCGCACATTCCTGCTGCGCTGCTGGCTCCCGCGCAACTGACTCCGACTGCAAGCAGTGAGTAAGGACTTGGGAACCCAGAGCATGTTTGGGCTCAGGGCCCAATCCTGCTTCCAGAGAAGTTAATGGGAATTTTTCCTTCTAAAAAAGGGAGAGCGATCAGAGCTTGTCAGCTTGGTTCTGCAAGGCCCTCAGTGCTCCCAGTAGTCCTTTAACCCCAAGCTTCCCCTTTGCACGGGGAGGAGATGGTCCACGGGTGCGCGGCCGAAGCCCACCATGGGTCAGCCTGCAGCGGGGCGCGTGGGATGGGAGCTCGCTCCTGAGACCACTTCAGCTCTGGCATCGCAGTGACGTTATCTCTGGTGCAGTGACACCTACACAGTGTTCAAGGAGATAAGCGTTTCTTTTAAATTTAAGTAAATTGCTGTAGGAGAAAATGAAATTTGCTGCGTTAATTGGGTCTAGATGTACCCGAGGTCTTGAGCCTTTAAACTCCGCGCTCCCCGGCAGCACTGTGGAGGAGCGCGCGGGCTCCAGGAGCGCGCTGAACCAGGCAGATGTGTCAGGTTTTCCGAGCAGGTTGCCAAGCTGAAGGCAACAGTAATTAGGCCTGGATTCACCATAGAAAATATGTGTCTCTGTGCGCGCAGGCGCCTGAGAGCCGGTGCTCCAACATCTGCTGAGTGTGCTCGCAGAGGTGCAGGCGGGATGGCGGCTGCTCTGGGGCTGGCTGTGCAGAACCGCCCGCCCTTCCTCCTCCTCACCGATCCCCGAGGGTCGGTGCTCGCCGTCCCAACTGGCACTAGCTATGTCGGTGTTGCTCGTGCCATCTGGTTTCCATGGAGGAAGGGTCCTGTCAACTGCGCATACTGATAAACACAGCATGATTTACTTGTGAGAAATAAACGCTAGTATTTTTTTTCTGTGGCTCTCTGAGGCTGGAAAAAAAAACTCCAAGCAAAAAAATGTTTCTTCCAGTGTTTGGAAGACTTTATTAGTGCCTGGGCAGCATTCTTGTGTGATCGCTTTTGGTTTTCAGTGAAGTCCTTTCCATATAGAATTTTATACGGGAATCCTTCAGTGCTCGATATGTAGGCAAAACTCAAACTGACTTTGCGACTTCTTTCACAAGCAGTGAAAAATCAAAGGTAGTGAGTCCGTGATACTGATAATGTAATTATGTGCTTTTCGGCTTTTTGATGTGTAGCAGTTGAAAATGTTCTTCTGCGAGTGCAGACACTTGCTGCTATGACAGCTTCGCAAACTGCTTAGAAGAAAGTCTCTGGGAAAATATCTTGCTGCTTATCAGCATTTTACTGAGCTCCTGTATTTATGTGCAAATATATTCCATAAATAAATATTTAATGATGCGATTTTCTGTGAAAAGTAGACGCAGCTCTGTTCAATTCTTCTAATTAAATACAGCCAATGGTGGCAACTAAAATACAAGAATTTGAACTTCTTTCACTCATTTCTCTGCATGACTGACAAAATTATTGCTTTGGGTTTGTTTGTTTTGTTTTCTACGACTTCTAAGCATTCTGTCTTTAATCACCATTTATATAAAAATTGCTGCTTCTTAAATCTTTTCAGAAGCTATTTTCTAAAGATTCCATTTTTTTTGTATAAGACTAGAATTTTAAACTTTCACATTTGGCATTTTTAAATGGCTTTTAGAGGTAAGAGTGAGAATACAAGGAAAATGGTAATCTTTTGTGCTTTTTCCAAAATTCCTTCATTGTGTTGTTGAATTTCGGTAGCTTGCACAGGTGCATTAATGAAAAAGGGGACACATCGAGGAGAACTCAAGTAGAGGATAGAGAGGAATCTTCCATGTGAGAAATACTTTGGGAAAGCAGATAAAAATAGTGGAGGTAGACAGTTATGATAAATGTTTTGGGTGTTATGCAAGCCTCTATGCTTGCCATGCAGTGCTAAGAGCATTAATTATCATAGAATCATAGAATTGTTAAGGTTGGAAAAGACCCTTAAGATCATCGAGTCCAACCGTTAACCTAGCACTGCCAAGCCCACCACTAAACCATGTCCCTAAGCACCACATCTGCCCGTCTCTTAAATACCTCCAGGGATGGGGACTCAACCACTTCCCTGGGCAGCCTGTGCCAGTGCCTGACTACCCTTTCGGTGAAGAAATTTTTCCTAAAAAAACTGGAATAGTGCTGGGTGGCTCACAGGGGTCAGTGCAGAATCACTGGGTGCTCTCGTCCCAGGAGGTTGAGGGGTGGCTCAGCTGGTGTGTCTGCGCGGGCTCCCCGAGCACGTGGGCTCACACCCTTGCACCCCTCGCTCGCAGGGGGGCCTCTGCCGTGGCTCTTTTCCGGAAAGAAAATAGGCGAGGAGCTGCAGAATTCGTGCTCAGAGTGTGAGTGGCACCGTTAAATGGGCTTGAGCACTTTTTTGATTGGATTTTCCTATGGTGTCATTCTTCAAGCTGTTATTTTGGATCGTTTAAAAAATAAGAATGTTTAAAGTAACTCTAATGGCAGGGATATAACCTGAGTCTTTTAGACACTTAAAAATTGTCTAAAATCTTTGGTCTACACCTGTGGTCCTTTGACATGGTAACATTGGTATTTTTATTCTGTTGTAGTAGGCTTTTTGGGAAAAGTGATCCATTTTTACGTTGCATGAATATATAGAGGCTGTTTCTTCTGCAAGGAGAATTAATGGGAATTTGAAGGTTATGTGTTTTGTGATTTGGCACTGGGTGAGCATAAAAAAGTTTGCCTACAGAGCGAGCAAAAAGGACACAGTTTGCTTCTCCTTGCTCACGAAGGAGATTGTACTGGAGACCAGACCGCAAGCCCTGTGTGCAGGGCTTTGCTGGAGCGGTGGGAAATGCTGCTGCCTTGGCCTGGCCTAAGCGGAGCAGGCTGAGAGAGCGAGTCGCAGGCACGTGTTGTTGGAACAAGAGTGATCCGGCAGCTATTACAACGTGAGACCACGAGGAATACAAGGATGCAGGAGGGTGATAAAGGGTCCGCATTCATTTTGCCTCAGAGACATTCCTTGATTATTCCATGGAAGATGGGAGCTCAGAAATAGTTCAGATAGCTCAGCCATGCAACAGCTGTAAATAAAAACTTAGCAAGGGTAGTGGGTTACAACCTGATCCATAACCCAGAAATAAAAATTATTAAAGATCTGACTGGCCGAGCTGGAAACCCCCTGTAGCTACCATTTGTGGTGATGCAGAAGGTGCCACCGTGCTCACTGCACCTTCCAGGGAGGCTGCTGCTTGCTCTTTTTTTAAAATATGATGAGTTTAGTGAGCTCAGATGATAACAGCCTGTGGGTGATCTTGCGTGCCTTTGTGTGTTACACCAATGGTGCCCCTGAAGCAGTTTTCGCTCGGTGGCCCCAGGAACGCCCCAGGACCCCACGCCGGCTGGGGTTTCTGCTGCAGCGCTGGCTGCAGGGCTGCAGGCGTGACAGTGTTGCAGCTCCCTCCTGTAAGAGCACAGACCTTCTGGAAGAGCCGCCTTCTGGGCACTGAGGTAACAGAAATCTCTTTTTCATCCTCCCCCAAGTTCATCTTTATTACCCACAGCAAAAGGCTAAAAATGAGAGAAAAGTTGTATGCAAGCATGTACTGAAGCAGCGTTACACCAGCTGGGTCATTCAGACATCGGGGAATCCACGAGCAAAATGAGTGTTAGCAAAATTCGTCACCAAAGCCAGCTCTTGATGTCATTCCCAGAGCCTGACTGCTCCTGAGAAATGGGAGCTACAACACAGGAGCTGCTTTTCCCTCTGACTAGTCATAGCCCCCGGTGCCGGGGAGGAAGGCGAGCCTTAAACCCCGTGCGCAGTGCACCGCTGCACCGGGAGGGTGTCCCCGTTACCTGCATCGCTGCCGCCTGGCGCGCTGGGAACAGCCTTGCTCAGAAATCCCTTTGTAATTCACCTCCATCAGTCGCAGCGTTTCTCCTGGCTGAGGTTTTGTGCAGAAGAAGCTGTTCTGAACAGGGGCCGTTAGTGGGCTGTTTTTCATGATTATTGTTAGCTACGTAAGTCTCATGATTCAAGATGAACAAGCATAACAATAAATTACAGCAAATACTGATTAAAAAATGGTCTTAAAGACATTTTTCACTTCTTTCCTAAAATAAAGCGTAGTCATTCAGTTTTTATTGTTTCTTTTTAATACTGGTGAGTAATTCGGAGCTTTTCCTTGATGTCTGAAGACACATGTATGTATTTAGCTTGGGTGAGATTGTTCACGATGCAAAATTAATCACATCAATAAGTGTTTCTGTGCTCCTGAGCACTGTATGTGTAGTGATCTCTGCTAGGTCAAGGAAAGCGTCTCCTAAACTTCATTAGTTTTGCTGTAAACAGAAGAATCATTTTGCTCTTACATTAGTGCATAACAATTATCTCCGATACCTCAGATGGTGACAGAGCATAGAGAGTTAAAAACCCCATTCTCTAGGATTTAGATTCTTACATAAATAACGAAAAGAAATTATTTTAGATTCATTGTATTTTCTGATAAGTTGCGTAAGTTTTTACTATCCTGGAAGGATATGACTGATAAATACAAATTAAATGTAAGGCCAGAATGTATTGAAACATAGAAAATACTCTATTTTGGATTTGAGATTCTTTGGGAAACAGAAAGCTTTGAACTGAAACGCAGTTGGCTTTATCTCCTATCTTGCAACAAATGCTGGAGTAGTTTTCCAGCACTGTTGTCGCCTTGTGATTCACGTTAACAGGAGTGGGGCAGTTACACCCTCGCACTAAGCTGGCGATGCTTCGCTGCTCTGGGTGTCCCCGGCGTGGCACTGCTGCGATTGTTGGAGGCTGGGGTGATTTCGGAGGCGTGGGTCCTGACTCAGGAGGTGCTGCATGGCGGCGTGCTCGGCGCTGCCGTGGGTTTGTCCCGGGAAGTGCTGCTCTCCTTCAGTCCCTATCGTATCAGCAACCCCACTTTCACCCGTTCCCACGTAGTTTTCTCATCCTTGGAGAGAAGCATGTGATTGTCACAGCGTTGTCACAGCTCACCGTTATTGTGCTGAAGTGACCGGCCCATCAAAACATGAGTTCTAACTTGCTGTCGAAAGCGGAACTCTGCATAATGTGTTCCTCATTATCTCTATCCATGTCCCTTTTTGTTTGCCCTCAAGTCAGACGCAAGATGAAGCAATGCACATGATGATAACTTCTGATTGGCCTCGCTAGGAGCATGCCCGTTACTGGTACGGTGCCCACACTGGGTGTTGCTGAAGACGCCCCGGTCCTCCCTGGCAGGCCCCGCTGCGGCGGTCCCCCTCTCCGCAGGGCGAGCAGGGGTGCGTGGCGGTTCGGGGGAGTGGGACGGCGGCGTGTGACCGGGAGTGGGACAATGCGCCGGTTTGGAGCAGGTGATGTGAATGGCCTTTTCGTTTTCTGGTCATTAAGTTCAAATTTAATCTCGCCAATTAATTTGACGTGTGCAAGGATGCGGTGGCTGCATCCAGACTCCTAGTTCGTAATTATTCACATAACAAAGTGATCATCATGTGAACGGGCGAGAGCTTTGAAATGTAGAGTTTGGTGATGGGGGCAAACGTGGGAGAGGGTGCCCAGACTGGAGCAAGTTAGCAAAGCTAAGTGGAGGAGCTTGTTGCCTGGAGCAAATGCTGTTAGTAATAATAATAATAATGTTAGTGCTGACCATGTATCTGCCGTAATCCATCAGGTGCTCACCAGAGTGGTCTCTCAAGACTCAATTTACCCACTGCTGGGATCCAGCCATTTCTGGGGAAGGAAAAAGCCACCCTTTGCAACCAAGGCCACATGGCAGCTACTTTAGGAAGGGGAGCGAAAAACAATATATCTGATTTTAAAACTGGGAATCTTTCTAGAGGTAACATGTAGATTTACTTTAGAACCTTAGTAGTAATAAGGTGCCAGTATGTTTTCCCTTGCTGTACAGTAGATGTTAAGGCATCTGACCTGGAAGAAGCTAGGCTGGGTGTCTGCTGCATCTCACGCGAGTGAGGGCTCCTCCGGGTCACTTTTCCTCCCTGAAACTATCAACATCAGCTGAATTTGATGTTAGAGGGAAGCGGTTGCTTCCCTTGCTGAGTCATGGGCATTGCTTTTTTCTGTAGCAGTTGTTATCATGGATGATGCTAATAATCATGGGTTTTATATATATAACATTTTCTATATATACACACGTACAGTTAGAAATCACCTGTCAATATGAGAGTGTTTTCCAGTGATGTGTAGCTATCCTTATTGCCACTGTTACAAGTACCTCCCAGTTTTGAGTCTCAGCTGTGGGACTTGTCCTGAGGTTCGGCATGTGGCTGTGTTCTTGAGGAAAACACCCAGAAACTGCTGCATGCGGGGCGTTCTTTATTAATATTTGGCTGATTAATATTAATCAACAGGCACCCCAGCCTGCTGCCACTGAAAAAAGCAGGAGAAGTAACACATAATATTAAGTCATGCATGTGCACGATGCAGGAGAGAGTAGGAAACATTTTACATGTGAAATGTGCTTTTCTAGTGGCAGGGGACAGTGTGGGGCGGACGATTTGGAGTGACCGACCTGCCGGGCCAGCCATGCTTGCACACCCCATGCGGCCCCAGAGGAGATGCTGCGTTTGTGGGAGACTGATCTTGATGTGATGCCATTGATGTAGATCATCTTGCTTCTCTCCTGCATCACTTGGCTTACGTGCATTTGTAGTTAATCAAACAAAATGTCTTTAATGTGCAAGAGTCTGATTAATAAATAGCTTTTTACTTTTTAGACAGGTACATAGTTGTTTATGTATAGTTATGGCCTCTTAAAGGTCTTTGTATAGAAACTCAGTGTTTAAAATTAATATTAATTACAACAAACATAAGACTGATTTTAATAAAAGAGCTTTTGGTTATTTCAATTCAGTTTGTTTTCTTTCTTAAAAAAACCCCCTGCTTCTCAGAGTTTTAAGTTAAATCACTAGATTACTGTTATTTTTAAACAACTTCTTTTTAGACTTGCATGGGAAACGTCACTTATTTTGTGGTTGAAATTCCCCTATGCCAGGCTAATACAGAACTTCCTATTTCTAAAATATATTATGTAAATGTTATGGTAAAAGAATTACAGTATGGATATGTTTTTACTACCAGAAACAATATTTGCAACTTCAGTGGTGTGGATGGATATGTGAATGCTTTGTAATACATAAATCAACAGCAAACTGGATTAAATGCAGAGTGGTCCTTCCTGCCATTTTGTGTCTCTGGCTTAGCAGTTGAAAGAGCAGAATAATAGCCAGTATACACATTTCCTAGTCTAGAGACAGGCACTGACCTTTCCCTGTTTTAGTTTATAAATACACATCTACCTAATGCTGTCAGAGAATGTGAATTCTGCATGTGTCTGAAGTCCCAAATTTTGTAAAGGAGATTGAAATATACCGTAGGTTATTTAAAAAAAAAAATTCAACAGGCATATTTCTTGACTTTAAAGGTTTTTTTAAATTACAGTAATAGTGGTTAATTCATAATCGTGTGCTCTTTAAAGGAGAGAGGGTTTATGGAATTTGCAGTAAAACTTTCTGACTTGAAAATAGCATTACTCTAACTAATCTAAAGTAAGAAAAGATTGGGCTATGGGATTTGTACATCAGTGCCATTGCACTGTTGTTAGAAATTGGTTCACAGTTTGATTAGGGACGTAAATCTTGGAGAGCTGATTTCAAGGAAATGTCTTATTTCTGCACACTGCAGTAACACGTACGCAACTGGGGGCACTTACTTTATGATGTTGCCTCTTTTTTCATTATTTATCTAGTTTGCATGAACTGAGTACACTTGGATGTGTTAAATTCAGATGTAATGTCACAGTTAGGTGTTTCTGCTAAAACGGTTTCAGAAACTGTGAAATATACTCAAGATAAAAACACGTCTGATGAGGATATGCCTGAGAAGCCCACTGAAGTCAGTGGGAGGTTGCACTGCCTTCCCAAGCAACTCTGTTAGAGCTAAAACAGTACAGAAATAACCTTTAAAGCACTACTACTAGTACTACTACTACGAAAACTATGTATATTATGCAAAATATCTGGGTCATAGACGTAGTGTTGGCAGTTTTTTTACAAATCCGGTGTGGGACTTCCTTAGTAGGTCAATGCTAATATGTGCTTGTAGTTTTACCAAGCTCTGTTAATGCCAGAAGTTGCTGGGCTGGGCCGGGGGGGCTGTGAAATACATCTGCAATGGTACAGTGTCAGGGCATTCCCGCCTCAGAGCTGGCTGTTCTGTGCTGCTGCCTTTGCGCTCTACTTTTTCTGCGATACATGCAAAAGTACAAAATTGAAGAGGGGTCTGTTTGCTTTTACATGCTGTCGTTTCGGTGTAGTGGGTACAGTTCCTACAGAGGTAGAGTACAAGACCAATTGGGTTTGTTCAGCAGTAGTTTACTAAAGAATATTTTTCTTTAACCAGTCCTTTGCTGTTATGTGGCCAAGATGTTAATTAGCTCATTGTTTCTGCTTAATTTTGTGACAGCGCTATAATTATATCCCTCATTGTGCCATGAAGTAATTGCTGTATCTTTTCCAAATTTTATGTTGAGATACATTATTGGTAAACTTTGAATTTGGCAGAGGTGTTTTGAAAATACTGTAAGGCAGTCAGTAATTTTTGTATTTCTTTATTTAAAAGACAGCCATTTGGCAATTTCAAGCTTTGAGATTGTACTGTCAATGTAAATAGAATATTGATTTTATTCCATTTCCTGTCTCATTAGAGTCATTGTCATGAGGATGAATTCATGTTGTGTAATTATCTGTTCTTGCTGACAGTTCTCATGCCATTGAGACTGGCGCTTTCAGCTTCCACTTTCTCTGAGCATAAAAATAGCATTCTTCACTGCCATGTTCTTCTGTAGTGTTGTGCTTTTTGCCTGTCCAGCTTTATACATCTTTCTTTCTAAGAGACATGTGTGAATTGAGATACAGAAAACAGGAACGTCCAGCAAACCCAGTTGCAGGAAGAGTGAAAACAATGGCTCCTTGGGAACAGTTCCCAGTGCAGTGAGACACTCCTGTTTGGATACCTTGTTTTTGTGTCAAAGACCGGAACGAGAAGAGGAGGAACAATCTATCATTAACCTGGCTGTACAACATTTCTTTATAGCAATAACAGGAAGTAATAAAAATTGAACAGGTTTAATCAGAACTTAGAAACCGTAGTCACGTGGTCCTTTCGGTGTTAGTTTCACTTTCTTGGGCGTTTTCAGATAACCTTTCCATTGATTTGTGAAGTTGTTTCTTAATTGTTTTCATTGACCCAGCTCAGCAGATAACTAAGTCATCTCTCTTACCCTCTTAAGGAATGACTTCTCAGTGTTATTTCTCTCTTTTGTCTCTTCTGAGAATCACTTTTTAATTTGCTTTCAATATTTTTAGCTTCATTTTCCTTGTATTCCCAATGATCAGTGAAGGCAAGGTTATGCTTTGTCCAAACCAATGTTGCAACAGTCCCGAGACAAGTAGCAAATACTTTCAAATTTCAAAAGGTGAACTTCAAAAACCACCCATGGATTAAGAACAGCATTTAGTACTGAATGGCCTACTAGGTGGAGTCTGGAAACTGTCAGCCCCCAAATAAATTTTAATTAAATTTTTAAAAAAAAGATTAAAAATCAACTCAGCCCCTTTCCTGTCCTCTCACTATGGTTCTTCCCTCTGGATTTGTTGCAGTATTTCCTAGCTTATCAGAGACAGCCCAGAGAGACACATCATGTGTATCTGCTGGGGTTTTTTTTTTGCAGACAGTGGTATCCTTTAGTATTGGAGGCTTATTGGGGACTCTTTATTGACTTGGAATATCACAAGAGAATTTCAAAGTGAAGGGAAAATAGTTTATGCAGATAAAAAAATTATAATTCCATGCTCACATCTTCCTTTATTTAGTGGAGATATTGAAGATATACTTCTGGTCTGAAGTCAGTCTGTATTTTTGCTAGAATGCTATTTTTAAAGCTGACATTTCTGGCTATGTTTTCGGGTAGATAACAAATTCTGACAAAACAGTTTTTCTTCAAGTAACTGTGCAGACAAAATATACATCTAGCATTTCTTCACATTCAGAAGATTTACCTCTGAGGCATCACAGCTCCTCCGAGTAATACTTTTCTTTTCGTAGCTGGCAGCCTGAAGAATGAAGGGTGAAATTCAACCTTGTTTAATGCAGTTACAGGTATGTCACTGACCTCAACAGGAGCAGGATTTCACTGCGAGTAAGTGGCTAGTCTGACTCCAAATAGAAAACGTATTACAAATCTAGGAATAAAACATAGTTTCATGAGTTTTACCAGGAAGATTACTCCTTTCACTACATGTGAGCACAAAAGATAGTTTTCATCTGTTTTCATTTTGTATATTGCCTTCATGCTTTCTTTCCTCATAAGGGGTGACTACTCTTGTAATGAGAGTGAAATTAAGTATCTTGTTTTGAAAATGTGGCCTTTAACTTGCTTTGGCTTTAGCATGTAAAAGATATCAATTGCTGCTCTAACTCTTCTTGGTATTTGGAAAAATCAATGCTTGGTATGGATTGTATACCAAACTGATGAAGAGGAGAAAATCCCTGCTTGGAGCTGTTCTACAGCTTTGTTGTAGAGAGCTCTTACTGCCTGCATCGGCATCGCCCTCTCCTGAGGGTCTCACAGGGAATAAACTTTCATAACAAAACAACACTCAGAAGTCTTCATTTCGTGCTGTGCAAGAGTGATGGTGGGAGGTAGCGGGTACAGCTATCTGTGGAGGACAGTGAGTTGCGGTACGCCTTGGCTGGAGGCCGGGTGATGTGTTTTAGGCTTCCGAAAGCTCTCTGACCTGAAGGGCAGTCCCGCACGAGGCACCTAGGTGGGCCTGCTGGCATGTGGCCGTGGGCAGGCAGCATCGTGATGTCCGGGGATATTGTTGTGCGCTTTCAAATCTCTTGGTGCTAACCCATCACGGCTGGGTAGCCTGGCACAGGTAGGAGAACCAAACTTATTTGCCTGAGCACTTGTTACAGGATGAGTTTTCAAGACCCGAGTCTCTGCTGTATCCCCAAGGGCTGATCAGTAGTGACTGCTGGCATGGGATGACTCTGACTTCTGACTTTTAGGCAGTTGAAGCAAATGAATATATGTGTTTACCAAGAAGACACCTAGCTGTTAACTTGTGCTTGCAAGTACTTATGCAGTTGTTTGTCTCCTGCTAGCAGGGATTAAGAATGTGGGCATGATTAGAAGTGTCCTGGCAAGGAAACCATGGTGCCTGTTATAATCTTATTAGGTGTGCTTTCCTTCTCCTGTAGTTTGTTGTTATAATCACTTAGTCCCTGGAAAAAGACTCCTCATAGATTTTCCTCATCTATTGGTTTGCATCCACGCTGACCAAGATGTGTTTCTGATGACAGTGTCAGCGATGCTGCTTTGGGGGAGGTGGGAAATATGAAGATTATGGAGCAGTGTCTTTAGAAAGACAGGGATGTGAACAACCTTCGCCCTAAAGGCAGGGGGACGGGATGCTGCTGGGGGTTGCAGTGCTGGCAGGAGAAGTCCCGTTGCCCACGGTCTCCGGTGTCCCGCTGTGGGTGCTGCTGCGAGGGCCCCTCTGCTCTGCACTCCAGGCTGCTCTTTTGAGATCTCCAGGCTGGCACAAGAGTTATAATTTATTATCGAGTTATATTTACACGTGGCACCAGACTTCTGTGGCAAAGCTGGGCATCTGAAACTTGTCTCAAGGAAACACCTATTCTGCCTTGGCATCTGAGGGGAAAGGTTTGCCCTCTCGTTTCTGGCTGTTAAATGCCTGGGTGGCTTTTTTTAAGTGTATGATGTTTATCACGAAGCTTGCGGTTCACCTGCAGTACGTTAATGGGAGGACACAAGCAGAGTGCTGTGCAGTCGTTCTCTTCTGGAGGGGGCAGCGGCCCGTGTGCGGGCACGTTGTTTCCCGAGGTCTCGGATGAATGCAGATCCAGGCTGGTTTGCGGTGACCCCATGGCTCTGTATGAGTGACCGGGGTCACACACGAGCGCACGGCGTTACTCGGGCAGCCGGCTGTGGCACCGGGGCCGGTCCGGTCCTGTGAACCAGCGGCGTTTCGGCTCTGTCCGTACGACAAGCAGGCGCCCGGGGGACCGAAGGGGTCGCGCCGCTGCCTGACCGCGGGCGGGAACGCGGCGTTGTCACGGGCTCCCGGCGGGGCGGCGGGCCCGGCTTCCCGCGTCCCTTCGGCCGCGCCGTGCGGGGAGCCCGTACCTGCGGGCCGCCGGGGGGGGGGGCGGCGGGCTCGGCGGGGCGGGGCGGCGGCGGCGCGCAGGCGGGCGGGTCAGCGGACGGTACCATTCCCCGCGGCGGGCGTGGGCGCTCCGGCGGCGGCGCCGCGATGGTCCGTCCCCCTCGCTGCATGTCGGGTAGAGCCCGGGCCCACACGCTCGTCCTCCGGCGGCCGGGCGAGCCCCGTCGGGCGGGCGCGCTCGGCGCTCCGGGCAGCGCAGCCAGCGTCTGACAGGCGCGACCTTTCATAAGACGGCCCCCGCCATTGGCTTCCCGCCCGGAATATCGCTGCAACGCTATCTGCGATTGGCTCGCTCCCGATCATGCCTGGCTCCGCACGGGGAAGCGGCCCCTCTCCTCGCAGCCCGGCGGCGGCTGGCGTGAGTGCCCTGCGCGGGGCGGCGGCGGCGGCTCCGCGGGACACCCCCGAAATGCCGCCCGGTGAATTGTAACGTGTCTCTTCTCTCTACAGGTTGGTACTAAGAAGTGCCTTTCCTGACGTCTCTGCTGCTTGGGACCGCTTCTAGAGCAGCCGCTGCTTTTTGCCTTGCTTGCTGCCAGCTAGACTGCGACGACAGCGCATCCGCCCGCCACCTCTAGCCAGACACCCCCGCTGCCACCCAAAACCGAGGGAAAGGCGCTATCGGGCCTTGCCGTAGGCTGCTTTACTGTAAAAATAAAAGTTTGCTGAGAAGGTCAGATATCTTCTGCCCGAAAATCAAGGAGAGGAGGAAAAAAAAAAACAAACCCAATCTCGATCGTTGCTCTAAACTGCTGCATCTGTCTATGCCAAACTAATCGATACCGATTGCACCACAAAACCCCCGTTGCAAATTCAGCTGCGTGGAGATTACCTTTCAGACAACTTTACTGAAAGCAGCTTGGAAATCCCGTGTCAGAGGGTCTGCCACGTTTTCATGCTTGCATTGTGGGCTCCGGTTGGCACTCAGGATGGGTTACTGAGCGCACGAGGCTAGTCCCGGGCCACACTTTTTAACGTTCACCTTGCTGGTAATCCTAGCATTTCGCTAAGTACGAAACCTCTGTCGATTAACAGTGTCACGCTGTGAACTCCTGGTGGCACGTCTTTTCCTTGAGATTGCGGCCACCCAATTTTACACGTACTTTTAAAATAGGGAGTGGGGGAAAAAAAGTATTCTGGAGGTGGCGCTTTCATCATTTCCAGTTTATCAGTTCAGCTACTCGTTTGTCCGTTTTATTGGAAATTTTAACTACCTGTAAAATCTAAAGATGGCTGTTAGTGTCACACCGATTCGGGACACAAAATGGCTAACGCTGGAAGTGTGTAGGGAGTTCCAAAGAGGGACTTGCTCACGACCAGACACGGAATGTAAATTTGCACACCCATCGAAAAGCTGCCAAGTTGAAAATGGACGCGTAATCGCCTGCTTTGATTCATTGAAAGTGAGTAAATGTTATATTATTTTCAAGGATATACATACAGTTAATGAAAGAAGCAGTCGTAGCCAGAGAAACCCTGCAGCCCGAAAGGGAGCAATTGCTGGCTGCCAGCAGTGGGATGTTTTGCTGCTTTTATTTTATTGATGCTTGTTGATTTGTTTTGCTGTTTTCCTCAGGGGAAGGGGAAGGATAGGGGGAATGAAGGGAAAATACGCCTGGCAGGGCTCCGATCCTCTGGTATGGCTACAGCGACTGGTTCTTTGCCTCCAAATTATTCTGTGCTTGTAGCTGGAATAAAGGGCACTTCACGTAGAAACAGCAAAGTCACTGTAAGGATTCTTTGTTTTTAATAGCACAAACCACGTAAGCAATATGAGGATTTGTTTCCATCTCGTAACTACCAGTGGGTTGTTGGTGTCTCTGGACAGCTGATGGTGAATCTTAGAAGAGTGTTTTCCTCCCTAGGTTATTTGGGTGCCTGTGAGCACCCTGCTTGTATTTCTGTGTTTGGGACTGCTGTGGTTATCCTGTTTTTTTCACAAATGCACTTGCTGAAGGGAAGGACAACGCTTAGCAGAAGGCAAGGTGCCTCTAGACGTGCAAGCAGGGCTGTAGCAGAGAGGCTACAGCCTCACTGTGATTTTTAGGAGGTACATCCGAGTTAGGCGCTGTAAATGTATGGCTGCTGTTTTACTGTAGCTGTCGTTTCAGTAATAGATGTTAAACGTGTGGATCCCAGCGCCTTCCCTTTTTTATGAATTAAATAATCTTAACATTTAAAATACTCATCCCACAAACAGTACAGAATTAATTCAGTGGAGTCATAAAAAAAAAATCAAAAGTTGGGACACAGAAATATATCTGTCAGTTTTTTCTACAGTATAATTCTCTCTTCTTGGGACCAAATCCCGGGAAGCGGAGCAGAGCCCGGGTGCGTGAGGTTGGTTCATGGCAAAGACGTGCTCTGGGGAGGGAGTTGTAGCTGTAACCAGCTACTGCAGGTCGCTTGTGCAGCCAGGCCCCGATCGCAGCGGGAGCCAGGCAGGAAGTGGGTTTGTAGCGGTTTGATATAAATCCTGCAACGCTCCTGAGTTTAAAAACGTGTCTTGTCGCAGATCAGGGTAGGGGGTGAACCTTTAAAATGCTCTCGGGCCCGAAATACCCAGCCCCACCGCCCCCAGCTGTGTTTTAACTTATGGACATTGAAATGCTTTTGTTTGTGTTGTTCAAATTTATTTTAAAATTACAGTAATTATAAGGGGGGGGAAATTCATTTTTAAAACATGGAAATAAAATGTTTCTATGCATTAAAAAAGTGTTGGAGTTAGGAGCAGTGCCAGGGGCCGCCAGCGCCGATGGGGAGTCCCAGCCCCGAGGCATCACCCTTGGCGGAGGAGCGGCCCAGCGCCTCTGCCCACCACGGCCACCGCCCCTGGGCGGCAGCGAGCCCGCCTGGTGCTTCCTCTTCGCGGCGAGGCATGGCCGCCGGCACGGCTGCCGGGCGGACGCTGCACCGCGGGCACCACCACAGCTGCCCCGCCGGTGCGTTAGCGGCGGCGGTGGCTGCGCGGCCTGCCATGGCACTGCGCCCGCGGCGGCATACCTGCCGGAAACGCGGGCCTGGCCTTGGAGGCTTCAACCTGCTTCTGTGTGAGAGGGCGTGAGAGTGAAGACATATTTACTGGTAAAATAGCACCCGCAGTATCCCCCGGGTTAATTTCCCACCGCACTGGTATTCGATCACACGGCACACTGCAGTCGCAGCGGCCTTACTCCACTGGCCTTGCGCTGTTCAGAGCGAGGATCCAACTGAAAAGGTTGAAACAAGACACCGGAGTTAATTGGACGTGAACCTCCTTGCCTTGGGAGGCATCACCTGAGTTCGCTGTGCATCAGTGTCCTCCACTCAGGTTTCTGACGTCCATAGTCATTGGAAGAGCCCTAAAATCTCGGTGCTGGATGAGGAGGCCAGCGGCGCTGGAGCCGGAGCGGCAGTGTGGGCTTGTGTCTGGATGAGGGACAGAACGGGGACCGGCCAGGCTTCCCCAGCCCCGGCGGCACAGCTGGCTCTTCTGCTGCCCTCAGCAGGGCTACTCCGTTTCCTTTTTTAATGAGTGAGATAATTATCACCTTTGTAAAGAGCTGCAAGGTCCGTGATAACAACTGTAGGTAACATTACAGCATTATTACCTTCCTTCAGAATACCCTGTCAAAAAGAGTCTTCTGTTGCCCATGTAAAGTCAACGCAGCAGCCGAGCTGTAAGCCGGGAAGGAATCTGCTATTTAAAAATACACTGCTTACCAGATGTGTTTACTTGTGTTCATGCTAAAAGGTTTACTTGTGGCTGAGGTGCTTCCTCCATGTGCTGTGTGCTGGAGAGGCTCCCAGGGGATCTGGTGGATCCCCTCGCTGCAGCCTGGGGAGCAGGGCTGGGTCGCGTTGCTGCCGCTGCCAGACCAAGGGGAGCTGCTTGCTCCTGAGCATGGTGGTTTTTGGGGTTTTTTTGTCCTTTTTAAAATTTCTTTCTAGTGAAATAGCTTCTTTAATGTATGAAAATACCTTTGGTAAACAGAAAATGGAATCTCTCTCATTGAGTTCCCTGTCCAATCCACATGGTAGAAAAGCAGTTACTCAGTTTTGGTTTTGTTTCAGATCTTTGTCAATTTTTGTGTGTGCTAAGCTAAACAAGCACTAGTTACTTTGTTACATTTTCTGCAATATTGCAAACTTTAGGTGTTATGCCAAAACAATTTAGGGAAATGTTATACCAGATTAGTCTAGACCCTGTAAGGTCAGTTAATAGCTTACCAAAGAAAAAAAAAGATTTTTGATTAGGACATTCAAAAGTAATTTTTAGTGTTTCAATAATTCAGTGTGGATGTAATGTCCTTGCTCTTTACTAAGATAGCAGTACAACTAAAAATTGACCTTAATATTAAAATACTTCATTTCTTATAAATGTATGTAATATTAGTATTAACTAATCAGCTATTCTTGCATTGTCCCTTGGACATAAGACAGATATTTAGTCACTGAATTTTTCTTTACAAACTATGAATGCATCTTTCACTCATAGCACTCCCAAGAATTAGCGTGAATGTGTCTTAGAAAAAATGCTTTATATTAGCTGACATCAGGCAGGTGTGTGTTAGTGCTGCAGAGAGCTGCAGCCCCCGATAGCGATACTTGCTCATGAGCTGGAGATGGCCGGTGTGCTCTGCTATATTTAGAACATAAACAGGCAAAGCAAATCCTTTCTGAGGGGACCCCGTGAAATGGCAGTACCCTTCAGCTCTGTCCAGCAGACTTTGGCCTCCGTCCCAGGTGTCCTCCGCGGATGTTGTGCAGGGACAGAGCACACGGAGCTCACAGCCAGCCGCAAGCAAGTACGACTCATCTGGTCTGCTCGTAGGAGGTAAAAATAGATTTCAGAAGTGGAACTTTCAGCTTGGGTAAAATTCTTTTTTTTTTTTTTTTGTTTGTTCCCCCCCCTTTCCCTGTGAAATGAAAGCAAAAACTGTATATGTAGGTCTAGAGCAAAAATAGAGGGGGCATCTACTCCCACAAATCTCTCCTCCGTGTTGTATTGCCAGCCACAGGTACTGTGTTGGCATTTGCAGGGGCTGCTTGTGGAACCGTGGCACTGCAGCGCTGATCTCTGGACACGTGTCATTTGTTGGGAAACATGTCTTGTGTGTGCACCTTATGGGTTCTTTCTTAATTCTGAATTGGTAACAAACATCAGTTGTTACATGTTAATTAGAAGTGCGGAGGAGAAAAAAGAAGATGCATACATCTCTGTGACCTCGACGAGGTAGTGCAAGGAAGAGGTCAGGGCCATGTCAATCAGAGCAAGATTTTATCATCCCTCTGTTGAATACCCTGCTTCATAATTAGTCCTAATGAAATCTGCAAGGCTGTCCTTAGGGTAGTGCATTAATCAAGATAAATGCGTGTGGGATAATGTAGCCCTTAGATGTTAGGAGGATAATTTTAAAACAAGAATGATTATGTAGTATATTCAAATTGTGCGCTCAAGTGGCTGAGTCAGCTCCAGTTCTGGCTTTGCATTGTTTAAATGCTGTAGGATTTTTTTCCTAAATTTGGATGCCTAAAAGCCTGTTAAACTGTCTACAGCAAAAATAAGCTCTTGAGTTCCTAAATCAGGAAACCGGTTTGCAACAGAAATTAGATTTTTTGCATAATTTTAAAACATTTTTCTTCATTTTTTGCTTGGAAAAATACGCCTAAGTAGGATTCATTTTTGAAATTGCATTAACTTCATCAGATGTTCCGATAGATGAGTCATCTGACGTTTCCTGAAAATTGAGATAAAGATGTCTTAACAATAGGGAGATGGATGTCAAATGCAAATCTTGTGGGAGGCTGCAGATGCGCTGAGGACACCCCGTCAGCCTGCCTGCAGCTTGTCTGTGCGCGCCACATCCTTTGGCTGCCACAGCGTCTTTTCTAGCCATATATTTTTGAAAGTATAAAAACAATGAGGAAGAAAGTGGGGAAAGGGTGATACGGACTCAGACTGTCTTTTCTGTAGCGCTGCCGGGTTGCGGTCAGCGCTGCTCTTAGTCGGTGCTTCTCCACTGCAGTCGGTGGGCTTTCTACGGGGTGCAAACTGTTGTGATCGAAAACATGCCGGTTCTAACTGAACTGAACTTCACATGATTTCAGTGGACTCAGTAACAGTGCAGGATTTGGGCTGAATCACAGTTTATCCCTTTGGAGCTAATGTTCACTACGGGCACTGCAACTTTCAAATAAATTTTTGCTCTCTTAAGTTATGGTTCTGCTAAGGCAGCTACTTCATGCTCGAGTTGGATGTCCTCATGAAGTGTAAAAGCTTTTCCTGCTCTTCCTTCAACAGCTGGAAAGTCTTGAGCTTTCACATTTCTCTGCTTTTTTGAAATTCTAAGAGAAAGATAGATACTAGAAGTTCAAGTCTTTTCACCGATGATGTCTGAGTTTGAAGCTCTGGTGCCTTGTGTCTAAGATCCACCAATACATAGTATGTTAGTATTTTATCTTCTGTTGTAATAGTACTTATTTTTCAAAAATGAAACTGCTGAACTCTGTAAAAGTGACATGCCACTTTTTACTGAGAAACCTTAAAAATATATAAGTGCATTATTATTATTATTATTATTACAGATGAACTCAGTGAGCACCTTATTTCTACCACCTCAGAGATGTAATTGTTAATTGTTCAAATCTCTCTACTTTGTCACTTCAAAAAATCATTATTTTTTGACTTGTCATTCCCCTTCGTGTTATACTTACCTAAGGGTGTAGAATAATGGCCTTATTTATTTACTTTAATAGAAAGAAAAGAAAATGATGGTAAGAGTATTTCACTAATAATATGAGAATGGCAGCTTATTGATTCTGTCAGTCCTTTAAGGCAGAAGAAAAATCCAGGAACATAGTAACAGAACAATTTAGCAGGTGAGACTTTAGTAATTTAACTTTGGGGTGCATCAGTTGAGTGCGAGGCAATTCAGGGAGCAGAGGTGAGGTTTGGCTCAGGGGCTGGGAAGCAGATGGACACACATCTGATTCCAAGGAAAATCGTAAAGCAGTAACCCTTGGAAAAAAAATGAAAATATAAACAGTGTTCAAATTCCTAAGATCTGATTTGCCATTTTTCTCCTCTTCAGCCTGTGCGTCTGCCAGTAGGCAGAGCTCCAGAAGAGGAAGCAAAGGGAAAGTGGCAAATACATTGGGAAAATGGTGCAATTGTTAGGCTGAGTGGCAAATAGTCCATTAAAAACCCAAACAATCGAAACCATGCATGTTCCTCTGTGGGGATATAAATGGCATTTTGAAATCTTATCAGATATTCAGACAAAAGAGTTATGGCTCACTACGGTGTTCAGAGTTCATATTACAGTTTCAGCTCTACATCTGCAGCAAGAAATTTAAAAAAAATTAAAACATTGCATTGCAGCATTTGCACTGTCCTTTTTTTAGAGGCTGTACATAATAGAAACCAGCGTGGGTTTCTGTTATGTACGGTCAGGAGCTCTGCTGTGTACAGTCAAAATCAGTAAAATTCTGACCTAATTTGCGGGTAAAACTTAGAGGCATAAAATAAGAAAGCCTCATGTCAAGAATATTCAGTCATTTGTCCCAAATCTTCAAATAAGTGGTCAGAAGCAGCCTGTGAGGCCTTCTCCTTCCTGGGATGACCCCAAGTCTCTGTTGCTCTGTTTTTCTGAATACAGATGCCTTGTTGCCAAGGTTCACTCTAAAAGTTGTTGGACAACAAATTGCATTCAAGACCAAATGATCACATCTGTTTTTTGACTTTGGAGAAGCATTAATGTTTCTTCGTTGGGACTGCATAGCCTTGTTAGCCCAACAGGATACCATTTAGGAAATACTGCCCTGAGCGCTTCTTAGAAGTCTGTGCTTCACGTCAGGAATAGCTCCCGTGTCGGGGCCGTGTCTAATGTCTGAGAATGGCCAGTCTTCTAGAGAAGAAGTCTCAAAGCCAAGTCAAGTCTGCCGCCCTCCTACCAGTTCGGTCAGATTGTGAAAACCCTCTTAAGAGAAAAACCAGCATTGTTTTGAGGACGATTAGTAATGGACACCTCTTTAATCCTCTCTCTCTTTTCTTGTGCTTCCTTCTGTGCCACGTTGTTTTTTCCCCATGGGTTGGTGATGGATGTGTGGGGCTGGGCTTGGTGGAGAGCCGGGTGCCTGCTCTCCCTGCTCTGCAGCAGCGTTCTCGCCCTGGGAACCAGCTCCCAGCATGGTCCTGCTGCTGGTTGGGGTCTAGACTTGGGGAGGGCAGCAGTGCCCCATGCTCAAGCACAGGCTTGGGGCAGAGAAGGCTTTGGTGAAGAGCAATTTAAAAGTATTCCTGTGTATCCTACATCTTTCCCCTGCTCTGTGTTGCTGTCAAAGGGAACAAAAGACAGAGAAAGCAGAGTCCGGTGCCGGCCGGAGCACCTTCAAGGGGGGAGCGCTGCCTGCGGCGTCAGGTGAGCTCTCCCATTCTGTGGGCCAGGATCCAGGATCCCAGACAACATGCAATTTCAGTGACACTAATTGCTTGATTTCATCCACTGATTGCCTCGCTGTGTGTTTCCTCCCACCGGGACTGTGTTACAATGCTTGGGGGAAATTAGTCTTTAAAGGATATGAAGCCACCTCACTGAGTCTCTCTCTTGCCGGCTGTGCTAATTGGCGTGCTTGCTGGCAGCCTTAATCGCGAGGGACTGGACTTGTACAGGTGAATCTGCCTGCAAGCAGCACAGTGGCAGCTGGTCCCTGCTCGCCTGACTGTGCGAGCCCCACGTGATGGCTGGGGGATCCAGGCTTTTAGTTTCTTCATCCAGGGCTGCACAGCAGCACTTAAATTAGTTCCTGTGCAAAATAACAAGAGATACGCTTTTATTCTGATCTAGAGTTCTGTCTTTTTCCTTAATTTGCACAGTGCCACTTGAAGGGCTACTGCTATTGAAATAAGATTTAAGTAAACACTGAATTGTAATATACTGAAACACAAGATTATGCAAATAAGAAAACCTTTTTGGGGTTCATGTTTGAATTTATTGAAATACTTATGACATACCTTCTTCGTTAAGGAATATCTAATTATTTAACTGATAGAAAATACTGGTTGAGGTAGTTGGAAGCAGCTCCAAGATTTTGATCAAATAGAGGAAAATATTAACATCTGATAAAGTGGATTTTTTTAAGAGGAATAATAAATCCAGCTGCTTCATCTGCAGGGTGTAGCGGTGCTGGAGTGCTTCACATCAGCAATGGCAAGCTGTGGGACGCAGCAGCTTTGTGAGTTCCTACCGCCTTAGCAGCAGCAACGTAGGAGACCTCGAAGGACCGCTGCTTCACGTGATCCCACCAGAAGCTGCGCTGTAAACTAGTCGCATATCCAGGCAATGCTGGTTTGAGCTCCGGGAGCTCCGGCGCATCCCGTTGGGAGCTGCCCCCGCGCCACCCCTGCAGGGGTGAGGGGCTGTCAGGTTCGTGGCACAGAGGTCCGGTGAGTGCCTCCTGCCCAGCCGGGTCTGTCGTCCGTCTGCAGCTGGGCATCAGGGTTTCCCTGAGGTGCAGCACTACGACGGAACTGATGAGTTCCGTCGGGGGCATTGCCACCCCGGGTGTCTGTGTGCCCAGCCTGGAGCCGAGATCTGCTCCATTACAGAGAAACGGAGCTGCGTTCCATGGGCACTGCCTCGAGAGGTGGTGTCCCTGCTTCAAGAGTGAATAGAAGCATTCCTGGATGTAGCAGACACATTGATGTGGTAAACAGGATCTGCTTCCTCAGATTGCATTTTTTAATATCCCAGTCACTGCATAAACTTCCCGGTTGATTGAAGTGCTAAAGTCAGCAGCCTTTTGCACCCCAATGCACTTTGACTGCCAGCTCTCAACTCTGGAGATCCTGAAAAGTTCTCTCGCTTTTCAGAGACAGGATGCTGGGAACACTAGTGCTGCTCCGATGGGAAAATGCTGATACTGTGGAAGTTTGCTCAAAGGCTGCTGAAGAGCGGTGGTGCTTTAGCAGGAGGGTTTGAAGGGGCCGGCTGGGGTAGTGGGTTTGGATCAAGCTTGCATCTCAAGAGCACTTCAAGTCCCGTGAAGTTCCTGGAAAGACTCTTTTCGGCTCCAGATTCCTTTGGACCATTCCTAACTTGGCAAAATAGTACAGAGAGTTAGTGAAAAAGGAAGAGACTACTATTTGAAGAGGAGAGCAGTTTTTTGAGGAAACAAAGCTATTTACTTTTTGTCGGCATGATTTCACTGACGTTGAATGGGGTGGTTTCCAGGCTTAAATATAAACATAAATAATTGTAAGATTGAGATTTAAATTTGCAGATTTAAATGGCAAAGTATGGAAATTGTCCTTCATGTATGCGCACACCGTCCATCCTGCTGTGCCGGCTGCACGGGAAGGTGCGTGTCCTTACATGCCCAAGGGGCTAGGAAGAGGCCAACATAGAGATGGGTCTGTGAGGACGCGTTTTGGATCACAACGTGAAGAGGGGGCTGTGGGGACATGGGAGGTGGGTAGCTCTGAGGCCCCCTCGGTTGAGGGAGGTGCCTGTGGGACCAGTAGGACCAAATGCTCTGTTGAACCTGAGATGGAAGATGGCAGCTTATGGCTGGGGCAGGTCATGGGCAAGAGTCGGCTCAGGTACAAGGGGGT
The DNA here is from genome assembly GCA_020745775.1 of Theristicus caerulescens. Classification (NCBI taxonomy): domain Eukaryota; kingdom Metazoa; phylum Chordata; class Aves; order Pelecaniformes; family Threskiornithidae; genus Theristicus; species Theristicus caerulescens. Next base: position 9,807,012 of record CM036565.1, on the reverse strand, counting down.
CTGCAGCGTACCTGGGGAGCAGGCAGGGCATCGGAAGCCCTGTGGCATTTTAGCTCCTATTAGCAATATTAATGCTTCTTCAATTTCCAGCTTTTCCAGTGTTCTTTTCCCTTTCCCTGTCCTTTCTCTAGACGTACATCCTTTTAAAAACATCCTCAGTCTTGAAAGCGCAAATACAAGCTGATCATAAACATTACTAGGTTAAGATTGCAAGAAGGCACAAGAGTGAATTTTAACAAATTTGACTAGTGCATGCTTTATACGTGCTGGAGAGAAATCTAAGGAATAACCATGTGTAAAAGTGTGCAAGTGAGCAAGCAGACTTCCGTGATGAATTTGTAACAGTGGTTACACTCTACGAGCACAGACTGATAATCCATTGCAGAAGTGAATTTCTTTATCCTGACAGGATTCAGTCTAAAGTCCTGTGCGATTTTGGTGCTAGTCTCCTATACTGGGCGAGGGAGAGGTTGCACATTTATTTTGAGAGAAGTCTTTCCAGCCTTGACTGGCCCACGGAGAGGTTTTTCACTTCACAGGAGCCTGGCAGATTTTTAGCTCTGTGTAGCAGCTAACATAGCAGTGTCAAGAACAGCGCGTGTTTTTCCTTCGTTCGTTAATGTAGTATGCACGTTTAACTGAAGTCTTTTGAAAACAACAGACAGAAGAAAATAGTCTTCTGTTGCATGTTTTCTGGGACCTTGAGACTTGCTATAAACTGACATTGGTGAAGCAAATACTTGGATAAAAAAAAATTGTACGCTTGGTCTTGCTCTTTGAGCAGAATTCATCTGTCAGCGTGCAGCAGCTCTGAGTTCAGAGCGCGTTGTACAGCTGGAGACAGGGCGAGCTGAAGCTGGGCAGGCTGCACTGCTCTTCTGTCACTTCCCATTTTCTATGGTGGAATTGGGGTTTAGAGCCAGCTTTTGATGGTTAAATTGTGTCTGTAATTCAGCTTTGTGGTGGTAGGGCGCGTTCAAAAGATCATTTGCATTAACATATCCTTGCTTGTGCAGTACCCTGGTAAAATCTTCCCTGCAATGAACTGAGTTAAGAGACAACTCAGATTTATGCAGTAATTGCAACTGAACAGAAATACAGGCAAGTTAGGAAAAACCCTGATTGGGCAAACTGAATGATTAAAGGTTTCACACTCAAACTAGATGCTCCTTGACGGAAACAGGAGTCAGTTCTTTGTATTTATTATGTTGTTGTTTATTCCTGTTCTTTATTGAACGCTGAGGCTGCGCCTGGTGTGTCATGGAGCAGAGTAAGATGTTTCCCTTGCACAAGGCATGCAGGTAATGGATGGCTGGATACCCATGGATATATATGGCGGCTTTATTTCAAAGTAAAGTGCCTTAAAACGCAAAGTTCTTTTTGATAGTGGAGCGCAAGCAATTGTTTTATAGAAAAAAAAGTAATTTGTGATTTAAATATTTCCAGTTGATGCGGGGGGGGGGGGGGGGGGGGGGGCTTGTGGTGAGGTTTGTCAGTCAGGGGAATTTCTCACTTGGCCAAGGGCCAAGCATTTGTTACACAGAAGTGAATGTGCGTGGAGCTGCACATTGGCAAAATATACCTGCAGCAAAAGAGTAAGCACGCTGTAGCCAGAACTAAGTATTTTAATCTTTTTCTGTGGCTGGACTGAACAGGAGGGAAAAAAAGGATATTTTAGAGCGGTAGTACCATGCAGCTTCAGTTAAAGCTGGCTTTTTTGGAAATTATTATAAACTCTTGAGAGCACTAGTTAAAAGGGTCTCCAGACTGTAAAGTCAACTTAGCTTTTCATTGCATTGAAAGTAAAACTATCTGCACTTTCCTACTGGTACTAGCAAAGGTAGTATCAGTATAGGATTGGATGGTAGTTTAAAATACTGCTGGAAAAAGTGTTTAGAAATATTTAAATGTTCCCCCCGCAGTAACTTACTCGTAACAATTTGTTTGCAAGTTGTATTTTGTGTTCAGAAAACATTCTTAGGGTTGATTTCATTGATGTGCAAACAGAGCAGTGAACACACAGGTGCAATTTCTGCTCTCTCCCCTGTGAAAGCATACAATATATGGAGCGGTATTTGTGCTGAGGGGAGATAAATTTGCAAGTAAGTTATTGAAGAATAAACCTAAAGGCATATAAAAATGTGGTAATGTTGGTGAGAGATTCACTTTTCTGCATGCCGTTGTTAAATAAGCCTAATGGCAACAAATCAACTAAAATATGTGTTAAATATAAGGAAATTGATGTGCTAAGCAAGGACCAGTTTCAAAATGTAGGAGAAGGTATTACTCAAGGACTGAAATGAAGCGGGAGGGGAAGAGCAAGACGGAAGCGCAGCCGGTGTGACCCGACAGCCCGGGCAGTGGGATCTGTCCGCTGGCGTGGAGTGAAAACCCTCCGTATTACGGCCTCTGGACTTGGACTTGGCCCCTGATGCAGCCAGAGGCGGCCAGGGATTGCCTTGCTCTCAGGAGTGGTTGTGGCACACCTTAGTCAGCCCAGGTAAACGAATTTAAAAAAATACTTAAATGGCAACCCAGTAAGATGCAGCACACTAAACTGGCCATTTGCTAACACAGTGAGAGGACCCAGTCTGGAGCATCATGAGTAAAACTGAAGGGAGACAAGTAAAAACATGTGTAATCGTTGTTGGTTTTTTTTAAATCGGCTGTTTTCTTAGTGACTCGAGTGAGAGAAGAATGGGTGCTATCACATAAATTAGAAAATAAGACCAGCCATGTAAATAGCCTGCATAATTTTTCAGAAGTATCTAGATACGTACGTGAGGGAGAAGGGCACAGTGATTATATATAAACCAAAATTTAAATGCCTGCACAGTGTGATGCAGCTGACTTTTGTTTGTGGTACAGCTACTTGTATCATTAAAATAATTGGCAAAGGTAAGAATGCCATTGTGAGAAGGCAGAAATACCAGCTTTTTGGCAACTGTATTCAGTTTATTAGATCATGGATTACTGTGTTTAAAGCTTTCCTAGAACATTAGTTTCCTAGAGCCTGGAAATTGACTGAAATAAGCTTAAATTGTACACAGAGTCAAAATCTGGTTTATATACTCTGCCTTCTTCAGAGGTCTTACAGTGATTCATGTTATCTTGCAATCATTTAGTGGCCCTCTTCAGTTAAATTTCAGTGGAGCAGGACCTTGCAGCCCTCTGCTCGGAGATGAGTGTAGAGTTCAGCCTGTTGGAGATGCTCGCAGGAGCTGTAACTGGAGAGATCTGGTTAGTGGTCAGAGCTGACAATTGCCTTTTCCTATAGTCAGTACCACCCAAAGGCATTAATTGAAGTAGCTGTAAATGATTAAGGTTTTTTATATGCCTGCTTCCTTTGGATAGAGATGAGCGTTCCAAAGTGCAAGTTGTATGCAGTGTTGCTCATTTTACTTTTAAAAAAAAGTTTTGAATCATGCAGATAATTAATTCATATACTGATTTCAAAAATGCAGAAAAAACTGTCTTGGGAATTACTTCTCTTTTGTTTTTAAAATCTCCTTGAAGTGCTGGTGTTTTTTTTTTGTTTGTTTGGCTTCTTTTTTAATTATCCACTGCAGGTCTAAGTTGATAATGGCTTTTTTATGTCGAAGTAAACTGCTCTTCTAAGGAGGTGTGCCAGTTGTAGTGGTTAAGGTCCAGAATACTAGAATTTCTGGCTGCTTTTTTATATCACATCTCCTATTTGAACTATGGATAGCTTGATTTTATACTTAGGGGAAAAAAAAAAAAGAAGGGAGAAACAGAAAGAAACTCTATTGAGTATAAACTCAAATATCTCATACCAAAATGATCTGGAACAGACATATCATGAATTGGTTAATCATAATTAATATTCATTTAACTATCATCATGTTACTGACCCCACTTAGGACCTGGTCAGCAGTGTGGATGGCAGGGTTCATTTGCCCTCATCACACAGGTTCATTAGGGTAATGCCCAGTCAGGTCAGGGGCTTTGTGGTGCCCGCGGGCGCTGAGCGAGCGGGTGCGTACCTGCTGGAGTGCCCTGGGGTCTGTGTTTCACCCTCTGGGGTAACTCACACTAAGTGTTTTTCAAGTCCATAAACGTCGACAGGATGGGAGCCATGAATATTTAGATGAACAAAATGTGTTACAAGTAGTTTCTTTAAGAATAGGTACAACCGTGTACAGAAGGAAGAATATCATTGTAGTTGCTGTATGCAAGATTTTGAATGCAGCTACTGCACTTACTCCTTCCTTTTTAAAGTATTTCTGGAAATCAGAAGTTTCTTTAATCTCATTCTATTTGTTATATAAGAAATTCAACCAATTTTCGTAGGTCTATTTTTATTTGCTTTTGTACATTAAAGGCATATTTTTGCAAGAAGTTCCGTAAGGAGGGGCTTGGTTGGTTTGTTCTAATTCAAGGCTGGAAGAACAAAGACGTTTGGGTGCTAAAATTTTTTATGTAAATGGCCTTATCATAGCCAGCAAAGGAAGTGGTACATTGTTAATGCTGTTTTGCCTCATTTTTTTACAATACATTTGGCTGTAAGTGAAAGCAGATAGTGTATTCATGTGTTGGGTTTTGGAGGAGAGCTGGGGCACGGGAGGAGGAGCCGCTGCGGGGCTGAATGGATCAGCAGAGCAGGCTGTATGCTGGTCTCTCACCCCTTCTTTGCACGTGTATTTTCACTTCGCATCTTGGAAGAAAAAAACTGCTTCAGATGGAAAGCTGCAGCTATCCAAAGGGTGGCTGGCTCTGGCTGGTAGCGATGGGTGGGTCTGATGTTCTCCACTTGACCGGGCAGGGTGCTGGTCAGTGCCAGGCAACCCCTCGTAATAGTGGGATGGGTCCTTCTGCCCCCGAAGGCGCCTTTGCCTCTGAGATTTGTCATGGTGGGGGGCCAGAGCATGGGGATCACTAACCCCGCTCCACAGCCCGCGTGGGGTAGCCGTTGCCCTGGGGTGGGAGTGGGGCCAGGGCCAGGCGGCGCCGCCCAGCCGGACCAGACCTCTGAGCGCGGCCCCTGCCATGGCTGGGCTCCTGCAGAAGCCTGGGCGCCTGCCGCGGCTGCCATGACGGTTGGCCCTGGGCGCGGGAACCCGGCTGCAGCTGTGAGCAGGAACCGCAGGAGGCACGGCGGCCTCTGCCGTGACCGCTGCCACACTGAAACCGCAGACAGGCGCCGGGGGAGCATTGCCACTGCCTCCGCCCTGAGTGGAGCTTGGCGCTGGCGTACCCCTGCACCGAGGTAAATCATGGCACTGTTAGCTTCCCAGCTTTACCCCCGTCTGACAAGCATGGCACAAGGGATCTGCGTGGGGGCCATGGTCTCTACAGGAAAGTGGCCTCTGTGCTACGGGGCTCCTCTTGGACACTGCACCGTGGCTGAGGCCCTGAGCAGAGAACGGACCATGGCGGCCAGGCTCAGCTGCCCCTCCTCGCCTCGGGGCTGAGCCCCATCCCGGGGAAGGCGCTGGTAGGTGAGATGGCGTAGGCTGTTGTGAGAGGGCACGTTCAACGTGCACAGAAATGGAGATCATCAGAGGGAAGTGAAAAAAGAAAGTAGTCAAAGGGGAAGAGGAGGTGACGACCACAGGCGTTCTTCAGCTTACAGAAATAAAATGTGTAAGGAGGTGATTAAATCTCTGACTAGAAAAGAAGACAAAGGAGAATATAGAAAGAAATTAAAAGGAGAGACAGAAGACAATAAAAAGGCATGAGGTTGAAGGAGGTCAGATGCTGTTCTACCACCTGAAAGATAACAAGGAGAAAGACTCTGTTTTAAAAGTGTGAGCAGACAGAAGGGGAGGAGGAGGAAAGAGTAAAACACAAGAGACGTCGAGAGCTAAACTGTTCAGGGCAATGCATCGGTTGGGTGTAGCATACAGACAGACTTAAATTCCTTGAGAAAATGCATTTGTTCTCAGTTTCTGCCAGCTCTTTGCAAGACTTTTTTTTGTACCTGGTTGTAAGCATGGTTACTGGTGTGATATTAAATAATCTGAAGAGAAAACTAATACTTGTTGATGGATTTTTTTTAATATGGAGGAAAGTGCACCTAATTTTGCCCTGTGGGAAACTTTTAATATTTGGCTTAATTAAGTAAGTCACTGAAAATAGGAAGGGAAGCAGAGGCTGCCTCTTAATGTTTCAGGCCATTAGCTGAAGGTATTTTTAATGTCTGTAACAATGTTTAGGTGTTTCTGGTGATTTTAGATGTGTAAATACCTAAGCCGTTAGACACTGCAAAAGTGGCTACAGTGGAAGTTTAAAGTTACTTGTTATAAAGCTTTCAGCTAAGTGTTTTACTCTGTGCTATACCTATATGTGTATATACACACTGTATGCTATTTGTATATATATGCTCAGTATATACTATATGTATGTTATATTTATGTCTGTATGTATATGAACATCACAGATTAAAGACAGAAAATAACACAAAGCAAGGTTCACTGAAGTCAGGTGAGGGACAGGAGGTATAAACTTTCAGAGCTGTGTTGCTTTTGGGGGTTTGTCGGGGCTGATCACTGCCGCCCCAGCGGTGCGAGGTGTGGGGAGGAGCAGCTTTCGGGAGATGCTCAGCTGTCGTTTCCCTGGGGCGGCCACGCGTGCCCTGGTGCTTCCAGTGCCGCCTGCGATGAAGCCCGGCCTCACACCACAGGGGCTGAGCTGTGAGGTGCCTCCCGGCCCTGCTTACACAGCACGGCTCCCTTGTAATTTGTGCGCAAGCCGACTGGCTTTAGATCCAGGCAAACGCTGGAAAGGATGATGAAATTTAAGTAGATCTGTTATCAAAATTGCTCTGAGGTTCCAGTGATGGGTTTGGATTCTGATGAAAGCGTTTGGCACCCAGGCATGGAGAGGTGGTGTTGTTCATTAGTTAGCTGCGAGCAGACAGGCTTGAGGTACTTGGGAGCAGGCGTGCGCGTGTGTGTGCACACGCATGTCAGCAGTAGTTATTTGTAATACCTGTTTTGTGTATTGGCATAATGTAGATAGCAAGAGGTATTCCGACTGTTACATGATTTACTAATCATAGTGCATTGCTTCCTTCTGGCTTTCTATCTATCTATATCATGTATAGTTTTTTAAGCGTCAGTTCACTAGCGTGCAGGAAACCAAGAGAGCTCCCCCCAGAACGTGTGGGTGAAAGGCAGGGGAAGTGCTCTCGTTGTGTCTAACAGAAGCAGGGCTTTGGGGTAAGGGTAGAATTTTGTTCCCTCCAAAGACATGAGGGAAACCCTAAGTGACCTGAGTAGCATTAGACAACCGCTGACTATTTTTTTTTCAGTGGTAAGCTTAAAGACTTAGTAAAATACAGGAAATGCAACAGTTGAACTATTTCTTTAGGTTTTTAAAACACCTATCTTAAACTCTAGCTTGGCAAAATCTGTAAATAAAACTTTTACACTGAAGTATTTGAAACATAAAAAAAACATTTTAGGAAAAAGAAAACATTCACAAAAGCTAAGACTTAGTCAGTGTTTTCCTTTCACACCCCACTACAAGACAACCCCTTCTTCCTTGGAGTTGAGGCTGGGGAACAGGCAGTGTCTCCAGTAGGCTGGGACTGGGCTTGAGGAGCATGGCTTGCCAGCAGCTCCACAGGCGCCGTGGGTGTTGGGAGCCAGAAGCTTTGGCAGGATCAGCAGGTTCCCAAGAGAGTCTCATTCCCGTGCCTGCGGCATTAGCTGGTAGAAAGCTGATGGCGAGAAGAGTTTTTACCCCCTCCGGCCCTGCACGGCGGGGGTAGACGCAGTGCACTGCTGTGCTCCCTCGCGCTTCCCCTCTACAGCTGCCAGCGCGGTCGCTGTGCGTGGTGAGCAGGACGGGCTCCGCTGGCTGCGGTGGTCTGCACCCGCACGGCGTGTCTGGGTGCTCCAGAGGTGTGTGTCGTGCCCCAGCGGCGAGGGCAGCCCGCCGTAATTCAGAGTCAGACTCCCTGCTTGGGGCGATGCTGGGTGTTTAGGTCAGCACCCCCGTACAGCTCTCCCGGCGCATGGCCTTTTGGTGCTGGAAGTCTGCTGGACCAACAGACAAGTCTGCTGAAATAGCACAGAACTGACAACCGTGTTATGGGTGGAAAACGGAGACGTAGCGAGCCCGCTGCGCTCCAGGTAAATCAGGGTAGTATTCAAACCAGCTCTTTGATCTCCCTGCTGTAAGGCCAGTCTCACCTTGCAGTCTGTCTCATGTACCCACTGTTATTCAAAGAGGGGGGAAAAAGACCCTGAAAGTAATTTGAGTTTGATTTCTATTTATGTTCTTCCCCCTTATTAACTGCACTGGTTTGAAAAATAGCTGAGCTTGGCATTAATCTATTTTATTTCACATGACAGTTTTTAAAAATTAAACTTTATGGTGTAAATTACACTGTCAAAATTACTTCTTGGTTCTACACTTTATCTACCGCTGATTCTAGAAGGGCTCTGGAGGTGAAACGTCCCTTTCCTGTCTGACTTTTTTCTGTCTCTGTGAGTATGTGCTCTGATAAAGTTATGGTTGCAGTGGGTTTCCTTGGTTTGTACATATGGACAGGTATTACTGCTGCATGTGTTTTTGCAGTACGTTGATGGTTTGTTTTTAATACTTTTTGAAAAGTAATGTTTTCCTAATTTCATTCCCCATTGCTTGAGCCTGGAGAGAACTGCCCTCAATCTTTCGGAAGGTGTGACAGTGACACCTTTCTGACACCCAGAAGCCAGCTCGCGGTGTGAGCTGGCAGAGTGACGCTGTAGGCTGGTACTGCTCAGATTTAGCAGGAGTGCACAGCCCTTGGCCTCCAAAATGCTGTGTGATGTGTCGCTGCTCGGTGTGGCGTTGGGCAGGTGGATACAGACCGGCACCCTTGCTGAGGATGTAAACGGGGATTTCCCTTGGGGTGGGAGGTCAGTAGTTTGGGACGAGAGAGTTGTTATCATCATGATACACCCTGTGACCCTGCCTGTAGCAAAGAGATAAAGTAGCCATGGGTCACTGGAGCGGCATCCTTAGACACCAGCAATTTTGTCCCATGTCTCTTGAATTCTTGGCCTTTCTATGGATTATTCCAGCAATTGCAGCAACAAGTGCCAGGTGGCTCCTCCAGGTTTTTTTCAGGCTGCTGCGTTTTGTGTATTGACTTTGGGTTTGTATGTAAAAAGGAGCCTTCAGCAGCTGGAAAGGCCTTTTGTGAAGTAAGAAACTCTGCTTTGTGCTTAAACAAATTGAAAATAGCAGTTGCTAAAAATACACCCATATTTAATTTTTAAAATTTGGAAAGCATTGCTGGATTTTGTTGTTGTCTGGAGTACAGCAAAAGGTCACTTGTCCAGCACCATCCATAGTTACTTCATTCTTTTCTCTCTGTTCTATTTAAATGACACGTAGTTAAATGTTATTAAGTGACTACTTAAGTTCTGTTTTGATCACCTGACAAATTACTCAGTTCAGCTTCTGCTCCTTAACTTTGTTTAAAAAATGTCTTAGCCCTCGGGAGCTGAGAAGGGCAGGGCTTTCCAGTGGCAGTGGTATTGCTGTGTCTCTTCGAGTGCTCTCATGGTTGGGAGGTGATTTACCTGCTGGAAGATGGGACCTGTATTCCCAGGCAGAAACATTCAGTGCTGAGCACTTGGGGGAGGACAGGGAACTCTTTTTAAGAGCCTGCCTAATACAAGTTCAGATACTGTTGATAGGGCCAAGTCCAGGAGCACATGAAGGCATCAGCAGTTAGGGTCCGCCTTGCTCTCTGATGTTGCTGTCATTACTGTGAAGCCTGAGGAGGAGGATGGTGCATGGTGTGGAACAGCAGTGGGAGCAACCGTGGGCAGCAACGCCAGTTCTCCTTCCAGCCTTCTTCATCCTTTCTTTTCGTCTTGGCTTCTGGTCCCATCTCTCCTCCCTCCTCTTCTCCATCCTCCTCTTGTTTCTGTGAAAGGAGCAGACAGGCTCCGGCCCGCGTTCTTGGAGTGGGAAAATTAATTTTGCCAGTACTGCTGAGAAGCCTGATGTTAAGTGGCTTCATCCATGCAGAGGAAGAGGAGGGAGGTGTGTGCCAGTGAAGCCGTGTCTTTTGCCGTCGCCCTTGGAGGTGCCGCAGTGGAGCGGGATGTGAGCGGTGGGGCAGCGCAGGGGACAGCACCGGCTGTTGGGAGCAGCGCACCTCCAGATCCTGTGAAATACCTTGCTGGGGCTTTTAGGGCTTGGCAGTAGTAGTGGGCAAAGCTTTCAGCTTGAGCTCGTTTTATTGTAGGGATGTTACAGTGTAGAAAGTTCTCATTTGCTATTTCACTTCTTTCTTGTTTTACTACTTTTGGAGCCAATCTGGTCTCACTTTTTAAAAAAAAAAACATAAAAGCTGGAGAAAAAGAGAGTAATTTAATGGTGTTTTTATTTCCTTTTGATACTCAGAAATGAGTTGTTTCCTTCCTCATAGATCTGTGTGAAATATATTAAAGGAGAATTTAAGTTCTTGAATAACAAACACCTGTAACACAGCCCTCCAGCCCAGCCCCGAGGCCGATGCACTCATCTCTGTGACTTTGATTCTGCCTCACACATGCTGAACTTAGGGGAAGAGTGCTTCTCAAATGAGGTCATGATACGCTGGTATTCCTTCTGAATATTACTTTTTGTTTCATCCGTTCAGTTGGCTCCCACACATGGAAAATTTTTAATTTCCCACCAACTATGTGGCTGAAACTTCAAGTGAGAGAGTTCAAGTCTTCAGGCCATAGGCATGTTTTTGAGTTCATACGCGCTACAGATAACATCTGCAGAGGCTGTATTTTCTTTTTCTCCGTGTATATGGGAAAGGTAGTGGAACTGTTGAAATGTCTCATAACGAACTTAAACCGCCGTTAGTACAAATGCCATTTCCTACAGAAAGATTGCTTCTGTAAAACAAATACCCCCACCCCTTTTCACCATTGCATTCGGGTTTTTGTACCTTCCTTCTGGTGGGTGGGACCCCTCGCCCAGCCCTTGGGGCAGCCCCGGCTGCTGCAGCCCCGGTGCTGAAAGGAGCTGGGAGCTGAACTCCCACCCAGAGGAAAGTTGCTGCTTCTGTCTACACAATTTGTTTTTGTGACAGGACATTTCAATTGTCAGTGCCCATGTTAAAATAAACAATTAAAGGGAATTCTCACCACAAAGCAGCATTTCGGCATATTTTGTGATTATTTAACTTTAGAAAAATAAATCCTGCCATCTGTGTTTCCCACTAATTCATGTCCATTGACCTCCTCTATTCAACAACTCAAGGAAAATAGCAAGGGCAGATTAATCTTCACCTCTTTATTTCTCCAGAGCCCAGATGCTCTGTAAGACCTTACAGATGCTGAAAAACAGTTTCTGCTGTTTATACGTACTTTCTGCTCCTCTAATGTCATTGTCACATCTTTCATAAGCTTTTCTGAGCTATCATTGCCTTTTTTTCCCCCAATACATGACTTCGACAGAGTTCAGCTTTTCAAGGCTTCAATACCGAATATTGATCCTGCAGACACGTTTCTGAGCACACACAGGCTTCTACCTGGGTTCTTTCCACCGAGAACAACGGGCGTATCTCAAAATCGTACCGGGGCTGCCAGCCAGTGCCAAGGCCAGTGAGCAGCCTCCCCTTGGGAGCAGGGAGGGGATGCGGGGATGTGCCTGCAGACGAGGGGGATGGACAGGCACCGTTCCCAGCTGCACCCAGAGCTCCCAGCCCGCTCCGTGACAGTGCTGCGGTGTGTGCTCCGTCTGTTACCAGCTTTGTCTGGGGCTGTACGGAGTCACAGCTCCTCAAGTATGAGAACTATCGGACTCGTTCTACCAGCGCGGATCGATGCAATGTATGTATGTATTTGCTCTAACAGATTGTTGCATTTTTAAAAGTAAAGCCTATACAGGGGCTTTAACGGAGAGAGGATAGAGAGCTCCTGAGAGCAAGTGATGTTTTCTTATAGCCTTAATTATATTTGCACTGCACTGGTACGGACAACGTAGATACTATCTTTATTTGCACAGTGACTTAGAGTGGATCTTTTGTTCTGCTGTTTTATTGTCATTTTGGTTTATGTAGAAAGTGAGCAAGGCAAAACCTCTGGTGTAAAAGCTAAAAGGGATACAGTGTGTGATTACAGCAGCACTGCTTGTTAGATATGGTTTAATTAGTGCATACATCCATCATGCAGCTTTGTCTTTGTAAAATATTGATCTACAGTATCAGTGTTATGAGGCCTGGAAAGCACTTAGTGCAGGAAATTATTCCCAAGCTGTATGAAAAAAAAAAAATCTGTGACCGATACAGGGCCTGTTGAGTCCAGGTTTGCTGCTGGGTCAGCAGCGTCCTGCCATTCCCCTCTGCTTCAGGCGGTGCAGTGCAGAGCTCTGAGCAAGAACTTCTTCATCGATGTGGGTTGAAACTTTCAATTTTCGTTGGCATTTCCATCTCCCAGTGTTAATGATTATTGGATCATGTCGTGGCGCGTCAGTGGTGGAGCCAGATGCTGACCTGAGGGTGCAGTGGCAGGACAGTGGACTGAGCCCATGCCTCGGGTGTTGTTTTGTTATTGCATGGTGAAGGCAAGCCACAGCTGGCCACCACAAATTAGAAATTAAACAAAACTTTGCTTGTGACATTGGGTGACCCCCTCCAGAACCAGGCAGAAACAGAGTGGGCTAGTGGACCCAGTGCCACCTGGCTCAGCCATCCCGCTCCATCCGCACTGAGCCCCACGTCTCGGCTATGGCTCTGCTGCCATCCTGTGTTGCCTGTGGCCAGGGAGCTGCTTCGAGAGCCTTCCTGCACTGCTGGCCAGCCCTGGCTGTCCCGCTGGGACGGTACCAGCAGGGGAGACACAAAGGGACCGGCATGCGTGGCGCTCCCCGGTCCTTTGGTCTGTGGAGGGCTGCTCCGTGCCCATCGTACCGTGAGTGCTGACTGTGCATGGTGTCTGCCAGCTGAGGTTTGCAAAGGCGATGCCGTCTCTGCTTGGCCAACCTCAGCCAGGTGCCCGCTGACCGGCCCTTTGCCCTCCGCCTGCACGCCCTCAGGGCCACGCTGCAGCGTCCGGCAGCGCTCCTGCCGTGGTGCTGGGCTCGTCCCATGCTGGCCCGGGGCACTCGAGCCGTGCAGTGGCTGCTGGGGTGTCCTCCACACGCATGCTCTGTTGTGCTCTCCCTCACAGCCCCTCCCCGCCATGCCACACGTGTGGTGTGCCCATATCGTGCACACTTCTAACAAGGCAATGCAAGCTTCCCTTCCCACCAGCTACGACTGGTGTCCTCCTCTCATTCTTTTTGTTTTTCCATGTAGCTGTTATACCACTTCAGGGTTGTGTTTGGTTTTGTTTTTTTTTTTTTAAATAAACATGACAAGTGCATCCCGAAATGTATCACGAAGCAGTGCTTTATGTGAGGTCTCCCGTGTTGCTCCACTGCTCGGATTCACTGGCCCAGGCCTCCGGCCGTACACCCAGTTGCCTGATTTTGCCACAGCTGCGGTTAGCCTGCAGGGACTGGAAGGTTGTTTATTTGGTTAGGAAGCTTTTATTGTGCCTTAGCACACACTTGCTAGATAAAACAAACCTGATGTATCAGCCTTTATTTGCCCACCACACTTTCCTTTGCTACCCTTGCTTGCTTAAACTTGTTCTTTGTTAAGAGTTTTAACTCTCCCGTTTCCTCCCGATACCAAATATATCAACTGGTTCTCCTTTTTTGCCACTGAAATCTGAATTACTTATTACTTCATTGTAGTAATTTTTAAACCATAAACTTGGTTAAGTTTTTTATTTCTCTGCTGCTGAACTGTTTGTTCATTACTTCCTTTTCTTCCCTCATTTGCCTAAGCAGTAAAAAACTTTATTAATCAAGCTTGTCTTCATTTTGGCATGGTTTGGTTGCTTTCTTTATCTAGCCTGGAATTATTTTAAATTTGTCTTTCTCTCTTGCTATGCATGCCCCTCCAGATGATGTAGTAAAATTTGGGGTTTGTTTTTTTCTAACGTAGTCCCTTTACTAACAATCAGTGCCGTTATCCCTTCATCAGTGAGCAGTGCAGACCGTATTTTAAGGGTAACGAGTACTTTTCAATGTGGAACATCGCCATCAGGGAAATCTAATCTTCTTTTCAACTTTTCTCCCCACTTCTGAGGCTTCTGCAAAGTACCTTTACGGTCTGAATACCATATTGCTTGAGAGCCGCCAGAAATGTGCTAATTCTGTACAGTAGCAAAATGTTCTCCGGGGTTACACTTTGGTGTGATGGTTCACAGTCTGCCCGCCTGGGTCCTTTCCTCGGCTGTGGTTCGCACAGTCCTGTGCAGCCGCTGGTCATCTCCAACGCAGTTTCTGTGGCGGTTTCTAATGGGAGAAGGCGATCGCTGTCTCTGAAAGGTGGTAGGTGGCCTGCGCTGCATCGGTTGTACTTGACTCACCTCCTGAAGCTGTTCTGCGGTAGGTTTGAATGATAATGGTAACTGTTCAAAATCAAATATATCTTTAAATTCTAACTGCTGGATTTCAGCCCTCTGTGGCCTCCCATAGTACTTTCTTATCTGCACCCCCGCTGAGCAGTTGTGGTGCTCTCCATGCTTAGGAAGGCAGAGAAGCTGGGGATGTGGTTTAACTAGGTCACAGTTTAAGTTCAGTCGTTAGCACAAGTCATTAGCTGGAGTTGCCTGGGGATGAGAGGAGCCTGTGCAGCAGATCCTGCTGTATTCGTGAAGGGTTTGCTGTAGCGGGGCTGCCCGTTGCCCCGGCCCAGCACCCCGCGGGGGCACCCGGGCAGGACAGCCCTCCTCCTCCGGCCGGTCCGGTGCCCGCGGCAGGGCCTGTCCCCTGCCTGTGCCTGCCTGTCCTGCGAGCTGAGCTCTGCTCTGGGGCCCTCCCAGCCCAGCCGCTCTGGCCTGCCGCTCAGCTCCCCTCCCTCCCCTCTCTCATGCACTTTGCTTTTTTTGTCCAGAAGTGACTAAGCTTCCTGTTATTACACTCTGTCAGTTTTTCCCCAATACTGGTGTCGTGTTGAGCAATATTTACTTGCCAGCAGCTTCCTCTGCCGCTGTCCCGCTCCAGCTCTGTTGTGTTCCCGCGTACCTTTCACCAGCCATGCTTTGGTATTAGCAGCCCTTATGGATGTTCGCATTTGCTCAGTTGGACTTGTATCCACCAAAACCAGTATTTGTAAAGAGAAGTCAACCCCAGCAGAGCTGTAACTGGTTAGTTCAGGAATGCACTGTGAACCAACGTTCAGTCTGCAGAAGGGAAGATTGCACTTTGGTTCTTCCTTTAAGCAACGGTATTGGTGCAGCCAGAGTGGGCATCGTTAAGTTGTCCTCAGCTATCCTGAACTGATAAATGCTGCTCGTGTGTATGAAGGAATTGTTTCTGCCTTGTTGGAAACTGTGGGCACATGTTGATTTGAAGGGCTGTCCTCCAGGCAACTGGAAATCAAACTTTTCCTCTCTGGCAGCAGCAGCTCAGACGAAAGCTTTCCTTCTGGAGCTCTGAGGGCAGCGTGGGGGCACTGGCCAGTGCTGGGTGGAGGTGGAGGATGGCTTTCCCTGGGTGCCCGGCACAGCTGGCAGGGTGGGCAGTGGCTGAAGGTGTCTCTCGTAGACCCCCTGGGTATGGGGACCTCTCCCAGCCCCGCAGGGCAGCCCTCTGCACTGAGGTGGGACGGCCAGGCCGGACAGGGACGTCCCTGATCCGGTGCCCTGCAGGGCTCGCGCGCCCGGCCCCCGCTGCGTGCCTTCGCTGGGACCAGCGGCAGCAAACCGCCACGGATACCCAGAGCTGCTGGTGTAAAAATAACACATCAGGAGGAATAAACAAGTTATTTTTGTGTATTAGGGGTGGCCATGTGTAACTGACTCAAGGCCTCGCCTTGCTCTGCCACCGAGGGCTTACTCAGACATCCCGAGCATGTAGAAACAACTTGAGGCGTTTCCCCTGTTTTTCGGAAGGCGGGACAGGGGCCAGTGGGGCACAGGGGGGTGTCGGTGCCCCGGGAGGGGCCACTGGCCACCAAACGATGCTGCTGTGTCTCAGAGGAGCAGGCATCTGAGTGCCGGGTCCGGAGGTCCTGCAGCAAGGCAGGCTCGTCCTACCGGAGCCACTGCCAGTTCTGGTGGTGTTTGTGCCGGGGGAACCGTTAATTACACTGGCGTTTCAACAAACTACAAGGGATACAAAGCACTCAGCCTTTCTGAAAATCAGCTGATTTATAAAAGAATCTGAAATTTATACCTGAATTCTTTAACTAGTAATATTTGAAATGCTGCTGGCATGGTTAAATGGAAGGAAAAGAGCCTGTTTTGCAAAGTTAATGGAGCTGACTGCGACCTCCCCTCCCGGCTCCTCCGGCTGTGCTGCAGGGCACTGCAGCAATACGTTCTCTTCGGACAAGTTTAAGATTTTGCTTTCCTTCAGAGAAACATTTTCTAAAAGTTAATAGAGATAAAGATGATAAAAAATGAATAGCGCCCAGCAGAAGTTGGGCATGAAAAATAACACAGAATGGAAAATAGTTTCTCTCATGTAGAATTAAACCACTTGTCACTTACAGACTACAGCAGGCCTGGCTGTGCAGGGGAGATCATCTCCCTCTTTTTTTTTTTTCCTTTTGATGGCACTGTACCATTGTAAAAGGTATTAATTTTAATGTTTTAATTTGCATGTGCTGAATTCTGTCAATTACTAAATTATATGGAATAGTACCCATTCGCAGTTAGGCTTCATAGGTTTTATGTTGATGAGCAATGACCATATAACAAAGCACTCCTCATTTCTGTAGGCTTTCTCCCTATCCACTTTTAGAGGTTTTCTTTTACAAGAGCAGGCAAGGCTTTAAGCGTGCCATAAGTGCTTGTATCAGAGCTCGTATTTTAGATTTAATGTTATCCGTGTTTTACTTACACAGATAGATCATTTGCACTGGACACGCTCTCTCCGTGGCCAGGGAAGAGCACTGTTGGGTGCCGCGCTGCTTGCCAAGGGGTCTGCAGCACGGGCAGCCGCCTGCACCTGCCCGGGCTGGTTGGGCCAAGTGGCCGCCTGAGCAGCCGTTAGATGTGTGTGGAAGGAAACACCTCTTTTTGACTATAAAAGGTATCTGTACAAGTCCTCGTTGTTTATTTGCAACCATATAAATAGCTGCCCGCGTGTACCTGGTGGTGCAAGTGCTTTGGCTAGCGTTTGGCAGGTGGCTGCCTCCAAAGCTGCCCTGGCTTGGCTCCTGCTGCCGCCCCCGCAGCTGCCCGCAGGCGCTGACTCAGCGTTCTCTGCAGCTCCTAGTATTGCAGGCGCTGGGACATGAATTATGGGTGTCTTCTGGATCTTTACCAGAGCAAGAGGAAGCCTTCTGCTCTCTGTTGAAGGTAAGGAACAGGGGTAACAAGTGGATATTAATGAGCGGAGAGGATTTAATGAGCGCCGGCCTGGGGAAAGTTTAATGGAAGATGGGGCAGCATGGGGAGTTCAGCTGGGCTGCGGCCATAGCCGCAGTCAGGGAACATGGTACCACGTACACAGTGAGCTGCGAGCTGTTACAGACACTTCTGTCCGCGCTCTGCCTGCAGTCCACGTTCGCTGCCTCGGGACCAGAGCTGTGACCTTCCCACCGCAGCCCCCTCGGGTGCTGCTGTCATGGTGTGGGCAGAGCCTGAGCCTCTGGGCTTTCCCGTCTTCTTCTTGCAAAGCTTTTTGTTCTCCTCCTCTTCAGTCCTCCTCCTCCTCCACCCCTCTTCTCTACTTTCCACTCACTTGCCTTGTGGTGGTGTGCTCTCTGCAGTGCTTTTTCCTCATGCTCTTTTGTCTTACCTATCAAAATAAATGGTTTCTATTTTCTCTTTTATTCCCTGCCTTTTTTTTTGCAATGGCACTGATTTTGACGGTTCTCTAGAGCTTTGCTTACCTGTCCTGAGGGCATCTCTTCTGTCACCAGCTATTCCTGGCATGTTTCGTAGAGCTGGCCTCCAGGTCTCTGAAAAACTCTGCTTACTGCATCTCCCCTGTGCTTCAGTACCTGCTGTCTGACAAATTTCATGTGTGAAATTTGATCTCTCTTTTCCACCAAATCCTCTGCTCTTCAAACACCTCCTTTCGTTCCACACCCAGTAGACAGCAAGGAGCATGAGAAGGAGTTGTGAAGAGCACAGAAAGTATCCCCTGCCGTACCCTGTGGCAGATGGGTAATTTATTTATCTTTTTTAATCAGAGAAGTTTCCACGAGAGTTGTGTGCCATATAGCCAGCCCTTTCCCTGTTTCCTTTTGAAGTGTGTTTACTATTCCTTTACATGAAACTTATTCTTATATATGATTTCAAGCAATCAGTCTAACTCTAGCAGAAAGATTTCACTGTTTGGTGGAATATAAAGTTCAGCTAGCTAGGTGGCATATAAAGTTCAGCTAGGGCCAAAGCTAACAATTTTACTTATGTTGTAAGGCAGCAGAGAGGAAAAAGAGAAGAGCAGTGTTTGTTCTCTCTGCACATTTAAGGAAAAATGCAAGTCTGATTTTCTGTCAGCCTAATCTTTATCTTTTAATGATTGTTCTTTGATTTTCACTTCCAAAAAGACAGCTTTAAGAGAAAGAAGCTTTTTTAAGCTTTAAAAGAAAAATTTCAAAGGGACGGGGGGTATTCAATTGCCAGCCGACAAAAATCAAGAGGAAAAGTGTGGGAACGTGGCAGTGCCCTGTGGGTAGATGGCACACCAGGGTTCAGGAGCTGTTGCTGATCTGTGCGTGCTTTTAGGCTTGAGGTCTGTGCGTTGTCCTTGCTCACAGGTGCATGCTGCGGGGTTCATTAATTCCTGTTGAACTACTGATTAAGTCTTGCAAAATTTCATTGCCATTGATAATTCGTTAAGTGTAGTAATGTCAAGCTACAGGAAACTTTGTAGTTGTCTAATTGCAGTACAGGCAGCATGGCGAGATGTGGTGAGGAGCTGTATTTCATGCTGACCCTTGGACAGCTGGTCTTGTCCTATGCTGGTGCATGATTGCACATTAATTACTGCTTTGGTTAGTGTACTTCTGCTTACAGCAGCTTCTGACAGCTCCAGCTCCATCAGTGCAATAAATAATAATCAGACGCTGACAATTCTTGGCTTGGTTGTACATGCACACCAACTGTTCACTCTGGATTCTTCTTGCGCCCATCCCAGGGATACAGTTAAATTAAATACCTGTTTTGTCATGGTGTGTGTACCTGCCACCGCAGGTACGTTTCTGTGGGCTCTGGCGGTCCGCACCTGCCGGGCTGTGGGGCACACGGGGGTGCCAGAACTGAGGTCACGCGAGTGGCTGCGCCTCAGGGCATCACATGCTGCTGGTGGCGATGCTTGGTGTCCTTCGGAGACGGGGCAGTGGGGACCATGTGCTGTGGGGGCTGTTGCAGCGCAGGAGCACGTGGCTGTCCCAGGGCTTGGCCAGCACATGTGTATCGGCCTGGCTGTGAGCCGCTGCTCACAACGCTTGTTTCTGCCGTCGGTCTTAGGAGGACCAAGTTGGTGGTTGTTTTTTAAAGATGTGTTTTGTTGGCAATCACTGTCTTGTCAAAAGCTGAATCCATTGGCTTCACTGAGTTCCCTGTTGTGGAAAACAGGTGGATTTTTTCTTAAAAATTGTTAAAGATTTCCTGATTTTTTTTGTTTTTGCAGAACAAAAATTCTTCAGCTTTTATTAGTTTCTAAAGTTCTTGTTGGACAGGGAAAGTATTTCCTGCATTACTCAAGTACGTTCGTGGTTTTGTCCTTTTGATCACAGCAATGATGCTGGCTAGAAGAGGGACGTCCTCTGGCCTGACATCTCTTGTTACTGGAAGCTTTAGGCATTTTTCTTTCCTTTTCTATGTATTATGAAGTTTTTCTTTTCTCTTTCATGTCTCTTTTTAAACAACCCCATAAGGTCAGTCTCCGTTGTGCCATTTCATTGTCCTGTGCTGACTTGCTGGACTCCGTCTTGTGCCTGGCGCTGGGATTAGCTGGACCTTCGGCAGCTGGGCACAGACAAAAGGCGCATCCCTCCTCCTGCAGCAGAGGATGCCCTGAGCAGCAGCCACCAGCGGTCCCCAAGCGGTGTGGCACAGCGGTGTCTCAGCATCGCCTGGCCCCGGGGAGCAGCAAACCGGGCTGGCACCACTGGGGTTCCCAAGGCTGGGTGGCGCTCGGTCGGTTCTCCATGTGTCTCCATCAGTGGTACCATGATGGTGGCAACCGTCAACCAAAAGCAAACCTTCACTGTTAAAGTGTGAGTCACCCCCTGAGTGGTGCAGCAGGTCAGCTCGGGTTTGTATGTGGGACCTCACACCATTACTCCAAGGGTTGCAATGTCCAGAGTTTGCCTGCTGTGATGGACGTTAGTGGTCCATCAGCCCTGGCACCCTCACGTACCTCAGAGCTGAACCCACCATGGAAGTTACATCTCGGGGCTTAATGTTTCGTTATGTAGTGGCATTAGACTAAACCAGTTTTGAAATCCAGTGCAATTAGGGGTAAATGTGAACCATGCCTCCTGCACAGGCCTTTCTTGTGTGGCTCTGTGTGTTATTTCAGTCTCTCCTCTTTTTTTTTTTTTTTTTTTTTTAAATGAGTAGTCTGAATGGCCTTAATTTGATTACTGTATAAACAAACTGCACAAAAACAGCCAGAAGTTTGAAGCTGTCAGTGTTGCCAAAGGCAGAACTCGGTGTCAGCTGCCAGAGGCAGCCTGTCCTCTGCTGTCGCACACCTCTGCTCGAGTGGCACCCACACAGGTGTCCCCACAGCTGTAAAAATGCTGTTATTTGCTGTAATGCCCGAGAGTGTCACAGTCCACTGACATCTCTCCCCCTTCTCCTCCATAGCTACTGCTCTCTGTTTATTTTGGCAGTACCGGGTATGTGCAGTAATTAAGTAGAAAGGTTTGGATGTTATTGAAGAAATATGTTTCCATCTAAGAAAGTTTAGTGTATTGTATAATTTCTCGTGCCTGTGGGGGTTAGGGACCGGAGAGCTGTTTGCATTCCTGAAAATCAGGTCACTTTTCCGTGCCTCCTTACAGCGACTTTCAATGGATGGCCATGCCCTGCAGTTAGTGGGTTTTCCTAGCAAGCGAAATGTGCTGGGTTTATTTTGCCTGGTTTGACTAAAAATGCCAGCCAGCTCTTCCAGAACTGCACAGAGAAGCGGAGTGTGTTGCTCAGCGGAGATTTCGGTGTGGCATTACTGAAAGAGATTCAAGATCATTTCTCACGCTGGTAATTCAAAATTGTTATCCTTCGCAAACTTTTGGAAAAAAGTTTTTAGCGCTGACAAAGTAGCTGTTCATTTTTCCAGGTAAATATAGCAGTTGTTTCCCATAGTGCCACTAGCCCACTCTTTGTTACTTGTGTAAAGATTTGTTAGAGCCCCA
The DNA here is from genome assembly GCA_020745775.1 of Theristicus caerulescens. NCBI lineage: Eukaryota > Metazoa > Chordata > Aves > Pelecaniformes > Threskiornithidae > Theristicus > Theristicus caerulescens. Next base: position 9,785,672 of record CM036565.1, on the reverse strand, counting down.
TGCTTGGTGTTTGCTTGGTAAAGATTCACTTTCTGCTTTTCACATTCAAATGAAAGTGGCATCTCGGAGCAGAGCTCAGTGGATACATTGAAATCATTTCCCTGGGCTTTCGGTATTGATTCACAGAACAGTTCCCATTTGAGTGATTGACCTTGGGTTTAGGGAAATGTTTTATTTATTTGAAAATAATTTTTGTATTTGTAAGGAGTACCTGAAGTCCTGGAAAATTTCACATTCTGTCTTTTCCCCTTCCCAGAAACCGATCCTCTCCCCCTAAACTGACCGTGTCAGCAGGGAGAAGGCATCATTTAGCTCTTTGCTGTTGGTGCGTGCTCAGGCATCTCCTTCGTTCTCTGTGCGAATCAGACTGCTCACAGGAGAACCGCTGGTCCTCCTGGCTGAGACCTCATCTGCTTTTTAGTGGTGGAAATGACCATTTAGATGTTTAAAATTTGGAGTACAAATTCTCGGTATTTCACTGAAACATAAGATAATTTTTCAGTACAGCTCTGAGATACCGAAATCAGCTGAAATTAGCCCGTACCCAGTGTAGTCCCTTCCAAAGGAGGGAGACCAGCAGGAGTGATGCAGGTAAGTCCTGCCAAATATTGAGTATCTCCTGCAGGACACTGAAAACCTGCCGTTTCCAGTAATTTCAGTTAACACTTGGGGCTGGTAGCATCCCCGGAGGGGAGCTGACCTTGCCCAGCGCTCCTTTGATTAATGCCAAGTCAGCGGGTCTCTCCTGTCACGAAAGAGGTCTTGGAGCAGGTCCTCTGTGAGCTGCCTGTGTTTTGGGTAGGAATCACAGTTCTGGTACTTTCAGCCTCTAATTAACCCTTTGGCAGATCCAGCAGCACTGTCCACTGCACCCAGGGTGCTGGAAACGCTGCTGGGAGGTCTCACCGTCTGAAAGCAAATAGTGGGGTTCTCTCTTTGGATGCTGTGGCCACACAAAATACAAACTCGGAAAGCTTTGTTTCACTTGTGCTCAGTTGCAAAGTCAACTCCTATTTTGAAACCAAGTTTAATAATTTTCCATATTTCAATCAGAATTTGTCATTTAACTTAACTTGAATAAAATAGTATTTTAACAATAGCTTTCCCCACTAATGTTGTTAGGTAAATTTTAGTCAAATTTAGAAATAGTTTCAGTTAATCCATATTCATTATTTTTCAATCAATAAAATATTTGCCTGACAAATTTATTCTAATTGCATTTAAAATAACATGTCAAGATGCTGTATTTGCTAAAAACAAGGCAGAATACTACAAAAGGGATAGCAAGAAAATAGAGAAATGTATAATTCTTATGTAAACCACATCAATAAAAAACCCCAAATATCATAGAATCATAGAATCATTTAGGTTGGAAAAGACCTTTAAGGTGTCGATGTGTTGGCATTTTCAGGTTACGATTCCAGCAGTGATTTCTAGTGTCAGTGGTGTGGGGCTGCAGTTTTCAGCAATGCTTTTAAATCAACCTCTCTTCAATAAAAATCCAGACAAAAAATAATGACAGCAATTGACCTTCAGATTGCTAAAGGAGGGCCATTGGTGTACTGTTGGAAAGCGGAGAACAATTTATTGATATGACGTTAATTTTTTTGTTATTCAGCAATGACCTTAACTATAAATGCAACGCCGATGCATGGCGTTGGCAGGCTGCTCGGCCACTGACGTCTCGCCCGGCACAGCAGAGCATTGCAGTCTGTGTCCTTGTTTCACCTGGGGCTTCATCCCACAACAGCCAAGTTATTAATTAGGATGGAGGCAGATTAGACGCTTCCCAAGTTTCACTACCTGCATAATACAATATGCCACTTGCTTAAAACCTAACCCTACAAGGGACCCAGTACGAGGAGGTTTCAGGAGAAATTAAATGCTGCCACTGCAAAAATATACTAGCAAAAGTAATGCGCATTGTAAGAGGTAATATTGCATGAAAATTTGTAGGGATCACTTCTCTTAATGGAGTAAATACAGAATGAGCCTTCAGAGTAAGTCTGATGGTTGTAGGATGTTACAGAAGAGATTTAGCAATGAGGATTTTGGGCATCCAAACAAAACCGGTGAGATTACTTTAATACAGGAGAGCAGGGGTGGGGAATGCCCTTCTTTTGGTCACTGTCTGACTGTGTGGGACTGGCTCCCCTTTGCAGTGTCTTCATGGCTGTACCTGAACACCTGCATTCAGGCTTTCCTTTTCCGAATGCACCTCCACCTTCCGTCTTGTTTGAGGCAGCCTGTTACCAGCTCGTGGTTTTATCTCTGTTTTTAAATTAGTCCCACAGGTCTACAGTGCGCTGCCGGTTTTGTGCCTTGAAAAACAGGGATACATTTCAGCAGTGGTGGTGAGGTGTAATGTGGGTAGCTCCAGATACCTCTGTATTGCTGAGGATTCACCGGCTTCTGCTTCCCCCATTAGGTAAAGGACTGCCTTTGAATTACTATTATTAAAAAAAAAAAACAGGCACTTTGCAGAAGCAGTGGAAGTGCAGGCAGGCACAGCTGTGAGCGCAGCTACAGCCTCGTGGAAAGCTGTTGGAGCAACATGCTGGAAATGAGATGCAGAGCTTACAGAGGGAAATTAATCGCATGTATAATTAAAGTGAAATTTTCTGAAAATATTTTATATCTTTTTAAAGGATATTTTTGGTTTTGCAGTGGGTATATTGTGAATTGGTTATCAAATCACTCCCGTTTAGAAAGAAACAGCAGTTTGCAGCTGTAATCTGTTAACGTTGCTCACGTCTCAGACACCATAATTGCAATGCAATGGTGTATGATCGCCATAAAACGTCGTCAGAGCTTAAAGGAGGAGAAAGTGTGCTTCCCCTTTCTAAAGTAAATGATTTAGTATGAAGAGGAGAGACTTTCCCCCACTCCCCTCCTAATCCTTGCGCTGAAGCTTCCCCCAAGCCCTCTATGCGTGCCTTGAAAGGGGCCCTTCAGTCTCTGGCCGCATCCAGCTGCAGGCTGGGGGGGGGATGCTGGTCCCATCATGTGTCGGAAGGGCCGGGTGCCCAGTCTGAGTGGGGCGGGCGGGGGGATGCCAGGCTGGGGATGTGCTGTGGCTGCTGGTGTCAGTGGGAGCTAAACGCAGCCTTCAGGGGTGCCGGGGCTGGGGGTCCCTCCTGCAACGGGTGCCCCCCGCTGGGCTCGGTCCTGGGGCTCTGTGCAGAAGGATCAGTGCAGTAATGGTGCCTCTCGTGCTGCTTGTTTGCTTTATCTGTTCTGTATGTTCCAGGTTAAATTTATTATGAAGATACCATAATAGTGCTCTGTGTTGTGCCTGTGCAATTTAGGGAAGAGCTTTATAAATCGAGCATCAGACTGGCATTGCTCCTGCTGCAGAGGCACGGCTGGCGAGCTCGCTGTATTTGGCCTCAACTTACTCTCTGTTTGCAGATGCAAGCAACAGGTGATGACAATTTCTCTCTTGAAATCACAAAAGCAAGATTTTATTTTTAAACTGTAGCAATTCCATTCTAAATATAGCACCTATAATGGAGAATTCTGCTTCGTATTTTCACTTGGGTGAGGACACTAATTATCCAATTTAGATCACCATGCCAACCACCTCCCCTTTTCACCAGGTAGAAGAGACTTAAAATGCCAGCGTGCTGCAAAAGCAAATGAAAATAGTTATATCTGGGGCTTTTTTTTGTACTTTACCTTGTGCATATATATACCTTAAAAGTTACATTTGATATCTAATAAAACTATGCTTGAGTCAATAGAACCATAAAGAGTGTGCGGGCAGGCGCTGGGCGGCAGTGATGGAGCCGGGGCTGGGACGATGGGAACACCCCTGCAGGCAGCCAGGCCGGGTTTCTAAACAATTTTAAAATACGTCAACTATGTAAAAAGAATATGATAAGAGACATGGTGTCATCCCTCTTGTGGTATTCCCTTTGTAAATTTGCTGTAAATAACATTGACCTGTTTCAGCAGCTCTGCTGAACAAGGGCCATGTCTTTGTTTGTTTGTTCCCCCAGTTTGGATGCAGCGTTTCACAACTTGCCTGTTTTCTGTCATACCACACTAAAACAAAGCAGAAGTCTGATAATATGATTAAATATTAATTCTGCTGCAGTACATCCATTAAACAGTTGCAGTGGAACCCAATGGATCTTCAGCTTACTGCTCATTTTAGTCATTTACTTGGAATTACTAAGATCCTAAGCGCAGAGGCTGGATGGCAAGGGGACTGTTTTCCAGACCGAGTCATTTACAGGAGATTATACACTGTGAACAGAAATGTTGATAAAAGTAATCCTCGGTACCTGCAGCTGGCGAGGCTTTGTACAGCGCTGCTTTGTTCACAGCCGCGTGCTGGTTGGCACTGCATGAAGCTCTAACGATAAATAGATTAAATCTTGCGTGTGTTTTACTTGATCTTGACATAAAGTCATTCATTTTACTCTTAAAATGTTAGTCATTATATGCTTGAGTAAAGATCATACGGATTACTAGAGATTGCTCTAACAGGATTTTATGGCTTTAGGAGTTTAGAGAGAGCAGTTTCTGAAGTCCTTGCTAGAAATGTTTTGTAGTTTCTAATATTGTCATTATCCACGTGCAATCCCTGGGAGATAACCGATTCTTGAAGGGGCATTTGGTTTTCCTGTATAGGCCTGGAAAAATGCAATTCCCTCTCATCCTGCGGTACAGCACTGGCTGGGGGGCAGGTGGAGGGTTAGTTGGGAAGAAATTCAGTGTTTATCTCAGTCTACAGAGTTTGTGTGAGTTGGGAGTGGCGGTGGTGTAAATATAAATATTTGTAAATTGATACATATAATGTGTATATACAGACACATGTGGATATACAAGTATTTGTAATAGGAATATCAATCCCAAATTGTATTAAAGGATTAGAAACATATTTATATTTCCATAAGCTATTGATGCATTTGCCAACGGCTATTATGAAGCAAAGATTTGGGGTGGTTTGGTAGAGTCTCCAGCGGCCACCGTACCCCTGGGTTACAGACTGTCTTGAGCTGGATGGACATTTCGGTGACGCTCTTGCAAGTGCTGCGCAGGAGGAGGAGGGAGCAAAGCAAAGTGGTGCAGGGGTGAACATCCCCATCTGCATCCCTGTCTCCATCCCCATCCCCGTGCTGCTGTTCCTGGAGCTGGGGATCATTCTGCGTTTCCACTTGTTTCTCCCTGTCTGCTCCTGCTTGGGGCTGTGCAGTTTGAATTGCCGGTGATGACAGGGCAAGGGCTTGGCCGGGCCGGAGCAGAAGGTGCATCCCGTCCCACGCCGCTGGCTGGGGGAGAGGCTCAGGCAAGTCCCAGAGCGCGTCCCCTGCCTCGGTCCCCGTGCGTGGGCTGGCAGGAGCGCTGAGCCCTCCCAGCAAAGCCCGGGGCAGCTCCCGGCAGATTTCAGAAACAGCAGGGTGGGATTTGCTGCTGCGCTGTTTTCTTTCCTCCTGGGTTCATGCTGGGAGTCTGCTTACTCTGTTTTCTTTTTTCTTTCTTTTTTTTAAGCCTGTTGAATTTCATGGCAATTCGACGGCTCCTCTGCGTTTTTTCCCGTACAAGTGCCATTAGCAGTATAAGCCAAAGTGATAAATCAGGGGGTTTGAGACTTTCGTCTACAAGGTACACACACAAAGACGTCATTAAGTGGTCACTTCAGTGTGTTTTATGGCTACACTGGATATGAAAAGATGCACAAAGATAATTAAAAAGTATAAAACTTGTAGCCAAATCAATTTAATTATTATAACAAGTTCACATCATGCCAAAAAAGTGAGACAAAGCATCTTAGCAAATTCAAATGAGTCAGATTTCTCCTTTTGTAAAGGCCCCTGTGACACCTCCTGGAGTGCTCGTATGGGGCAGCAACGTGAGAGTGAAACGTGTGGTCTGTAGCGCATCAGTATTTTGAAGAGGTTGATTTATCCAAGTGCTAAGGAAGTCATTAACCTGTTGTTTATTATTATTAAATGGTGAAATGTAATCTAACTGGATACATAAAGCGAGTGCCAAAGCAAATTGAGGTTTGTAGGAATATTAAATGAACCAAAAATGTTGCAGTTAATTAGGAAGGGGAGCAGGCATGTGAGTGGCATCTTCCAGTGGTTCCCTGTAGTTGTTTCTTTTTTCCATTTGTGATTAACTTAAGCAATGTAAAATTCATAATTTGCTAACATCAGTTATTTTGGCTGATGAGTTGCTGGGATGAGATGGGGGTGGTTGGGCATCATCTCTCTGCCCCCGGCTGGCAGCTGCAGTGCCCCAGCACCCCGGGGCCGTACTGGGCCGGGTATGCTGGGTGGCTGCGCACCGCAAGCTTGTCTCGGCGTGCGTGCGGCATGGATGCAGCCCCTCTCCTGGTGTCGCTTGGTGCTGTGGCCGTGCACTCAGCGCCATGCTCCTCAGCTTCAGTGTTTTATAATGGGGATATTCAGCTGTGACTGGCCGGTGTGTGTTCATGTGAAATCCTTTGTTTAATAGAAATTCAGCAGTTGTTGTCAATATTTATTCTCATCCGCTGCTGTTTAATCAACCCCTTATCACGTTTTCTGCTGCTTTCCCTCTGCGAGCAGGGACTCTGCTGCGGGTGTCACGGCTGCAGGTCTCTGCGTGGCCGTACCAGCTCGGTGCCATGCCGTCCCCGGGCTGCTGTCACACCTGAGCGCTCACACCCCACGGCTGCAGGAAGGGTTTACCTCAACCACGGCAGCTCTGTGCTTGGTTTGTAGGTTGGATTCTACCTTACTTATAAGTTTCCTTAATTATTTTGAGGCTAGTATTATAAAGCTGGGGCCGGTGGCAGTCCGCTCGCCTCAGCAGCCGCTGGAAGTGGGAGCTGGGACTGGCAGGGAGGTGGAACTGGGCTGTCGCTCAATGGGACGTTTAGGGATGATTTTCTAGACCAGAGAAGTGTGCTTGGGCGGATCAAAGCATGGTGGTGATAATTGGGGAAACAGATGAGGTCTGAAGGGCAGCTTGAGCTGCTAATGAGGGGAGAGACATAAACTGCCACATCCATCACTGCGGGCCTCTGCGCCTGCCGTCCTCTGACACTCCGCACGTCACCGGGCCGCTCGCTGTACTCAATGGGGAAATGTGCGCTTCGAGGGGGGGAGCGTTTGTCTCACCCAATTCTCCATGTGTTTGTTGTAGCAGCTGCACCGGCATGCTTGCTCACGGGGTAGCCTGACCACGATAGTGCCAGGAATGTGGTTATCGTACATAGAAACAAGAGCCTGCTGGGTTTTGCCGTGCTGTGGTGTATTTTCATTTTATGCATTGAAACTGCATACAGAAACAGAAATGTGCAGATGCTTTTCATCTTTTTCACTCGGGCACAAAGCATTGATTATCCCGTCTCTGGTGCTCTGGAGCTGGTCGGTTTTCCTCCAGTGTGCCAGTGCTGTGGAGGAACCGGCAAAGGAATGCACTGCTCGAATGGCTCCAAAACCAGCAAAATGCAACAATGTCCCTGCTTATCCTCTCGGGGTGAAATCACCGTGGTGCAGGAGGTGCGAACCGGCGAGGCTGCGGGAAGATCCTGGTTTGAGATGCTGCATCGAACTTTGGGCTGGAGCCCAAGTCCCCCCGTCCCTCCGCTGTCAGGAAAGTCACCGGTTTGAAGTCACGAGTGGTGTGTGCCGAGGGCCAGCCCCGCCAGGGCCTGCACAGGGCAGAGGGGCACTGGTGACGGGGCCGACTGCCTGGATTTTAATGAGTTTTGGAACAGCCTAATTTAAAAAATAGAAAGCATTTGTTTTTAAGGACAGATCCTTGGGATGGTTTGTGCAAAGTCTAAAATCAAGTATTTCCATCCCGGGATGGATAAGTATGTACTTCTCATTTAAAAACCTGTGTGCTCACTGCTAACAGGTACGATCTGCACCCACTGCAGTCATCTGGTCCCTAGTGAAGGGCTGCATCGCGTGGTTGTGTGCTCACATGGCTGATGTGAGCAGCTAATGACAAAGCACACCTTGTTACCGTTCGGTGAGCGGCGGGTTTGTCCGGCTCAGCCTCCGGAGGAACCTCAGGGATGCATCAGGGTGAAGGATGTCCATACCCTCTTGTATGCCTCTTGGGGAGAAAAAAATGAGCTCCCCGCGCATCTGGAGTGTGCGGTTTTGGACAAAAAAAAACCAATCACAGCCATTTCCCCCTGGAAAAAACCTGAATTCATTTTCAGCTTTCACCTTAAGTGGAAAAAGCATGTCTGCAGAGGGTGTGAGCACCAGCTCCTGTGCTGCTGTTGGCACCCCCTGGCACAGCCCAGGCCTGGAGCGGGCTGGGGGGTCTTCACGGGGCTGGTGCCCTCACCTCCTTTGGTGAACCAGCAGCTGGTTATGGTGTCCAACTGGCTCCGGGGAGAGGCACCTGCGGTCCCACCGCAAGAGGGGAGCGGTTTGCCATGCTCCGGGGCAGCACAGAAGCTGGCGGAGGAGCTGAGGTGCAGCGACTCCTTCTCCGGTGAGTGTTGGGCTGGCTCTCAAAATGGGCTGTACATCAACATTGTGTAGTGCCTCAGCAATCATGGTCCTGCCTCTAGATCGCTGCCTGGCTTCAGAGTTGTAAGTGTAGCTGTTGACTCACCGGGACTGCAGTTTGTATGCTTCAAGTCAGTAAATTAGGTCCAGTAACTCTTTTTGTTTAATATTTAAAAAGTTTATCTGAATGTATGCTTGGCGAGCCAGCTACTATAACAAAGCAAGTGCAAACAGTTTATTTTTAAAAAGCAAACCATAGCTTACGTGTAGTTAAATGTTTTCCTGTAAAACACATGGGCATTGGTATAAATAGTTTTACCATTTACAGGCAATATTCAGATTTTACGTAACAGCCATCTTCCTGCTTGGGTTTTAATGCGCCAAGCTCTCTGCTGTCAGAAGGAATTTATACTCCCTAAAAGAGGGAGGTGTTTGCATGTTTGTTTTGGATCAAAAATACTTAATCTGTTACAGCTGTGCCGTTCAGCGTGGCTGCTGGTTTGCTAGATCTGGCTCACCCAGATGCGAGTATGTTGGGTACCCACAGCACGGGGGGACCAGCGGTGCCGCTGCGGAGGTGCCAGCAACAGGCAGAGCCCCCCGGCCGAGGGGAAACGTCAGCAGAGCATCCTCAGCCGTGGCTGTTGCCATTCAGTATCGTGGCGTGTTCGGAATACCCAAAAGTGATTGCTTTAATTATGTCAGTCATCAATAATTGTTAAATAGTGATGGGGTGGTAAGTGTTCATGCAGTGCAGATGGGATGTGCTGCACTCATAGGAGTGTCTGCTGGCCACAAGAAGCTTTTTCTTTTGTTTTTAGGAGATAGCCCATTAAATATTAGAGGGTTATACGTCTGATTTTGAAAAGCAGGACTTGGTAACTCTAATGGTGCAGAAGTGCTTTGGTGAGTCCATCATAATGTTGTAAGTGGTTAAATGCCATGGTAGCTGCTGAAGGCCGTCAGCAGAGATTAAAGCCTGTTTCTGTTAGACGCTTTTATGTTTAAAAGCTGAGTTCTTTGCATCCTGTGGCATGGAGGTTGTCTCATTGATTTAATGGTAGCAACAACGACAGCAACGCTGCGTGCAGGATAATACATTTAACCGTAATTTCACAAAACCACCTGAGGAAACAATGTTTGCTCAAAACTTGGAACAACTCCACAGGCTGGTGTTTCTTTCACTTCAGTTTTCTTTTGGAATAAGCAAGAGCAGAGTTTGGAGCAGTTTGGGGCGCAGTTTGTGTTTCCCTGTGGCACTGGAGGGTTGTTTTTACCTGTTGCACACAAGGTGCCCCACGGACACCTCCATCGAGGCGGGGGTCCGGCACCGGCTGTGGGCTGTGTGCCCCAGGGCAGAGGCAGCCTCACGCCTGTCCTGCCTACCCCTGGCCAACCATCACGGGCACCCCGCTTTTCTCTCCTGCATCTCAAACCCCGTTGCTAAGCAACAATTTTTAATTGGAGAATTAATTTGGCTCCAGGACATCCTGAGCAGCAATGTACGCTAAAAATCTCAATTGAAAGGTTGTTGCATCAGTCCTGTACTTACACTGTGTTTATAGGTAACAGTCCCTTTTTAAAAAAATTTTCTTAGCTAAGCGGGGCAAGAGGAGGCGGCCGCTGTCGCGGCAGGGCAGCACTGCGGGGCTGCAGGTGAGTGCCATGGCTCTGAGGCGAGCAGCCGGCTTGCGGCGGGGCAAGCCGGCCACCCGAGAACCCGTGGCCGGTGGTGTCCCTGCTGCACCGTGCAGGGCCCCGTGCTCCTCCTCAAGCCGTGCCAGCGGGGCGTTGTGCCTCTCCCTGCAGCGACGGGGCCGGCGCTGGGACCTCGGGGGAGAGCAAGGGGTTTATTCCAGGGACCTTGGGGGAAGAGCCAGGGTTTATTCCAGTAACATCTCCACACACAGTGAGTAGCACGTTGGTGCTCTCGGGTCTCCTCTGCCCCTGGACTTCTATGGTGATATTTTACTGGTACGGTGTTGGTGAATTGATGGAAAACGAGAAGCTTTCCTGTTTGCTTTTGTGAGCAGAAGTTCTTCTATAAACACGCGCAGAATGGTGTAGCAAGTGCTCGGTAACTCGGGTTGTGCTACCGCAGTGGTATAAAAATAGCATAAATAAACAGACCCAGCAGGCTGGCGCAGCTTAGTTTTAAGACTTTCCCAGACCAACTGCATTTATGAAACTTGTCCCTACAGATGTATTTACTTCAGATACACGGAGGGCGATCAGTGTTAATCTAACTGCAGCAGCATAGAGAAAAGCTTCGTGTGGAGTCGGGCAGCTTGCCCTGACTGAAGTAAGGGGTCAGTGCCATACCAGGGACGTGCAGAGTCAATGGCACACACCGGCTTGCTGGGTCTGTTTGTTTTTTCTGGTTTTATACTGCTGCAGAAGGATAACTTTAAACCACGATGGCAGGATCACTGTGCTCAGTGTGCACTCTCTGGTGTTTATCAAATGACAGCAATAACTGATCTTTATTTAGTCTCTGTCCATGCAAAATTCTTCTGTATTTCTACTTTGGCTGTGCCCAATCCGATGTTTGCTGATTCTCCCAAATCAACTCTTCTGCAAAGGATGCCCCCTCTCCAGAACTGCAGGCATCCCAGCACTATCTGTCTGTCTAATTGCCAGTAACATTGCAAATACAAATGCAAACACAATGTCGCCTCTCTGCTGCTCTCCCCTGTTATGTGGGTTTGGTTGCAACCGTGCAGTGCCAAGCGGTGTCCCCCCATGGCTGTACGTGCCCCGTCACAGTCCAGAACCTGTCCAGATGCTAGAGGGAGCACTGACAACAGTTATACACATTATGTTACTGCAAATAGCGTCCCTGTGGAAATAACCAAACGCAGGGTAAGCCCTGCTTAGAGGAACCTCAGCCTGAAATTCAGCGAGGTACTGGAGGCAGCAGATGTGGTGGGCTCCCCGGGGCTGCTTCTGCGAGAGGAGGATTCATGTTGGGTGTCTCACTGGGTGATGGCACTGCGGGTGCCAAGCCACAGCGGGGTGGTCTGGGTCCTCCCTGCCTTCCCGCACCCTGCAAGGACTTGATGTGGAAACCCTCCCGTTGCCTGCTTGTAGAGTTTCTGAGGACAGGACGTCTCGGCTTTGGCAATGCCCCTGCACGGGGGCTGCCTGGGATCCTGCAGGTCCCTGGCGCAGGCACCATGGGGTCCTGACGGCTTGCGCCCGGAGGAGTAATGACCTTGCAAGAGCAGTTTGCTAATTAGACCTCATTTATTGCATCACCAGGCTGTGCTTTCCAAGAAAGTCTTAGACTGGAGCCAAGTCCACCAGGGTGATGAGTTTACTGTTCTTCCTTTGTGGTGCTTCTAAGGAGAGGTATTGGGAAGTAATTATTTTGAATTTGAATTGGTTTATGAGAGTGCTGAAGCTGTAGACGTTTGCTAGTTCTTAAAACAGCTTTGAAGGCCAAATAGCAACTACTCAGACTCAGCCTACTCAGGGACCTGCTTTTCAGACCTTCTGCAGATACTTGCCCAGTGTGTGTGCTTTGGCCTGAGCGTGCATGAGACTGGGCCCTCACACACACCTTACCAGAGCGGAGGTAGAAACCAGCAGCGATGTGCTGGAGATGCCAGGGCCATGAGTGCAGGAGCTGGACCTGATGCCACCCTGAAATCTTCTTGGCAGATTGCGTGGTTGGACAAGAGCAACTTGGGTGCCATTAATTTGTAAACCCACCCGGTGTCAGCAGTGAGGTTGCTGCCGTGATTTCTGCTGCTCCGGTGGAAGAGGGGAAGGCTCATCTCTGGTCTTTGAAAGAGCGTTTGCAGGGCACAGAGGATTTTGCCTGAAGCTGTGGGATGAGCACTGGAGGTGTCGCAGCACCGCGCTGTGTGCCTCGGGGGCTGCCGGTGGGTCACGCTTCTCTGCTGGGTGGCAGCGCAGTTGCATAGAGGGCTTTGCAGCACACTAAGCTCTAATTATCTTCTTGTTAATTAGTTATTGACTTCTGCTGATATTTCCATTAAATATTCCCTCAAGGAAAAAGTAAAAATTGTTAGTACCCGTATTACCTAAGCTGTAACTGCCATGGATAAAGGAGCTTGCAACCTCAGAAGTGAATCCCAAGAATACTTTTTCATTATTAAACATGCAGTCAGGGTATTTTCTGGAAGGAAATTATTTTCAGAGAGCAAGAATTGCTGTTGTATTTCTGACATTTAGTGTGGGATCTGAAAAACAGGACATGCTGCACTTCACAGAAGAATGGTGTTGTAGAGAACAACATGGTAGTGACCTCACAGAAATGGATTCATTTCTTGCTCATTTATGTGGAAGTCTTAAATATCTAGGTATAAGATCAAAATCCAACACATTTTTCAGATGATCCAAGTCTTGTAGAAATACTTACACTGCATTTTCAGAATGCAGAATTTTTGGGGTGATTCTTCCAAGACAGGATTGACTATGGTTTCCTTTTTGTCCGAGTTTTGCATGCTTTCTCTTCCACAATTCTGCAAATATCCACATGAAATGCCTCCCACTTTGTGGGGAATAAAACCAAATTGCATAGCTGGGAGGTGCTTCTGGTGGTCTGTGAGAAGGTGCCTGGGGGACAGGTACGTGTCCCTGCTCCCCTGAAGGCAGTGGCAAGAAGAACTCCTGACCTGACTGCTGATCACCAGACCTTGATTAACCCCGCGCTGCGCCTCGATGAGGCGTTACAGGACACCGAACACTGTGGGGGTCAGGTATGCACGTCCAGGCTGCAGCCAGGGCATCCTGATCCTGTGACCGGAGCAGACTGTTCTTTTTTTACAGCATTTTTGAGCAATGAAAGTGAAATATACAGAATAAGAAATAAATTTGTATATTAAAAACTGAGGAAAAAACGGAGAGCCAGCATGAGTTTAAAAGATTTACTTCTGTAATGAGAAGAGAAGCAAATGTGTACTTGCCCCCATATTTCAAATAAGACTTAAAAAGTCTTGTCTTTTTATAGTAGCTGCTGTCAGCTAAAAAGATTATACTTCTTCCTGGTGTTTTACCAATCATTTAAACAGAAATCTGCACATCTAAAATGTGTCTGCCCCAATAAGTAATGATTTTTCAGTAAGAGAATTTGAAAAATAAAATAAGAAAACCACATTTCCCTGTAGTTGGGAAGTAGTAACATAACACAGAAAGGTTTGCCCCCTTCACTCCGTCCCTTCCATGTTGCAGTGGTTTCCCAAATATAAAGGCAAGTGCTGTTGTCTGGCACTTGGAGAAGGGAAGGCGCATGCTGAGAGGCAGCACTACTCATTTCCACCTGTCTAGGGAAATAAATAGAAAACTCAAAGAAAACAGGCATTTTCTGTCAACACATGAATAAACAAAGTAAATATTTTCCTACAGACACATTTTTATTAATTCCTATTTCCAACTAAAAACTCCTCAGCCCATTAATCTGACTAGCAGTTTTTACAAAAACACAGTAATCTTCAGGAAAATATCTAGATTGCAGGGTTTGCTGCGTAGGTCATAACAAAAAATTGAGATTAGCAATAACTAATTTTTTAAGGTATGTTTTGGGGTCTATTTTTTATTTCTTGGGGAGCTCTGCAAGGATGAAAAAGCCATCTTTGATGGCTTCCGTGTAGCATCCCGATGTCCCTGGCCGTTCGAGGTCATGAACCCCTATGTTGGCTCCTCATGCAGCATGGCAGCTCCCACTCTTCTGCACTTGCCATCTTTGCAGCTGCTCCCAGTTTGGCTTTTTTTCACTTACCTGGCTGCCGCGGTTTTGGCCGGGATGCAAACCCAGCTTCCCCAGAGCAGTGCCGGGTGCCGATGCCGTCTGGCAGCGCTGGCACAGCCAGTGGTGTGTGCTGAGCGCTTGCGAAGCCAGTGAGGAGTCTGCCAGCGCCCTCCGAGCGTGGGACCTGGCTGTCAGCAGCAGGGAGCGAGTGGCAGATGAGGACCTCTGGGCATTTTTGGGTGGAGGTGCAGTGTGTCCCTGCAGCCGGGGCCAGCTGCCTGCACCGGCGTTCGGGAGCTGCACCAGCTCAGCATCACACACAGGCGTGAGAAGGGCTCTTGGAGATGCTGCTAGGAGGAGGAATGGTGCAGAAGGTAGCACGCAGGTAGATCAGCTTGCAAACAAATGTCTTTTCTTGGCACTGCCCTTTCAAGCCCTCACCATTTCATGACGTTTGCATGGGGTTTAGATTAGGCAGGTATTCAGAGGTGGGCCTGATCCAGCAGGCAGTGGGGGCGGACGGATGGACAGAGCCCCTGGGGTGATGCTGGGCTCACAGCCCCCTGGCCCCATCCCTCCTGACTCCCCAAACAGTGCTGAGGAGGCAGCCAGGTCCCCCTATGGCTCCCCCACAGCTCAGCGTGTGCTTGCCGTGCGCTCGGGTCGGTGACCTGTAAATATTTAACATGGGTGCGGGAAGTGCTGGAGGGCGAGGCAGGAGGCGTTACCAGCAAAGAACGACACCCTTGCATCCCTGGCCCTGTCAGGGCGGCTAATGCCAGACCCACGGCTGGCACCGCGGGGGGCACGGCGGGACACCTCCCGGGGCCCCGCACAGGTCCCTGGCAGGTGAGGGCCGCCCGCTCCTCCCTGTCCCTGTCCTCATCACCTGCTTTGGCCAAGGCTAGACAGCTTAAAATACTGCAGACATCATGCTGCCCTCATTTAATGAGAGTCAGGCTGGCTGTTCAGTTCAGCCTGGGCTCTCTGCCTGAACGTTGTTGATATGATAGCTGGAGAAAAACATCATGTGAGAGCAGCCCGCGCGTCCTCCCGCTCCGGCATTCCTGCTGGGAGGACGCCGAGCTGCCCAGCTGACGGGCTGAGCTCGCCCTCTTCTTTGTCGCTCTGCAGGGCATATTTGTGAGCAGGGTGTGCACAAAGGCTCATCATGGCGTGCGGGGCCACGTTCTCGCAGCGACGCTGCTGTCAGGAGTTTGGCACCTGACGGGTGCTGGTTAGTGACAGCAGGATTGCTTAGCGGGGACGTGTGTGGGGAGGGTGCTGGCACAGCCCTGCGTGGCTGGCAGGCCACACAGGCTACCCAGGCCTGGCCTCCCGTGGGAGGCTGGTGGCAGAGCCACAGCATGGCCACAAAGCGCAGCTCGCTCGGGCCGGTGCGCCCTGGGCACCGCAGCAAGTCCGCGTCCGTGCCCGACTCCAGCGGCATCGCCTGGGCCCGGCCCAGCCCCTTCTCACGGCTGCTGGCGGGGAGCTGCCGCTCCGGCTGTCAGCTGCAGCGTGAGCAAGAGCCGGGTTGCTTCCTGCAGGAGTCCTGAGCGCAGAAGTAAAGGCGGGATCTTGGCAGCAGGTTTTTGCCCAAATACCACATCGCTGTGTGTGATTCCCCTACCACTGTCATGCTGGGCACCCGGAGTTTCCCTGCTGGCTCTGCCCGTGGGGGAGGTCCTGTCCCACTTGTCTCAAGGGACTGGAGATCTGTGGGCAGCCTCTGCTGAAGAGCGTGCCTGAGGAGCCTCGGGAGCATTTTTAATAACTTCTAGTCCAGCAGGATTATGGTAAAAACCCTACCAGTGTGCTGGTACAGCATTTCGGGACACTGCCAGCGTGCTCAACTTCCGCTTCTCTGAATTTACTCGCTTATAGTACTCATTTTTTTATGATTGAAAAAACAGCAAAGGGTTCAGAAAAGGTTCAGAGAGATGAAAATCTGCCTTAAACTTCATTGACTGAAGTTACCAGAATCTAGTGAAAGAGTAATTAAGAAACTACTTTCTCACTGTATAAAGGAGATGAATGCAGTCTGTGTTGTTGATCGAGATTTTTGACAGTGATTTTCAGCCTGTGGTTTCTGTCTCCTGGGCACTCTCTGGACCATTTCTGAAGGTCCATGGAATATAAGTAAGACAAGAAAGCCATTTCCGAAACAGAGAAGTCTGCATTTCTTTTGGAAAATTTGCTAGGATCTGAAAATTCAAAAAGGTTGAAAGTTAAATGCTGCATTGGACTGCAAAGCAACATGCAAACAAGAAAGATGTAAACTTCTTGATAATAGCTAATGATAACGAAGCATAAGCACAGTTTACCTGGGGATGTGGTATGTTCTTGTAGTCTTTAACTCAGAGTAAATTGTCTTCCTTAAAGATCAGCTGCTAAGCAAAGAGAAATGATGGCCTTGATGGGGAAATAATGGAGGGGGAGCAAGGGTTCCTTGTTTCCCAGGAGCCTGAGGACATTGCATTAGATCACTGGAATGGTTTCTTCTGGCCTTAAAGCATTTGAGTCTATGAAGTACATTAAGTGGTCATGATCTAGTCTTTGGATCCAGTCTGGAGAGGTGTGGCACAGCCTAAACCCCACCACTGAAATAAGGACATTGCGTTTAATCTGCATTTTGGAATCAGGCTTGTTAATTGCTCCTCTCTGATTCCAGCAACACATGTTGTAGTTTCATGTTACTCATTTAGCAGTAATTAAGTCTGATTTTTACACTGTGCTAATGTAAGATACCATCTTCCAGGCAGCTAATAAATGTGTAATTTTGCCCTGTGTTACTTAGTGGTAGCAACAATTAACATGAGCTTTAGTATAAAGAGAAAAATTGACATAAATAAAGCTGTTCCAAAGTGCTTGTCTTTTACCTGCCATTTCATATAATTGTGAAATGTTGGGGGGGGGATGGTGCTGAAATGAGGTTGGTTTATTTGTGCAAAATGGCTTAAATACTGAACTGTGTTTTCAGTAAGGCATTAAAGGAGAGAACTGAGGGTCATTTTGTCTGAAAGCATCCCCCCAGGCTGAAAGCATGCTTTCCCTGGAGCATACAGATGAGCTGGGTGGGAGATGTCCCGCACGTCATTTTGGCAGGTCCACCCCAGGCCCCTGCGCAGGTCTGGCCGTTGCTCCGGGCTGTCCGGTGCTGGCTTTGATCCCCACGGACATGGACGGACGCAGCCCTGCTGGCGGCCGCCTGCTGCTCTCGCCCTGCGGTGCTGGAGGTGTCCTGGGGAGCTCCCACGGGTGCAACAGCAACCAGCAGATGCATATATGCACTCACATATATGTGTATACACACACACACACACATATAAAATTCATGCTCTATAAACACTGATTCCTGTTGCCACCATCAATTTGTCTTTTCTACTTACGAATCATTAATGTTTGTTACTGAAGTATCATAATCCTTATTTGTAGTAGGAAACTCCATTCCCCTGTAAAAATATTTTCTCAGGCTGCACATGTTTTTTCACCCTGTCTTATCTGTAGTATAGATGTTGTGCTTTTAGCTTTTGTGCATTATCTGGCCCCTGTCTTGATTGCTTTCCAACATTTGGAGCTGTGTTATTAGGGAGATTTTCTTGCAAGTGGCTTCAGCGGTCCTTTCCGTGCGTCAGCTCTGCCGAGGACAGCCCATAGCACCCCTCAGTCCAACAAGCAAACGCTTGCGGGAGCCCTGTCGCAGGGCTGTGTAAGGGGAAGGCGAAGGCCCCACGCCAGAGGGCTTGGAGGAGCCCTCCGACTCTTGCCACAAACAAGACGACTGATGTCTGCAGCCCCACGGCCCAGGGCCGGTAAGGCGGCAGCGAGCACGGCCGAGCGCCGGGGCAGCCTGCACCGGGGTTTCTGTTCATCTGCGCCTTCCCGTTGTGACTGCCAGCAGTTGCTCAGCTCTTCTGTGTTGTCTCTGGAGGTAGCTGGGATCATGTAATGGAAAATGCATTTCATTCAAGGAAATATGCTCAGGGATTACGAACGGATGCTCTGAAAGATTAACTTTCTTTGCGGTTCATTACAGTAGCGGTCTTCATCTACATAGGGCTATAATCTTGGTGCGTGGCCTAAAGTTATCCACAGAACTTCACGTATTTTTCTCTGTATCAGGTATATCTTCCAATGCAAGGATCACTCAGATGTCAGTTGAGTAACTATGAAAATGAGTTTTAAGAACTTTGGACTGCCAGTAGGAGAGACGGATTGGGAGGTGGGCAGCAGCAAACCGTTTATCCCAGCCTTAAGGGGAGACAAAAATCATCGTACAAATTAGATTTCTGGCAGATCTTATAACAAGAATACATTTTAAATTTCTGAGCAAAATTGCAGTATAAGGTCAAACTGTATTGAATTAATTTGTTTCCTGATAAAAACGGTTTCTTACTTAAATTAAGGCTGTCTTTTGCTTTGTCATTGTTCCTGTTTGGATTTATTTCAAAGATGAATGAGTAAAGGGAAAAAAATATAATTTAAGGAACGTGATTTTTTCCAGACAAGGATTTGGTTCTCCTTTTTAGCTTTTTTTTTATTATTATTGTTATCATCCCTTTAGTGAAAGTATGGGCTCCAGTGTTACAATTTTAAAGAACAATTAGTGTGTAAAGCTTCCATATTAATGAATTTGCATTTTTTGAAGTCTCATGGCACGCAAGATCACAGCTCACATGCCATGAGCAGAGGGGGTTCTCTTCCCCAGGAGAGGGGGTTTCTCTTCCCCGACCTCCCTCTGCCACACACCATGGCCGAGCGGCTGTGCAGGCAATGCCCTTCGCTCAGGCTGTGCCTTTCATTTTAGAGGTTTTTACAGTGGAGCCACAGCTGGGGGGACTTGGGGCTAGTTTTCAGAAGTCACGTTCGTGCCCAGCTCCCCGTGCCCCAGCGCTGCCGAGCACCAGCCGCCCCGCTCCCAGCTGGAAGCCCGCAGGTGGGGGCACCCAGAGCAAGAGACTGCGTTAAGAGAGTTCACCAACCAGGGTTGTCTTATGTGTGAAGCTGGTTTACCTGGTAACAAGGAGGTACGGTGGGGTTTGGATATATGTTGTACATAGAATTATTTTTTATTATTTCCTGATGTGAATGGTTGTCAAATTGATGAATGTCCTTTCATCCAAATAAAATCAGTGCATGAAATTTCTTGTTTACCACATCTGAATTTAATGAAAAATTTAGAAACAAATCAATTCTGATTTTCTTGTTTGGTTTACACAATTGCAACAAAAATGCTTCATATGTAAGAGGTTTTCTTCAAACATGCTGTATTCCAGGTCTAGCGAAAGCGCAGAGCTGGTGCTGTTTTCCTGGCAAAAATGCTACCTTGACCACACATCTTGCCGTGCGCTCGGTGCTTCTTGTGCCCCTGCACAGCAGAAAGAGAAGCAAGCCTTTAACGTTTTCAGAGTAGCACGTGAGCTTTTGTAGGCTCACTGCTGCAGCCAGACGGCAGTTCTTTTGCTGGGTTTCTGGCTCCGCAGCCGCCCGGTTCCCGGAGGCGGCTCTGTGGGCAGGGGGCAGCCGTGCTGAGTCCCCATGGGCATGGCTTTCACTGAGCAAAAATGCGTGCCCTCAGCGGATGGGCATGCGGTACTTTCAAAACAATTGATATTTGCTCACCTTCAGCAACTTTTAAAAGAAACAGTATTTTTTAGAGTTGTACTGCAGACAGCTTAGAAAAGCAAAGCAAAGCAAGCAGCTGATACTAGAATTGTCAAATTGCTCTGGTCAGTATGTGATAGCCTAGAGAAGTAGCCGGGGGCTTTCCTTCTAGGTCTGCAGTATGTGTTGTGTTTGTTTTAGCTGATGACATAAAGTACAGAGATACTCCTATAGCTTCTAAGCCAATTGTATCAATTCTCTTCTTCAGGGTCGATGTTCAAGGGAAAACTGCAAATATCTTCACCCACCACCACACTTAAAAACGCAGCTGGAGATAAATGGACGCAATAACCTGATTCAGCAGAAGAATATGGCCATGCTGGCCCAGCAGATGCAGCTTGCCAATGCCATGATGCCTGGTGCCCCGTTGCAGCCTGTGGTATGTGTGCTTTTTGGCTTCAATCAATGAGTACAATGAGTTGTAGTTGAAGTAAGTTTACAGGTGTGCTTATGTGCCTGTAAAATCCCACAAACGTCAGGAACTGGTGGAGAAATCAAATGCAATGAAATGCTGGTCTTTGTGTCTTTGTTCTGCTTAATTCTCCCTTGGCTGAAGTAATACTGTTAATTTAATTAATTTTGTTAATCTTTTGAAAATTTAATTCATTTTTTGCAACTTATTTCTTAAAATAAGAAAGTGAGTGATCTGCATGGGATTTTCATACCTAGACGTTTCCTTTGCAATTTCATGTGCTCTAGGAAATTCCTGGGTTTGAGAAGATTCCCACTGGATGTTTTCCATTCACTCAGGGGAACCTTCTCAGGGAATTACTTGCTGGAATTGAGCTTTGTTTTTTACAGCATGTTGTCAGGCAGAGCAGAAAGCTTGCCCTGAGTGATGTATGATGCATGCCAGTCTGACCTGCACGGTCCGCAGCTCAGGCTTGGCAGGAAGAAGAAGAAGAAGTAGAGATAATAATCCTTTCTACAAAAAGCCAAGGGGTGGGGGAAGGAGAATCTATCAGAAATCTCTCATCTGGTCATAGTAAAATGTGATCATATATTACATCATATCTGTTTGTCTTATACCTTAGTAAGTAAGCGCAGTGCAGTGTTCCACAAAGTCGAACGCCATGGCTGAGTTTCTTGCTCTGCAGTAATCCCTCGTTTCAGCAAATACAAAGATGATTGGCATCAACCCGCCATGCACGTACGCATTTGCGAGCTGAACACCCTGTACCTGATCCCTCTCTAATGCAATCCAGAGAGGTCATTTGAGCTAACCTATGGATAAATTTGGCCCAGAACCCTTTTGATATAAATTTCTAGCTCAGACATTAGAGGGTACTGATTAATGTATGAGCGAGACTGGCGCTGATTAATGTATGAGCAAGGCTGGTATATTCCATGTAAAAAGGCAAACAATGCTTCTCTGGCTGAAGCTCTCTCTTCCAATGGGTAAAGGGCAGCAAAGGAAAAAATAAGTTGAAAAATATATAAAAAAGAAATATATCTGCATTATCACTTCTCTGACAGTTCTTTTATTCCTTTCTTGCTGGCAAAGGTAGAATTTAGGGAGTTCAATCTGCCTATAGATACCTTCCATTAGGAAACCTATATTCACTCTGTTAGATGAGTTCTTCAACTTTTATTTCAGAAAACATAGTGACAATTAATACTCCTCAAAATATAGCTAAATCCTTAGGAAAAACCATCTCAGTAGAAAGGACTCTTATACTTGTGCCAAATGGTTATTTGGCCCCACGTTTTGCGGGTCTACAGAATACCAGTAAATATTTTGTAGCTTATTTGATTCAGTTAATCTAACTGTTATTCTCCCACAGAGCTTTATGCCTTGGCTGTTTCAAGAAAAAGTGTACGTGGGGGAGAAAAGCAGAAAATGTTGTAGTAGGATCGTCACAGTAAATTGGCTTTAGTACCTTAGCGCAGCATGAGAAGATACCACATTTTGTTTTCTCTCTTTTGATTGGCTTTTCTTTAAATAAAATTGTCTGTGTCACCTAGGCAGGGCGATGAGCTGAGGCAGCATCAGCGCAGACACCAAATGCCGTGGCACCGCAGTGCTTCAGGGGATGCCCTGACGCTGCGCTGTGCAGCCTGCTCCTTACTCCCGTCTCGCAGGAGAAACGGGGCTGCCTGTGAGCTGGTGCCCACTGCTGATGGTTTTCAGATCAGAAACAAAATTAGGTGTCTGTACAGCTAGACAGCTCAAAAGCAGGCTGTACTTTACGTGCTTTAACTCCAGAACAACCTCAAAACGATTTTTCAGTTTCTACAGCTCAAAACAGACGTGTGCACATGCCACAATTTTATTTTTATTTCCTGATTTGAGTACAGTGATACAGCCTTAGTGCCAGCAAATTCATATTTGGGACTCTGAGAAAGCTTAAGTCAAAATGCAGCCAACAGTAAGAACCATTGCTTAAAATATTCTTCTCTGTTAACCTGTTTGTTTGTTTCATGAATTGTAACCAAATCCGGCTCCCTGGGGTTTACACAAAGCAGTGTGAAATCCTGAGGAAGAGCTCTGCCTGCTCGGATCGGTTCTGCCCTCCTTGCTTGTAAACCGGTTTACGGGGCGTTGGGCTCAGCTAGACTATGGCTTTGGCACTAGAGCATCAGTTGGTATTAGCGCATCAGCTGGTACTAGCACATCAGTGGGTGATGCTGTGCTGCTTCACAATAGCAATGCCAGACCCTGGATTTGCCTTTTCCAGCGTGGAAGGGTGTGAAAAATGCTAAACAGAAGCAGGAAGACAGAGATGTGAGACCAGAAGAGTAGAGATGGACTGCAAAGGCGGCTGGAGACTCTGGGGCTGTTCCTCGCCTCGAGGGGCACACGGGAGTGCCGGGAGCACGGGGAGCCCCGAGGCTGCTTGCTCTTTACGGGCATGAGCCGCGGGGCTGTTAGTCAGGCATGCGTTTCTGCAGAGCGCCGGCGCTCCAGAGGCCATCAGCTGCACACTGCAGGTGCGAATCTGCAGCAGAGCAAAGTCCCAGACCTTCCTGCAGGTGTGTCTGGAATTCACAAGTAGCCGTAGGTTGTCAGTGTTTCTGTCAGCGTACGTGGTACACTCTTGTGCTTTCCTTGGCATGGCAGGTGCTCGGTAGATGACTGTTAAAGATGCATTAAACGAGTCCAGCTCGTTCCCTGCGGGCATCTGGTCCCGCAGGGCCGGCGAGCTGGGGCACTGGCAGAAAGCCCATCTGTCTGTCTGTCTGTCCAGGGAGGAGCCGTGGCTCTGCTGTGCTGCGGAGGCCAATTTCCAGAGGTGCCCCCGTGTCTCCTTTCCAATCGATAGACCCCGTTAGCGAGCAGTGCCTTTGAAAGGCAGACCCGTGGAGATCGGACCCGCTGGTGAGGTTCATCTTGGTTGTGCGCAGGCATTTTTAGAGCAGAATTATTCAGTAGATGGGACGATGTGGATTATGGGGCATCTGGCAGCACAGAGCTGCATCCAAGGCTATGTCCTCCTTCACCTCTGTTCTCTCTGTGGACCTACAGGAGCTGCTTTTTCCCTTTTTAGCTGGTTTGCATGATGTACAGCATAGTAGGGCCCTAACCGCAAGACAAGTAAGTAGTTGTATGGTTTGGTCATGGTGATAGAGAAATACTACCTCTACTTCTAGAGGTGGGGAAGTGAAAACTCACTGGAAAACAAGTGAGCAGTAAGCAGCAGAGGAGCCCAACAGCTTGGACTGGCCTGGAACCACCCCCGCCCCATCACTCCTCTCCTGCATGGCATCGTGGTCCCAGTTCTGACCAGTTTGCAGTTACAGGCTGACCCTCGGCAGATGCTCGTGGATGGCAGGGCTGTGCTTGGGGTGATCCTTGTGGCAGAGGGAGCAGTGTGCTGGCGTCCCACTCCTCCCTGTCCCACAGCCACACGAGCCTTGGGTCAGTGCTGGGGCAGCTGGGGACAGTCCCTGGGGAGATCCGGTCTGTGCCATGTGTCCTCTGGGGCCACTGAATTGCCAGAAATTTTTCCTGGGTGCAGGAGTGTTCGGGTGGCTTTGTGCCCTGGCAGACTCCTCTGCTACCAAGAAGTGGTTGTGTGCTGCCCAGGTTTCACCGCTTCATGGTCTCTTTCTGCCAGCAACGTGGCTCCAAGTCTGGGCTGACAAGACTGTAGGATAGTTATTTATCTCGTAATTTACACGTGTACAGCACATTGCAAAATACCTGTGAGTTTCAGGCTCTGATAAAATATGCTATTATTTTGCAGTGGTCTAAAGGCCACAGGATACTTACGTTAGTATAAAATAATCTCAGCAGAAAATAAATGGGATAGTCTTTTATTTACTGTGAGTATATTGGACTGAAGTCAAACATTGATATCTCTTAAGTTACACACTAACAGGCTGGTTCCCAGTTTTATTTTCACTGTTCATTATTACATAGCTGATAACACAGTAATGAAAAGTGCAGTTAATTAATAGTGTATTTAAAAGTAATATTTTATTTCCTGTAAAATTTGCCTGTTTGTTTTTCATTCACATGGATGAAGAACCAGCGATGTTAAAAGATATTATCCCCATTTCCACAACTTTCAGTCTCTTTTCTTCAGTAATCTCTCCATGTGTTTTTCTCCAGTGTTTCAAATGGACTTGTTCCTTGCTTCCAAACAGTTCAGTCATTTCCTCAGGAATACAAAAACATGTGGTGTTACATGCTGTCTGGCTTGAACAGATAGGAAACAGAGAAAAAGAGTTGCGTTAACTCTGCAGTTGTTTTTCCCTCTAAAAATTAGTTTGGAAGAAAAATCTAAATGCCTTGAGTAACTACTTTATTTAGATACTAAAGATAAACACTCCAGACTAAATTTCATTTGGCAATTACACTGGTAGCGCAGTGCCTTTGCATTCAGTGGGGCAGAAGAGTTATTTAATCTTTACTGCAGTGTAACAGCTCCACGTTTGGTCTTAGAGCATTATTTGGTCTTCTACATCCATTTATCTTCTCAACATGTGATAGCCTACAAGGGCATCTGACTCTTTTTTTAAAACAAGCAAACAAACAAAATAAACAGTGTTTGCATGCTCTCTCTCTCTTTCTCTAGCTTAATGTTTTAGTCTAAATAAAGCATATCCTTGATGCAGCTTATTTCTTTCTGAATATCTGCATGGACAGCCTATTTAATTTTGTAAAAATAAATGTTCCCATATTAAACCTCTGTAATTTTTGAACCAGTGCTGGCTGTCATCAGGGTCAGAAATGTATTTATCTGTTTCTGAAGTTGAGTGTGGTTTGATGGTGTGTTGGAGCTCTCATGCAGATGCCTTTTTCCCCAAGAGCTGATGTTTGTACGTGTTTTGGACATGTCCCTCCGAAAGCCTCAGACTTTCTCCTGTGGCCATGAGGAGTGCTTGTTTATGATGGTGTCTCGTTTGATGGATCAAATGAGAGTTTGCTCCAAGAGCTGCCACGTGTTGTAAGCGTACAGGGGAAGCTTGAGCAGGAGAACCAGCGGAGGCTGGCAGGGGATGCCTGTCTCGTGGTCTTGGTCATGTGCAACGTTTGCACGGGTGTTCTTCATGTCCCACAAACACGACAAATGCTTCGTTCCCACTAATAACAGAAACTCACCGCTGTTGTGCTCAAGATGATAGCCAAAAGGTTATGCTGACAGCATGGCAAGTATAAATATTTAAAGTGTCTTTCTTCTTCTTTTCTCTGATTGCAGCCGATGTTTTCTGTTGCACCGAGCTTAGCCACCAATGCATCAGCCGCCTTCAACCCCTACCTGGGGCCCGTCTCCCCAGGCCTGGTCCCAGCGGAGATCCTGCCCACTGCCCCGATGCTGGTGACAGGGAACCCCGGTGTCCCGGTTCCTGCCGCTGCTGCTGCCGCTGCCCAAAAGCTAATGAGGACAGACAGGCTGGAGGTAGGAGCCGATATGTGTAACTTACTCTCACAAGTTGTATCATCTATTATGTCTCCTAGATATAAAACATTTTTCTTGTGAAAGAAAATAATGCAGGTTTCACTTCAGCTGGTAATGTCATATCTTGGTGGCAGGTAAGGACGGGGAGTGACTGAGTGATCGTACAGTAAGCTAATGCTTGCCGTTCTGCTTCTGACCCTCCGTTGCAGAAAGAAATGGAAATATTGCGCCCTTTTAGGAATGACCGTGACAGCAGCAAGAGTGCCTCAAAACTGTGTTAGTGTGTGCCCAGAAGGTGTTAACGTGGGGGGTGAACGGGCACGGGTACTGAGCACCAGGGGCGGGTGTAAGGGCAGAGCTTCAGCTACCTGGGTAAAAGATGGCTTTCAGCCGCTCTTTTACTTTCACTCTGGACAGATGGTGCCAGCACTCCCCTACCGGCCTCCCGCGCCTGGCTTATCACCCTTGCTACAACCCTGACAAGTGTTAGTGCTCTCTAGCTGGTACTCTCCCTCGCCCTGATTCTTTCTTATCTGAAAGGCCTGACAGTGTTTTCGGCACCTTATCGGCGCTGCGGCAGCGTGGGCGGTGAGCCAGCGACGTGCCGCCGGCTGCCACGCGCCTGCGAGCACAGCCTGCGAGCACAGCCTGCGTGCAGGCACTCGGCAGCCCCGGTCAGGTCTGGTGGTTAAAAGGCAGTGATGGTGGGGTGATCCGCTGTCACCCCATTTGTCTGTTGGACACGGCTGTGTGTTAGGGCACGCACCGCCTGGGCGAGGTCGGCTCTCCCTGTAGCACGGCTGGTGATGCTCTCCCTCTCCAGCACGGCGCAGCAGCCAGCGGCAGCTTTCATCAGTGGTGGGGAGAGCCGAGCTGTGCCGTGACTGTCCCCGCAGCCCCGGCCCTCCTGCTCTGCCCTCCGCCCCCACCGCGGTGGCCAGTGCTCGGCACTAGCGTTCTGTAGCGTTAGTGCAGTGGCAGGTCTCAGATCCTGGAACTGCAACATCTCCTCTGCGTGGGGAGGGTGCGAAGGCTTGGGGGTGTGGGGGGTGGATGGGTTGTTCTGCTCTTGGATATGGTCCCTGAACTTAGGGAGCATGATGGGAGGAGCGAGAAGGATCTCTGTTTTAAAATGCAGCCAATTGTAATGCTTTTCTTTATGCCTCTGCATCTGCATTAACAGGGATTAATTCTCCTTACAAGGAAAATTAATTCCTTTTTCTTAGTTGCGTCTCTGACTGACAAGCTGCCGCTCAGAAGGCTGCAAGCCGGGAGGAGTGTGGAGGGTCATCTGGCAGCGAGCATTTCCCGCTGCCGCTGTCACTGTCACTATTCTCAGAGCTCACGTCACCACAGGTTCCCCTTCTGTGGGATCACATCATTTCCCTTTTTAGAGATGTTTTCTCTGAGGAAAGCGTTCCCCAAAGCACGGTCAGGTTACAGGAGAGGCAACCGCACCAAGCTGCGAGCTGGTGCACAGGTGGCTGTTTGGAATCACCAAGGGATGTTTTTCCTTTGAGGACTCTATTTCACAGTGGATACCTGCCAGAGGTGGATTAAAACCCAAATGCAATTAGATAAATTCATAAATAAATCATGCTAGATTCAGAAATGAGTACCAAGAGGAGGATGCCAATGGCAGGGAGCCCTTTGGGTCACAGCTTCAGATTGTGCTTCCACCCGTGTAGAGGCCACGGTGCTGGTCAGTGGTGTTGAGGACATGTGGGCTCAAAAACTTTCACTTTGTAAGCAAGAGCAGGACGAACCCGAAGTCCCCAAGCACCAGCTCTGCCCGTGGCCAGGGAAGCGCGTACGTCAGTGGGAGCCTGAGAGGGGCTGCGCAGGGGCACCTCTTCACATGGAGCCTCTGGGGCAGAGCTTGTGCTGGCCGGCAGGCTGTAACCAAAGCGCACTGGGAGCTAATGAAATTTGGGACTTCGACGTGCAGGATTTGATCCTCTGGACGCTTGCGTTCTCTTTTTATAGCTATTTAGAGAAGTGATATGCTGCTGAGCCAAACTCCTCTGCATGAAAGGGAGTTGTGAGAGTGTTAGTCTCACAAAACACCCAGGGGCACAGTCTGCCGTAAAAAACATTTTTATCAATTAGGAAAAGCCAGCAAAAACATCTGAAATCAGTAAAATTAAAAAAAAAAAGACTTAGTGGTTTTGCTTTGAACTTGTACGGAAAGGAAGATGATGGCCAACTTAGAAACCCCTGAAAATAAGTGCTGAGACTTGGACGAGTGCCTATTTTGTCACCTTTCCTGGTGAAATGGCACCGTGCGGGGATTCCTCCAGGAGCAGACTTCGTCTCCCACAGGAAACGCCGGTGGTGCAGGAGTGTGTCAGCTCCCTGCGTGCTGGCCGAGCTCCCGCGCGGCAGCACCCCACACCGGGGAGAGCCCTCAGCGGTGCCGGGGAGGCGGCACCAGCCCTCCTGTGGGCTCAGCTCACAGCCAGAACGCAGTTGAGCAGGACACCTACAGCCATGTTCTCCAATTGACTAACGTCCCAGCTCAGTCAGCACCCAGCAGCCTTCTCTGCTGTAATTGCATTTATCTCAGTAGGCTCCACTCTTGGGAGGTGTCCGTGTCCTTGGAGCAGGGCTGTCCCAGCCCAGCCTTCATAACAGGGCCCTTCCCTGCACTCTGCTCTAGCCATTGCACCATGTAGATCACTTTAAAGAAATCCAGCTTCTTCTACCCTTTAAGGTAGGTATTTAAGGTTTGCTTTTTATTTTGACTGGGATCAAGAGCACATCCAGGTTGACCCACTGACTCTGCAATTCCACACCACGCTGCTATCTTACAAAATGAGTATCTGTTGGGGGGAAGGGGTATCTTTTCCTCCTCATTTTTTCCCTTCAGCAAATGCAGTTTAAATAGTGAAATATGTAGGTGAGAAGATAATTTTCCAGTTCTTTCCAGTGTATTGGTCATTTAATCTGGAGTATCCAAATTTAGTATACAAATACCAAATAAGCAATTCATTTTTATATGAACAGCAAAACATTTTAATGTACTTTATAGATTACAGAAATGCAGAACTGATTTGAAAGATTTTGCATGGTCTGATTGTTAGCTCTCAGGGAAGCCAGCATGTATCTACCTGCTCTTTAAGTGAGCTTATTGCTGTCGCTATTGCCATTTGTTATGACATGATTAGAGAGCTTTATAAGGCTTAGCTCGCTCTCCCTTGGAATGAACTGTCCTTGAGAAAAATAACCACTATGATGTGAGCATCTAATCTTGGAATATGATTTGTTCTGCTTAGAATTTTAAATACTTATTTTCAAGAATGATGTACTATGGCGTTAATTAAGTTAGCACACGTATTCTGGGATACTGAATCAGACTGTTCCACAACTAAAAGCTCTCAATACGTATACCTGGGATTTTAAGGAAAGCAGGCAGACAACACAAACCTGTCGGGCAGCGTGCCTAGTCTCCTGAATTAATATGAATATTCATAAAATAAGGTCAGTGACTGTTACTAGCAGTAGGATTGATTTCATATGCATTTGGACCGTGTCACCCTTACAGATAGCATGCAGATGTTTGGGTGTCCAGTGCGTTCAGCCACTCCTGTAAGGAATCTGGATCTCAGGGTGGAAATTTCATGGGTTGAGGCTTTTCCTACAGCCTTCCTCACACTCCTCTCCTGCCAGAAATATCTTGAACAAAAGTGTGGCTCTTCGAGTGAACTAGAAGAGAAGCAAGAAGGACAGGGAAGTGAGAGAAAAAGGAATTGCCTAACTGTTTTATTTAAAACTCATGAGTTTCCGTTTGAATGCCATAATTTTCTATTAGAAGTATTCAAGAATCAAGAATGACCACAACTAAGCTGCTGTTTCCTGCTTGCTTCATATATACCATTTTTTTTTGCCAGAAAGAGGCAGCTTAGAAGTTCCTGGAGATTTTCAGATCTTGGGTAATCAGGAAATCTGACCTCGCGGTGCTGTTTGTTTAAACGTCCAGAATGTATTGGATAACAATATGCCCATTTTGATAAATTCTCTTCAATGCAGAGGAGGAGACAGGAGGAGACTTGCTCATGGAAGGGCAGGGATCTCGGCTCTGCTGTCCATGTCCCTCCAGCCAAACCTCTGCCCGCTTTGGGTGAGCAGCGTGGGACCTCTGCCATAGCTGAAGTGATGCAGTGGTTGTCTCCCCACCAGGGTGGGCAACTTGAATCCCAGCAGGGCAATCAAAATAAACAGCCCAAAGTTAGAACAAGCTGAGTGAATTACGATGAATCAGTAATGTTGCAGCACTAACTCAGCATTTTTGCAGACAGGCTAGAGACATACAGGTGCCTTTTTTGTTTATGTTTCTTAACATATTGAGTTGAAAATTATTATACTAATTACAGGGCTATTAATAAATAACTAAATGAAAGCTCTCCAGATCTGAAAGACCAGACAACACATCATGCTTCTGTGCCTCTCCTTACTCAAGCAGATGAATGATATATTACTGCGTGCCTGTGGCAAAAAATACAACCGTTTTCAATGCTTGCTTTTAAATAAACAAGAATTGGAAACATTCTTGGCTACCACCACAGTGGTTGAAAAGCCACTGCTGGTCACACTGATTAAAAGGACTAGCAGTATTATGGTTTGTGTCTGACTTCTGTAAACCATCGTTCGGAGATCTGTTAAGGAGCACTGAGAGAGAGCCATTCGTTGCCTTATCTCAGCTGCTGCATGACAGCTCTGCGAAAATTTGCTCTGGACATGCCAAAGATTATCTCTGTCTGCCTAACTATTTCAGTTTTCTGGTCATTCTTCTTTGTTTTTTAACTATGATAAAATTAGCTTATCTGTGGATGCATTTTCTTTCTCTCTCTCTCCTCTGTATATAGATACTTTTTTATATATATACACACACTTATGTATGAATTTGTATATATCATCTTTGTGTTGTTAATGTAGTGGTTCTTGCTTACATGTGGAGTGGTTCTGAGACCTCGGTTTTGTGGATCACCAATACAAGACACAGAGCAAAGACAGTCAGCTGACATTAGTCGCACCCTTTTCTTTGTCTTCAGAGGAAAAGAATTCAGTTTACTTCTAGACTGCAAAAAAGTAATCAAACTGTCCATTTTTGTCTATTTGGGAGGCCTGTGTTTGGGTAGAAGACAGTGGTTCATGGCACAGAAAGTATTCCTAGATGATGAAAGAGAACAAGTCATAAGGTAGGCAGTGGGGCTGACCAACCCAGCACAGCTCTCTTGGAGAAGCAATGATACGCCAGCTCCGTTTGGTGTATGCTTGAGAATGAGGGGGAAGAGAGACCAAGGAGTCTTGTGTGAGCAGGGATGGTGCTAGCACGCGACAGAAGCAGACTTGTATTTTTTGATGGCTTAAACAGATGCCACCTCTTTCCCCAGTCACTCCCTGTGTCATGCTGGCTGGCAAAGTGGTCCGTGTCACTGCATGGGGACTAGACCAGGGAACACATCTGGCTGAAGAATTACCTGGAAGGCAAGGGGTTATTTTCCAGCTGAGGAATTTGCCCAATCTGTTTCATGTGTGCTGCAGAAACAGTTCTGCAAGCACCAAGCTGCGAGCAGTAGGGCCATGGGGATGAACGAGAGCATGGCGGTGCCTGAACTGGCTCATATAGCTCTGCTGCAAGTATACATCCAGAGTCTGTCACTGCATGGAAAAAGACTATAAATAGGGTCATGCTGGAATGGCCCTGGAGAAATGGATGTTTCCTGTGAGCGGGTTCACAAATGGCATTGCTCTTGTCCTTCAGGGATGGCATTTCGTAAGTCTTAGATGATGGGCAGCTGGTACTTGAAGCAGCACAAGGGTTAAAAAAGCAGCTAGAGCACTAGCATGGATGGAAACCAAATAACAACCAAATTTGGCTTGTTGCAGGGATCAGAGCCAAGGTCCTTGAGGAAATACTGATGATCCAAGCTCATGGGCACCCACCTTTAAAAGGAAATTCCATCTACTAAAGTGGTTTTATTTTTATACAAATTTGGTTGCTTTTGTCCCTTTCTGTTTCCTATAGCCTTTGGAAAACTAAAATGACAAACGCATTTTTGTTTGCGGTTTGTGAAGAGCTGACCGTGAAAGGAACACATGTCATTTTTTTAAATACAGGGTTTGCAAGGTGTGTGAAGAGGGAGCCAGTGCTTGTCACACGGGTGGTGAAGTTAGTGTCTGCACCGCTGGCGGTGGCTGGAGGTCTGGCAGGGGTCTCTGCTGGCTCAGGGCCAGGCTGGAGCCCGCTTACCAGCAGCGGGGATGCTTCAGGGGGATGTCCTACGGCAAAGCAGATTTCTTCCTGCGGTTTCTGATTCCTTCAGCTTGCTTTGGCTGCTGTCGTGCGGCAGCGGTGCGACAGCAGGACTGGTGACCGCTCTGGCTGCAGCCTCCACTCTTTCCCATCGCAGCCCACCTTCCGCTGATCCGCAGGGCGATTGCCAGGCCGCCTGGGAGAGGCAGCCGCTGCCACTGCGGGTTTTGGATTGCCCTCTCGTGGCAGATGCCTGGATCGTGGGGGACGGTGCGGCACCGCATGCCCTGACGGGTGCAGCTTGCTCCCTGGCATGGGCACCAAGCGCCCGTCTGGTGGGGCTGCTCGGGGGCGGCCATGCACTCATCCTCCCAGCACCTGCGGCCGGTCACCTTAATTAATGCATCAAGCATTGCTAACTTGGGCGCAGCCAGATCACAGTGGAGCGCAACTGTCTCCGAGCACCGTGGTGCTTGGGGTGATCTCTGACCTGCTGTGTGCTTGGCTCTCGATCCTGGTGGGTTTTGATGCTCTTTGACATCAGAAGTGGCTTTAGAGAAGCTCCCTGCTACCAGAGAGCCAAGCCCACTGTCCCAGCACCGCTCTGCTCCTCCTGGGGCCGGGCACCTGTCCTCGTGGCACTCTTGCAGACGTTCAGAAATCCCGACTCTGCTCCGAGCCGTGCCCAGGACACCCATCACCCAAATTAAGCGATCTTCTTTTCCCGGTGTCACAGGTATGTCGAGAGTACCAGCGTGGCAACTGCAACAGGGGAGAGAACGACTGCCGGTTTGCTCACCCTGCCGACAGCGCAATGATCGACACCAACGACAACACGGTCACTGTCTGCATGGATTACATCAAAGGGAGATGCTCGCGGGAAAAGTGCAAATATTTTCACCCTCCTGCACATCTGCAAGCCAAGATCAAGGCTGCCCAGTACCAGGTTAACCAAGCTGCAGCTGCCCAGGCAGCAGCGACTGCAGCTGCCATGGTGAGTTTGGAAAACACCTCTGGAATAGACGTATGTTGACGAGAGAAAATGATGGATGTGTTAGCCGTTGTTGCTGGAGGGGGGTGCGTGTGCTCGGGGATCCCGGTCACTACACGGTGCAATGAGCTTTCTCAGCATGTGGTGCCAGATCTGCTCTTAAGTAGTTTCAGACCGTTAAGGTGTTTCACTAGTTTTGCCTGCTGATGTACAGAGTATCTATATGTACATATATGTGTGCCTATGTGTGTGCGTGTGTGTACGTGTGTGTGCATATATGTATATATAGTTTATTGTATGTTTGTGTGTGGGTAGATGAGTATCTATCTAGTTGCACAGATAGATAAACCCATATTTCAGTTACTGTAAGTCCATGTTTGTAGAGACTTAGTTTGAAGTCGATCTTACTGTGTTAATGCCATTTGTAGCCCATCTCCCCTGGCCCCCACCTGAGGGCTGTCGGCAACTCTCGCAGGGCACTAGAGCAAACCTCGTAGTTGTAGCAGCCAGATCTGGAACTGCTCAGGGACTGGTTTCCTAGCGAGGAGAGGACAGCACCCCGAGGAGGGCTGTGGTGGCATATTGTCCTGTCTGTGCTGAGCCCCATGGGTGTATGGGGAGAGGAGCGCAGTGGGCGCGCTGGGGCACGGCGGCCAGGAGGAGCGGGAGCGGCAGCGCCAGCGGTGCAAGGCGGTGGCCGCGGGCTCCTGAGAGGCGCTCCACCGCCGGCCGGCGCGGGTGGTGAGCCAGTGGCCAGTTGCGGGGAGCCCCGTTTCCGCTCCTGCGTAGCCGTGAGCGCCCCACGTCTCACCCAGCCTGCCCGCGGGAGGGTGGCCAGGGCGGGAGGCGGCCGCGGGCGCCGCCCTGCCTGCCCTGCCCGCCCTGCCCGCGCGGGGGCCGCCCGCCGGCCCCCCGTGCATGCCTAGTCTTGTTACCGTTGTACACGGCATCCGGTGATTTGTTTTTATTTGTTTTTTCTCACCTACCCAAATGCACTGCTGCCCCCATGATGCACCTCTGCTTGCTGTTTATGTTAATGCGCTTGACCCCACTGGCCATTGCCATCATGTGCTCGCTGCCTGCTAATTAAGACTCAGTCGGCTGTCAAATCACTGAAGCGACCCCTCGAGGCAACCTTTGACCTGGTACTATGACCTTTCACCTTTTAGCTTGGCATGTAGCTGTATCGTAGAGTTGAGTTTGGGGTTAATGTGTAGAAATGGAATATCCCGGTTCCCCCGACCCCGATCCCCGGCAAGGGGCACGGGGGCGGCCGGGCTGGGCCAGGCCCCAGAGCAAGGCTCCAGAACAGGACCCTGCCGCCCTCGCGCCCCGCCGGCCCCCTCCCGTCCCCTTCCCTCCCCTCCCGTCCCCCCCGTCCTGTCCCATCCCATCCTGTCCCCTCCCCAAGGGTGCCGCGCGGGCGGCCGTGGCGCAGGGCCGGCCGCGGGCGCAGGGTGCGTTGGCATGGCTTCGCGGCGCTGTGGCGCGGAGGCGGCCCGGGGGTGCCGGCATGCGGCGCGCGCTCTGCATGCCCGGGCAGGCGCTGGGGCCCGGGGAGTGGGTTGGCGCCAGCAGCCCTGCCATCCGCTCCGGACGGTGAC
Organism: Theristicus caerulescens; assembly: GCA_020745775.1. NCBI lineage: Eukaryota > Metazoa > Chordata > Aves > Pelecaniformes > Threskiornithidae > Theristicus > Theristicus caerulescens. The sequence continues at coordinate 9,751,118 of CM036565.1, read as the reverse complement.
TATTAACATCGCTTCTACGTGTTGATCCTCATGGAGCTAGCAGTGCTGCTTCCCCCTACCCCAATAGCCTCGCTCCTGATCAAAACCCTGAAGCTTTACCGTAGCGTAATATTTATGCCGGTTCCTATAACGTACGGCTCCAACACGTTACCTGTGCCGCTGTAATGGTAGGCTAAAGTAGTGCTCCCTTGTAAATCTTTTACCTCGCCTTTTATTTGGTAGTTAAGTCTGCTATGCTGCTTGCTTGCTCATGGATAAACATGGTGCTGCCTGGTTTTTTTGCCTTCTACTGATTTTTCTTTTTTCCTTTCTCTCTTTCCTTTTCTTCTCCCTCCCTCCCATCCTCCACACCCCACACCCCCCCTCCCCCTTTTTTTTTTTTTTTTCTTTTTTTTACTGGACTTTATTTTTATACCCATCCACCATTCAGGGAATTCCTCAAGCTGTACTTCCCCCATTACCAAAGAGGCCTGCGCTTGAAAAAACCAATGGTGCCACCGCAGTCTTTAACACTGGTATTTTCCAATACCAGCAAGCTCTTGCCAACATGCAGTTACAGCAGCATACAGCCTTTCTCCCACCAGGTAAGTGCTTCTTGTTTGCCTTTTTCTGGGGAGGAAGAAGGGGGAATTCTGGAAAAAAGACACTAGGAAGTAACCATTTGTTCCTGCCTGCAAATGTGTAGAGGTATTTGCGCGGTGGCCGCTAGTGCCGGGGCAGCTGCTCCCAGGTGCAGGCAGCCTCTCTCCAGGCTGAGACACTGCCGTGCCTGGTGAGATACGGGCAGAGGAGGTGCTGACTGCAGGAAGGCTGGCTTCTCTCTGCTTCTCTCGGAAGCTGGGTGGGTGTTTTCCAGTCTAATATAAAAATCAGCGTCATGCTTTGTCATCCCAAATCAAAATTTGAAATCTCCTCTCTTGTTCCTCTATCCCTCGATTAACTTCTCTTCATTACACATCTCTTAAGCTGTTGTATTTGTTTCTCTTTGCTGTAAGACCCCTTTGCCTTTATGTGCTTAGCAACAGTTGTTCTGAGTCACACACTTGAAGGTTTTGGTTTTAATTATGCTGCAGTGATCATAAAAGGCACAGGCAGGCAGTCTTGCAAATAGGCTAATCATGAACCAACACAAGAAATCAAGGTTCAGGCCTCTACCACTAAAGCCTCAGGGCTGATTTTGGTCTAAGCAGAACCAAGGTGCATTTGCTTTTATTCAAGAGTGATCAAATCTATACTTGTCCTAGTGTAATTGCTGAAGAATTGATGCCTGTACTATTTACATAAGCAGAAATCCCTCTGAAGTAAATGGCACTTAAAGTTGGAATATATGTTTTGGTTCTGCAAACAGAACTTCATGAAAAATTATATATCTAATATGTCATGTGAATTTATGCCTATATTAACATAGCTGAGTTAGTGTTTTTACATGTGAACCCACATTAAAACAGCACTATCGTTCTAGGAGGTAAGTTATGAAACACAGAGGACATCTGCTAGATCTGTACTCAAAATATTGGAAGGAGTCTGTGAGGATGGCCCTTCGTAATGCTGACTAGCTGCAGGGAGGGGAGAAAAGAAAATACTATTCAATATTCAATCTTTACCAAAAAAATTTAAGGATTTTATCCCAAACAGTTTTGGCAGGTATGTTCCCAGGAATTCGGTATAATGCGTTTTACCATTCTTTCTTGATGGTATAACCTGGCGTACACCAACATATGTAATTTAAATGGCACAAAAATCAGTTACCTGATGTAGTACATTGTAATAACTTACTTAGGTTCCAGAAATGCATTGCAACCTCTAAAATATATTAGTAGAAGCTTGTTGCAAAGCTTGTTGGAGTCAGTAGGAAGACTCTGGTTGAGTAAGCTTTAGGTCAGGTCTCTAGCCCACAAACTAAAATTCATATAAAAATGCTTGTGCAATCATGGTCCTTCCTGTAGCCATTAAACAATGTCACAGATTTGTTTTAGCAAAGCATAACTGATGTAGTTAGTAAACCATGCAATTTTTCCAGCTTCCATTAGACCAGCGAGGGGCTGGATGATTTCTGGAAGTACTCGTGCTGCCTTGAATCATGCCCTTTGAACTTAGAAGCTGGGGTTATAGTTTGTGTGCGTCAGACCTCATTTGCACTACATCATTGACCAGGATCTTTCACATTGCCACTTACACACAACCTACCTCAGCTCTTCCTCTAGCAAGCCTGTACTGAAACCTACAGGATTTTGCGCAGTGGTTCTTGATGCTTCATTTGACCTTTCTTGACCACTGATGTTATGTATATGTTAAACAAGAAAACTAAAGGATTTTTTAGCATGAGCTACTATAAATTATCTTTTTATATTTTTCAGATAGCTTTCCAGTAATCCAGTACTTTTCCAAAAGTTTGAAAATTTTACTTGCCACCTTGCCCTTCTTAGTTTTCCCCACTTAAAATTAACTAGCATCAGTCCTGTTTGTGCATAGTCATTTGGAAATAAGAGTTTCTCTGTCAGTCCCTAAGAACCGACAGGAGAGCACAGAGCGTGGGTGCCCTCAGCTCCACTGCCACGGAGCAGAGGCAGGTTAATTCAGTGGGGTCTGAATTAAAGTGACATTTTTCAGGTTCAGACACCCGAAGTGTAATTACTCATATATGTTCTTAGTTGCTTCAGCTGCAACTTATGAAAGTGCAACAGGTCTGGAGGGCAGGGCACTCACAGAACCTACACGGTACGGGTGTATACCCCCTATGGAGGATCTTGGCAGGACCCTCATCTCTGTGGAGCACTTCACTCTTGATATTTCACCTTGAGAGTTTTCCACTCATGTTCCAGACAAACCCAGATACCTCTTCTAAATTGTAAGGCTTAATTCTGGCTGCCGGTATGCAAGGGCATGTGAAAGCAAATAAAGGGATCGTCCATGCCAGCGGATGAACACTGGCACTCCAGCACACTTTAAATGATTAAATGCTCTTAGATACTCATCTCACCACTCTCAAATAAAGCTCCCTTTTTGCACGGCTCCCCTGTTGAGGTCTCCCAGAGTCCTCGGCTGCTGGAAGCTGTCCCCAGGCTGAGAGGGGAGTCTAAAAGGTGTTGCAAGAAAGAACTGGGAACACTTGTGGTGTTGGCTAGTTGAAATAAGTGGAGTTAGTCTGCTGAATGAGGAGGCTCTGCACAACTTAATAGATGTTCACAGCTTGTTTTGGTACTTCGGTCCTGGCTGCCGATTCTTGACACCTTGGCAGACACATGGGCAAACATTTCGCTGTGGGGCTGTGAACTTGCAGAGCACCGATTACTTGGCGTTCACTACTTCCACACGTGCTCTTTGTCCTGCAGGAACTGTGAGCTGGCTGAGGGCATGTTTGTATGTGCAGATAGAGAGCTCCTATGTGCAACTAGATGAAATTCATGCCCTGGTGCTTGTTACCATCCTGTGCGTCAGTTCAGTGTCTCCTCAGTTGTGCTGATACAGCTGTTCTGGCCTGTGTGTGTAAACTGGGTGACCAGATGGTCTTTGAGAAGGGTAATCCTCCAGAAGAAAGGGGTCAGGTTTACAGGATACTCCCTGGAGCTGTTGTCCTGATGCACCTGCAAGGGGCAGAATTGCAGCAGGGCAGCTGAGCCACGTAGCCAGCAGTGGCGAGGCTTCAGCCACCTCTGCCGTTAAGTTAACGCATTGCATATTTATTTAGTTACTGCAGCTTCAGCTCCAGAGAATTTACTTGCTCATCGCTGGGACTCAGTCAGTGCACAGATGCTTTCCTAAAGTGATATCGGTGTAAGCACCTTCCTCCGTGGGGCTTCTGGGTCTGTGTAAAATGACTGCTCTCCTCCAGAATGTTAGGGAGGGAAAGATCAGGCACCTCTACAGGAGTGCTTATGTTGTCTATGATGATATTTTTTATTAGGATTTAGTAGACTGGACAGAATAAATTGAGGGGAATAATACGAGGGAGAGAAGAGAAAAAAAAATGCTTAAAACACCAGTAAACCTAGACTATTTATAAAAATAGCTTTATTCCACTGCAGAAATAATCTGGTTGTAAAGTTATGATCAGTTAACTGAGCACATCCTTGAATTAAAATTCTGCCTTGTGCTGAAAAGCTAAGGAACATTTGAAACTGCACATTTATTATTCATGCATTCTCATTAGTCAGTCAAAGCTTCTGAAGTCAAGATGAATATTAAGGTCATAGCAAAAATGATTTTTATTACTGGTAAGAGGGTCATACAGCATTATGTCTTCATATTTGCAAGTTATTGCACCCTAGCTAGTATTTTCATTTCTGCCTTATGTTCATTTGCTTTTGATTCCCTTTCAAAACTGTGTGCGCTGGTTATAATGTTAATGATGATAACGCAGACTAAAATTTTGAGCTGAAAAGCTTTACAGTGATATTTCAGAGTCATTATGAAAATCTAACTCATCTTTAACATGTAGACCTAATTATGCATGGAATGACGTAATATTCCAGATTTAATGAAGTATGTACAACCTTATAAATAGGGCACTTCTGCAGAGAGACAGAACTCAAAGGTTCTTCTGTGTAACCTCATTAACACCACAGAGATGTCATAAGAGGGACCAAGAAAGCAGTTTTACTTACTGTTTGCACTTTATAGCATTTTTTAATCTTCCAAGTGGTCCCATTGACTTCACCCAGGATTCGTGCATGGGAAAGTCAGAAAAGCTACCCTTCTGTTATTTAACCTTTCTTTGTGAATATTTTCAGCCTCCTCCATGACACAGAAATAGAAGGGTAATTAGGAAACTTGATTATGCCCTTTTCTTTGTAGCCTTGCAGATACAGTGATGACAGAGAATAACCTTGTCCCCAGCAGTAATTATACTGACTGACTTTTTCCCTGCTTAGTTAAATGCTCTTGAGATTGTGCAAGCCACTACAATGCTTGGCACCAGCTGAAACAATTTCCTGTCCCCCCTGTTACGGTCACGTAATGTCAAGGAAGCAGCATTGCCGTGGCTCCCACTGGCAGTCTTCTAGCGTACGTTTCCATTTCCACTCCAATCTCTGTTCCCAGATTTCAGAGTTTATTTCAGTTTCTGCTGTGTCAGGCATAATTAGCGGTGTTAACAAATGTTAAATAAAAAAGTAAATCGTTTATTAAAAATGGATATTCTGAAATATCAGTATATCTTTATCATATCATATGGGAAGCAAAAATAGAAGATTCTGAGTTCAGTCTGGCGGAAGGCATTTTGCTGTGTAAAGTAAACAGAAGTACCAACTTAGTTAAAAAATGATACCATAATGTTCCTAAAAACACCATACTGCTGTTGGCTCTCTAGTTGCAGGGCAGAATTCACCAGGTGCTGTCACTTCAGTTATTTTTGGCTAGCCTAAAGAGAGTTGCAGGTTGTGAGCCCAGACACCAGCAGCTTAAAATATATCAAATAATATAGAAAAAAGTGCTGAACAAGTATTATTAGCTGCTGCCATGAGCTGCATGGGAGACTTTAGCTATTCAGTCACTCCTCTGACTTGCATATTAAGCACATGGACCAGAGGACGGTCGGGATCACTTCGACTTCACCGGCAGCTCACAGGGGTCGCACAGATATGGCAGAAGTACTGCATGCCAAATTCACCTGGTTTTTGCCTATATGTTACCTAAATATTGGAGCAGTCAGACTGCGACTAATGAAACAGTATAGATCAAGTCATCACTCTGCGAGGAATCATTGCTCCAGCCCATCTGAGATGGGCCCCAGCTGAAAAGGCCGTTCTAGCAGGAGGGGAGAGCCTCGCCTGCCTCCTCTTTCCGGCTGCCTTCCCCGGACAGAACGAGCCTTGCGCTGCGCTTCCCTAGCCTCTGCAGGGAAAGGGCACAGCAGTGCTAATCCCTCGCTCCGGCTGCTCCGTGCGTGTCCTAGCAGGGGTGGACCTCGGGTACCTGTAGACAGGTGCAACTTTAAAGTATTTTAATCTGAGGAAACCAGGGTAAAGACGATTACAAAGCTTACGTCAAAAGGCAAAAAGATTTAAGACTAAAAGAGTTTTAAAATAAAGCTAAAGCAACTTTTCCTAGCCGTGCTAATATTCCACAGCGCTACAAAGGCAAACACGATATACCAGCACACAGTTCGATCACCTCTTTCCCCTTCACTGAAGACTAGTTCTAATGGATCACTGTGCTATTGTATGGTTTGATTGTGCTGACAGTTACATGCCACTGTTCCCATAATAACAATTTTTCTTCTTTGTTCAAATGAAATTTTCTAATTACACGTGTGATGGGTTGTTTTAATTCTTTTCCCTTTCCAAATCCACCTTCCTGTTGCAATGCATGATGGGCAGGCTCAATATTGTGCATGACACCCGCTACAAGTGTTGGTAGGTGCCAGCTTTGTTTCTTGATTATCTTAAACCTGTGGTGCAGCTCACGGACCCTCAAAATCCACTGCTAGATTTTAACGTATAGCTCTTGTGCCAATCCATCTCCCTTAGCCTCCTGCACTAACACCTGTCAATTAAATGCAATTGTTTTATTTAATTGACATGGACACATAGACGTTGTTAATTTTGTATAGCAGTTGTTTGAATTGCACATGGTTCCTTGGTGGATTTTGATTGGACTATGAGTTCCAGTGTTTAGAAACTATCTCGTGTTAAGTAAAGACTGTATCTTACTATAGCCACATAGACCTATACTGTCCTTCAACAAGATACATTTTTGTTTGCAGTAAATATTTGGGTTGAATTCTTAACAGACAAAAATTTGTAAATATAAGGGCATTTAAAAATTATTCTGTTGATTTTTATATTGAAATGGTTAAGCTTGTTTGTGTCGATTTCTTGATTTGATGGTAACAAGCATTTTCCCCTTTTTTTCTCTTTCATTTCCCCCCCCTCTTTCTCCCTGGAATGTTGTCCTGCTTTGCACTGTGGTTGCATGTCACGCGCTGGCAATGATGTCTCGGGCTTTTTGCTGTGATAAATACCATGCTCAATTATCCTACCACATGTCGCTCTGGTTCCCATACTGCTACACTCTTCTGTATGTTTGCTTATATGATTTTCCTTCCGAAAGTTCCCATGGTGCACGGTGCTACGCCAGCCACTGTGTCTGCAGCAACAACATCTGCCACAAGTGTTCCCTTCGCTGCAACAGCCACAGCCAACCAGGTTTGCTAATTTACAGCTTTGTTCCTTACAGACAACTTGAAATTGGTGCTTTTAATGAGCATGGGGGTTTTGATTTTACCTCTTGTTGGCCTACACATTCTCTCTAAGACCTGCAGCACAGCTTAATAAGCCTTTATCCATGCTCAAAAGGTGCTGCAGTTCCATTTCTGATGCTAAAAATAATTGATAATAGAGTTTCTGACTCAGTCTTAACATTTATGGGCCGTGCTGCTTATTTCTGCTCTCAGAGATGTAAAGAGAAAGGGATAATACACGGAACCCATTATTTGTTTCTACTTCTGTGAAGCCGACAGTTCCTTTTAGTGCAGAAGTCCAACGAAAGCCAGTAAAACCTTTGTGCAGAGGGGTTGCAGGATCAGAATTTTAACAGTCTGAATGGAGCAGTCTGAACATGTTCTGACTCTCCTCTTCCAAGAGCAAAACAAAAACATTTCAGCATGGGCCACACAGAAACTTCTTTTAAACCTTTGTTTCAGCTTGTGATTCTGCTAGGAAAGGGACGATTACTTGTTGCAGTAGACAGATGTCAGTTAAGAAACTGTCCATTAGAGCCTGGCTTTATTTCTAAATAGCTACCCCAATTGTTGCCGTGTTTGGATGTATTTCAGGAATAAAAGAATAATGCTGCACTAAATAAGCGATTAAAAGTCCTCCCTGAAAAGCTAGAAACTATACTCAAAGATGAGTACCAGGGGCCAGAGGAGCTGCACCTGAGAACAGAACGTGGCCTGCTGTTTTTTATCTAGCTGGGTTGTCAAAAATGCAGATTTCTGTAGTACATCTGGCTGAAAGTGCAACAGTAAAAACTTCTAAAAGACCCTCTTCTTTCTTTTATAAAAGCAAATGATTTTTTGTGATTTACTAGGAAGTTAGAATTGCCTTATGTCATGAAACTATCAGTTCTGGTCTAATACACAGGTATTACTCTCGACTCAGTGGGAATCACACATGTGCCTTTTAGAAAAGGGAACTAAACATTTTCTTTAGCATTTTACAGGTGTGGTTCTGTATGTGAAATTAATTCTGAGGATAAATGTCAGTTTTTAAGGCAGGCTCACCTGACATACTCAGCTCCCTAAGTCATTAGAGCTAACTCCTTAAACAATTTCAAAATCCCATCATAAAGTTGTCAGGTTTGCAGCTGCAGTCGACCGTTAAGCAGCAATACCCGTGCCCATGGCCTGCTGCACCTGCACCTCTGTGCTTGGGCTGGATGGCGCCGGCTCCTGCAGAGCCAGGAGCCCCCGGCCTCGCTGCAGCGCGCCGGGAGCTGCGCTGCCACTGAGGGTACCAAGTGCTGCAGGCTCCCGCAGGATTAAGTCCAGAGTCTTTGGCTTTGAGCCTTTCCACCTTTGCCTGTTGAGCACTACCATTTTGTACTGCGCCCAGCTGTACGTTCTTTGTTAACCTGTCTGCTTACTGATCTCTCAAAAACATTATTCCAAAAATTACACTATTGCAGTGATACATAGGCGTGCACCTCCCGAGTCTCACAAGGGACCTGGATATTTTGCAATTCCTAAAAATACTCAGGTTAGTCTGCTTAGCAAGTAGCACTTTCTGCTCTTGAGGAGTGTTTGCTGAGTGACCATGTCACTCACGGATTTAAACCAGCATAAGAATTGCTTTGTATTTTGAAAAGCTAGTTTATAGATATGGCTACCTCTGCATATGTGTCACCTAAGCAAGCAACCACCTGTATGCCCAAAGTTTCTTAATGTTGTAATTTATTGCACCATACAATTAATTTAAGTGTCTCTATATCCTCCATAAGTCCAGAGAGTTGTGAGAACAAGCCAAGCCACAGAAAAACATTATTATTTTTTAAAATCATCTCTGTCTAAATAACCATGCACTTCCCCAAATAGATTACAGGGAAACTTTCTGTTGTAGAATCTGATCATTTCATGCATATCCTCCCTGGAGCCTCATAACACACTTAGTAAAGTACTGCAGCCAAACCTCAATATATACATATATTATGAATATATGTATATACTATGTGAGCAATGCTGAAATTATTTAATGCCACACGATGCAATGTGCATGCATGCCAAAAGTCTTAAGATCTGGCCCTTCATCTTCATTGACTGGTGTTGAAGGTCCTTGGTATGTTCCAACAGCACTATCCCTGATGCTTCTACACAGTTGGGTGCAACAGCCTGTCCTGCAGCAGTAGAAAAAAATGGTATGAGAAGCTTCATTATGCTTGAAGCACATTTCTGTACAAGTTGGCAATGTTGTAGAGTTGTGTGGAGTTGCTAGGGGAGGAGAGGGCACAAGGGGTGGAAAAACCAACACCAAGACCTGTAAATGATTTAGTTAAGAGGAAACCTCCCCATTCCCTTTCTTGTGCGGATTAACAGGTCAGCCTTAGCATCCACTAGGAAAAAGAGTCTTTTCAAGTGCAACAGCTGTTTGTGATGCTACAAATCAATTTTGTGTCCTATGCCCCAGCATGTTTCCCTGTACGTGGGCGCATCTATTTGCTCCCTCCAGCCAGACTCCCCGTCCTGTCTGTAATGCGAGGTTGCTCATGGTTCCTCCAACACCTGCATGCTTTAGTGCTCTCCCTTCTCAAGGGCCTGACCTGCGAGGTCCGTTTGGGCTCGCTCCCATGGACTTCAGCCTGTGCACTGCACACAGAGGGCTGCACGGCTGGGACCCAAGGATGGGATGTAGAATATAAGTTTGTTACTTGTACTGCTGGTAATCTACTCGGATTTTAATTTTTTTTTTTTTAAATGGGAAACTGAGTTGATGGGGCAATTCAAGAGAGCCCCATAGTGAATTCTGTTTACGCAGACAAACATTTTGAGAATTGTTTCACTGCTTTGGGGAGTCTCAGCTTTTCAGCTGATCCACCGTGATGCCCGCAGCAGCCATGGGAAGAGCAGGCAGCTCTTCTCGACAGTGGATTTTCACCAGCCGTGAAAATCAAGCTCGGGGCATCCTAGGTTTGGCATTCAGAAACCAAGACAGTGAAAGCAGTGAACACTTCACAAAATCCGACTGAAACAAGACCACTGTAGAATTTATCATTTTAAATGATACACTGAAAACACAGAATTTTGTGTAGGCCAACAAAAAGGGCTATTTTCAATTACTGCACTGCATGACTTTTGTAGATTTTAACTTCTCTTATTTCCTAAACAACCAATAATACTTATTTATATTTGTCAAGTAGTACTTAACACAATGTTTTCCAGTTTTAAGTTGCTATTGTAGCACTTCAGTTGACTTTAACTTATAGTTACAATATAAAATCCACCAACTCACAGCTGATCCTCACTTTTCCAAACTTATGTTCTGTAGCAAAATGCTGTCTCTCTGGGTCGGCTCATGGCACGTTATTCATTGTTTACATTTTTTTACCTATAGATACCCATAATATCTGCCGAACATCTGACTAGCCACAAGTATGTTACACAGATGTAGACATTTTGTCATCAAACAGTAAGTTCCTAATGCGTTGTTCCTTGCAGTTTTCTTACCTATATGTGTGCATAATTTGTCTTTTTCAGGGACAGAATGTTTTTATTTTCTTTCTAAGAAAACTAATAAGATAAGGGGGAAGAGGCTCTGAACTCCACTGACGTGCCATTCTTTGCTGAGCAGAGATCCCGTAGTTTGCAGTGACCACGTTAGCTAGTGTGTTGGACCAGATGTCGGTATTAGTTTGTACATACAGAACGAACATATTATATGTACAGATAAACTTCTGAAGAGCAAAACCAGAGAGTCTAAAATTAGAGTTTTACGTTTTGTTTATAAAGGATGATGTCTCTAGTGAGCCAGGTCTAGGGGGGAGGAGGTTATGTGAAGCAGACTTTAGAAAGAACTAATTTTAAATCTCCAAATTTGGAAAGCTAGCATCTCTGAAAATACAGATGTAGTAGTCTGCCCAGCTGAAGCCTGATGTCTCTTGAACACAGGTTATCAGATTACAATGCGTTACATACAGTATTTTCCTGGCATGGGCGATACGGCAAGGCGAAGTCCCACAGTGCAGTTCATACCTGCATCGTGTTGGTGTGAACGGCGATTGTAGACAGTGTATGCCAGCTTTTTATACTGCAGCCTTTCATCCCACAGAGTTTGAAATCTAGGTTTGCGTGCCTAAGCTTGAGAGATTTTTTTCCCCTGTATCTTCCTATGAGTAAACTGTAGTTTCCAGTCTGTCACTAAATTGCCTGTTGTCATTAAGACCACCTGCAGCACATCACCTCCTCTAGCATAGCTTGTCATTTGTATTACCTTTCTCTCCCTTGCACTCCATTTCTGCTGTGTTTTTTATTGAATGGCTCAGCTATAATGGAATTATTACTTAGGGTGAGGATTAACGGATTTGCCGCAGTGGGTTTATAATAATAGCTATTCCTTTCATTTAGCATTTTTACACTGCTTAAGTGACTCAGGTGGGATGCCTCTAGTCTGCAGCCTGAGCTTGCTACCAGGCTTCCCTCTGCAGTCAGCTGGGACTGGGGTGTCCCCATTTTAGAGACCGTCCGGAGGTGGAGGAGCAGTCACTCTCAAGAGGTGTGATAGGCAATAGAGACCAGAGACATAGCTACACTAGATGGGCAGTTAAGTAAGAAAAATTACCTTGGGAACATAGGGCCCGGATTTCTATGGATGTTGAGGTGCCTCTCCGATACTGGTTGGGCTCCCAGGTTTCACAGGGCAGCAGCAGCAGGGCCTGGGAAGAGAGAGGAGCCCGGGGCTCTGGGCAGCGCTCACACAGCACTTTGTGGGGAGCTGCCTCCCAGGGTCTGGGCTCTGGGGTCTGGAAACTGTCCCCCAGATTCTGATCCCGCGGCCGGGGGCTCAGGAACAGCAGGAGGCGAGTGTGTTGTGCGCTTTTATCGCTGCAGAATTAGGGTGTAAAGTGAACCTCTGCTGCAAGAATGCTACTGAAGGGAAATCCCACGGGGTTTGGGTGCGAGCTTCCCCCATACACGGTGGCAAATTTCCGTGTTGCAAATGCAAAGCTTGGGCTGATGCAGTGCTAACAAGAAGTTATGACTGTGTTGAAAATGCTTTGTCTTTTTTCCTTTCTAGATCATAACTAAAGAGCAAAGGACAGTGTGTTTGGGTTGAGAAGAGGACAAGCTCATTAGCCATAATGTATATACCGTCAAGCAACACTCGGAAACTCCCTCAGCAGTAAGACATCCACACATTGCATGTTAACAAGATGAAACAAGAACTTGGAAATCCACTGCACACTGTTGCCTATATACTTTGTACATTTAATTGATATTTGTGCTGAGGTGATCTTATTGTCTAAAAACTACAACATTGTCTATCTTTTCTAGCACAGAAGTATGCATATGGATTTGAATATGCATATGTAGTCTATTTCCTACATAATCATGTATGTCACCTTGAAAAGACAGACGATGATGTAACCATAAATCTATTATGTATTGGTACGTCTGTAGACCAAGATATAATTTTTTAAAGTAAGTTTATTTCTTTCAAGGTTTACAAATAACAAAGGTGCACCTTGTATTTAAAATTGCCATTATAGATGAGAGCGTGCATGCACAGTAATTTTTGTTTAAGAGTAATATTTTTAATGTAATAGATTGTAAGAAGTGGTAAGAGAGGTATCTGACAGAGATGAATGTGCCAAGCAAAACCACAACTGTGTATATTTTAAAGCACATCAATGGCTTTAAATACCATGTTGTTAAGGATTCTCATGAAGTGCCATAGACTGTACATCCGATTAGAGTATTATTTCTGCAGTGTTATTTTCAGAGCCACGTTTTCACTTACTTTATTAGTACTAATCAGTCAAAGGGCACCATTCTGTTTCAAACCAAAGCTGTCTCAGAAATGGCCAACTATTCCTTACAGTAACAGTAGACAGCACAAGAAAGATACTCTAGCCGTACAAATTAACCCATACTGGACATATATATAAACTATTTTAAGGCATTGTAGTGTAATATTTATGCATATTTTACTGTATAACATGATATATGAAAGGGAAAAGCCATTTCTGAGACACAGTAACAAATGTTTGAGGAACTTCTTTTGCTTCTATTTATAGCCTCTGTCGAAAGTCAAAAGGACTATAAATGTTTTGCAGAGATGGGTTTCACTTTTACTTCATCAGTCACGCTTTACATGGTGACTCTAAACAAAGACGAAAGAAGCACTGACATCAGATGCATGACAAACCAAAATATGAAAAAATGGAGATGTTAATTAGCGTAGAAATTGGGTGGGTTAAATACTTGGGTGAGTTTTATATGTGATTTTTTTGTTCAGATTAACTGCTTATAGCCTTAGAAAGCCTTTACAAAATAAAAACAAAAAAAATAGATGTGCATTCAAGTTTTAAGAATGGATTCATCCAAAGGAATTCCTTTTTGTGGTTTGGATGTTGCAGCTAGTAAAGGATATTTTTGCTCTGTTCAGCAAAGTGCTGAAGTGGGGGCCAGGTCACTGGTAGCGTAGCGTGGAGTGGAAGAAGTGCGAGTTCGGTTGTAGAACTCTCCATACTTCCAAGTTTACTGCGAGTTTTTATGCTTGAGAGAGATGCTTTATAGTATAAGAATGATGTGTTGATTTTACTGATTGTACTGTACATCTATTAAAGCCTTAGATTATTACATTACGGGTTAAAACCCATACCAATGTAATTTCAATCGTGTTAAGAAAGTATAGGTGACTTCACATGTTATTGTAGTTACTTAACATTATAGAATATTACTTATTTTTTTCTCGTTAAAAGTGTAGTTTTTATTTCTTACATTTATTAGATTGTTTTCATTTTCTATTACCAGTTGAATACCATTTCAGTTTATAGAATTTTGTTTTATTAGAATTTACCGATGACTTTTTCAAAATACAAAAAAAAGTAGTTTTCTTCATAACATACTCAGTTTTGAATTTACATGTAGTGTCATATGAGTATTCGTATTATTGTTAACTAAATGATTTATATTTTACTGATTTAATATTACAATGTAAGAATGTCAGTCATTGTTAGTTCTTGTCTAGTTTTCATTAAAAGAACAAAGATCTTTTATATGGATATCTTATAATTATATAATCATTGCTAAGTAAGAAGTTAAGTTGTTGCTATCGCAACAATCCTGGCAGACAATTGAGTAATATTTTGATGATTTATTTTGTTTGTAATTAGTTATTATGAGAAAATCTAGTTCCTAGATATTAGAATAAAATTTATTTTCTACTGTATCCATTTCAAATGTTAAAATATTGTTTAAATATTTTTTGAAATCCCTGAATATCAGGCCTTGTTATAAATAAGCTGCATAATCAATAGATCAAGGGACTTTTTGTTGATAATCCAAATACTCAAAGTTTACGTAACAAGAATTATAGTGTGTGTGTGCAAACTCTTGAGGGTTGATTATGCTGCAGTTTAGCATGTGGGAACGTATAGAGAGAAGGTTGACTTTTTGCACTTCTGTATATAGTCAAAAAAGAGAGAAACCTGTATAATAGTAAGATCTTATTTTGAATAAAAATGTCTATAATTACAAGGAGTTTTGTTAAGGCTAATAAAATGACAGGCTGAACAAAATTGCTTGCAAAAGTGGCACAGAGTTAGCACTCCATACCCCTTCAAAAAAGTTGCTTTGCTTTATGTGGACAGCTTGTAGTTTGCCAGGATTTTTTCAGCTGGAAAGATATGCCATCCTTCCAAGATCTCATGACTGACAAAAGCTCCACTGGTTCAAATCTGCCTGAAAATCATTAATAAAGAAAAAAAGAAAAAAAAAAAAAGAAAAAAAGCAGGTACTTCAAACCATCAAGGTGAAATCATGGATCAAATATTCCGTACATTATTCAAAAACTACTGCATGTTTAAAGTATCAAAAAAATATATTAAAGATATATGCTATTCAAACCAGTTTCTGACAATTTCAGTGGTTTATTGTTCACAAAAACGATTCTTCAAAACAAATACTGACGTTCACAAAAGAGTTAAATCATGAACAGGCAAACCAAACAGCACACCGTAGCTGTAGTTGTTATGTGATTATTTTTTATTGCTGTAGTGGTCCTGTTCTTTTAGCAGGTGAAAAAAAAAAAACCCTGGGAAATTTTACCATTTTAATGGAAAGCATTCAAGAAACCTTGTCATTATATAAGCCAAAGCTGGAAAGAAAAAGTGATTAGGCCATTACTTTGTCTGATCTCTCCAGTACTCACACTGAATAATTAATGAAGTTGCACTTATTTGCAACCCCGCAACTTTCATCTGCTGAAAGGACAGATGTGCTTGGTTTTACTATTATGTAATCACAGACTTACTTTTTGCTTGTAGTTGCTCCAAATTATGTACTCTGTCCTGGGCTGCAATTTGTTTTTATGCTTATTTTATTATTACTGCTATAGTTGACCTTGCTGTATGGAAAAAATAAAGTGAAATTGCCCTAATAAAAGTTCTCTTTCTTAATGATGTTTTTCTATGTCAGGTAAAAAATCGCACCGCTTTCTTTTGTACACATTTTTCATTTTATCTGCATGTTTGACTGAAGGGATATCATTAATTTGGGCGAAAAACCTATGTGCTGGTATTGGGTTTTTTTCTTCAACAGTTAATGTTAAATATACAGGATATATATTAAGAATGCTAAGTACACGTGATGCTGTTGTTAAATCCAGAGGATAAATATAAAGCAACCGGATACCATAGATCCAGACCGAGCTGTTATTACCCTCTTGTGGCAATACTTCTAAGATGCAGGTATAAGAAAGGGACCCTCAGCATCTGCCTGGCCCCGGCTTTGGTGCCCGCAGCAGGCAAACGGGGTGCAGCCAGGCGGTGCCTGACGTTAGAGGGAGCCCCATTTCCACACGTCTCTGTTGCTTGCTTAGTCTCGCACAAATCACTCTGATAAGCAAAATTATTGACGAAAAAAATCACAGGCTTAATTCGGGAAAGGAAGCGCATGAGAACTCTTGTTTTCCACGAGGATTTCGGGTGTCTCCTGCGTTCGTTGGCGCAGCCTGAGCGGCCTCACGGAAGAGCTCGCGTTTCAGAGGCCGGTTTTATTTACCTCATTTCTCAGCTCGGCACATGAGGACGCCTCATTCCTATCGGCTGAACACCCAGCTCGTTTGCGCTGCCTTTGCATCGATACTTGCGACGACACCGGCATTTTCATTTATCATTGCATTTAGCTGCCACGTTAAAAAATAACGTGTCGAGCAGCACGAATGTTCTAAATTAGCAAAAATAACACGACTTTATTTTCCTCTCTGACCAATGAAGGCGGCCACGGAGGTTCCCATGGTTAATCAGACAGCTCTGACGGCTGCTATCGGTTAGCGCTCCCGCGACCGAAGTCGGGCAGGAGGCTGCTCGGCGCCGCGCCCCTGGGTCACCAGCCCCACTGAGGTCGGTGTCACGCAGGACCCTCTGCCGCAGCTGGGTCGGGGCTGTCCCGTCGCACCCGGCCGGTGCCGGGGGGGCTCAGGCCACAGCCACCGGTAAGCGGGTACCGAGCAGCAGCTCTGCCTGCAACGGGGCTCTTGGTGGAGAGCTGAGAGAGCATAAAACCGCTCAGATGCTGAGGAGAACCACGAGAAGGAGCTCCTGCCAAAGCGGCGCCTGCCGCCTGCGGCCCGGGAAGCCCGCGGCTGTGGCAGCTCGCCAGCCGGGGCTGCGACGGCAACAACTGCAGGAGCAGTAACAACTCTAACAGTTGTTATAACCAAATAAAAGAGTTTTGTTCAAAGGGATCCACGCGTGTCTGCAGCTGAGATGCTTTCTGAAATGAGGAAAGGATTCTCAGCCTTTGGGGAAGGAGGAGCAGAAACCTGAAAAGGAGTTTTAATTGCTTTTGCGTGATTTGTGATGAGAACAGGGAATGGCGTCAGGAAGAAGGAAGGAGAATAAATCTGAGGGTCTTTTTGCATCCAGATATTAGTTGTCATGGAAAAAAAAGCCTATTTCCTGCCCAAACAGAGCTGACCACACCACTGTCTGTGGTCCCAGCAGCAGCATCACGCGATGCCTTGGTGCCTCACGCTGGTGCCCGCGCAGCCTTGGCGCTGGGTCAAGGCGCTGGGTCGGGCACGGCTCTGCCCTCCAGCAGCGCCCAGGGACACGGAGCGAGACGTGGGGCCGGGGAGAGCGGCACGGCCAGCCTGCACGCCCACCGTGCCACCGCGCTGTGCCGTGGGACGCAGCGACCCATCACTACATCGGCTCCTGCGGCCCCTGAGGTGCTGGGAAAGCGGGTTTGGAGAATTGCCCAGGTGCCCGTGGTGGTGCTGAGTGGCCCTGGGGGCGGGTGGGGGTGGGCATGATGGGGATCAGCTGCAGGTAAAGGGCTGGAGGCAGCAGAGCAGAGCTGGAGGGAGCTGTGGCTGCAGGAGGGAGCTGGAGGTCTCTGGATGTGCAGGTAGGAGCTGGTTGCTGCTGGTGGCTGGGGTGGGTATGGCTTGGGGTCCCTGAGGAGGGGATCCTCCAGGAGACAGCTCACCTACAGCCTCAGGAGGACGCCAAGACTGAGGGAGACCTTGCCCTGGTGTCTGGCTAACGGTGCAGAGCGATGGTGGGGCTGCAGTGCCACGGGATTCCCCTTGGGTTTATGCCTCTGTCGTGGCTCTGAGAGTGAGTGATCAAAGTACAGGATGGTAACGGGCCCTTGGTGCTGCTTTTAAGGAGTTAAGATGGACCTCCTGCAGCTGACCTGCCTGAGGTGGTGGGGCCCTTCCATGGGGGACCTGCCTGCAGCATGGGTGCACCCCTCTCAAAATGCTTTCCAGTTTATTGCCGTGCAGAGCTTCTGGGTGTTGGAAAGGCCCAGCTGAAAGGCCCCAAAGCAGCTCATGTGCAGCTGCTTTAACTGGTGTTCCTCATTGTGTGTTGCTGGCTGGTGGTGCGGGATGGCTGGTGAGAGCAATGGTTCCTCGTGGTGCTTTGTGGTGCTTTTGCAAAAGCTGTCTGGTGAAGGAGCTGTGCTGTGTGCCGGAGGAGACCCGAGCACCGCAGCAGGGTGCCCTGCGCTGGGTGCCTGCAGCCCCCAGGGCTGGGGGGAGGTGGAAGAGTCTCTCCTGTTTATATAGACTCGAGGAACAAACTGAAAGCAGGTAGGAAGTCAGCGTGCTGTTTTTCATGGAGTTGGTGAAGATGAAAGTGCATTATCCCTGTGCTAATAAACCACCGGAGGAAAGGAATCGCAACGCTATTTCAGGAATGCACTGGAAATAAAAGTGCAGTTACTCCTAAGCACCCTAAAAGCACACCGGGGGTACAGCTGAACAGCATTCATCACGTATACATTCTCCGTACCTAAAAATAGCCAGTTTGGAGTCTTACCCATCACAGGAATTTAGCAAGCTTGTTGTGGCATATATTGGCAATTACCTGGCACCGACAGGGAAACGTTCAATTAAATAATGGCAAGAGAGGAGTGACAGTTACGGGATGGGAAAAGACAGGTTACGCTCTTCTGAGAGCAAGCAGCACATGGCGCAGCACTGCGTGTTTGGCCCTGCCTTGGGGTGACGGGAGCGGGGTCCCTCCCTGGGAGGGGTGGGATGGGGGTGCCGCGGGCACGGTGCGGACCCTTGGCTTTGAGGGTGGAGAGAGCAAAACCGCTCTGGCTGTTTTCACATGTCCTCAGCTACGAGGTTCTGCAGCGGGGGGGAGGCACTTGTGGCACTTCCCGAGGATGGGGGATGTATCGGAGCGCTCGGGAGAGCAAGCCCAGCCTGTCCCTCCGGCTGGGGGAATGGGAACAAAATGGCAGGGCTGAGTGCAGGCACCTGAGCCGTGGGGTGCTGGTGAGAAGCCCGGGTGGGCTTGGCCGGGAAGGAGGTGGGATGCTTGTGCTGGAGAGCATCATCTGCACCAGGGAAAACATCCAGTTATCAGGGAACTGTTTTTTTCTCTGCTCTTCCTTCGGTGCTGTTATTAATCCCAAGCCACCCTTGCCTGGATGTGCTGGTTACCCAGCCCTGGCTGTATCCAGAGCACACGGTATTTGGGGCTATACTCGCCGCAGGGAGCGCAGCGTGCTGCATAGGGCCGGGCCAGGCACGCAGCCCCGGGGAGCAGCTTCACAGCTGGGCTGGCACAGCCATGGCTGCCTCCCGGCCGTGGCACACTGCAGGGGCATTGCAAAATACTGTTTAAGGAAAACAAAACAAACCCTTCTGTAAAGCAGTGTTGCTAATAGCCTTTTCCACCCGTGTCTCATTTTTCTCTTCTAAATGCATACATCTGGTCCAGGAAAAGGTCAGCAGTGGAAGTTGCTGCTTTCTACCTTCCTCCAAGTACAGCTGGTTTTTAAGAGCCCTAAACCACACTTTATACAAAACGAACTGTGTATCTCATTGTTAGCATTAGTAGGGTGCAGTGTCATGGGGGGAAACTCCTGCAGTGACAAGCTGACCTTTGCTGAGTGGGCAAGTCTCAGCCGAGCTCCTTGTCTTGGTAAGGCTAAAAATAGACTTCCGCATCCTGCCGATAGCACGCTCACCATGGGTCAGGCACCACATCTTGCCACTAATGCACAGAAGAAAGTCTTCTCCCAGTGCTCACTTGAGCGTGGAGTCTACCTCAGCATTTATGTGCAGGTTTGGCAAACCCAGGTGGACCTGTCCGGGGTTGTGTCCTCATGCAGTGCCAGGGCACAGAGCCCAGGTGACTTTGGAGGGGCTTTGCTTGTCCCCTCCCTCTGCTTCCCGCACCCACCTCTTGCCGAGCAACCAGGAGCAGCGATGCCTGCCCTCGTCGTCTGCGCACTTGGCTTTGCTGTCCCGCTCCAGTGCTCGCCGGCTGCTTCAGCAGAGGCACGTTTAACACTGGGTGACTTTGGGGGCTGGCTCGGCCACAGCCCGGGGTGCCACCAGCTCCAGGTGCTCCCTGGGCGTACATGCATGGGACCCGCCATGGTGGAAGCGTGAGGTGCTGAAATCCTGACTGAGAAGCATGAAGAAGAGCCTGGCTTGGCACTGAGCTCTCTCAGTTAGTGCACACTTGTTAGCGGTGGTTGAAAACCAGCGTCGGGCACTGAGAGCCGCTGTGCTCCTGGTCTGTAGGATGCGCTGCATCTCATTTCATGGGGTATTTCTGCCGCCAGTCAGAAAGTGTGGCAACAGCCTGCGTGGGGTGTGCGCATCCAGCCTGGGGCTGCGGGTTTGCATTTTTCCCCCACCCTAGGTCACCCAAGTGCTCGGCGGTGCAGCAGCCCCCGTGCTGTCCCCCCCATCATCCATGGTGGGCAGGAGCTGGAGCTGAGTGCCAGGTTTGGATGGTTCCAGTGATGCCCCGGGGCATTTGCGTGAGGGGGGGGCCCAGCCCTGGTCCCCGGGCCCAGTGCAGGCAGCAGCTGGGATGGAAATGGGTCTGAGCTCTGGTAGCACCATGAGCCTGGGCAGGAGGCGATGGGCAGCCACCTACCTTTGCCTTCTCCTTGCCGTTTGCTGCGTGCTCGGCACCACTGGCCTTGCGTGCTTCTGCTGCAGCGCATGGGGCCGGTCACCGCTTCTCACGGGGCTGTCATGACCGTACCACGCATCCTGCAGCAAAACTGATCTGGTGGTGAAATAATGCCTGTATTTAAAATGTCATCTTCGTAATTAGTGCATATGCACATGCTAAATGGATCAATCTCTCTCTGGTGTCTGGCTGGGTATGCCGCTGTACTGCCAAGGAAGCTGGGCTGCTCCCGGGCCGGGCTGGAGGAGCAGCCAGCGAATGACAGCCGGTGCAGCAGCGTCCAGTGCGTTCCTCGCAGTGCCAGCAATCGCAGCCCGCCTCGCAGCGCGTTACCCGAGCGTGGGGTTTGGGATGGGAGGGACATAGGAGATGCCAACACCTGATGGTGAAGGGGTCTGTGACTCCGGTCACAGGGCTTGCAGCATTGGCAGCTGGAAGCAAAGGGGGAAAATACATCCAGTGTCTCATTTTACCCAGCCTCTGACAGCTGCTGCTGGCTCCAGCTCCTTCCTCTGTTCGTAATTTCTAGTGCAAAAAGGAAAATTATGTGAAAAGATCGTTACTGCATGAAACCCAGTTCTGAACATCTGTGCTGAATTGAAAATTTCATCCTAAAATAGACGCACAGATACAGAGTGAAAAGGAGCAACTTGAAAAGGAGCAACTTATGGAAGAGAGCTTGAGGGAATTAACAAGAATCTAACTTGCCTTATAAAACTGCTCTGGGGGTACCTGAGCATCTATCAGCTTTCCTTCCTAACTTCACTTACTGCTGCGTTGCTGTGTTAATTTCTCCATGTACCAGGTATTAGTCACTCACTGTGTCCATTCTCTAAAACACCTCCATGCTGTTTGGAGGACATCAGTCTCTAAAGTGTGGTGCGAGCGTCGGGTCTGTGTTGCCCTTCCATGTACTTTATCTGTAACACAAAATCAGCTGGCCAGGAGATCCCTGTGTACTTTGAAGTCAGCAGCACCTTGGGCACAAACTGCCTTGCTGCGAAAGCTGGTCAGAGAACGGAGTTTTACCAATTTGCCTTGCTACAATACTGTGAACCTGGTAAGCTGTGATTTGTTTGCAAAATCTTCGGTTCAGAAACCCCTTTGCATTCGGTTCGCTGGGCTCTGCTGGAGCCGTGGAGGCTGTGGCCGAGTTAAACCAGAAAGTGTTGTGTGTGTGTGTGGGCTGCCCGGCTGGTGAGACCCGGTCCTCCCTGGGGTGCCGCAGAGGGTGTTAAGCAAATACAAATGCACCTCGGAGGCATTTTCCCCAGCTGGTGCGCTCACTGCTCTGCTGGGGGGGTGGCATACTGAAAATTGGGGGGTTTATTGGTTATACTGAAATTAATGTGTGCAATGTGGAAAACCAGGATGGTAATGTACGCCTGAACATAACCTACCTCTTCTGTTGCTGCTTGGTTTTATGAGTTGCTATAATGGTGTTTCAATTTAGTCTGCAATTAAATTATCTCTGTTCATCTTTTCATGCAGCATGGAGCAGTGCGTTCCAAGAGCCCTGTGCTCTCGGCACAGCCGTAGTTCGGCAGCACTTTATAGGGGTGCATGGGCCAGCATCTGCTTGCCTTTAGTCTTGAGATAGGACACAGAATAAAAGGTGATAGCAGCCAAAGACGCTGGCTCGGCAGCTGACGGAGGCTGTGTGCTGGCGCAGCGGTGTGAAGGCGGTGGTGCAGGTGACAATGCCCATGTCGGTGCCAGCCCAGCAGTGCCCGGTGGGCACGCAGGGTTGCCACGGCAGGCGGGGGTACCCGGAGCCACCAGCCAGCCCGGGCTGGTAAAGGTTTCCCCAATCTGTGCTATTCAAGGAGAGAAGGCAGGATTTTCCCCTGTAACTCCGGGGCTGAGAGCTGCTCTTCCCCTACTTTGGCTTCGTATGGAGCAGAGGGAAATAAAGCACTGTGTGGTTGAGTTTTGGGGGGTTTTAATTGCATATTGTCCATAACATAAAGCTTTATCTTGTCCTCTTCTTCCATAAGCAGCGCTGGTTGATGCTGGGAGGCACACTGCTGCCGGGAAGCCCTTCAGCCCTCCCGCTCAGCCTGGAAAACCCCCCGGAGTTGCAGCAAACACCTGGTGTATTTTGCAGGGAATCACTTTGACCTTTACTATTTTTAAAGACAATTCTGGAGTTTGGCTTGAGCATGCCAACTTAAACTGCTTGGAGAAGGGCCAGGAGGTATTTTATCACTTGAGTAGGTCAGGGAGAATAAGTGTGTACATTAGGGACTTTACCAAAACCAGCTGAGAAGATGTTTGTCATCTTGTACCTATTACATGCTTGAAAAGGGTGAGCAGTTCTTAGTGGTTTTGAACAGACAAAATCTAAGATGGCCTAAACCTGAAGAGTTTTAAATTATATCTACAGCTCCATTCTTGAGTTAAATGACCAAGTTGGGGACTTGCAAGACATAAAACGGAGCAGCTCCATCATTTTAGCTGCAGTAACTCAAAACCCAGGCAGGGCGTCTCTGGCTCTTGTGCTTCAGGGATCGTGTGCTTCCCAGCATACAGAGCACGAGCCCTTCTGTACCTGCACGTGGATCCATCACGGGCTGAGTCTGGGGTTGCAGCTGGCCCGTGTTTGGGCATTGGGAAGCCCGGGCAGGCACGTGGGCTGCTGGTGGGCCGGCACTTGACGTGGTACGTGTGGAAGGAGCTCTGGTCAGGCTTCTGGTGCCCACAAAAAGGGGGGTTTTCTCTGGGTCCTGAGCCCTCCCCTCACCAAATGCTCTTGATAACCAGCTGCTGACCAGGATTCTTGCCCCATTTGCAGTCCCTGAGCCTGTGAGCGGGCAGTGCAAAAAGTTTAATAGTTCCTTCCCTCCCTGGCACAGCTTTCTGCTCTTAAACCCCTAAATAGACCCAGTCTGGGGCTGCAGGTCAGCCCCCTCGTGTGGTAAAGGGGGCAACTGGCTCTCCCAGTGCTCCTCCGTGGCCTCTGGAGCCGGTGGTGATGCTGAGAGGTGATAGCGGTGCTAAGGGGATGCGGGGGGCTGGTGGTGCCTCAGCGAGGGAGGTTGCTGCAGGATTTGAGATGTTTCAGGTCATGGAAGCAGTCCTGGGATTCGTAACCATTTGCTTGCTGAGATGCGCGGGCGATGTGAGTGAAGCAGGACAGAGATGTGCTCAGGGCTGCTGAGAAGCTGCACCCACATCCCAAGGGATGCGCTACAGCATTTCAAGCAGTTCCTGTGCTGCTGCAGGGCTCCATCAGCCCTCCTGTTTGCGGCCGTAGGGCACAGCCAGGGACACCCCCATCCCAGCGGCTTGGGAGCTCTTGGAGCTCTGCCACCAGCGTGTGCAGCGACGCAATGTGAGAGCACAGAGCAGCGGGGCAGAGAAACATGGGTTTTCTCTGTCACAATTTCAAAATAAGACTGAGGCCACAATATTTTCCGGAATATTTGATGGCCGATCTCAAAGCTCTGGTGCTGCTGGAGAGCAAGACGGCCACGCAGCTGTGGTGCGAGGCTGCTGCGCTGTGCCTGGCACCGGCGAAGGTGGCTGCGGTGACCGTGACTGCTGTTCCTATATGGGGCTCTCCCGTCCCCTCCAGCGTAACACAGCACAGCTTCGTGGCAAACAGTGTGGCAGTAAGATAGCAGCAACGGGGACCCTGCCCGTGGGCTGGGGGCTGAGGGTCCTGCGGGGCGAGGGGCAGCACCTGGGGTGTGTGGGGCCATGGGATGCTCCGCTCTGCACGTAAATGAAGGATAGATTAAAAACCGTGTCAGGGAGCGATGTGGGAGCGGGCAGTAGCAGCCCAGCTGGGGGTGCGCCCCAGGGGTCCGCCCCCACCCCCCCATAGGCACTGAAGTCCTGGGGGTTGGCTCTGCACCCTCCGCTTCTGCAGGGTGGGGAGACCCAGGCTGTGCCCCCCTCAGGCCGCCCCTCCCTTTTTGGTCTCCTCAGCCCTCCAGCCTCCCACACCCTGTCAGGCTCTCCCTCCTCTCCCAAAACTCCCCTCTCAGCCTCCCACCACCGCTCAGTCCTTCTTCCAGCCTCCCACCCCTCCCCATGCCCGCTAGCCCAAAACCTGCCCCTGCACAGCCTCCACCTGCTTCCAGCAGCCTCTCTGCCTCCCACTCCCTCTTGGACTCCCACTCTTTGCAGCCTCCACTCCCTCACCAGACTCCCATTCCCTTCTCACCCCCTCTTAGTCTCCCAGCCCCCTTTTTGGCCTCAACTTTTTTCTTGGCCTCCCACCCCCTTTTGGCCTCCACCTATTTGCCAGCCTCTCACCCCCTTTTGGTCTCTACTTTTTTTCTTGGCCTCCACTTTTTTCCCAGCCTCCCCCATTTTGGCCACCCACCCGCTTTTGGCCCCCACCACTTTTCCCAGTCTCCCACTCCCCTTCTGGCCTCCCACCCCCTTTTGGCCTCCACTTATTTTCCTGACCTCCCACATTTTGGCCACCCACCCCCTTTTGGCCTCCACTTTTTTCCCCAGTCTCCCATCCCCTTTTGGCTTCCTACCCGCTTCGGCATCTACTTTTTTCCCAGTCTCCTAACCCTGTTTGGTCTCCCACCCCTGTTTGGCCCCTGCTTTTCTCCTGACCTCTCAACCCCCCTTTTGGCCTCTCTTTTTTTTTTTTTTTTTTTTTTTCCCCCAGCCTCCCAAACCCTTTTGTCCTCCACTTTATTCTCCAGTCTCCCACCCCATTTTATCTTCCACTTTTTTCCCAGCCTCCCACCCCCTTTTAGGCTTCACTTTTCCCCCCAGCATCCCACCCCCTTTTGGGCTCCATGTTCTTCCTGACCTTCCATCCAGTTTTTCCTAGCCTCCCATCTCCTTTTGACCTGCAACCCCCTTTTGGCCTCCACTTTTTTCCTGGCCTTCCACCTTCTGTTAGCCTCCACTTTTTTTCCTGGCCTCCCACCCCCTTCTGGCCTCCCACCCCATTTTGGACTCAACTTCTTTCCCCCCTCCCACCCTCTTTTGGCCTCCACTTTTTTCTTTGGCTCCCACCCCCCTTTTGGTCTCCCACCTGCCTTCTGGCCTCTACTTTCTTCCCAGCTTCCTACCCTCTTCTGGCCTCCCACTCTCTTTTGTCCTCCATTTTTTTTTTTTCCTGGCCTCCCACTCCCTTTTGCCTTCCTACATGCTTTTATCCTCCACCTTTTCCTGGCCTCCCACCCACTTTTGGCCTCACAGCCCCTTTGGCCTCCACTTTTTTTCCCCAGCCTCCCACCCCTTTTTGGCCACCACTTTTTTCCTGGCTTCCCACCCCCTTCTGGCCTCCTATTGCCTTTTGGCCTCGACTTTTTTCCCCGATGTCCCACGCTTTTGGCTTTCCACCCCCTTTTGGCCTCCACTTTTGTCCTGACCTCCCACCCCTGCTTTTGACCTCCAAACCCACCTTCTGGCCTCTACTATTTTCCCTGCTTCCCACTGTCTTCTGATCTCCCACTTCCTTTTGGCACCTACTTATTTCCTGGCCTCCCACCCTCTTTTGGCATCCACTTTTTTTCCCCAGTCTCCCACCCCCTTCCCAGCCTCACACCTCACTTTGGCCTCCACTTCTTTCCCAGCCTTTCACCCCCTTTTGGCCTCCACTTCTTTCCCGGCCTCCCACGCCCCTTTGGCTTCCACTTTTTTTCCTGGCCTCCCACCCCACCCCCGTCCCGGCCTCACACCTCATTTTGGCCTTCACTTTTTTCCTGGCCTCCCCTTTACTCCCAGCTTCCCACCCCCTTTTGGCCTCCACTTTTTTCTTGGCCTCTCACCCCCCTTTTGGCCTCCCACCTGTCTTCTGGATTCTAATTTTTTCCTGACCTTTCACCCCCCTTTGGCCTCCCACCCCCTTTTGGCCTCTGCTTTATTCCTGGCCTTCCACCTCCTTTTAGTTTCCCGCCCTGTTTTGGCCTCTATTTTTTTCCTGGCCTCTCACCCTGTTTTGGCTTCCACTTTTTTCTGGCGTCACACCTTTTTTTTTTTTTTTTTTTTTTTTTGCCTCCACTCGTTTCCCAGCCTCCCACACCCTTTTCACCTCTACTTTTTTCTTGGCCTCCCACCCTTTTTTGACCTCTACTTTTTTTTTTTTTTTCCCCAGCCTCCCACCCCCTTTTGGCCTCCACTTTTTTCCCGGCTTCCCACTGCCTTTCAGCTTCCCACCTGCCTTTTGGCCTCCACTTTTTTCCCGGCCTCCCACCTGCCTTTTGGCCTCCACTTTTTTCCCGGCCTCCCACCTGCCTTTTGGCCTCCACTTTTTTCCCGGCCTCCCACCCCCTTTTGGCCTCCACTTTTTTCCCAGCCTCCCCCATTTTGGCCACCCACCCGCTTTTGGCCCCCACCACTTTTCCCAGTCTCCCACTCCCCTTCTGGCCTCCCACCCCCTTTTGGCCTCCACTTATTTTCCTGACCTCCCACATTTTGGCCACCCACCCCCTTTTGGCCTCCACTTTTTTCCCCAGTCTCCCATCCCCTTTTGGCTTCTGCTTTTTTTCCTGGCTTCCTTTCCACTCTTTCACTCTCCCACACTTTTGGGTCCTTGGCCTTTTTTTTTTTTTTTTTTTCCCCAATCTCAACTATTGATGTTTTGGTTTGGGTTTTTTTGTTTGTTTGGTTGGGTTTTTTTTTTTATGTAGTCTCCCCTTTTTTCTGGTGTCACAGCTTTTTCTGCCTCAGCCGAGCCCTTGATGGGCTCTGGGAAGTGGTTCTGAACTGTCCAGTGTCTTCCATGCTCAGACACAGCAAAAAAAAACCAACCCATTGGCAGAATTTGGGTCAGACATGCCGCTTTCTGCATCCCGGAGGAGCCAGGCACAGCGCCCGCTGTGCCAGTGCTGCCCTGGAGCTCCTGCGGTGCTGGGTGGTGGTGGAGGAACCACATGGCAACCATCGTCCTGCTGGAGCCGCTCCGCTTGGCTCTGCAGGAGAGCAGCAGCAGCACCCTGCTGGTAGTCGGGTTGCCTCTCCCGGGGCAGGGAGCACATCCCCTGGGACTCCTGCCCGGCAGCGTAGGCAGCCAGGAGCTGCCAGGAGGCTCAGGGGTGATCCCCCAGTTTGCAGTTCAGTTAACGCTATCTTTTATTAGTGCAAAACACTTCTTATTTAAATCCTGGGGAAAATGAGAATATATGAATTAATTTACTGGGATTTTTTTCTTTTGCATGATGAGCCCGTCAGTGCCTGTCTGGGGCAGCAGTCAGTAACTGCAGCTGCACTCGGGTGCCTCTGGCCGTGCTGGGGCTGGGTGTGCCCGAGCTGTGGGGACTGGGGTGCACAGGCAGGACAGGCCAGGGTGCTGGATGGGACATGGGGGTGCTGCTGGGCAGGACAGCACTCTCTGCTCAGGGCGTCTCTGGGTTGCATGGTGCAGCTGAGAGGTGCTGCTCCTGTAGGGCAGGTACCAAGAGATGAATTGTGCCCCTTGCTCTTCATTTGCATCAGCATGGCACCTGGCTGATCTCAAGCAAGATAAAATAGTGAGGGCATTGGCTTCCCAGACCTAGAGAGGCAGGAGGAGCTGGTGTGTCGCTGGGGCCGGCCTCCTGCCAGCGAGCCCACCTTGGGCACCAGCCTCCCTTCCAGTGCCCCGGCCAGCTGCCGGCAGCTCCTCCAGAGCCCCCCTGTGCTGCCGGCCCAGGGCATGGGAAAGGGGTGCTGCAGGGCTGGGAGGGGGCTGTGACCCGTGAAGAGCTGCCTAAGCAGGAGTACTGTCCATGAATAGCCTTAAACACTGCAAAAAAAATGAGGGCAAGCACTGATCTGTGCCTTACCTTAGCTACACTGGCTTGCCCAAGATGCTACAGCAAGTGCTTGCCGCCTGGGCTCCGGCTCATGCCTCAGCTTCGTCGAGTTTCTGTGTCCGACACTGCCTCAGTAACTGAACTTTAATACACTACGCGTTCAAATTTACTTAGGTTATTTTCCTTTGGAGGAACATCATATAACTAGGTGTTGGCAAACACGGAAATTGGCCTGTTGTTGGAGCCAGGCTTCTGCATACCCACACTTGATAACAAAAGTATTAATTACAATAATAAAACGACCACTGTAAGCTTAGGGCGGTTGTTTACCATCGTTGCTAGAACTGGTCAGGAAAATGCTGAGCATTTCAGTTCTCGTCGGCCCCTGTAACCACAGCCGTCCATGATGGTCCCCTTCCCTGGTGGTGGCCATGTCGCTGAGGCGGGCTGTGTCTTGGGGACCACGGGGCGAGGATGCTGCTGGCTGAGCCAGCACTGTGGCTCTCTGGCCCCAGGTCCCTGGCAGGCGTCTGGCCAGGACTTGCCCAGCGCTGCCACAGCACGAGGTGCCAAACGGAGCCCGGCCCCCTTGGTAATCTCTGCCTTCAGCAGTGGCTCAGCCCAGCGCAGAGCCTGACGTGCAAATAGTCTGCCAGCAAAGCGAGGGGTTCGGTTCCCCCCCTGCCCAGGTAGTTACTGGCTGCCTTTGGGTACTTCAGTCAAACAAAAATTGCTTGCTGCAGGAGAGCAAACATGCCAGGTTTGCTGCTTTCTGACTCACTGGTAGGTAAATTGGGCAATCTTCTGTTTCTCAATCTGTTTTTCCTTCTCAGGAATTCAGCCTTCGCTTTGCTTTCAGGACAGCAAAAGCTAATCCAGCTGCTAGTTCACACATGCATCTATCTCCCTGCTCAACAGATGCCGGCAAAAGCCCTCATTTTTCACAAGAGGGAAGATGGGGCTGTGCCCGGCACCCCAGCAGCTGCGCACCCGCCTGCCCAACCTCGCAGGGCTGTGACCTGCTCCCCTGTGGCCCCTTCCTGCAGCCCGAGCTGCGTCTGGGGGCCCTGCTGACCCCAAACTGCTCCCAGGGCGAACGCTGCAGCTGGCAGCCATGAGCCCCCCATGAGCTGGGGGCTGCAGCGGGGCCGAGCACCGCCCCGCTCCCCCGGGGACAGGGCGGGATGGGATGGGACAGGACAGGACAGGGCTGGCCCCATGCCCTGAGATGCCCCAACATGCAGGTGCAGGGTGACGTCCCACAGGCAGCACCCAGCATCAGAAACTGCCAGAACCTAACTCTGTTTTTCACATGCCTCTTCTGTGTCATTTCATATTCAGCGCTAAAATGTAGGCCTCGCCGCTTCCCAATTTATTTTCTGGCATTTTACATTTCACCCTGTTTCAGTAACTTGCGGCGTTCCCCCTCCCCAGTGCCTCACAGCTGGGAGGGCAGCACCCGCACCCCGCTCTGCCGGGCAGGTCGGTGTCCCTCCAGCCTGCCGCCAGCCGGCTGGTCACCTGGCAGGGGAAGGGACACGCTTCCAATCCTTTCCCTTTTTTTTTTTTTTTCTTTTTTTTCCCCTCCTTCCCCCCACCCCAATCCCTGGCAGCGGTTTGTAATGCTGCAGTTTGAAGGTACCCACTTATGATGGATGGGCAACATTTTCTTGTACGTTTTTTGTAAACTCTTTCCCAATAGAGTGGATATTTATAATTACATGAACCGAACTGCTACTTAAGTCTTTTGCTTTCCAAGTGGCATCAGTTCAGGCCACTACAGGGCAGAAATTAGTGAAGAATTTGGCACCCTATTTTGAGCATACTATGACAGTCCGCTCAGGCAAACAGAATTTTGTATTAATTTTTTAATCCCTCATGTCCTACCCTTCTGAGCTGAAGACTCGTTCTGGGAAGAAATCTGTTAAATCCAGCACGTGACTTTCTCGCAGCACCGCTTGCAATGTAGTTTTGAATGGGAACAGGAAGAAATGTGTCAACAACTTCGTGTCTCTGCTTGTCTGGAAAGCAGCATCCCTTGCCAAGTCAGTAATGCCTTTCGGCGTGGTGCGCCGCCTGCCAAGCGCTGCTCTGCACCGCGGGCACGAGCACCCCTGGGATGCTGCTTGGAGCCCTGCGGACCAGTGGTCCTCACCTACGGCCATAGACCAGAGGTGCTTGATGGGGATATCTCCATCTGCCTGCCGCCGGCTGGCAGGAGCCACATGGTTTGCCACCACGCGCTGCTCCTGCCGTGCTGGGGGAGGCTGAGTCATCCCCTCATTTTTAATAGTCCGGAGGAGGCCCAGCTGTCTCCCCGCCAGGCGTGGAGCGTCTGTGCCACACGGCTTCAGCCTCCGTGCAAGCATGGTGGCTTCCCACTTCATCCTTAATGTCATTGTTCCTGGAGAACGGCGTGTACCGGCAGCGTACCGCCCTGTCTCACAGGTCACTCATTGTCGCCGCATATGTTGGGATTGGCTTAATTAGGGCTAAAATATGGCTGTGTTCACACCTTCTCTCTAGAAAAAAGGACGAGATGAGCATTAAAAGTATGCTGGAGCTTGTATTTTGTCCTACGTATCTGTCGCAGTTGAGGTGTGTTGGCTTCACACACCTCTTTTCTTCCCAGACTTGCTCCAATGATTGGATCAAGGTGGTTTTGGTAAGCACATCCTCCTACCGAACCTGATCCAGCATGGTTGGGCCGTGCCGCAGAGCCGCCACCAGCCCCCCAAGCTCTGCTTTGGGCAAAGCTCACATGCTGAAATGCAAAATGTTGAACCCATGGTGACAGGGAAGCTGCCGGCTTTTATCATCCATATATAACCTGCAGCAACAGGGATATGGATGCAGCCCTGGTGCCGGGATGGAGCCGGCGGGGCACTCACCCCCGGGTCCCCCACACACGGTGCTGTGCCCCTGGTCACCACAATGGGGACAAGCGGTGCTGGACCGGGTCCCACGGGCACCACCAGGCTTTTAATGCCCAAGTCCCTCCATGGGCATCGCCATGGCGCGTTGGCACTTGTTTCTCCAGACAGGTCTTGGTCTTTGAACGTTTGTGCAGGGTAAAAGAAAAGATACGAGAAAATGACCGTATACTCCTGAGCTTCACTAGCTGATGGGAGATGGCCATGGTATTATAGAAGTCATTAAAAATATTATTCTGATGGGCAATGCACTGTAATTAAAAAAAAAAATTGTTTGCAAATCACGTGGGGATTTGTTTTAATTAAGTGTTGTCTTGTCAGACACATGCTGGGTTACAGAGGCTGTGAGAGCCGAGTTTATCTCTTAATTAGCTGATTAGCTTCCCTGGCTGGAGGAGGCCGGCGGGCGCAGGATGTGCGCGGGGGTGACTTACACGGGCCATAGTTTGGATTTTTGTGGGGGGAGGAGTACAGCAGCAGAGGAGCTTGATTTACTGTGACTGCAGGCAAATGAGGAAGTTAACATTAAAAAAAAAAAACACCAAACAAACAAACCAACGCAGAAGAGCCCAGCCCCTCAGCCCCAGGCAGTTGCTGGTCCCAGGCTGCCCCAGCCGGGCTGTGCCCAGGGGGACTGGGGACCCCCGGGGCAGGGACGGTCCCTCTGCCCCTCTGCGGGCAATGGGGCAGCACCCCGACCGGCGTGCACCCGTCAGCGGTGCTGCGCGGAGCCGCACAGCGGGTACCACGTGTTCGTTACAGATGCATTCCCACAGCGTGTTTGACATTAAACTGATGCAGACATTACTGCGATAACATAAAAATATGCGATGCATTTGCCGGAGGAGGAAAAGGGACCACCCCACCCATGGTGCCGGAGAGGTCGGTGCTCTGTCGCTGCTTAGTGGAGGTTTTAACTCAAGCGTGGGGATGGCCCCTCCACCGGGGCAGCTGCGTTACGGCTCCAGCCTGGGCAGGAGCTGCTCTGAACCAGCTATTTTTTTCCCCACCCAGGCTGGATCCCAGGTTTGCCATCGCTTGCCAGGGACTGCAACTAGCAGGGGAATTAAATGCAATGAGTGAGGAAAACTCCTTGTAAGTCACTGCCAAACTGCACAGGTCTTTTTTTAAAAAGGAAATAAACCATGAAAATTTTCAAAGGTCTTTTAAAAACAGGGTTAAACAAAGAAAACTTTGGAGATTAGAATTACAGTGTACAATTAAGCTTTGGCGAGGAAATGTTTCATTTCCTGTTAGTTTTGTTCGTGAGTTTATGTTAGTTTATGAAGTCGTATGGTGTAATTTATCTAGTCTTTCCTATTTATGGGAACGTTTCAGAGTAAAATGTTGTTAACAGCTTGAAATGCTGCCATGCTCTAGCATTTTTTTGTTTTAACACTAGTCAATGTGAAAAAATTAATATTTTGACTCAAAATACTGAATAGCAACTATGAATGTTAAAAATTCACAGCTCATTTCAAAATATGTCAAAATTTCCCAGGGAACAGAAATAACGATTTATTTATTTTTTGGACCAGCTCTAATCTTGCCAATGAACTCCAATGGATCTTTGCAGCAGAACGGTCAGCGACTGGCGAAAGGCGTTTGGGTTCTCCAGGGCAGAGCCCCGCGCTGATGTCCCCTGTACATGTCCAAGCCCTTTACAGAGGGAGAAGAACGCCCTCAGTTTTCTGTGTGGGGAAAACACTTTCAGGTGCGGCTCGCTTTCAATATTTGGCGTTTTCAACAGGTATTTGATGGTCTTCAGAGGTACCGGACACCACCCAGCACCACCAAAGCTGCTGCTGGAAAATCACGGCATTTGGTGACTCTGAAAATTGGTGACTTATTTGAACAGCCCGAGGTTTTCCATGGCTGAAAACTATTCCCAGAACTGTGGGAGGTGGCAAACTTTAAAAACTTCAAACGTGTGACCTTCCAGTGGGTGTGAGCCCAGCTAATGGGGAGTGCTTCTTGGTGAGCCTGCTCTGACCCCGCGCTTGGGCTGCTTGGCTTGTCTGTCGACTCCTATTAAAATGCCAAGTGCGGGTCTGGTTTCCTCCTTCAGTGCA
Organism: Theristicus caerulescens; assembly: GCA_020745775.1. Classification (NCBI taxonomy): domain Eukaryota; kingdom Metazoa; phylum Chordata; class Aves; order Pelecaniformes; family Threskiornithidae; genus Theristicus; species Theristicus caerulescens. The sequence goes on along the minus strand of CM036565.1, from coordinate 9,717,788 downwards.
CCAGAGGAATCTGCGCAGTATTCCAGTAATTAAAAAAAAGTCATTAATTATTAAGCAGGCATGTATCCAGGGTCAGTGAGATAACTTAGCCTAAGAGATATAACTCTGTTTGCAAAGCTATTTGTGCGGAACATCTGCTTCTGCAGCGCAGCGTATTGTGGAGGGAAGAAAATTTATAAATTAAAAATGTCAACAAAGGCTATGGTATGAATAGCCAAAAGTTCAAATGACACAGGAGCCTTTACAGAGTGCTTTTCTCAGCCTTTGAAAATCAATTGGGATTTTTCAACAGTAAAAATTGTTTGACCTGCCTGTGAAGCCCCAGGGTCCTGCTGCCGGCAGGGGCTGGGCGTGCTCAGGGCAGGAGCCCCGTGGGCCCCAGGGCTCTGCCCTCCCGCAGGGCACCACATCCCCCTGCCCCACAGCGAGGGGCCAGGAACTGTGTGGGAGTGGGGTGGCTGGTCCCATCCCATCCCACCCCATCCCATCTCATCCCATGGGGCAGGGAGAGGGCAGAGGCAGAGCCTGACCAGCCACCCCACATGCCCTCGCTCTGGCCAGCTGCGAGGCATCCCCGCATCCCGAGCTGCTCCCTGCATCTTCTGGTCTTGTTACCATCCACTGGCACTTAAACCCCTAATAGCTTGTGCAAAATTAGCTTTACTGGGAAAGCGTGTGTACTTTAGCTCTTTGCTCCTAATGCATCAATTAAGCTCCGTGGTATCTGGGAAAGGTGCGGGCAGGCTGGCGGGAGGAGAAGGCAACGCCTGCAGAAGCTGGGCTGCAGGCAGGCAAAGGGAAAGCTGCCTGCTGGTGCCCGGGGCTATGGCAAACCCTCACCCCAGTGCCCTGGTGCCCCTGTTCCCAACCCTCGCCCCGTGCCCCTGCTCCCTCCTGCCCAGGCAGATGCACCGTGTCCTCCTGCGGCTCTGCTGGGGCGAGCAGAGGGGACAGCAGCGGTGCTCTGGGGGTTGGCACTGGCCCCGCTCAGCCCATCTGCTGGCATGGGGCTCGGGGGGCCCTGGCCCACTGTGCGCCAGCAGCTTCCAGGGGAAAAGCAAAAAGGGTTGTGGCACGAAGGGAATTAGCGTAGAAATGGGCTCCTGGACTGTGGGAACTGCAAATTATACAACTCAAGTGACGTTTCTCACATCACTGCGAGGACGGGCATTTGCAGGTGTGGTTGCCAGTTGTGTGAAGAGTGCGAGCGTTTTTTTTTTATTGTTTAAATAATAAAAACTATGTGCTTAAAAAAACAAAACCAAACAAACCACAACCATAAATGGATGCCATTAAAATCCTTCACCTGGGATAATAGGGAGATCAAAGAGCAGAAAGAGGACAGGCTCTGGTTTTGCTTTACCTCATTGCTTGGCTTGTCCCTCTGACTTCAGACTGCTTGGGAGTGAGCTGTCTCTTCTGCAGCAAGAACTGGTTGTTTTTCCACTGGCTGTAATTACAGGTCAGATTGAGCCCATATGCATAACACAATGCAGTTTCCAGCATTAATTATGCATCGTCAGAACTGGCATGGCTAGCAGACAAGTGGTCAGGATCCTGGAGGTGCTGGGGGGAGTGATGTGAGGGGAGATGCAGAAGGGCTCCTCGGGTGGCCTGAACAGTGAGTCGAGTCTGTTTGGCTGGCTCACTGTTTGAACACTGTATTTGCATCTGAAAATTGTCTCATTAACCAGGTATAAAAACCCTTGTGATGCTGTTGCTCCAGCCAGGTTGAGAGCAGACCACTGGCACGGGACCCTCAGGCAGCCATCTCGGCGCGTGCCATTCACCGAGGCACTGGGTGGCCCCGGAGGAGGCTGGCGTTGGGCACAAACTGGGCTGAAAGCATTGGCCTTCGGTGACTGTGTTTGAGTGAGGGGGGTGGTTGGGCTCAAAGCTCGTTTGCTGCAGGCTGAGTGCTGCAGTGTTGTGTGCCCGGATCAGGCTCTGCTCTGCTTTAGCGAGAGGTAAATCGGCCATCCGGGGCTCCTGCTGTCAGATGCACATTAAGTAACTGCACACTTGAGTTTGTGCTGCTTACTGGTGTAATGCACTGCTGAGGATTTATTTTGATCCCATGTTGAAGGCCTCCACTAATTTCGGAGGAGTTTTTCCCAAGGGATTTTTATTTGGTGCCAGCTTGAACAGAAAACAGAGATGTTGAGGAGAGACCGGACTCCCTGGGGGAGACCTCGCCTGCCCTCCTTTGGTGCTTTTCCATTTCAAAGGGGAGAAAATAACCGTAAAGCAGTTGTGGTCAGGCTGCAGCAGCAGCAGAAGACACCAGATAGAGTCAAATCTGTTTCCTGCCTGCTGTGACCCGCGGCAGCCCGGCCGGCTCCGGATGCTCCTGCGGCTGGAGGAGCCGAGGGGGTTTCTCTCCGTCTCAAAATGATTCAGCAGCCGGCCAGGCGCTGCAGCCCTCACCCTGCTGCTCGGTCCTCCCAGCCCTCCCAGCACAAGCAGCAAGGGCACCCAAGCATGGTCTCCAGGGAGAAAACCAAAGAATTTGGCTACACACACTCTGAGGACAGCCAAGGATGATTTGAACGAGCTGATAATGCTGTTTCCTTCTTTTCAAACTTGACTTCTGAGGGGTTTTTTTCCTCTTCTGCTTCTTTTTGACTCCTTATTGCTCCCGTTTGAGGAGTGGTGAGCATTGCCCTCTGCTCGTGCCCCGTGGCCAGAGAGCCCACCTTCCCCCCGCACCGCATGGGCAGTAGGTGCAAAAACCCACCACTGAATCCCAGTCTGTGTTTGCAGCTCTTAACTCCTGGGTCATAAATAATAACTGTTGAATGTTAAAGTTCTATTATCCCTCTGTGATAGATTTAGCTCTTCCAAGTGTTTTACCAGGGTGGTTAATTCTGCTTATCCTCATTTACTTACTAGGAAGCTGAAGCAGGGACAAGTCAAGGGACTTGTTCCCTGTCGGAGCAGGTCACAGCTAGAGGAAAACGCCAGGCTCCCCTTCGGCAGCCTCCTGCCTTCCCACTAGCAATCCTGCCTCCACTTTTCTATTAGAAAAGCCCTGCATGGCCAACCACACTGGAATTAATTCTTCTTTTAAATGAATCATGCTAAAAAATTCATGATGCAGGAGCGGAAGGATTATTTTTCAGAAGAAGCCTTGCCTGCTGGAGGCACAGATCCTGGCAAAGTAAACCTTGATCCTCCCTGCTTCCTGCAGCAGGCAGAACCCATGAATAATGAAAAACCACCCTCCTCCTGAAAAGCCCCCTCAGCTCCCACCCTGCACGGGGCTGGCAGCCTTGCTTCCACGTCGATGTGATCCCGACGGGAAGGGTCAGGTCAGTAAAACTCATCTATTTTATTGCCCATCAGAGTAAAAGTGGGCCCAAAAGGAAGATTCACCCGCCCGCCAGCACCAGCCGCCCCCTCCACCCGCACCCCTCGCTGCCCTCGGTCCCTGCCCATCCCTGCTCCCCTGCCCATCCCTGCACCCGGCTGCTTTCCCGCGATGAAATTGCTCCTGGTGACCCGCTGCTTCATGGGCAGTGACCTCCCTTCCACCAAGACCGGCTGTTCTGCACCAGGGCCACCCCACGGGGCAGCTGGTGAGCCTGCGGTACCTGGGACAGGGGGATGCCAGTATTAACCTGTACACCTAGCATCACATCTGCAGGCTCTGCGTTGCCCTAAAGCCACAGCCCACTCCTCACCTGCACAAAGTGGGCTTCTCATACACTTTTCCCTCTGACTGCTACAGGACTGCAGGCACAGATGCATTCACAGAAAGGCCCTTGAGTTTTATTTCAACCAGAAAACACCAATTTGAAATGCAATGTGAATATAGAAGGCTGAATAAACCTTTTTTTTGCACTCCCTGCGGTGGAGTGCTTCCCCGCCAGAGGGTCTGCAGTCCCTGCCGGCCACTGCCATTCCCCTGCCGCCTCGGCGGGCAGCGTGGGCGAGCCACCCCGGCCGGGTGCTCTCATGGCACCCCAGCCCTGCACCGGTCCCTAGTTTGCCCTGCATCACCCCCCAGCAGGGCAGCGAGCCCCGGCAGGGCTGCGTGGCAGTCCCATAGGTGAGCAATATATGTACCAGCAGGAGTGCCTAATTGTTCCTGTTTAATGACTTTTTAACTTAACCATCCTCCAGATGGAGCGAGTGAAGGGAAGCGCCACTTGACAACACTTCTGAGACACTTAGGCATTGCAGCATGGAGCAGCTCCGCGCTGGTGGGCGTCGGGAGGGATGGACAGGCGGGCATTTTGCTGTGAATCTATAGGCGACACGTGGAAGGCTGTCCGGTTCCTTCCTTTCTGTAATGCTCAGCATTTTCTCTGCACCTTGGTATCCAGAACAACTAGCTGCTACCTAATGCACCTTGCTCCAGTGCGCAGTGACACACCAGGGAGTTAGCAGAGGAATTCCAACAGCATTATCTCAGCGACCGTGTTGCTGCATTTCTTTGCTGCTTTGCAAAAAGTGGGGCAGCTAAAAGGCAGACTTGTTAAGTGTTGGCTGGCTTTCCTGGGGTTGCAACCCTTCTACAACACGTTGCCAAGGGAAAATGTGAACTGTTTGATTTAAATACAACTTTTTCCTAATTTGCCCTAGTAAAGAACATAGTCTCCTAAATGATTTTTCTTTTGATTCGAGACTCAAAATGGTTTCTCCGATCAAGTATGTTATCTTTAAGGAAAATAAAAAGAAATCCTCTTGCCTAAGGGGTGAAGAGAAGCATGTAGTGGTTTGTTTTCACAGGAAAATCAGTCTTTGTTCGGAGAATGAATCAAACATGCAGGGACTTTGACTTGGATGAGTTAACCAGGCATTTAGCAATACGGTTTTATAACATGTGCGTGATTTCTAATGAACTGCATGACAAGAAGTGGCCAAAACTGCGACTGGCAACAGCAGGACTGTGTTTGGTAAGGAAGGTGTGCTTCAGTCCTTGGCATGGTCCTGCCCACAACCAGAAACTCGCTCACTTATTGCAAGAGCTTACATGTGACTTTAAAATATGTAAATTTGTGCAGTAAATAACATTATCTGCTTGGAAAAAACTGTCTGCATTTACCTCAGGAGATATTCCCATCAGTATTTGATGGGCAATTGTATGGATACATATGAATTGGGTCACACTGCACCCAACTCTGAGACTCGTATGAAAGGCTTTTTGTTTGGCGGGCTGATTTCTGAAGGCCCTGTTCAGATGGTGTCTACGTGCTGTCGCTGATCGCCACAGCAGGTCCTACCTGCTGTATTTGTGGTCCAGCTGGAAGGGGGGTCTGGTGCGGCTGGTGCCCACGGGGAGAGCGCCTGGGCTGGGGACGGAGCACCGCGGCCACCATTTACAGTGCCAGTGGCCTGGCAGCAGCTGAGCTGCTGAAGGGCTCTCTGTGCCATGACAGGGTGGGAGCCAGACGGGCTCTGGGTGCATTTCTCGGTCTGGGCTCAAGCCACTGCAGAGTTAGTCACCCTGTTTCTTGGCTGGTTTTCTTTGCTTTGAAAAGCATCTTCCACGCAAGGCTATTGCTACATTTGCCATCCCTTCTATGCTCATCCAGACCCCAGAGACCCTTCTTCTCCCTTATGGAGCATGGTTGCTCTCGGGCCCCCGGGGATGCTGCTCCTCTTCCTCCCTGCCCTGGCTGCTCTATGGAGGGTCCTGGGGAGAGCCCACGCATCGCGCTCTGAGTTGGGTGGGTACCCCAAGGGATACCAGAAAGGCTGAAAAATTAGCTTTCTCTTGGCAGTAATGCTGGGGGGAGGGAGGTGAGATGGACTCCCAACTGGAAAATGCTTTTTCTGCCCTTCTCTGTTGAAAACCATCCTACTGTGAATGTAATACTTTTTCCGCAGCTCTAGGAAATACAATAATAGGTTGCACATTCAAACCAGCTGCTCATTTATTTTTTCAACTGCCTCTGAAAAATGCTTGTAATTAGGAAAAATCTATAACAAGAAGTACAAACAAATCAAAGTCTGTCATTAGCCAGAAAGAGTCGGCTCTCTGCCTTAGCTATGGTTTTATTAAATTAGAATAATGAAGCAGAAGCTATACAAAGAAAAACAAGAGCTTTGGAAAGGTCTGAAAATATACAGCGATCAGTTTTGAAAACACATTTTCAAACTTAAACATGAAGCTGTAAACATGTTAGCTTGTGCTGTTCTAATACCTCCTTCTGTAAGGCTGCATAAACCTTAAAGAAATACCCTATAAAAGGGAAATAGGAGGAAGTCTTCTGCAATGCCTTAAATTTAAACTACGGAACTGGCAGAACCAGTCCCAGAGCAGATCCCCACAGGACTTGGAGGTGGGTCCAGGGTGTCGCCGTCAGCAGTGGTGCCACCAGCAGCGCTTTGGCAGTGGCCAGCTGGTTTGAAGGGCAGTGGAGAGGCTGTGCCATGTGGGACTCAAAGATGGTGGGACGTGGGGCAAAGAGAGGAAGGACATCCTGGGGCGGGGGGACGGTCCCCAGGGCATCTGCACCGTGTCACACCTACGGTCAGAGCTTCAGGACAGAAATGCGCTTCCATAGGTTTGATTTCTGCAGGAAAGGTATTTTCCTGGCTCTGCTGCAGACCAGGCTCGGAAGCTGCAGCCTGCAGATCTTCCTGTTCATTGCCTGGCTCCTTACTTGCTTTGTACAACATCTGGACACATGCCCAAGTGTTGAAGACCTCTGTGGCCCCAGGGACAAAACACGGGCAGGCTGCTCGAGGACGCTGCTGCCAAAGGACCTGCTTTCTTGCAAGCACTAGATATAAGCCAGTTTAGATGCATTTCACTGTTTCAAAGTTCATTTTTTCCCATCCATTTATTTTAATAACTGCCATATGGTAGTTTGTTGCTTTCAAAAACAAAACAAAAATGACCTCGCCATTATGAGCAGAAAAATACTTTCAAAAATCTTCACCTGTCTGTTTTCTAATGTAGAGTTGTGAGCTGGAAAAATAAGTCTTGCCCTTAATGCACCTCAAATGGAGGTGCTGCAGGGCCACGGCTGGGCTACCCCATGGGGCAGGGCGGGTAGCACTCGCTGGTCCCACTCCAGGGTCGGAGGCAAAGCTGATGGCAAGGTCACGGTCAGGGTTAGGACCCCACAGGTGGCACTTTCCATCATTAGATCCAGATGACAGCCAAAGCCAGACTTGGGGCTGGTCAGCTTTTAACAGCATTGGCACGGGGCGGGGGGTGGTCTCGTCCTTGTGCACAGAGACGCGGCAGCCATCCCTGAGTCCGTGGGCTCAGCGGTGTGAAGGAAACCATGGCACAGCTGCCGCCGTGGGTCTGGTTTGAGAGGTAGTTTTTAATCGTAATTATTTCTGGTTTATTTAAGCCATGATTTCTGAAGCCTCAGTCCGTGGAACACAAACACATGTTATTCGGTCAGAGTGGGTCTGCAAGACGGTAGCAACGTCGCCTCGCGTGTGCGTGCGGATATTTACCTGCAGGTTGCAATCCCGCTCCCTCGTACCGAGAGCAAGGACCATCTGAGTCAGTAACTTGGCTGGCAGCTTCCTTCAGCTGGTAACTTTAATGAGCAGGATCACTCGTGGCAGTTTGAAGTAGAACAATAAAAATAACTTGTTTTGGAGTTTGAGCCCACACTGAGCATACAAATCCGTACTCTGAGCCCCACCATCTGAATTTATCATCTAAACAATTTCTGGTTGTTTGTGGACTATGGGTAACACCAGTCATGTACTCTTTGCTCTGTCTTTCCTGGGAAAACCTCTCTGTGAACAGCAGCAGTTTTTGATTACAAACTTTTCAACTGTTTGTCCACAACCATTTGTAAACAAGCCACCAGCGCAGAGGCAAGGGCTTTGCAGCCCACAGCAGCTGGGTGAGCCCCTCCAAGCTCTGCCATGCTCCCTGAAAAATCTGCTTGGCCCTTTCCCCCAGCCGCCTTTCCCCCCGCTCCTGGCTCCGGTAACTGGGGAAGGTGCCCTGGCCCACGGCGTGCGCTGCCCGGAGGCACGGGAGCACCTGGAGCATGGAGCATCGCCCAGCCTGGCCGGCCCAGGGCAGCCCCTCGTCCCCGGGCTCCCGAGTGGAGCAAAAACGGCACCTAGCAGGGATCTGCCGGCAGACAGCACTGCTGGAGACAGCTCTCTGAAGGAATGTTTGTTTATTGCTTCAGCACCAGCCACAAAAAAACCCTAAACCTGGATAATTGAATATTCATCTTCTGTGGATTCTATTAATTCTGCATTTCATGTTCTGAAGAGCAAAATAATTGCCATAATTTCATCTCAAAATCTAAAGTAAATAACCATGAGCCTGTCATTTTTCTGTGTGTTTTCACTGAAAGGAAATTCATCTGCCTGCCTGCTTTCATTATGAAATGATCGGTGGGGCCGCTAGAAGAACAGCATATTTATTTTTACATTTCTCTGCAAAAGCCTATTTACTCTAAGTGGCACAGTTAACATTGCCAGTGATTTCTTTGTCCTGATTTTAAACAGCCTTTTAAAACCCAGCATTAATTTAAACAAGATAATATAAATTAAATTATGTAGTTTGGTGCAGTTCAGTGTTCCCCCCTTCAAAGTCTCTGCCTTTTTTCAACCCCCTAAGGATATGCACTTTAATATTAATCAGTGCTAAAAGAAATACTTTTAAAAAATCAGGTTTTATCCACTAGAGAAAAGCACAGAAGGGAGAAAAAGTTTAAACGTGTAGATTCGGGATCTGGCACGCGGGATACCTGCCGCAGCGGGGCAGATGGGCAGGGGCTCTGGGGAGAGCCGGTGAAAGCCCCGTGTGCATGAGGGGGTGCGCGGGGGGGGTGGATTTGGGGGGGTCGTGGGTGGGCGGGTGGCTGGCAGCGCTCCCCTCGAGTGGCCGTTTGGGTAGAGCAGCCAGTTAATGTGAATCCCGGCTGGAAAAGGCACCTGCAGGAAGGTTTCCCCACTCTGTAAGCAGTGTGCGTGGCGTGACCCCGGAGCTGCCTCCTGTCCTCCCATGCGGCCGTTAGCTCGGCGGGGGCTTGGCAGTGAAAAGCTGCCTGTGAGAGAGTTGTAAAAAGTAGGTTTTATGGTTTCTATGCGTCTCCCAGGAGATGTGAAGGAAGTCTCTGTATCTGGCCTTTTTTCTCACCCCCTTTATCTTCTCATCAGTGTTTACCAGACACACTACTTTCTCATGAAAGAGAAACTCCTGTTTTCAAAACTGGGGTCATTTGGTATCTGTGTCACTTACACACTAATTCCTTTGGCTGGGGGTCTGCAGATGGTGGTTATGCGTCGGAATGGAGGGGTGAAGGGAGCAGCAATGCTGGTTTGTACCTCTGCTCTTGCATGTTCAGGCTGAAGATCAGCAGCATGAAGGGCAATACAAGCCATCTGCAGTCCCGCTGAGTCCTGCCTGCGGGCAGACCCTGTGCTCGGTGCAGGCAGGCGCGGGCAGTCCCAGGCCGGCAGCTGGCAGTGCCTGTGCCAGGGCCAATGGCCCTGGGGATGCCCCCACCAGGGATGCAGCATCATACTTATTTGTTACTTACTATTTAACACATCAGGCCTTTGCACATTATATTTCATCAAGCACTAAAGTTTAAACTGCCTCAACCTCCAGGAGCAGCAGCATCCTTCTGCCACGTTGTCATTTATCCTCCTGCTGAGATGCGTAGTAAGCGTGGTAGCACCGTCACCCACCCGCTGTCCCGTTGTGTCCATCCTGAGGCAGGCAGACCCTCTTCACAGAGATGCTGCAAAATTTGCTTTTGCCACAGCGCACAGGAGATTCCCCTGGCAAACCCTTCAATCTGCGAGCAGGTACGAGCTACCACATTACTGACAAATATATTTGCAGCCCTAACTCACGGCTCCTGCCAGCGGGACGTGCCGGTGGGTTCAGGCACACCAGCACGCTCCTGCCGCTCGTCTGCCCCGCTGCGGCAGCACCCACCCCGCATGCAGGGAAGGGAAAATGTTGGGGCCTTAAAATAACTGACCCAGATAACTCAGACAGCAAGGCAGCAACCCCAGCAAAGACGTGCAACATCTCTCCTTTTCAGTGACTGCAAATCAATGGGTTTATCCCACCTTGGCCTCTGGCTGTCTCCCAAGGTTCAGTGGCCCCTGCAGGGCAGTATTTTGGGGAGCATGCTGTGAGCTATCGGGCTGCTCCCTGTAAGCAATGACCTACTTCTGTCCACTGAGATTGTGGATTGATTTATAGCTGAATTCTGACATCCTGGGTTTGGGGTTTTTTTAATTTGGAGTGTTTGGGGAAGGGCTGGGGAGCCCACGCAGCTGCACAAGCTGCTGCTCCACTGAGCAAACGCCCCATGCCGGTGCGTGCCAGGGTATGCTGCTGCCACAAGCAGGGCGACTGGTCGTCCCCTCCAGGGGCCAAACTGCCCCCGTTTTGCTGGGCTGCTGCATGCAAGGCCCTGCAGCGAGAGCGCCAGGCCAGTGTGGGGCAAGGCAGGGAAGCAGGCATGCCCTCCCGCTGATGCACAGCCTCGCCTCCTGCCCCTGTCCCCCTCCTGTGTTTGCTAAAGCAGCGCGACCCCGGTGGGTCCTATGGCAGTCGGAGGGGCTTATGCCGAACCCTCCTGCCCAAATTCCACAGTGCAATGCCTTGGTGACACCCACAAGCGCTTCTGGGCTGCAAACCTGGCACAAACTTATGGCCCCCTCCAGCGTAAACTGATGCTGTTGTTTAAGGGGAACTGAATTTGGTCAAAGAAACTCCCAGTCTCTTTGCAGGGACTCATTACTTTGGGGCAGGACAATGTTGCTGGGAGAAGCCCTGCAGACGCGGTGCCGTGGCTGTGCCAGGCCATGCTCCCAGCGAGGAGTCGGATGTGCAGCCCCGGTGCTCCAGGGACAGGGCGACTCACCAAACCCCTGCCCACCCCCTGTGCCCCCTCCCTGCGCGGGCTGTTGGAAAGCAAGGCAGGGACCGATTCATCCCCCGGGTCCGTGGGTCCCGTGGCTGCTGGGGAGGGGGCAGCTGCCTCTGCCCCAGACAAGACCCAGCCCAGTGTCACCAGAACTGCTGCTTCTCCTGGCTGCAAAGCCTCTTCCCTGCAGCCGACTTTGGCATCAGCACGGCGTCCCAAGGCGTGTGCCGGGTGTGAGGGAGGGGAGTCACCACCCAGCAAGCGAGTCCTTCTCGTCAGGCTGCTTAGCCCGGACTAATGTGCTGGGCAGGAAAGCTGATGCCATTCCAGCCGCTTGCTGCTCAGCAGGCTGTAAGCAGTTTACAGGGCTGGCACAAGGGGCCTCTCAGCAATTAAGCACTCTCCTGCAAAGCGCTTGGGACGCTCCTTGTGCAGCAGAAGCAAGATGTGTCTGCAGGGGCATCCCATCACCTGGGGGGGGTCAGTGTGTGACCCCTGCCCGCACCCTTGCTGGGTACCCGGGCAGCCTCAGGGCAAAGGGGGTTGGGGCTGTTGGTGCTGGAAGACCCTGCAAACCGCCCTTGTTCTGGAGCAGGCTGCCGGACACCTGCCTCCCGATTTTTTCTAGAAATGGGTCCAATAATTAGACCTGTCAGTTTACATAGAATTAGTCCTGTTCACTTAACCACCAAATTATGACTTCAGAGATTCAATCTCATTATTTGACCAGCGAGCTTGGCAGGATGATCCCTCTTCTCTCATTACTTTACAGAACTACTAACCCTTTGCCCTGGCTGCTATTTTCTCTGCTGCAGCTGGACCGAGGGGATTTGGCAGGGTTCCTGCAGCTGCCTTAGCCAAAGAGATGAAGTTTCATTAGCACCTGTATCAGGGAGGTATTTATTTCCATTAAGACAGCATGGAGGGTGCCTTCCTGCTGGGCACAGCACAGACACAGTGGGAGGCAAAGTCCTGCTCCCCTTTCCTCGAGAGCTCTCTCATCACTTAGCATCTATTTAAACTGTCTGCCAAAATCAGACTGAGCCACAAACGAGCTTGTCTGTGGCTCTGCCCTCCCCTCTCAGCAGCCAGTGCTGGCACCCGGGCAAGCCCAGGGGCGCGGGGTGCCTGCAGTTCCTGGGGACGGGGCTGGGACGAGGCAGCCTGCCAGCGTCTCTGGGACGGTGAGCATGCCCTGACCCTGGGAATGGCTGCAAAAGGGCTGCTGCGGGGAGCCTTTGCTCTGGATCTGGTCATATGTGTGCTCCTTTGCACAGCACGGGTGAAACCAGTGATACAGACGGGCTTAAAATCTGAGCTCTTCACTGGGGTCTTTATGCCCAGAAGGGGGTTTGCTGGTATCGTGCCACCAGAAAACATGAGCCCTGTAAGTCTCCAGGTTTTTTTTCTAATATGCTGGAGAAAGAAGGCACAGTCTTTACATTCCTCCCACACTTAAATAGATCTGGGCTGACCAGGGCCAGTGCTCTGCACAAAGGAAGAAATGTTGAACCCTGGCAAGGCGAGGCAGCGGAGCCAGCCCCGGTACGGGCAGGCTGCCTTGCTGCTGGGGCTCACAGCAGCAAATTTACGCCTTCTGGCTTTTTTAGGAAGCTGTTCCCTGGGCTTGCTGCTGCAGAGGTGTCGCTCCCTGCTCCTCCTGCCCGTGCCCATTTTTTTTTCTAAATTAGAACTTAATTCCTGTACAACCCGTCCATCAGTTTTCTAGGCAGCACAGGGCAAAAAAATCTCAATCTATAGTTTGCAACCAAGCTGTTAGGCATGGAGGAAGCAGTCCACCAAGGAAAATCCTGGGTGCAGGGTAGTGGCTGGGCTTGTGCCTGGACCTAGCTTGGGGACGGCGGCATGTTTTGTAGGATAAGCCACTACTCGGTCGGAAGTCTTTGCACCAGGATTACACAAATTACTACAAACATCGCTATTTTAATCAGTGGACCTCTTTCTGTCTCCTACTGTCATTTTTGTGACTCAGGCCAAAGGAATTTTTTCCCTCTTTGTCCCCTTGTGCCTTCTCATGTAGAGATAAGGGGAAAACCAGCCACTAGCAACGCCCAAGCTCTCTCATAGAAAGGGAATGATCACCAGACGTATCTCACTGGTGTTTCCTCTTCCAGACATTGGGATTTCAGTAAATCACTCTCTTTGTGGTTGTGCGTTAGTAATAGGATAGCACATAAAAGGGCACTCCAAGTCTGAAGCAATTTGTATTTACAGCTTATAGTCACATCTCAGTTGTTTCCTGTAAAACCGCATAGAGTCATAGGGAACCTTCCCTTTTCTTAACATTTACAACTGTGTCAAATCAAGATTTTAAAAATTTATGTGTGGTGAAGCCATTTCTTAAAGGTCAGAGGTACAGAAAGGAAAAGGTAGGCAGCTCTGTGAAGTTTGGGGTGCCTAAGCCAAGTCAGTGAGGCTCTGAAAGCAGGTAAAGCCCATCCCTGCCCTTTCCCTGGCAAGGGCACAGGCAGATGGACGAGGACTCCTAAGAGCAGAAATGGCCTGAGCAGGCAGTGGGAGGGAGAGGGTGCGGGACGGATTCCTGGGGAGGGTGCTGGGGTGATCCCGGGTCCCCAGCAAGGGTCCCCACGGAGCCACAGCTGCTGGCGATGCTTCCCCTCTCCCCTCCCTCACGGCGAGTACAGAAAGAAGCTAAAGCAGATTACAGTAAAATAACTATCAGTGTGGACAAAATAGCAGAACACAAGTGACAGACATTGTAAGAACAACTGAAAAGCATTTAATAAGATAGGTCTTAAAATAGAGTTATGTTTCATTAGTTGAAGAATTAGATGAACGGCTACTGGAGATGAGTGGCAGTTGCACTGAAGGCTGCTCCAGAAAGTCAGGCCGGGGCTCTGCGGCAGCGTGAGCGAGCTGCTTTGCTGTTGGAGAGTGGCAAATTCTGTGCTAGTGCAATTCCAGGAGTGAATTAGATTTAGGCTGCTTGGCTGCGTATCACACTGGCTATCTCAGTACTTTACAGAAGGAATCTTTAGGGAACTCTTAAAGGAACTTTTCAGGAACAATTTTTGCAAAGCGACAGTTGATTACATGGGATTACAGGGGATCCATTACATGGGATCCACCACAGCTGCAACACCAGCGCTTCCCGGCAAGCTCTGCGCGATGATGCTGCGTAAAGGACAAGTTTCTCTTCAGGAACCCGGTATTAAATGGCAGTATGTTTTGGTATTGATCCTTATCTGAGACAGCCCTGCAGTCCCGGGAGTACAGCTTTTCTACCTGCCCCCATTTATAATTGCTCTTGATTTTACTTGTCTTAGAAATCAAAGTGGCAAATAGAAACTCACAGAGGACTTTTGCCTTTCTACACGCAAGTTTGCTATGGTTTCGAGTCAGCGCTGATCTTGCTGCCCATTAAATACAAGACATTAAAATCAATCATTAATAGCTTTAAAAGGTTTGTACAACAACAACCATACTCATTCATGTATGAACATTAATGAAGGTATTTTTCCTTAACAGTGGGGTTTTTTAGATAAATTCTAGAGATTATAGAAAAGATTATCTATGCCAGTGATTTTTTTTTTCCAGTACATTTTTAGACTAGGCTCCTGAAATAAGCTCCTGAAACTCCAATTTTAAAAGCCAAAGGTTAATCCCTTAAGAGCTCAATAAACAATCACTAAGGGGATGGAAAGCATTAGTGCGGCACAAGCAGAGGCTGAAAAGCAGGAGGGAAAGATGTGCCCACAGCGGGCAGCAGCCACTGGCCTTGCCTGGGCACGGGGAGCAGAGGGTCCCGCTGCCGTAGCGGGCAGGCACGGCCCCACGGCACAGCCCCACAGGCGCTGCCAGCGGGTGCAACATGCCCAGGGTGAGCTGATTTGATTTCTAGGCAAAAAAGCCAAATACTAAAAGAGGGAAAGAGCGTAAAATTCACCTGAGGGGAAGGAGGGTGTATTTGGTTTGCCTGAACCGTTTCAGGGGAACGCTCATGGTTTGGATGGCTGCGTGCCTTGTTTATCTCTATGTGGGGTTTGTCTGGGAAACAGTCAGCAGCAGCCGGGCAGCGGAGGCATCGCTTGGTACCCGCCCGGGTGGGCATTTGGAAGGAATTAATGTGCAAAATGGTTGCACACAGTGGGTGGTACAAAATCAGAAAAGTGACTTGTTTGAAACAGGAGACAAAATCAGGGGCATTAAAAATGGAAGCTCAAGTAAATCAGATATATGACAGACCTGTGATTCGCTGAAAAGAGGGGGGGTCTGGTGGGGATGAGCGATTTGCAGGGACAACAGTCACAGCTGAGCTGTAATGCTGCAGGGACCGATGCAGTCTGTCATGGCACCATACAGAGTTGTCTGAACATCCATCGGCTGGTCTGAAGCTGGTCCTCGTCTTCCTGAGGGAAAGTAGAAACTTGTCTGGTTTAGCCAGGACTTCCCACCAACACTGCGCTGCGGTCTGCTCCTTGGGAGCATTTCTGTCGTGTGTCCACATACACACGTCACCTGAGGCATGTGCTAACTTTGCTTTACAACATCTCAGAATAGACGTATATTTATGTTTTTTATGTTTTTTCTATAGTCAACATGCCTATCTTTTTTTTTTATAACGACTCTGATACAAACCAGGTGAGTCCATCTGTATTTGGAATTTAAATAAGGGAGGTGGGGACCTGAAGGGTCCCTGCAGCGGTGCTGCTTCCGACCAGGGCTGCAGTGCTTCAGCTTTTGCAGCTTAAACTGAAGCTGTTGCTTCAGCAACTGCACATTAAATTAGAATCGGCCTTAGTAATGATTGCCAGGGTATTTGTTTCCAGTAAGAGCTGAGCTGGCATTTCTTTGTACTACATGATTATCTTTTCATTAAGGTTTTTTTATTTCAGGTACTGACATATCTCTTTGCTTATTCCTTATCATCACCTCCTTCCTAATTGTCAATGGGAGCTGTCGAATTTTACCTTAAGTTGTCAAATGCATATTGACGTTTCACTGAGTTACAGGGAGCCAAGGGATGCCTGGGTGCTCTGAGACGCGGCCAGGAAAATGTTCAACACACTCGGCTTCAGCCCAGTGGCAGGACAGAAACCAGCTGAGAGCATCCCAGTAATGAGAGGCAACTGCGACCCACGCAGCAGCTCCCAGGGAGGCACAGCTCCGGGAGGAAGGAGGCCAGAGCAGCTGGGAGAGAGAAAGAGCTGCAGGATAATGAGAAAGGGAACAATAGCTGGAGGAGGAATGAAAGGGTCTGGCCGCGAAGGCATCAGCACAGAGGTATTGCTCAGGGTGCTCCTACCCCAATCAGCTTCAAACCCATCGGAAGAGAGTCCAAAAAAAAGGAACTCCTAATACTTAGTTTGAACTCTTGTCACTTCTTTGTCGTTACCGTATTTTCAGATATTCCCAAAATAAAATAGAATAGAGTATTGGCATCAGGACAGCTAAAAATCCAGGATTCATTATGCGGCAGCACTAAGCTGAATAATTTAGTTTCCGTTTCCATGACTGGTATTTTTGAGGCCTTTCCTTCCCCAAACTAAACTCTTCAGGCAGGAATGTGAGGGAGGGCAGTTTGCAAAAAGGCCACCCATCCCTGACGGGAGGAGGGGAGCGGCAGGGCTGGTGCCACGGGCAGGCAGGGCAGGGGGACACCGCCACCGCCCAGGGCCACTGGGTTTCATCACCGACCGTGAGACTGGGGCAAGGATTGCACCTTATTCTTGTAAAAACAGTGCCAAAGTAGATCAAAAGATCCATTAGAAAAACCATTGACTGCTCATTACTGGTAGCTTTGGACCCTCGAATTCAAGAACAACTAAAATATAGCCAGACTCTAACATGGCCCACAGCTAAACAGAGCCTGTGCCATTAGCAGGGATCTGGTGAATAACATCAAGTTCTCCTAACAGCCTTCGAAACTGCAATTCTAGGGTTAGATATTCAATATTTCCATGTTTGAATGCATAAGCATGTAACTGCTGCTGTACAGCAAAGCAAAAGGGTACGTGGATGTTTATTTTTATCCATGTGGAAATAACAATCCAACAGAACTCAGAAGTTATGTATTTCCCAGTGAACTAACGGGCATCAGTTCCATTCCGAGCAAGGCAGTCGCTGCAGCTCCGGGAGCAGCAGCCTGGCCTCGAGAGCCGGGCGAGCATTCAGACAAGCCCAGCACAGCTGCTGGCTGCAGGGACGGTGCTCGCCCTCGGGCATGGCCTGTCCTCGGGGAACGGGCACCGCCAACGCCAGCCCGGCCCGAGCCCTCTGGTGCAGCAAACCCAGCAGTTCCCATCGGACATGATGGGACCGGTGAGAGCCTCTAGCAGAGGCGCCCTGGGAGGCCGTCGGGTGCTCTGCACCACAGCAGGCGAGATGCCACTGTATGGAAAATGATGAGTCACTCACTTCAGCTCCATCAGGATAATAGCATAGGGTGAGATTTCTGCAGGAAATATAATACCATGCAGGGGTATATGGCATGTTCCTCCTTTTATCTAGATCAACTCATGTAGAACTCATTGGGAAAGAAAATGCAGGTACAGAATAAAGAAGAGCGGAAGGATAAAAGCTTCAATAAGTGGTTTTTGCTAAGAGCAGCAAGAGGTCACCTCCACAACTTTTAAATTGTGGTTGTTGCTACCTCCAGTCCATAGGAAGGCAATATGCCAGGCTTTCACCTATTATTACATGACTGTTCTCTGATTAATCTTAGCTCTCTCTTAATCTTAGCTTTCAAAAAATTGTTACAGATCAGTATTAACATCATCTTTCCATGTTTCATATACAGTAGTTTAGCACCTGAAAACATTGTCTGATTTTAGTTTTCCTATATTTTTAGTGTTTATTTAAAAATAAGTTTAACCAAATAGATGACCTGATTAAATACTATATTAAAATGTCAAGAAACAATTTTGCCTGCATTTGACCATTTTTATAAAGAAATATTAAAAGGGACATTTAATTGAAAAAATCCAGCATTACCATATTATCTAATATCTGCTAAACGTTAGCAGATGATGTTTACCATTGATGTGATTTGCTGGTGATGCAATTGCAGGTATTGTCTAAATAATATGTGACTTCAAGTGTTCCAGAACTGGACGCTGCCTCCAGCTGTGCCTGCTGGGCCCGCAGCAGGACTGCTCTCTCAGCAGCCTAGTGAGCTTTGGGAAGTGCATTCAAATAACTTCCCCCTGCAAACCGGCATGAAGCCGGGGTCTGGGCACACGCTCGAGGCCAGCACTGGAGGTCGCCGCCGTGTGAATATGCAAAATGGCTGAGATATGATTCCTCTGAGAGCATCTGCTGAGCGCCCTTTGCACATCTGGAACTGGGCAAGGAAGCAGCCATTGCCATCCTGCCCCGGCCAGGGGCCGCAGGGCTCTTTCAAGTCCCTGCCTTGGGTGGGAGTCGGGGATCCAGCCCTTCCCACACCCGCACTGCAATCCCATGGGCACGGAGCGAGGCGGGGCCAGCTCCTGCATGCCCGGGGGGTCCCTGCGCGTTATTATGGCTTGAGGTCATGGCCAAGACATCTCCTTACACAAATGGTAACTCGTTGGTGTCAGCACCGATTATCCAGCAGTGCGAGTGTGTTTTCCAGCAAATGGAGCATTTGCCTTGGCCACGGTCAGAGGTGCCCTTGAAGATACATCACCGACGCCCAGGGAGCGCGGGTTTGCTGCAGACAAAGCAGAGAAAACTGAGACCTTTGCTCTGATCTCTGCAGCCTGAAGAACATGCCCGCTACGCTGATTACCAAATTCTTGCTGTTGGTATGAGTGCCTAACCGTACCTGTAAGGCACATGTATCTACAGGAGGCAAGACAGAGCAGAAACCTGCCCAGGAGGTGAGGAGTGAGGACATATGCAAAACTCCCGACTTCTGAAGAGCTGTTCTGAGGAAACGTGGCTCTCGCACCCATTTCCGTCACCTCAAACAAGATCACCGCTGGGATCACTAACACAGAGTGAAGAGTTAACAACGCTCTTGAAACCACCCGAAAACTCCCCGCAGCAGCAGGGCTGTGTATGAGCCGTGCCGTGCAGCTCCCCCGAGCACAGGCTCCCTCCGCTCCATCCAACTCCCGCTTCCTCACAGCCCTCGCTGGGCTGGGAAAACCCAACTGCCTTCCCTGCTGCTAACTTTGGTCCAGGTAACAGAGAACAAGACAGAGAGAGGGCTAAAAAAAACAGCCAACCTATTACGCAGATCTACACAACTGGACATTGAAGTGCAAGCTAGCTCCAGTGAAAATCAGAGTTAGGTCTCAAAACAACATTAGCGTGAGACATGGTGCTGCCATCGTGTGCTCGGCTGTATGGGGAAATCCAGCTTTGCTGCAGTGGCAGCATGGATCTGGGGGTGCAGAAGGCTTTGGAGGAGCAAGAGGAACCAGGCAGGACTGGAAGGAGGCACCAGGCACCTGCGGGGCCCCGCTGCAGCCCCATGGCTTCCCTGCCAGCCAGCTGGGTGGCCACACGGAGACACGGCCCTGCAAACAGGAAAACCTGTCCCTGTACTCCACCGAGCTACGCTCGTGGGATGCTTCGGTTATAGCACCTCAGAGGGAGTGCTGCGTTCATTTCCCTCGATGCATGAGGTAGCAAGTGCTTAATTGAAATACTTAATTTTGTCTCCCTTGGTATGCGATCTTCACTGTTTCCTGCCTGTTTGTCTTCTTGGCCATTTGAGGAAACCGTGTAATGTGAGTATTAACGCACTATTAAACCTTCTCAGTAGAATTGTCTTTCTTGGCTGGTAGCTGAACAAAAGATCTTTTCTACTGAGAATAGTAATTTCAATTTAAAATGGCAATATAGGAAGGAGGCAAGATGCTCTCTGCTGTAATTAGAACAAGTTTTCCAGTATTCTGTGTTATCTTTAGACTCTGGAAGTGTAGTTGCTCTACTAGGATTAATAAGTCACCTCTGTTAACTCCATTTATTGCTGTGTTGGTATCACAGGAGCATCACAGTGGCAGTGCTGATCGGAAACCATTTGCATATTCTGAAATACAGAAGGCACTCTGAAACACCAGTTTTGTTATTCTTGTTGGTTTATAATATTAATAAAGGCAAAGAAGGAGAAGAAAAGACATATAGTATTCATCCCTATGGGAATATATGATAGTCATATTGGATACTCACCAGGGCCTTACGGACCAAGCACTCTGAATTCTCACACTATCCACTCACCGCATTACCCACTAGTGATTATAAAATTATAATCTTTTGCATGCACGATACTGTGTCATTCTGTCTTCCAAAGTTCACACCCTGTTGGGACTCTGTCGCTCCTTGGGGCTTACATTATGCTGTGTGCGGATCTATTTAATTAGCCCATGAACAGCTTTTGTTTTCAAGACAGCAAAATGTCAGCTCAGATATTAAAAATGCACACAGGCGCACGCTCCTCTCGCACCGGGGTGGGGGAGAGCAGCTTCCCGTGCCTTAGCAGCAGGCAGCGGGGTATCTCCTTGAGGACCGTAGCACAGCAAGATTTTTTCACCCCCTAAATAGCAGGTTGACAGTCTCCAAGGACAGCAATAAGGCCAGCAACTTCCACTCTGCAGGGACAGAAAGCGCAGGAGGGCAAAGCAGTGGCGAAGCAGAGACTGCTGGCAGAAGCATCAGCGGAGCTTTGGGCATGTAATCTGCCGGCAGTTTTCACGAGCAGGCTGAGAACTCAGTTAAGACTTGCTTTCAACCAGCGGTGCGTGTCGTATCTGCAACAGACACGTCTAATTATTCTTATCAGCTCTTGAACTGTCACTTCCCAGGTTTGTTTTCCGAGCAAAGGCAAACAGAGGCAGTCAAGGCTTGCAACGGCGAGCAGGTGCCGCACCGTGCCAGGCTTGCTGCGGTGCTGCGGCGGGGCGGCGTGCCAGGGCTGCCGCGCCGGGGTCGGGGTCCCCTGCTCCCTGCGCCTCCCGCTGCCCCCCCTCGCCCCCTCCCAGGTTCCCGGGGGGACACGCGCTGCTTTTCTGCAGCCAAGCAGCTCCTGCGGTGCCCTGTTCCGTAGGATCCCTGGGGCTGGTGCAGAACCGCAGACCAGAAACCCACCCCATCAGCCCTTCCCAAGTGGGAAAAGGGAATACTGGGCATCTCTTGTGGGAGATTTTACACACCTTCCTGGTTTTCTTTACTGTTACGGATGTTTTTGTCTTGCACATCATTTCCTTGCCAGCGTTCAGCCTTCTGCCTCAGTTGCTAAGGGCCACAAGTTCTTGCAGGAAGGTTACAGAAATTGCTTATTGCACAAAAGCAACTTCCCACATACCTGTCTGCTCACCCTCAAATTGCCCAAATAGATTTACTCACAAGTCGAGGCCAAACCTGGGCATTTTCAGCATGTGAAGCTAAGGCTGGAAGGAAACAAAAACTGCGGCAAATATCCTTTGCTCACAGTCTGTCTACTATATATTTTAAGTATTTTTAGATAGACAAGATTGAGCTTTGCTTTTTTTTGTACAAATAAGTGTTTGCTTGAATCCTTTAAACCAAAATTTCCTCAGTTCTCACCTGTGTGCAGGTGGCCGTTGGAAGTCCAGCTGAGGGACCTCTTACAGCTTCGAAGGTGTAGTATTTTAAAATCCTGCATGCACTAGTATTTTAAAATAAAATAAATTAGTATTTCAGGCTCACCATGGAAAATCTGCACACTGAATAAGGGTGCTGGGAAGAGATGCCATCTTCTGTGACAAATGAAAAAGGAAGTTATGAAACTGCAGAGACTGGAGACAGAAAATACAGTGTGATAAAGCATTACTTGACCTAAAGAGTTTCCTAATGAAAAGGGGAATAAAGCTCACCAGAAGCCAATAAGTGAGTCACAAGCCAATCCAGGTAGACTGTGAAATAGGGGTTTTTGCAGCGGATAAGATGTCCTGCAGCAGGGAGTCAAGAGCAGCTCACCCTCTGAGTCCTGTGCTCACTCACCCCTTCCAGCAGCGCTCCCGAGTGAGACAAGGAGTGCCTTATATACATGTGTGTGTATATATATATATATATATTTACCCTCAGTATGAGCAGGCATTGCTATGATCATTTGCAGGGGTCCTTTCTATCAGCCTCTCAGTCTGCAGCTGGTTTGGGCCCATTGTTCATACTGGCACACTTTGAAATATTGAAATATGCATCTAAGTCTTCCTGATAACCAAAACCAACAGGTAGAAACAGCTGGATTTATGTCCAGACCATTCCCTTTGCACACCCACGCACTGCAATAGTTCAGCACTAATTGGACTGATTGGGAATTTCCATTTGCTCTCAAGCATGCTTGCTTTTCTCGTTAAGGATATATCATCCGTTTGAGTTAAATCAGCTGTTAACAGAACAAAACATTCAGTTTAATGGAAATCAGTGGTATAAAATCCCAGATTTTGCAGAAAGTGCATTAAAAGGCAAAGCTGGAATGAATTCAGTTTCAGCTATACCAGACAGAAACCTATTCAGCTACAAGGCATATGCTAGAGCTATGGAGGAAAAGGTGCTAATGCAACATGCTTGATGGTTGTGGTCCAAAATAAGAACAGATCAGTGATACAAGCAGGAAGCCACTAATTTGCTGGCTGTGTATGAAGGCATGGAACAGTATGGCTGCTAAAAAATATGCCTTGCTCTTTACTCCTGTAAGTACTTGGACCTTTCGCAGCTGAAGCACTGCAGTCAGAATGAGCAAACTGTTAAAACCAGTATGTGAGATTTCCATTTCCAGTACTGGCAGGCTCAGACGGGCGGTGCCGAGATGCAGGCTGCCGATGGAGCGGCAGGGACGTAGCTGCTTATACAGCCCGGGCTGCACGGGTGCGGCTGCAGCGGGCAGGCGGTTTCCTTGGCAGGTCCAAAGTGCCACTAACGCCCGTGAGGAGCGAGGGGCCATTTGCATGCCTCTGCCCTCCATCAGCAGCACCCGGCTGACCCCAAGCTGTGGCAAGAGGGGAAATGTAGTGTAGGCAGAGATAACAGATGAGGTTTGTGAGGCTAGGCAAAGGATGAAATATCAAGCAGTCACAGTAATTGGGGTATAAAAAGGGAAAAGGGAAGCCTGGACGAAGTGAGGTATGTGAGGCAGGAGTAAAAAGGAGGCAAGAATGCCAGTGATTTAGAAAATGTGCATTAAAAAAGGGAAACACTCTTTTTGACTCTTGTGAGGAATGGTGAATGTGGTTCTGGGAAGATGCTGCTGTTTGCAGTATGTGGTAGCACCTGATCTCTGATGGTGGACGTTCTTCCCCAGGAGAAGCCGGGAGACGGTGCGTGTGATGTTACACCCTCGAGGCTACCGTCAGAAGCTGCTGGGGCAGGGAGGCAGCTTGATGCCTGTAATCAATGGGAGCAACACCGTCACACGGTGTGTGCTTCAGGTGCCCACCCTTCAAACAAGCCATTGAAAAATGAGCTGACACTCAGAAAAAAGTTATGGGGATGAATCAGGTACCTTGGAAAATCCTGCCCTGGCACAGCAGACTAAATAAATCGAAGTTTCTCAGACCAGATTATAAATCTGAGCTTGGAGTCTTTAGTAACGGATCAACAGTACTGCAGCTGAAGGATGTGAAGCATGGGTTTGGTACAGATTCACTTCTGCCTTCAGGTATTTATACATTTGTATTCAACCTTGAATATGCACAGTGGTCCCACAAGAACGTTACGCCAGATGAGGTGTCACCTCTTTATGCAGCCACAGCTTCACGCCAGATCAGGTGTTGTCTCTCTTGTCCCCACCAACATCACGTTGGTGTTAAGCCTGAGGTCGGCGTGAACACTGCCACGGGTGCCTGGGCAAACCCGGCACGCGCAGCCGCGTCCTCCTGCCTACTCCTGGTGACGCTTGTGCTGATGATCTCGTACTTCTCCGAGTCCCGTATGAATGAACCGCAGCCCTGTTCATAGCTGGGCTCACAAGCCCTATTCCAGCGAAGGCTGAGCAGTCCCCGTGGCCGGACCCTGCGCCTGGCGTTGCTGCCTGCACCTCAGCCTCAGGCACGAGCACGCAAATCCTAAGAAATGCCTCCTTCCTTCCCCGAGCGGCTGTGGGCTCCCTGAATGACTGCTCTGACCTTTTGTCTCCGTGGCTTGGCTTTATGGCGCTGCTTAGGTAACAGAGGAAAACAGGCTGTAGTTCATAGTGCATATTTACTGATGCTATCTAACGCTGCTTCGGTATGACTCAAAATTTGCCGAAGACAGGGAATTCAAGGAAGCTGCCAAGAGAAGCTATGTGTTAGCAATGGGACTGAAAAAATCACTAATGAAGTAACAATTATAAAGGGAAAGAAGGGAAAGAGAAACTAAAAGGCTCCTTGTATGCTAATAGCATCATTTTGTTGGTTTTGGTTGGATTTTTGGTTTTTTTTAACACAATAATCCAAGTCCTTTATTAAAATGAACTCTGGTTTTGGCCGTGCAGCTGATTCTTTGAGGAGCAAGATGGCTTTTTCAGAAACCAGCATGGTGGGCTTGATATCATTATACTATATTCACCATACATCTGGATTGTGGGTTGGGTGTTTTCTCTTGCGGTGACGTCGAGGCTAAGGATTAATTTTTGCTAGCACTTTAAAATCCTAGAGGGCACCACTGAACAGTTTTGTAAACTAGGCTCGCTTTGTAACACAGACTTTACAGGTGTTGCCATTCTTGTCTCATTTTTCGCTTTCCTTCTCTTCGCATTCAATTTGTATTAAAATTAAAAAGAATCTTCAAAGTAGTAAATATGCAGTTAGGGGATGAGTACAAAAAGAAAAAAACCTAATATACAGGAAGAAAAGGTCTTGTATTTACAAAATTTAAGCCGTTGCTTCAAAGTTGTAGTCTGTGTAACTTGCCCCAAAATTGATGCCAGGCTGGTAACTCCATCTGCATCCACTTGCATATTCCTACAGGGGTACAATATGCAGCTGATTTCCCAATTAAGCTTTGCCAACAAAGTAGTTTTATAATTCAGACAGACTCAAAAGTTTGAAAAATGAATACATATTCATGAAGTACTAATAATCCTCCGTCTAGAACACAGCTTTTAGCTGAGAGCAGATATGACTAGCTCATGTATCACTCACCACACATCCTAACTAAAATGTGAACGAGGAAGAAATGGCTGAAACCAGCAGATTGTGTTTTGCTAAGACAATAAATAATAACCGTATTCTGACTCAAGCGCCAAATGTATAGCGCTTAATTAGAGGTCAGTAGAGCATATTTCTGCTCAGCTGTTCCATTTACAGCAATTAACATGTTCGTGTAGCTTAAACTGGGTTGCAGAGCAGATTTCAAAGGGTTGAGTGAAAGCAAAATCAGGGAAGTGGTGTTCGGCCGCTCGCAGCAGCTCAGGAGGAGCGCACCTGGCACCCCGCTGCCCGCGCCCCGCTGCCCGCCGGTGCTGGCAGGAGGGGGCTCAGCCCAGGCGCGGTGTCCCCCTGCTCCATCGCTGCGGAGGGCTGGAGGGGACCCTGCCCTCCCCGGCCGGGCAGGGCCGCCCCACAGCCGGCGCTGCGCCGCCGTGGTGCCCGCAGCAGCCCCTGGAGCGGGGCGACAGCGGCGGAGGCGGGCGGGCGGCCGTGCGGGCTGGCGCTTCTGCCCCCGCCGAGCCCCGCGTCTCGGGCGGGGGCCCGAGGGAGGCAGGTGTCGCCAGGAGCGCCGGGGGGGTCCCGGGCCGCTGCCCCGGGCGAGGCGGCACCGGCGGCAGCCCCACCCCGACCCCCGAAGCCCCGCAGCCCCCGGCGCGGCCCGGCCGCCATGTGGGGCGGGCGGGGAGCGGCGAGCACCGCCCGCCGGCGAGGGCGGTGCGGGGGGCGGGCGGCGCGCCCCTGGGCCGAGTCGGCGCCTCGTCCCGCCCGCCCGCAGTCCGCCCGGGGCCGGCGCGCTGCCTCCCGCAGCAGAGGGGCTGCGGCCGCTCTCCCCGCGGCGGCGGCGGCGCCGCCATGGAGGGGCGCCCCCCGCCCGAGGCGCCGTAGAGCCGCTGCCCCCGACTGCCCTGCCCTGCCCGGCGATGGGAGCCGGCCCGGCCGGGGCAGCTGCGGGCGGGACGCCGCCCCCCGCCGGGCGGACGCTGCCGGCGGCGAGGAGAGGCGAGCGCGGGCTGCGAAGGGCGCCGCGGGAGGCAGGTGGGGGCGGCCCCGGCGCTCCGCGGAGCCGGGCTGGGGCGCGGCGGCGGCGGCGGCTGGGGACGAGGCGGGGAGCCGGGGCGGGCTGAGGTGACTTCGGGGAGCCGGGCGGGCTGAGGTGACTTCGGGGAGCCGGGCGGGCTGAGGGAGCGGGGCCGGGCGGGCTGAGGTGACTGGGGGAGCCGGGCGGGCTGAGGGAGCGGGGCCGGGCGGGCTGAGGGGAGCGGGCGGAAGCGAGGGGAGCGGCGGCGGGCGGCGGGGCTGCGGACGGGGCCGGCAGCCGCGGAGGCGGCCGGGGCGGCTGAGGAGCGCGGGCGGAGCGGCCGCCCCCCGGCCGGCCCCGCTCCCGCTGCCCCTTCGCGGCGCTCGCCCTTCCCTTTCCCCGCTCCCGCCGGCGCGTCCCGGGGCCGGGCCGGGCCAGCCGCTGCCGCTCTCGCCCCCGCCCCGCCTGCCCTGCCCTATCGCCGTGCGCGGCGCGCCGGGCCGGGGCGGGGAGAGGGGCCCGGCGGCGGCAGGCAGCGGCCCGCCGAGGGGTGCCCCGGCTCCCGACGTGCGGCGGGTCTGGGTGCTGCGGGGGACGGTCCGACCTGCGCGGGTGGGAGAGGCGCAGCCGAGCACACCCGCTTGGAAACCCTCTGAAGAAAAGCAGGGCAGGTTTTACCTTCCAGTTAGGTTTTCTTTGCTCTTTTCTTTTTTCAGATGCGTTGCTGTTCCTGTAGAGACTTTGTTGCTTCGCCTCAGACCTACGTGACTCTGATGAAAGGATCATGACCGAAGTCCTCTTCTCTGCTGCTTTGAATGGAACTGAACCCAACCTGTTATCCAGCAGCAGCTGGTCTGCGGGAAACGCCACCACCAAGTGTTCCCTGACCAAAACTGGCTTCCAGTTCTATTACCTGCCCACCGTCTACATTCTGGTCTTCATCACTGGGTTTTTGGGAAACAGCGTGGCCATCTGGATGTTTGTCTTCCACATGAGGCCTTGGAGCGGCATCTCGGTTTACATGTTCAACTTGGCGCTAGCCGATTTCTTGTATGTCTTGACTCTGCCTGCCCTCATCTTTTACTACTTCAATAAAACAGACTGGATCTTCGGAGATATCATGTGCAAGCTGCAGAGGTTCATCTTCCATGTGAACCTGTACGGCAGTATTTTGTTTCTAACTTGCATAAGCGTGCACAGGTACACGGGAGTGGTGCACCCCTTGAAGTCGCTGGGGAGGCTGAAGAAGAAGAACGCGGTGTACATCAGCACCTTGGTCTGGGTCATTGTGGTGGCCGTGATTTCTCCAATACTCTTCTACTCGGGAACGGGGATAAGGAGAAATAAAACCACGACGTGCTACGACACAACAGCTGATGATTACCTGAGAAGTTACTTCGTTTACAGCATGTGCACCACAGTGTTTATGTTCTGCATCCCATTCATACTGATTCTTGGTTGCTATGGGCTGATTGTGAAAGCTTTGATTTACAAAGATTTGGACAATTCTCCTCTCAGGAGAAAGTCTATTTACCTGGTTATTATTGTGTTGACGGTCTTTGCTGTGTCTTACCTTCCCTTCCATGTGATGAAGACCTTAAATCTAAGAGCCAGGGTGGATTTTCAGACTCCACAAATGTGTGCCTTCAACGATAAGGTTTATGCCACTTACCAAGTGACGAGGGGTCTGGCCAGCCTCAACAGCTGCGTCGACCCTATCCTTTACTTTCTGGCAGGTGATACCTTTCGAAGGCGGCTTTCCAGGGCGACCAGGAAATCGTCCAGAAGAAGTGAACACAACGTGCAGTCCAAAAGCGAGGAAATGACTCTCAATATTTTATCCGAGTATAAACAGAACGGAGATACGAGTTTGTGAACGAATGCAAAGGATTTGGGAACAGTTTGAAAAAATCCTCTACTTTGAGACAGTAGGACACTGTAGTGCTACAAGTGTGCGAGGAAAATCTACCAGTCTCTCAAATTCATTTTAGGTAAAGCCTCATTTTCCGATCTTAGAAAAAGCTTAACAAAGTCAGCAGAAGAATTTTAATGGAAAATAACGTGTCAAAATTCAGGTTTCCTTCTCCTTACAATATTCTCATTTCTTTCTGACTTGTGTCAGATAAAATAAAATGAAGTAAATCCCCTAAAGGAAGAAGGCAATCCAAGTGCTTCTGTTTTAACGACTTAGTCTCCCACATTCAAAAATGTTCTCAGTCAGCCTCTCTTTAAAAATAGGAAATAAAAATAAGAGAAAGCAATATCTTCTCTTCTGAGGCTCAGTCCACGTACCTAGCCTTTTGCTCACTTGCCGTTGTAAACAAGTATTTAAATCAAAGTCATGATGCAGTTATTTCACCTTTACAGTTTTATTATTTCTTCATCTACTTCTAGTGTTGATAATTATTTGATAGTTCGGTAGAATTTATGATGCAGTCTTCTTTGAGTGCCGGTGTTTTACAAAAGGTAGGCTTACTGATGTGTGCATGATTATGCTTTCAGATTACGATGGTTGTTCATGAAAAATCTGGACCCCCTTAAAGGCAAATTGGCTTCCAGGTGAACTGACACCTCAGCCGCTGGCAGATAAGCAGCTCTCTCTAGGAGCTGGTGCAAGCTGGCACCTGCTTTGCACGTGCACGTAGCGGTGCGTTTCGCGAACGGATGTCGGCGTGCAAGCGCGTGCAGAGGTGATTTGGTTCTGAGCAGCCGATGGTCCGATCCTGCCTTCCGTGCTGAGGAAAACCGGCGTGTTGTGGGCCGGAGGAACCGCGGGACGGGGCCGAGCACGGACTGGGCTCGCCTGGAGAGCGCCTGCGCGAGCTCTGCGGAGCCGGGGGCGAGCCGCTCTTCCCAAAGGCCGACCGACACCTCGCTGCAGCGCAAACACTTGACTGCCGGTGTTGGGAGCCTTGCTGGAGTTCTTTACGGGTAGAACATGAGAAATGTGTGTGCTGAAAATAACTGTACCTTTCAGACAAGTAAAACTACAGTTGCTCGAGTTACTTGTGTTTTCATTTGGTACGAGAATATTTCTGTTCCTGGCAATCTTTAGGGATAACATAAGAGTTGTTTCCCAAGAAAATAATTATTAAAATGGATAATATAAATGGCTTATATATTATATATATATAAAAAAAATTGGGGGGAATTAATTTTTTTGTACTGTGACAAATAAATTACTGTATTAACAAGATATTGTAACATACTACAGACTAAATCCGGCCCTTTGTTATGTATCGTCTCCAAATGTGGAATAGGTCATCCAAAATTAGCCAAACTGCAATATTGTGTAACACAAGAGCTAGTAGTGATCAGAGCACAGACGAAATCTTACATGGGCAGTCTTATTCATTTCTCATATTTTTAAGAAATGTATTTGAAAATATTGTGTGCTAAAAATGGTATGAAAGCATGCTCTAAATTATAAATTTAGTGTACAAAATTAAGTTCTGTGTAATCCTAAGGGTGATTTTAACAGATCTTCATTCCTCCAGTCTTCATAGTAAGAGTAAAATACTTATATTTTACTTACTAATTTCCAGTGATTGGTAAGAAACAAGAATAGCGCTAGTTATTTTTTGGCAACATTGTAAAGCAGCTTCTGTTCACACGTACAGCTTCTTAATTTGCAAAATCCCTATTTATTGAACTTATTTATTAGAAAGCTAAATGTAAAGTATGTGAAGTGTGGTTCTCCATATTCATATTCAGAATTGGGCATTAATGGAAAATTTAACAGCATGCTTCAGTCACTGTAATACTGTGTCTTCTAACAGAACATCTTTATAATAAACTCAATTCCACCCTGACTATTCACTGTTGATATGTAACCCAGTGATAAATTGAACTACTGATTTATAGCCTAAGGATAAATTAAACTGCTGCTTAGGAAGCATAGCTTCTTAGAGCAATGCTAAGATCTCATTTAGCCCTATAAGATGAAAAATGTAGAGGTAGTGAAGAAATCCCAGCCAAGGGTCAATTGCTAATTAATCCCTACTGACAAAAGACTGTGGAACAGCGCAGCCTATTTATATCACCAGAGAATGAGCCTGATTCACAATAAATGACTTCTCCTATTATGTGATTATTTGAGACTTCATTCAGCTGAGGCATGTCTTGTTTGGAATGGCAGATGAATTAAATGGAGAGAGAGCATAAAAACAGGATAGTTTCTGAATCTGCTTCTCCAGGTTTAAAATCATATTCATTTCCCAGCATTTCGTGGTCTATTTCTCTCTTTCAGTTAGGAAATAAAATGTTCCACTAATCCATGTCTGAAAAAAGATCCTAAACAGACACAGCAGAATGTAAAACCATACACCCAGGTTGGTCCTTATGTAGTTACTTACAGTCTTTTTGCAATATGTCTCTTTAATATGGCAAAGTTGGCTGACTGTTACAGTGTGTATGAAATCCAAATGCAACAAAACTCTACGGGCCCAGCTATACAGGCTGGGCATGCTGCAGGAGAGGCCCACGGTCCGGATAGGGACCCTGCCAGGGAGATCCAGCTTCTGGAGCTCAGGACAGCCACCTCTGTGCCAGCGTCTGCCCTGCAGTCTTCTGGGTCTTGAACGCCTGCCATGTTTTTGCGCTTTCCTCGTGACCCATTGAAAGCTCTCCGTTTCATCTTGCTTCACTGAAGTGTGCAACTGGCCAGATTATTCACCCAGTTCATCGCTGAGCTCTGTTCTGATTATTTAATGAAGATCACTTCTGATGGTCGGCTGTGGCAGGCAACTGCACCTCACAGAAGCATACGGGAGCCTCCCACCAAGAAGGATCATTAAACATGTTTTACACACAGTTTATTTTCCGTCTTCCAGATCCTACGGCCTGCAGAGCTAGCACCTCAAACGGCGTCCTGCTCCAATGCGACTCCCTGCCGTGCACATGCTGAGATGTCACAGCCTCCTCTGAATCCAGCTGGAACTTGAAGCTGAGCCTCAAAATCTCATGTAAAGTTCCTGCTCTTGTTTTAAGCATTGCTATATCTGACACGGGGTAGTCAGAACCACTGCAAAAATCACACCAAATTCATATCTCCTCCCACACGATTACTTTTTACCTGCGATGTGACGGAATCGTGTCTGTTGGGCCATCCCGTCAGAGAAGAAGCTGGTCAGATGTGGGGTGATTGGACACCACCGGGACAAAAACCAAGCAAATCTCCAGGCAGTGCAATGGCTGGAGCCATTAGCTCCTGGGAACTCAGCAAGACTCTTCTTAAATACTTGCCTTTTGGCACTTATCCTTGCTATAGCATATTTGTGGAAGACAATCAGTCCACCAGCCTTAGAGGCCCAAGGTGATCCCTGTGTTTATACACGCACCTCTGTGATGGGTATAGTCAGAGAAGCCTTTCCCTAAGCCTGGAGTTTGTTTCTGACCTATCCAATGCAAAGAGAATGCAATCTCAGCTACAGCCTTTGGGCTGTTAATTAATAACCGATGATGATGGGTTGTGTTTAGTAGGAACAAGATGCAGCTCATCATTTCACTACAGGAAAACCACCTAAAAGTTCCGCCTTCCCTCGCTGTGTTGTATTAGCCTTCAACTAGCAAATGAGATTAAACATTTTATGATTTCATGGTCATGCTTTTATCCTGTTTTTCCTCTGGGTATCTGGGAATCTTTTAATAACTACAAATCATTCACTGAAGATGCCAAAAGGTTTGAAGTAAATAGTTATTTACAGCTTAAGTTTTGCCAAACATTCTACTGTGATCCACACCGAAACAAATTATTATTCATTAGCTATATTTTGCTTCCTCCAGCTCATAGGGTTAATTATTTTTCTCATTTATGCCCATTAACTCCCACATACGGTAATCTTTAACACAAAATGAAATCAGTATGAAACCTACACATGATCTGCTGTCAGTTTGTACATTTTCATAACATAGCATGTAGGATTTCTTTGTTTTAATCCAGTTCATCTGACACCAAGTCAATGATACAATGATCAGACATAGGGAACCAGAAGTATCTTGCCTGACCCTGCTTTGAGCAGGAGATTGCACTAAACGCCCTGCCGAGCTGCCTCCCAACCCAATTCCCCTGCGATCCTGTGGAAGGTGACTGTGGGAAGCTGCAGGGCCGTTTCTGTGGCTGACGGCCCCCGAGCGAGTGAATGCCGCAGAGCATCCCGCTGCCGCCGCCTTCATGCCCAAGGAAAGA
The DNA here is from genome assembly GCA_020745775.1 of Theristicus caerulescens. Lineage (NCBI taxonomy): Eukaryota > Metazoa > Chordata > Aves > Pelecaniformes > Threskiornithidae > Theristicus > Theristicus caerulescens. Next base: position 9,685,685 of record CM036565.1, on the reverse strand, counting down.
AGCTGAAGATTTGTTTCCTAGTGTGGGCCCATAGACTAAACCCTCGGGGTCATGCTGTGTGAGCCCAAAGAGGGGTCATGCCAAGTTTTCCATCCTCCCCTTCTCTTTCTTGATGAGGAAGGACAAGGCGGGGGGACACAAGGCTCCGGCACCCCCGGGTGCCTCTGGCGCAGGAGTCTTGTGCAGCAGGAGCCCGGGGAGCGGGGCTGCTGCCATGGCTGCTCCAGCGGCAGGGCTGAGTCCGTCTGGAGCCCGCGGAGCACAACGCGCTTGTTCTGCTAGCTCTGGTCCCGCCGAGAGCTGGGCAGAACGCGTTATGGAAAGGGCTGGTCTTCCCCGCTGCCACCCACAGACAGTCCTACCTGGAAAGTCAAGTCTGTAGCAGTTAAACACGCTGGCCCCGGGACTGCCAGGAGACAAAAAACCTGCTAATTGCCTTTCTGGGATTCTTCCCCCCCCCCCCCCCCTTGTTACTAGTTTTTGTCTTCAGATTGGTCCAGAACAAAAACATTAATAAAGAGTGATATGCCTTAATACAGGTATTGCTTATTTCTGTGATAAGCTCGTTATTTTTCAAGGCTATAAATTCCTATTTGTTACCTGCAGTGGTTAGTCTCCACCTCTGGTAAAATTTTTGAGGGAAGCTCTAGGCCTGAAGTTGAATTTGAATATGAGAAATGTATTCCGAGCTCCTGAGCAGCCATGTTCGACAACTGCCAGCTGCAAACTGGGGATGGTGCAAGCAGAGCTGCAGGGGAGCATGCTGGCCCTCGGGTGGAAGTTGCTTTGGCCATACACTACAAGCCCTTAACTTTAAAAAAAAAAACACCACAACAAAACCACAAACCCAACAATATAGCTGCTTGAACAGGACTGTTTCACCATACTTATATTTACTGTATTATTTCTAACTTCAGGTGCTTTGCCCTGAATCAGAACCTACTACAGAATATTATTTCTGGAGCCTAACTGTATTGGCACAATAATTTCGAATACTTTGAAGACATACAACTTGTGAATTAAAACCACTACTTATTTTGTGGCTATGAATTACAGTGTGTTTCAAGGATATACGTGAAAATGTTTTATTTTTCTATTGTACTGTGATTTTAATATTGTTGAGTAAGTCCAATTTTTGTGTAAATAGTAGTGAAATTTGACTGCAATATCTGCAGAGACAGTGCTACTTGGTATTTAAGCTCAGGCTATGTAACTGCTTTAATTAAATAGTAGTAAAAAAATCCCCTTATTTGTCTATAATTTTAATGAATACAAAGATTTTGTTTTTTTAATAAAGCACGGGGTTGTTTGCATGTACATTTACTGTTAGGCATGGCTTTTGAAGTTGTAACTATTTTTAGTGGCAGCAGAACTGCAGCCACAGAATTACTGGCACTGTACCTAGCAACCTCACTTTGAAACCGCTCCAATAAAATTATGAAACACTTTTTCTGCCTTTTGTATTATTGCAGTTAATTCATGTTTCCAGGTGATTCTTCAGGCAGCGATACGTACTTAAGAACAGATAATAAAAGGTTTGCGAAATATATAAAATTTAAAACCTTGAGAAGAACCAGGCGGATCAACTGAGAATCAAAATAAGTGAGTAAATGAATGATGCTTTGTCTTCTAGGATTTTCAGGGACGGCGTGTCCGCAGGTGGCAGGTAACGACCCACCTCCCAGCACAGGTGGAAGCAGTATGCCCGCGGTTCTGCAGGCAGAGGGCTGAGCCAGCGACCCCCTACCCACCCGCTCCGAGCACCTCTCCCATTTCTAGCATTCAGCCGGAGACAAACCTGCTCCCAGTCCCTGTCTCCCTTTTCCTTGGCCGCTCCCACTTAGCATTAGGGGTTTTTTTGGTTGTTTTTTTTTATTTATTTATATTTATTCCTGCAATTACTGTGCAGCACATGCAACCGTAATCTGACAGCCCGGAGTACATCACCTAGTCTGTACAAATCAAAAGCTAAAGCTGTCGTTACAGAAACTTTCTTTTTTTCTCTTTGGCAATGGCTGCTGCATGCTGATTTTGTTGCAGGATGCACAGTGACTGTTCCTTCCCAAATGGCTTAACATTTAAACATCAGTTAAAATATTTAACCCCCTTTTTTATCCATACCTTGCCTGACAGTATAGGAATTTCAGATTTTATGTCGACCTCTATTTTCATGCCATTGACTTGTTTTGCTCCCTGCAGCTACCCTAACTTTACACAGCATGGAGTTTCGTTTTGCTTACCTCTTTATTCACGTCGGACGGCTGCAGTGCCCTGGGGCAGCCCTGCTCCCAGCGGCTTTAGGCTGGGGATGCTGCTGGGAGAGCTCAAGGGCTCCGAAGGGCCAGGGTGCAGGCTGCCGGGACCCACACCTCTGCCAGCCCCTGCATCCCGGCTTCCCACAGCAGCACAGCTGCTTTGGGTGACCAGGGGACAATTTCTGCCATCTTCTTCCCGTTCCAGTAGCTGCAAGAGACAAAGTCCCACTGCAGAGCCCAAAGACCCAGGCCCTCAGCCAGCATTGCAAGGGGAAGGACAGATTTCTGGTTTTGAAGCCTTTTTGATCCTGCAAGCTGAAGGTACAGGTGTGGGGCGCTGACAGTCATGTTATGGTGCAAACTGCAGGTACATGGGATGTAATATATCTGTATTTCATTTATCACCTGTTTTATTTTAAAATTTATTTATGTATTTTAATTCTTTTTTCCTATTCTTGGTTTATCTTTGCAATTCATGAAAAATTTTTAGCTTTGCTGTAATATCCCTTCAATTGTAATGATGTTTTCTTATCAGTAAATGGATTCCATCTGCAACAAATTGTGCTGATTCACACCTTTCCAAAGTCCCCTTTCCCATCTGACACCCACTAAGACCTGATGGCCTCTTCCACCCTCAGCACAGAAACCACTAAATCCTCACAAGGAAGTCAGGTCTAGAAACATGGGGGTTTGTAAAGCTCTGCTCTTGCTGATTATATTTAACGTAAGCAGCAACATACAGTATGCAAATGCCATATTTTAATACTTGAACTGATTGTGCATTTATTTCTGTCTTCATTTAACCTTGGCCTAAATGTGCAAACGTGGTTTGCATTACCCTGGCAGATGTGAGGCAGCACATGAACATAAGAAATATTTGTTTATAAACTTTTTAAAAATTATCTTACCTCATTAGAAAACAGAAGACAAGCCTGTGGTGATAGGCAGTGGGTTGAATAGATAAATCATTAAATAAATGGGGGTTTTCCAGCTCAGGTTTCTGCTGCCAGCATCAGGCTCCTGCTCCGGTGCGAGTGAGAAGGAGATGCTGGGAATGCAGCTGTATGGTTCAGGCTGAATTCAGGTGGGCTGGGCTGGGACCAGGTCAACACTTGGAGGCTACTGGGAGAAGTGACACATTCCCATGGGATTTACCCCGAATCATCGCTGACACCAAGGCAGGCGGCCAGTGCACAGCCCCACCAGACTCGGTGGGGTCCCAGCCCCGCTGCCCATGCAGGCAGCCCCGCAGCCGCCTCCCTGCCCCACGGCCCTGCCTGCATCCCCGCAGGGTTAAACCTGACCGAGGGTTAGGCGTGAGAGTTGCAGAGCTGTTTGGTGCTGCTGAGACTGAACCAACCGTGTCTGCTGGCAGAAATATAAATACCCAGAGACTTCACGAGTTACATGGCAGCTGAGTGTGGGTGTCACAAATGCTAGCAGTGCCTCTACGTGAGGTACCAAGAGGACAGTGAAGCGCAGGGTGTATTTATAGCCCCTGGGGCACACACACCAGCACAGTGCTCCTTCGGGAACAGTGTCAGCACCCTGCAAGGTGGCAGTGACCCACCGCCCTCCCCAGCCCTGCACCGGGAGCAGGGTGCTGAGGTGCCCGGGGGAGGCAGCTGCCCCTTCTGCCCACATGTCCGCCGCTCCTGGCCAGCAGCTGGGCTGCAGGAACAGCTCATCTCACTGGCAGGAGCAGACGTGCAGGGGCTGGATGGGCTCTCTGCACCTACAACACCCCCACTCCCTTCTGGGCTCTCGCTCCCCAGCCAGGGTCACGGCAGCCGGCACGGGGCAGCAGCCAGCAGGGAGGTGTCCTGAAGCCCGGGCGTACGCTGGACTTCCCAGCCGAGACTCAGGCAGTGACTCCCATGGGGAAACCCATTACCAGGGTTCTGAGTGGCTGCAACATGCCTGTGCATGCACCGCTGGGCTGCTGCCTGCCCATGGGAGCATCCCTTTGTCTCTGAGTGACCACCAGAAGATCCATTCATTTAAAGTGCTCAAAACACCATTTACCCTTCCTGGCATTCCCATATAGCCAAGGAACAGCAGAGCTATTTATGTAAATAATTCATAAAAGTCTTCCCCATTCAGTTTATGACTCTTCCACACAGCAGCAGCAGCAGCTGCCCTGCATGCTCCTCCCAGAGACTGCAACCTGGGGACAGACTGAAAGCCATCAGCAAGAGCCCTGCTGCTCTCACGGACCTTACCCAGCAGGGCAAATGCCTCAGCTCTGTTTTAGCGACGTTAAGAATCAAAGCCAGGTCCTAATATGTGTTACTGACCATTGACAGGACCACTTCCATGCTTGCACTGCATGAAAGAACATGATGGCTGCGAGCACACTGCAACGCAGGGCCTGGGGCATCCCTCCGCCTCTAGGCCAGACACCCAGGACGCGGTCACGCTGGGCTGGTCCCCTGCCCATGGCTTGCAGAGCTCCATGCTCCGGTGCCGCGCATGGGCAGGCAGGCACCCACTGCCCCCTGGCAGCACGTGCTCTCTAACAGAGATTTCTCTGTGAAAGTGGGGTTGGTTGGTTAAAAGAGCGAGAGCTTAAAAATGCATTTCCTTCCACTGCAAATAACAGCCTTTTGTAGGAGACTGATTTTTCTCCAAGGCAGTGACTGAGAAATGGCTCAACTATGGAGTTAACTGCTAACTCAGCGGAGAGAAGGGTGCTGGGGCCAGGGAAGCGTTGCAAAGGCGGATGGGCACGGGGCAGCGGCAGCGCAGAGCTGGCACAGCACCTCGGCTGACCCAGCGAGCAGCTGGGAAAGTGGGAGAATGCGAGGGGCAAACGCCCAGGAGAACACAGGAGCAACTTCTGAGCTGTAGAGCAGAGAGCATTTACTATCAGACATTATCCAGTGTTTGGATTATTGTAGCACCGAGGCCCTACCCTTGCTATCAGGCCACCCAAACAGACAGAAGGGACTGACAGAGGGGGGGGAAGGGATGATCCTGCACGCAGCCGAGCATCCTGAATGGATGTGCCAGAGACCTGGGGCACGGCCCCAGCACCTCTGGAGGAGGACTTGCTCAGTTGGTCTCTCTGGAACACAGCTGGGAGAAGCTCTTGGGGGTTATACACAGTTTTCATACCAAATATTATTCATTTCAGAATGAAAGAGTTAAGAAACCACACAAGTTTAATTCTTTGCAGACTACTTGCATGGTAGAATTTGAATATCCTCAGTATAAACACCGGAGAAGTTCAGTCATACATGGAAAATAAATAAACTCTGCATTGTAGAGGAGCAATGATTTGTTTGATATTGCTGAGTCTTTTTTACGGGAGATTCATCAAACAGCACTGCCCTTGCTGCTGTTATTTCCTTAAAGCCTCCACCAACCTTCCCACGAGCGAGCAGTGTCAGTGCCGGCCCTGGTGACCAGGAACAACTCAGGCACGGGCAAACCCCTCCTGTGCTGAGCCGGGACGGGGGTCTGGACCTGCTGCCTCCTGCCTCGCTGGGTGGGTGCTGTGGTTGCTGGACCGATGATGTTGGGCTCAGGCAATCCAAAGTTCATCTCTCCCCCTTTGAAGGCTGTGCTCAACATTGCGATGTGCACATCTGCATTAAAGAGAAGAAACTGCGGTTCTGTCGTGGCTGCTTTGCCAGGGCATGGCCCTGCTCTGCATGGCCCCGCTGGCACCGGCCGCCCTTTGGCTGGCTCTTCCCCGGGCCGAAGCGCACCGAGCAGCAGTGTCAGGCATCCCCAGCGCAGCCAGAAGCTGCTTCTGGTGATGTGGGGGGGTGATGTGTCTCACTTGCCACCCTGAGAAACTTTTTTCTACTCCAAGAAAGCTTTGGCAGCAGAGAGAAACCCGTCCTGGACCAGCAGCTGCCTTCAGAAACATAGATGACTGCAAAATGAAGTCATACAGGCTCTGTCTCAGCATACGGACAGACCGGTACATCCCATGTAACTCGTAAGAGCAGTATGTTGTGTGGATTTTGTTCCTGCTCCAGGAGAGTTGTGAATTAGTGGCTCTGCCACGCAGCACATCCCGGGGGACACACACAGCTTCAGCAGGAAACCTGGGACCAGCACGGGCAGAGATTATAACCTCCCAGTTAAAAATAATAAACCACTTTGCTATAGGCAGGAGACTGTACCTATGAATTTTAGTTTACAAAGTCAAATGTAATTTTTACAAAAAGAAATCACGAATTATTAGCCCCTTTGGATAATTTTGTAGGTGCTGTTCAGCCGCTGGCAGTCGGAGGAGCCGGCAGAGCCTGTGGGCAGGGGAGGCAGCGAGGCAGGCCAGCGCCTCTATAAAGGGTCCAGGTTGTGCTGACAAGGGGCAGGAGCCAGGACGGAGCTGGGTGTGCAAACGTAATTATTTTTTTCCCTGAAACTCCCATTTTCCTGTTTTCTATTATATTCATTCCATAACCAGCAAGGTCCTCTACCGCATACCTCCACGGCAGGTGCTTGGCATGGCAATGCCAGCTGGGGACCACTGGCTGGAGCCCAGTGCTGAACCAGCCCATCCCCATCCCTGTCCCCATCCCATCCCCAACCCAACTGCGGGCTCCATACAGGACCACAGGACCTGGCTGGACACAGCAGAGGATGGGTTTTGCCTCTCCCTGCTTCCCTTGGCTGCAATTAGGCAAATAAAACATGAAAAATGGCCTTGCAGGGTTTTTGTAGCAATTACCAACGTGGCGACAGCAACCAGGCCAGATAAATCAGCACGCCCAGGCTCTGCCTGTGCTTACTTTTGAGCTGCAGCTTTCATCTGCCTCAGCAATGTGTCAGGACACGTTTGGCACAAATAAAAAAGTAAGTTGTTGTTTAACATTCTTGTGTATTACTGAGCGGTGGCAGTGATGCTTCCTGTAAAACATATCTGCAAGTGTGGCAAAGCTGTTTGATATTACAGCCTTATTTAAAACAGCATTTAGATAGTAAAAGCAGTCATTTCCCTCCATCCCCACATACCAGCTACCCATTAAAATTCCTTCTCATGCTCTTGCACAAAGACTAATTTTGGCAAGAGCCTGACTTGCCCTAGATTTTTAAAAGACTACTTGTTTTAAAACAAAGTCCTTTGGGGAAGGGAGAGAGCTGGGAGAAGGACTGCTTCCTCTCCCTGCCCGCCCCCGTCCCACGGCGGCCCCGACACCCCCTGGTCCCATCGCCCCCCAGCCCCGACACCCCCCAGCCCATCACCCCCCAGCCCGGGTGGGTGCAGCATCCTCCTCCTCCTCCATTGAGGGTGCTCCCAGCCCTGCAGAGGGGTGCTGGAGGGGAGCGGGAGCTTTGGGCACCGAGCAGGAGGAGCTGGGGAAGGATTGAAAGGCTGCCGTTCACCTTGACATTTACATGCTAAAAATAAAGTTTCCAATGTTAAACGCTTTTTAAAAAAATTATACCGATATTCAGATATTACTTAAGGGACTCAATTCAGAGTAAAAGCTCCCGTTTTATAAGCCGGCTCTCACTACCATCAGAATAGCTTTTCACCAAAATGATCTTTTATTTCGAAGTTGTTTCCTCTCCTTCAGGCACTGGGCAAAATGTCACTTGACAGTGATAACTGAGCACAGCAAAAATCAGAAGAAAAATGACCTACAGGTGTCCAATGTAACACCACAGAAAATAGGTACAGAGACCCACGGAGGCGAATTAACAACTAAAACCTCACTTCAAGCAGATGGAGAAGGCTGACTTGACTGTTTGGATGTGATTCAATGAAAATGTTCTCTAGCCTTCCCTTTCTGCATGGGGAATAAATCTGCAAAGAAAAACATTTCTCTTTGCTGTTTGCTGGCAGGGCTGGTATCATACAAGCGATAGCTAGCATTGCTATGGCCAGCTTCATATGCATTTCTTAATAAGTACACGGAAAAGCTTCTTTGGCTGGCTCTGGGATTATCAACAGGCTACTAAACTGAAGAGAGGTTAAATACTATTGAATACTAGTGAAGACCACTCCCCAGTAAATGGCTGTATAAACAGTTGCCTTTATTGCCTGTACGTACAGCAGTAGATCTGAATTTTTGGCTAGCAGCTCTCTGCAGCACTCCCATCCCAGGGCACGGTGCCCTGCAAGGGACGGCTCCATGGAGGGATGCTGCCTTTAAAACCTCTGCAGGGGCTCGTGGGAGTCCTGCCCGCAGCCGGGGACGGAGCCCAGCGCAGCCACAGCACCCACCTCCCCGCTCCCAGCTGCCAGCCGAAATTCACCCCATCGCCCTGCGCAGGGCTCAGACAGTGAGAAGGGGCCAGAGCTGGTACCCGTGCTGTCACCCGTGGGCTGGATCCACGGCTGCCGATGCTGGTGGAGAAGCTCCAGGTTGGCTTAATGGCCCCGGCACACGGCCCCGAACCTCCGCCAGTTTAGTCACTGGCTCTGCTTGTTTAAACCCTCCTGCAACTGATACTGGAAGGGATGACTCAGCCCTAAGTATAGTTATCTGTACCCAAAATAGAGCCGAGCCCTGCCTGCAGCTCGCCTGGCTGACGGTGTGCATGTCAGCCCTGTAATGACTCCTAGATCAGTGGGAGCTAAAGGTGCGATGCAGAGCGGCAGCCCGCAGGCAGGAGCAGCACGGGCTTTTCACCTGCTGAGGAAAAATCACCAGCCGTCCTGGAGAGGATTTTGAAGTAAACCTTCAAAATGCATTTTGAATTCAGTTTCCTTTCCAGAATTCCATGAGTACCTTACATTTTTATAGAAACAAAAGCTTTCAGTTGGTGCTTTTCTTAATCAATTTATACTAACCAGAGAGCTTATGAATAGGATCAATTTACACTGCATCTAAAAATACACCATCAACTACATACACACATATATGGCATGTATAAATACATGTGTGCGTGCGTACCTAAAATGCTAAGATCCAATTGTAATTTATACTATTTTTTTCCACTTTGAATGACACATTTGAAATTGCTTACTGCAATACTCAGCCTCGCAGGGAGAGAAGTTTTACAGCTTCTCTCTGAGATGGTTCCTACCACCCTCGTTTGACAGTGGCTGAAGAAACAGGTACTACTACCAGCATGTTCCCCCGAAACCCCGCACACTCCCTGGGGCTCGGAGCCGCAGCCCCGGGAATTCGCGGTGGCCGGGAGCTCATGGCAGTGAACCCAGCCCCATCCGCAGAACAGCCCCGCTTCCCCAAAGGTCTGGTAACCCAGTGACCAACCTGCTGACCTACTGCTGCTCTTGCAGCAGTTACCGTAGGCATTTTAGGATTTCAAAGTTAGAAATTCCCAATGCTTTGCTGTAAAGGGCGGGGAGGCAGAAAACACAATGCACTGGCAATGCACAAATGGTGCTTTTGTAATCTGTCCAGCAGGCCATGAAGCCCCCCATGCCCGTAACAGTCAGGAGCAGATCTAGAAGCACCAGTAAGTTCACACTGGTGGGAAAACTCCAGGAGAGAAAGGAGAAGCTGGAGCCACTCAGCCCTGTCGTCCTTTTCATCATCATCCGACGCCAAGAAGATGAGGGGCTGCATTCTGGGTTCTGCTTTGCCTCTTAGACTGAATTATTTAAAATATCAAACAAAAGACTTTGCCTCTTAGGCTAAGATAAGCTTAAATTAAATTGTGACAGGCTCTACCCCAGCAAACCCCAGAAATAAATTGCACATTGTGAAATGCTCCTGCATCTCATCGGTGCGACCCTGCTGCCAGCAGGAGAGGCGCTGGCTGTGCTGCTGCCTCGCCTTCCCTCACCGCTGTGCTACGCCTAATGGCAGCGAGTGAATACAAACCTTGGGCTTAATTACTGCGTTATGACTAACCTCACTGTCATCACTACCTGTAATTAAATGCCAGATTTAATATTTGAAGCTGAGCAGGTGACATGGCAGGAACAGAGGCCGCCCGGAGGAGCCTTGCCAGGGCGTGATGTTTCCCAGCCGGATTTCAGAGCCAGGGCGCTTTCAGCAGCCACTGCCAGCTCCGCTCCTCCCGCACCACCAACACGCAGGCAGGACGGGGTGAGCCCGTGGGGTGGCCAAGGGGGCTCGGGCAGGCTGCAGCCCCCAGCCGCTGCCCCGGGGTGCTCTGCATCAGGCTGATGGGAGGGAAGAGACCGAGCCTGATGCTGGGAGGGAAGAGGATTTAGGAAGTAGAAGTCAGATGGCTTTAGCCAAAATGAGGACAGCAGATTCATTTTACCATGGCAAAGAGCAGTGACTTACTTATTTTATACTGTTTTTCTCTGCCTTCTGAGATACTCTCATCCTGCTCAGTGTTGCCAAAGCAGCAGCTCCTCATTTTGCCCGTGTCAGTGCCTCTCGAGCTGGATGTGCTGCACCTCGCCTGCAGCAGCAAGGGCACCTTCTCAGCACGAGGCACTGAGGGCCCCAGGATGTTGGGGCTGAACCAGGCTGTGCACCCCCAGAAATCCCACGGGACACTGAGCTGAACCAGGCTGTGCACCCCCAGAAATCCCCTGGGATGCTGGGTCTGAACCAGGCTGTCCACCTCCAGAAATGCTTGGGATGCCAGGCTGATCCAGGCTGTGCACCCCCAGAAATCCCAGCTGGAAGCCGCAGCAGCACACCCACCGGGCTGGTGCTCCTCCAGGAGCTTTTGCTCTTCTTTCCTAGTAATACTTTTAAGGGTATAAATATGCATATGAGATCATTCAAAATGAATCATATTTCAGTGTCATCTAATTATTAGTTATATTATACGATATTTGCCAGCTCATATTGTAAACAGTTACTTTATATAACATATGGAGAAGTGTGTCAGGCTGCCAGTTGTTAAGAACTCTGCTTTGAAAATTATTTGAGTGTGATGCTTGTTTTCATCGACTCCAAACCTGTAAAGTTGTTAACACGTTTTATCCAGTAAAATGAGGTGTAATGCAGTTGCAGTTGTCATGAAACCTTTTGAACTACCCTCTGTGCGTGAAGGAGATCATTTCCCAGATGCCTAATGCCCTTGCTAGCACCGATGCTGTGACTTAAAGAAAAGTCAACAGCAACAAAAGGAAAAAAAAATGTCCCTGTAACACTATTCAGTTTTATGCAGGAAGCATGCATCAGGCCTGGCACCGCTTCCCCTCCCGTAGATCTGCTTGGACTCTCTTGCTTGCAAACTATCAGCTGATCCTGAAGACTCCTGCTCTCCTTACAGGCTACAATTTGTAATTTGCAGACTTTAATGTAAAAATATGTAGGTGCAATCTGGAGATGTGCAGTTCCAGGTACTGAGCAATGAGGGTCGCTCCAAACCATTTAGGAAGGGGCAACGGTGACAGGTGCCCCACCGCTGCGCACCGCACACCGTGCTGTCACACACAGACAGCAGAGAGCAACTTAAATCTCTAGCAAGGCAGGAGGGCAGCATTTTGGTTCCACTTTGAGAAAGGATGTGGGGTTTGCGGTGTGTAGCTGAATACAACAGCCATCATCTGTCACCGCCTGGGAGCAGGCGGGTGCCCATGTGCCCTCCTCAAAGCCACCACCCCTGCTCCCGCCTCGGGGATGCACATGAGTGCTGCAGGACGGACCAGCTCTGGGCTCCCAGTCCCGGAGCTCAGAGCGGGGCCTGGCAGCCAGACCTCTCCGCTGCCTTCCCACCACTCAGACGGGCCTTTGCCAAGCCAGCCCCTCTGCCATCTGGTTTTGTTCTGCGGCTGCTCAGACCAGCCTCAGCAGCAGCGCGGAGGCACAGCCCGGATCCCAGCTCACTCCCACGGCTGGGCTCAGCGGGAGCAAACCCAGCAGAAATGCACTGCTTACCAAAACACGTGACGCTGCCTGGGTGGGCATTTCTCGGGTTGGAGCGGGATGGCGAGGGCTGTGGCACAAACCCTGCACCCCCCTGGCCATGCGGAGCTGCACCCACACCCCGGGCGTACGGCCCTCGCAAGCGGCTGTGCTCATCAGCTGCTGTTAGCTAGCACGAGTTTATCCTTCGCCCCATGGAGAAGAAAGCAGCCTTGTTTTAGGAGAGAGCTGTGCTGTGTGACAAGACTTTGTCCCCTTTCATGCTCATGCTGGCAGAGGAGGTTGGCCAGCCCAGGGGCTTGCCTTTCCTCCCAGCCACGGGCATGCTGGTCCCTGTCGGCAGGGATGATGACCATGGGGAGCGGGGAGGGAAAAGGTGGTGGTGGAAGAAGATTGTCAGGGCTTTTGGGTAGCTGTATGGAGAGATGCATATCAGGGATTTTATTTTGCAGAACTTGCCCTGTGAGTTCAGCACACACAGCACACACAGCATGCCCGGCATGCAGGCAGTGAGAAGGAAGGGGAGGAGGAGGCAGCTCAGCCTCTCTGCCGGGTCAGAGGCAGCGACACACACAGGGCCCGCAGGGTCCGGAGGTGACGGTGCTACCACCCACCCAGCAGCTGCCCCGGCCGGCAGCTGTGGGGACAGGACTTGTCCCCTGTCACCCCCATGGAGCCCTCTGAGCCCAGCCAAAGCAGTCGCCCTCAAAACAAGGAGAAGTTGTGCAGGAGAGGCTCTAGGGATGGCATGGACACTGCAAGTATTCAAATGGGCTTTACTGTGGCTGGTGAGGAGCCTTTCTGGCTTGGAAAAGGGAAAGACCACAGCTTTTATTTCCCCTCAGACTTCTGGGCTATTTTAAAATAAAAGCAGTTCTGCTCCAGCCCAGTGCAAGTCAGTAATTACTCAATCACCAGGAAAGCTGGGATGCTGGGAGACAAGCGGCACACGCTCTGACGAGCTGCTCTCAGCCTTTTCCTGGTGACTTGATGTCTCGTGGCTTGCAGGGAGATGTGTGCTATTACTTCAACTTTGTTTTGACTGATGATGAGAGGGAAGGGAGCACTGAAGGCTGCTGGCATTGTTTGATTTAAGTAACTTCAGGAGAACTTCTCAGTGCTTGTCTTTGCTCACGTAATGATCCATGGTGCTTCATTAACTGTCCCCTGTGCATCTGGCATGTCAGGAGCTGGTTATTCGGGAAGTGGCGCAGGCAGGTGGGCAGGCGGCCCTGAGAGGTGCCACGGCTCTGGTGCTGGCATTCCCCTCAGCAGGATGCCCTGAGCCTGGCTGGTTACTCTCTGCCTCTCCTAAGCAATCGCCAAAGCCACCACGAGTGTTTCAATCTCTCTGGTCACCATTGTATCTGAGCCTCACTGCCTTTAGCATCTGCTTCCTTCTCCAGCCCTCCCCTGGGCTAGGGGAACGCTGCCACCAGGAGAGAAGGGGATGAGGAGTGATGGGGATGCCCCAAACCATGTGGAAAGTCTATGGAGCAGCAAAGCACTGAGTCAAAAGCACTAACCACCGCATCAGCTCTCTCAGCCGGGCTGGAACTATAAAAGCCACTTAACTGGGATATAAACTTTCTTCAAAAAATCTAATACGTTTGTCTCAATGCCAAGTAATCATTAAATGAACATAGTCCAAAAACCACATTAGTGCATCCTAACCGACGAGCCCCAGGGATGTCAAGGGCAGCTGGAGAGAAGGGCTGCGAGCTCCAGCCCAGCCTACTTGAGCTGCAACCTGTCCAGCACAAGGACATACGTTGGTGGTAGACAGACCAGGGTCACAATGTGGGAGCAGGGATTCAGTCTCAGAACCAGCAGCTTCAAGACCAATGATACAAGGCCCAATTTGGCCAGGCAGCACTGGCGGTGCTCCCGAAGCCCGGGGCGCTGGCACAGCCCTTCGGTCCCCCAGCACCCTCAGCACAAGCAGCGATGCTCAAGGCAATGTCAGCAGACAACTCCTGCTGCTGCATAAGGTAACTGATGCTTTGGAGAAATCCTTTCACAGCTTCTGGAAAATAAGCAGAGAGAGGAGCTGAGGACGAGAAGTGAGAGCCACCGGCATGCCCTGGGAGAGCCGTCGGAGGAGCGGCCCCATGCCTGGCTGCATCCCGTGCTGCCCGCGGCGCTGCGGTCTGGCCCCTTCCCCTCCCCACCACTTCTGCTCCCAACATGGTTCACCTTACCTATAAACTCTCCACAGAGATTTCAAATCAGTGATAAGATGTGCTGAAGTGTATTCCCAGCTGGCAGCACGGCAGAGGAGCTGCATTGTCGTTCCTGGCTGCACTTTCAGCTCAGGCAGCGAAGCGTGAACCGGCAGACGCCCCCCCCTCACCAGCGCTCCCCAGTTTCCCAGCCTCCCTTCAAAACATCTTCCCAAGCCCCACTGCTGCCACCGCTCCAGAGCTATATTTAGCCACTGGCTGTCATGCTCTCTCTTAATTGTCTGGGTTAAAACACTCGGTAAGTGTTTTACTGTTTAGCTCTGTTTAGTCAGAGCTAGGTTTAAAAAATTTGGTTAATACCTTTTGCACAGCCCGTCGTTAGAAATGCCCAGCAGTGGTGGCAGGAGGCTGGCACGCATGTACCCTCCTCTGTCCTCGAGTAGCACCCAGTGCTTTCATCCCCCTGGCTGCCGGTGGGCTGGGGGCTGCGGCTCCCCAGGCTCGCTCTGCTGCAGGTGGCACCTTCCTGGCTAAACGGGGAAAAAAGTAAAAATTGTGATCTTTCTTACTGGACTTAGTACTGGGTGGAAGAGCTCTACATGGCTGAAAACCAACCTGGACAGTCCCTGAATCAAAGCTGCTTTGCATGAGATACTAATGAGGTAGAGAACAGTTGTGGAGGTGGAAGCCATGGCTCCCTCTGCAGCTCATTTCTCCTGTACGTACCTGTCATTTCCACCACCATCACTGTGCTCCAGCAGAACCAGGCACCCCTGGGACCCTCTGTAGGGTTATGGAGATGAAGCCGTACGCAGCTTGTCTTCAGCCACCCCCCGCACTCTCCTGCGCTGCCCCGTAGCAAAGAGCAGACCTGGCTCCCCTCTCCTGGCCATGTAATGCGCTAACGATAGTGGCATTGCTGGCTTTGGACTGTCGAGTTCACCGAGATCCTCAGATGTGTCACCCCAAGGCGAGTTCTGGGCGGGCTGGCGACAGGACCCCTGCTGCCCCCCGGGCACAGCTGCCTCCAGCAGCCCAGCAACGCGGCCAGAGGTCATTACGCCGAGGCACCGACACCGGCCAGCCGCACGTGGATAATGATTAATTGCTGAGCAAATGTCCTTCGCACTTTTAGCATTTAGCACTAACCTGGTACTCAGTGAGCATCAGGCAAAGCAAGAAATACACAGAAAATGGAATTCCTGGTAAAACACAAAGGTATGGCTGTCCCACGGTCATGGTCATTGACTCTAAGGCTCACATTTGGAAAGGGTACACAAATACTGATACAAGCGTGATCTCCATTTTCAAAGCCACTTAAAAGGCTACAGTTTAAAAAATGAAATAAAAATAGAACTAAAGATGTTTCTTTAGCAAGGACTTAACTGAAGCAGAGGTTATTAAGTGCAATCCATGGTATTTCCAACTACTTAATTAGAAACAGGACACTGTAGGAAATTATCATACCACATCACTTCAGTAAAAAGCTTTTCAATAAAAAGATTAAACATGTCTATAATGCGTGAAGATATGAGCAGGTTATAATTACTATTGACCTCACCTCATCAGCAGTATTTAATTGATGTCAGGGTCTTTGTCTGCTTGTTCAAGTTAATCAGCATCCTTGGTCCTCCAAAGACCACATTTGCAAACCTTCTAAGGAAGCAGAAATCATTCTGGTTTTTTTTTTCTCTCTGTTCTTCAACACGTTTCTCTGAAACGCTGGCATCTCTGGCTCTGCCAGGGGCACTCACTGCCTGTGTTTTTAAAATAAAACACTAAAATAGCTGCTCAGAGCCACCTCCTGCCACTTGTGTTTCCCAGCCACTTGCAGCATGTTCGTTTTTTCTGGAAATGTAATTTTACACTTTCGGGAGTGAACTGCTCCCAAGTGGGCCGCAGGTGTCACGCAGGGTTTTTTCCAAAACTGCACATGCCAACCCAGGTGAGGATGCGGAGGGTGGGACGGCCGCCGGTGAGTGCCAGGGTCCCGGACCTGCGCAGTCTCTGGCCCCCATCGCGCCCCGCCGCTGCAGCACGCCCCACCAGACCCCGCGCCCCGGCAAAGGGCCGGCGGCCGACCTCGCGCTTTTATAGATATGCACATATCGAGGGTTTATAAATATGCCAGGAGCCGGGTATGCATATGTATAGGCTGCAGCACACGCCGAATGGGAGGTGGGTTGGCTCCTGCGGGCTGTTCTGCTCCATTGCAGGCATACATATTTATATACAGATTTTTTTTAAATATCAGATTTTTTTTTCACCCTGCTGGCCACCGAGGAGCTGAATGCCCTATATAACGGGTGTTAAAAGCAAATCAGTGCACAGACTTTTAAAAAAGTGATGCTACAGTTGAAGAGACAGGGATTTATGCTGTGCTCAAGTGCAGTAAGTTTGAAGCGTACAAAGCGTATGAAAGCTTGTGTCCAGACTCCAGGATGGAATAATCACAGGCAAACTTTTCTTAAATGGAACAGATTATCTGATTATACCAGAATCAAACAGACCAGGACCAGGAATCTTCCCCTTTGGCACTGCCATGCCTTTACCGTAAAAGCTGTTATGGAAAAAAACCCAAAACCCCAGCAGTCAAACATTTCTCTTGGCCTTGAGCATCAAGCTCAGCTCTGGTTAAATCCCCAGGTGCTGGGAGGGGGTGGCACCTCGGGGTGTTGGGTGCTGCCTGAGGCTCCCTGCGTCCATCCCGGCTGCATCAGGGAATGCACCCAGGGAATGTCCAGCAGAGATCAGTTTGGAAGATGTGTCCCTCCCCATCTCCTTCCCCCTTCCCTCCCACCCTGCAGATGCATGGAAAGCAGATTTGGAGGCAGGGCACCCCTACCTAATTCAACAGCAAGGTCAGGATTGCAAGGTTTTCTAAAATTACGAAGCAACTTCTCCACTGCACCTTCCCTTGTGTTAAGCTGATTAGAACCATATAAAGGGGAAAAAAAAGTAGCTTAATTCTATATTTTAGCAAAGCTTCTTTACCAAATACATTCAGGAGAAAAATACCTCTTTTCACGGGACCTGAAACTATTAGGGGAGATTTGCTGCGGGAGTCCATCCTCTGCCCAGCTCCTTACAGCCATCTATGTGTCCTGGGTTTCGTTTAGCTTTTTATTTATTAAATACTCAGGAAAAATATGTCATAACTGTAATGGGCTGAAGCAAGGAAATGTCAAACAAGTTCTGTGTCACCTCCGCCAGACACAAACCCACTGTTAGTTTAGGCAAGTCTCACTTCACATAACTAAAGTTTTTTGAATCTCTCCTGCTTAGAAAACCTCCTGACTTTTGCCAACCTCCAGTTGAACTCCGTGAGAAGGAGCCTTTCTGCCAGCAAGCCTCGTGTGCTGGAATTAAACCTCGCCTGGGTGACGGACTTCATCTGCTGTGAGCAGCCCCCAGCGCTCACGAGGACTGACCGGGCACCGACGCTGGCAGCTCCCCGGCTCTTCCCAAGCACTCCCATTTCAGACCTCTGCTGCAACATAATCATGCAAATTATTAGAGGCTTACATTATTTCCTAGAGGTAAGTGTTTGATTATGACCCACAACATTTGAATCAGCGCTGCAGCCTCCCGGGGAGCTCAGGGAGCCCTCGATGGACAATCACACGCTGTTTGCCAGCACACGGCTGGGCAGCACCTCTGTGAGCTGTGCCCGATGCATCGCACCGAAACTCCAGCGTCAAATAAAACCCCATTACGGGACGCCATTTATTCTATTTTTGCACTTGCACAAGCTGTGCTTTCAGCTAAGGGCTACAAAAGCTAAAAATAAGTAAAGAAACAAACTATTAGAGACCTATTGTTCAGCCAGTGTTGGAGCACAGAGCGCAGCTGGGAGCGCTGGTAGCAGCGACGCTGCCATCAGGAGCAGAGCAGCTCCTGCCCCGCTCTGCCTGCAGCAAGGAGCAGATCAACACCAGACCCCACAGCATCTGCCAGGCATGCCCATGTCCTCACAGGCAGCCCGGCAGTCACGGGCACCTGCCGTAAAGAGGAGGGTCAGCCTGGCCGAGCAGCCACTGAACAAACCCCTGTGTCAGACCCCAGCTGTTCAGCAGTGGCCCTTGAGCCTGGGCAGCTGCTCCCGCTACTCCCGATCCCTTCGAAGCAGCCTGTTATCACCTCTCCCTTCAGCCTTCCCTTCTCTTCCCAACTCCACTTCTCCCAGCATTTCTTCCCAAGCCATCTTTTCCACACTCCCTATCACTCTCACTTCGCCCCCCGGACTCTCCGCAACGGGTTTGCATCTCCCTGGGCGCAGCGCCCACGGCCGCGCCTCAGGCTCCAGTTGCACTTCAGCTAACATTTATTATTGCACGGTAGACAGGGAAAAAATGTTATCCAAGGGATACCACACTCCCACGGCTGCTTTTCTTGCAATAACACTGCATTTCTGGCTCCTGTTCAGCTCCCGCGCTGCGGCAGCCTCAGCCCCCTCCTGCCGGGCTGCCGCCAGCCAGGGCTCAGGCTTCTGTGCTAGAGCCGCACTCGGCCGTGCCGAGCCTCACCAGCGGCACAGGCTGGATCTGCCACTTGCCTACTGCCTACACAGCCATAGCTGGGGCCTGTGGCACAGAGGCACGGTGATCCCCTGCTGCCTGCCCTGCCTGCAGCTTGGACTCCATCCTCCCCTTCCAGCACCTGAAGAAGGAGCACGTGGGGGAAAACCAAAACTTTAAACTACTTTTATGCTTCACTGGTTTGGCTGTCTGGGGCTGATCCCATTGAAGCTCGGCTTCCCGCAGCCTCTTTGGGTGCTGGGAGTGAGCATGGGGGTACAGGCTGCCGCCGACCTGCCCACACTGCTGAGCAGGATCAGACCTGGGCTGCAGCCCCCAGGCTGGCCGGAGGGGACCCTGCGCAGAGGCTGGCCTCAGGGGACAGAAAGCAGCTTTCCTGCAAGTTAAAAAAAAAAGACAAAACAGGCTGTGCACACTGTGACCAACAAAAGGAGCAAAACCTCCCTACCACCCTGGCAGGGCCCAGCATGGTTTGTGTCCAGCTGCAACGCACCACTGGAGTCCGGCCGTGCTGGAGCAGGGGAAAAATTTAATTTCAGACATCATTTACAGCAGGTTGCAGCAATTCTGAAGTCAGCAGGCTTTCCAAAGTAAATGAAGGAAAAAAGTGCTGTTGATTTAGAAGTTGTTTTGTGCTGAGAGCCAGAAAGTGGCTGTTTTCTGCCAATTACACTTTTATCACAAGCCTGCTATTTATTTTGGCATGCTGTGACTTGGAGGCATGCTTGAGACCCAGGTGCATCACAACATCCCAACAGGGCAGTACTCCCCGCGGCTCGCAGACCTGTACCAGGGACTGAGCCTTCTCCTGACACCTCTGACCCTCAGAAGCATGGATGACAGGTACCAACTACCTCAAATATGGTCAGGGGAACGGTGCCCGGCTGCCCACCCCGGCCCATGGCAGGGAGTGTGCCAACCGCCTGGCCATGCTGTCTGTCTTCAGCTTGTTGGACCCCCAGGAGAAAGTGCCATCGGGTGCTGGGCTGTGCGGGAAGCTGGATGGAGTGGTGTCTGGGACCTGGCACCAGCAGTTTCCCAAGGGATACTTTTATTTTCCATAGGGCCAGAGTAAAACTGCACATGGGAAAAGTCAAACATGATTAGCTGGGATTGTACCCTGAAGGTGCGGATAGAAAGCTAGTGGTGAAAACCTTCATCCTTGGAGAACTGGGATTCCTAAGTCTTCATACATGAAGATAAGTCCAAAAAGGCGAGTTTCAGGTTAAATGTCCCTGTTAGTGCAGTCCTTGATCTTAGATGCCCTCATCACCCCGGGGCCAGGTTGCGTTCCCCAGGGGCTGAGTGCCACAAGGTGAATGTTCCCAGTTTTGGAAAAAGAGGACAAGGGCTTTCTCTGCCGTTCCCAAACAGGGAGCTTTCTGCCGGCCCTACGGAAGCAGGGTGAGGTATTCTCTCTTGTTTGAGAAGGCAATTACTGCTGCATGCCCATTTTAATCACAGCATCGCTGTGCAAGACCTCCAAAGTGCCGTGCCCTTTCTGAAGGATGCTCTCCTCGCACAACGAGTCAGCAGAGCCCAGCACGGGGGAGCGCCAGGAGAAGGGTTTGCCTGCGGGGCTGCGAGCAGTGGGACCCGGCAGCGGCTGCGAACACCGGCTTCCACGGCAGCAGAGGGGAGAAAGCCTCGGGTGTGTTGGGGATAACGTGATCTGACCAGAAAGGGAAGGGACGGAAAAGGTGTGTCCGAGCGACAGGGGAGTGCCAAAATTAAAAGTGTTTATATATTCCTTGCATAGTGAGAGCATAATCCTGCCATCACACAAGACACGCTGAACACCGCAATTCGGGACTGGAGCAAAACAAGGTGGGTGTAAAGAGGCTAAGAAAGGAGTCGTGATGTTTTGGTAAAATGTAAATTAGAGCTCTAGCAGCGTGCTCGGCAAACGGCAATCCGGATGCAAAAGCAAATATGTGAGGATGGAAGCAGGGTAAATGAACCAGTCTTCTAATAACCCCAGCAGTTTATAGGAGTGCTCTGGCATTACGGTCTGCTCAAATGTGTCAGTAACAAGAAGTTGCATTAAAATCATGAAGTGTTTTATTTTTGGAAAGATGATGTATTTCTCCTCTTCAGCTTGTGTCCTAATCCCACTAAAAGAACGATGGTCTTATAATGTGAACTCCTAAATAATGTATCACAGGTCAATTTAGAAATACACTAGAAAGCATCGTTTAGCACTGAAGGTTTTTTATTCCCTTTAGGTATGGTAATGCATTAGTTGGATCCCAGCTTCTGAGGTACTGCAAATGTCTGGGTGTCTCTGCCCACCACGCACAGGCTACTTGGCATCAGCTGGGTTTGTTGCTTGTAACGGGCCTGTGTTTTGCAAAGCTTGCTGATCTATCTCTTTGCAATGTGTGATTTGTGAGAACAACATGTATTTTGCAAGTGCCACTTGTACTCTCCTACTTCACAGAAATATCAGGAGCAGGTCAGGTACCGTGTTGGGCAGTTTAAGGAAGCGTTATCTCTTCACCAAAGGGTGGACAGGGAACGACAACATCTTTCACTGTTATGTGGAGCTGGTCTCATCCTGACCTAGATTTTAGCTGTGTTTAGCAAAGCATATACTTGTTTATTCTCCTTCTAGATCCACTGTAGTTAGATATCACATGTTTAGCTATCGTGATACTGGAGAGCAATCTCCAAGACGAGCTACCTCATTAAAGTGCCTTTGAACAAGGGCAGTGCAGGTAGGGATGTTGAAAGACCCTAACAAAACTCTTTCCAAACAGAGGTAATTGCTGTGAAACCTGTTTTAAGAGATTTACCCCCTTTAAGTGAACCACAAACACGTGCAGTGCCTGTGAACAAGTCCTCGCTGGACTTGGCTGTTTCCCATCCCTGAGCAGCCCCGAGATGCCTCTTGTTGACCCCCCCCCCCCGCTGCTGACGTCCAGTCGCTGCTTGTGGAACCGCTTCGAGGGACAGGGGCCGGGCAGAGCTGCCTCAGCGGGGGCGAGGAGGGTCTGAAGGATGGGCCACAGCAGAGGTGAGTTTGTCACCGCCACAGGCCTGGTAACAGTCCCCATCCTGGAGGTGAGTGTCAGCTCCGCAGCTCGGCTGCTGGACACCATTGGGTTTGTGCTGGGCAGAGCAGCCGGGTTCCTGCAGACCCGGTTCCTGCTAGCCAAGCACCGGCACGGCTATTCAGCAATATGTATGAAGAACAAGAAGGGGATGATTGCAAATAATAGTTTGCTTTTCTGCAAAGCAGCCTTTCTCTTCTTCTGCAGATCCACTGGAGGATGGACCTGAAGCCACAGGCATCTCCATGGTTACTGCTCGGCGCAGGCTCCCGCAGGGTGCTCGGGCAGCACTAGCAGCTCGGCTGGGCTCGGGGGCCGGGCAGGAGCGGGAGGGAGGACACAGAAGGCCAGGGTTACATTTGGCAATGGGCTGCCATGCAGAGCCCCTTCAGGGCCAGCACTGGGCAGAGACATGGTCTCAGCACCTGGGAAGGCTCAGTGCAAGCCGAGATGTGCAAGGGCAGAGGTGGCTTTGGCGCTGGCATTGCTGAGTCTGTGGTGATGGGTAATGCACCCAACACCGCCCTGCCCTGTGGCGACCCACGGCCACGACCCCTCTGGTATGCTCAGGTGCTGTTAGCTGTAGCTGCAGGCTCATTTATACCTATTTTTAAGTTGGTGATATTGTCTCTGCACTGGCTAAATATATGTCTTGTACTGTGTGGTGAGTAACGTTTGGCGAAGAGCCACAGCAAAGCAGCATGTGGCCGAGCTTTGAGAAAGCTGCAAACATGGTGCAGTGGGGTGGAAGAAGATGAGATAAAAAACACCAAACACCCAAACTGTTGCTTGTCACATCCTGGAAAGACACGTGGCAGAAAGGGCAGTGCTCACGGGTAAGCCGGCAACGTGGTGCAGCGGTGATGGGGGAGATGCGCTCGGCACCCCGTGCAGGAGCAGGTCTGGAGGGATGCCTGTCTCTATGCAGGCAGCACATGAACCATGTGGGGAGATGCTGGTGCAGGTGGGTCCACAAGACCCTTTGCATTTGCAAGGAGGTCTCAGGTTCTGGTCTCATGTCTGGGGGTTCGGCGTTATGCTGCCAGCTGACCCTGCAAGCTGCTGTGTCCCCACGGCCCTGCACGCCCCATGGGAGCCAAGCCATCCTGCCCAGCCCTGCCCACACCCTGCCCACTCTGCTGCCCCTCGCTCCGGCCCCTCTCCCCCAGGAGAGGGTGCCCAGGCAGCTGGCAGGCACCATGCCGGGTCCCGTTGGATTCCCCATGGGAGCCTCAGCTGCGCCGTGCTGCTCACACAATCTAATCCACCTCTACAGAGTGTTTGCTAGATAATTAACATACTCCCTCAGCACTAATTATGCAGAGCCCTCTGTCTCCCACCACTGAAGCCGAAACCCGCTTCCCAGCACCCTTTCCGGAGGGCAGCTGGTGGCCCTACGCCGGGGGCTGGGAGCTGGGCAGGGACCGGTACCTGTGCACGAAGGCACAGCATCTCCTCCCGCCCCTTTATAGTTCGGAAGGCCCAGGCTGTGCTGGGAGGAGCTGAGTGACCTGGTCTGTTCCTGGGCTGAAATGTCATCCCCCCCCACCAAGTTTCTCCAGCAAACATCAGTGGGCGCCTTGTGTTACAGGCCCCGTGCACGCGGGTTATTTAAGAAGCCTTAAAGAACACATTTTCTAAAAGACTTTAGGAAATATATGAAGGCCGAGCTAAAGTCCCCCTTGGAAACAACTGAACAGAAATGAGCTGACATATTATACCACTGCAATTAATTAGAAACCAGACTGGAAGCAAAGGGGCTGTGCTTGAGGTTTTCCTTTTACATGAAAGACATTTCATTTTCTGTCTCTTTATCCTAAACTCCCTCCTGGCAATTCTTGATTAATAAAACTGCAAGCAGAGGACCGGGTTGTGACTAGGTCACCGTGCCAATCCTAAAACTGTCACCACCTGACGGGTGGCCTGTGGGAAGTGCCAGGCTGACCTGTGCCCAGACAGCAGACAGCCATTTGTACCTGTGAGGGGCAACGACCACAGCAGCGCTCGGCTGCCGCCCCGGGACGTGGCGTCCATCAGCTTCCTCGCTTCACTCCCTCCCAGCCCCAGGGGTGACATCCCAGGGCTGGCTGGTGACCACAGCGCCGCAGATGTCCCCTGCCAGCGAGGAAAGGGAACGATGCAGGACTGGCCGCGACAATTAGCGTTACTGGAGGCCGTGGTGGCAGTTGCGGCACAGGGCCAAGAATAAACGGACACTAGGATCTCTGCCTTCATTTTCCTCTCTGTGTAGCCAGGAAACCCTGGCAGAAAAACCCTGCAGGGGTTGTTTCTGGCTATGGACGCAGGCCACGATGCCCACAGCCTCAGATCCATCAGCAGCGCAAGGTTTCACTTGTTTCTTCATCCACAGTCCGCTGAGGTCAATGAATCTTGCAGTAATTTTGGTCATTGTAGCATTGAAGGGGAGTAAAAGACACAAAAAAATGCTCTTCCCCTTGCTAGCTTTCTGACATTTACTATGAAATTTTCAGCATGAAAGAGCTAAATGGCATTGGCTTGATAGCATTAAGAAAAAAATAGCCACACTTCTGAAGTTCCTCGTCTGCCTTTGGACAGACCCGGCTGCTCCCAGCCCGTGGGGGACAGTTCCCCCACGTTAATGCCTGTTCAGACCTGGGATTCACTTTGCCAAAATCTCCAGCCGATGAGGGATTGTCACCTTTGCTCTCCCGTCTTTGGTCTAAGCGGGTAGTCAAGGCAATCTGTATCTGAAGGTATAAATGAGGGTGGGAAGGTACGCTGTCTGCCCGTCTTTGAGGAATAAGAAGTACTTCTGTGGGTGTTGCTGCGGTGCTGCCCGCACCGCGCCGTTGCAGGCTGGTACCCAGCGGCCCGGCAAACCTCCTGCTCCCCGCAGCGAGGGTCTGCCTTCGGCTGCCGTGGGTGCCAGCCCAGGCCCCCCCTGCACCCCGCACCCTCTGCCTGGCACCCGCCCCCCCCTTGCAGGGCCACTTGCTCCCAGAGGTGGCACACTCAGCCCTCGCTTTTACCACCACCCCCCCAAAACGAGTGTAGCCCCGTCCGCGGGGGGAGCGGCTGTGCCCGCCCCAGCCCCGGGCTCTGCCGGCCGGGACGCCCCTCGGAGAATGTCAAACCCCGCAGACAGCACCAGATGGCGCCAGCGGCGTCCGTTTGTCCCTCCCAGCCAAAAGAAAGGGAGAGAAACGGCGGGGAGGGACAGACGCGAGGGGCGGGGGGGCCCTGGCGCGGCGGGACAAGCGGCTGGGGAAAATCCAAAGGGAATGGGTGCGTTCAGGGAGGGGGTGCCTCCTCCCCGGGCATCGCCCTTCTCCTCTCCCCGCCGTCCTCTCGGGTGCAGGGGGTACCGGGGGTGAGCGGAGGGGCGGCTGAGAGAGTGCGGGGAAACTGCTGCAGCACCAGCTCCGCAGGTCTGCGGGAAAGGGGGATTTGTGAAGCCTTTTCACCTCCTTGGGTTTCAATATGAGAAGACTTTTCGACCGATTGCTCAGTACCTGGAGGATTTGCTGCTGATTCAAACACGCGTTTCCTCTGCGGTGATGGTAAAACACCTTCCTGGCCGAGGACGTGATTCATTACATCTTGCACAAGACGGAGCAACGTTGATCCAAGCCACCTGCCCCCATGCGGGATGCGAGTTGTTACATTGCTTATCATCTCTACAATAAATAGCATATGACACTGTATTCTATAATTTTCAATAATTACTTGGTTTATTTTTCCTATGATATCTCAGGTATTCTGGTTTGCATTTCACAGGCTCTACTTGCTGTAGACTTACAGTCTACATTCAAAGAATCTGAACCCAGAAGAAACCACTGTAATTTTCCAATATGACCTTCTCCATACTATAAACTGCAGCACTCCCCCAGCCGCATTCCTGCCTGCCTGCAGCATCTCACGTAGGAAAAAACTATCTTGTTTCAAATAAACCCACCAGGGGTAGGAGGCTCCTTCTAGTTTTCAGGAAACTTCCAAACTGTGGTTATCCGGGCTCTTCACATTTGCCCTGCTCTGCCATTACAGAGCTTCAGCCTGCAGTCACTGGATCTTAAAACACATCTGTCTGCTAGGCTAGAGAGACCTAAAACTGGCACATTTTTGTTCTCCTTATAGGTGTTCATAAAATGTAATCAAATTACTGTAATTACCTTTCTGTTAAACTAAAACGATTAAGCTCTTTAGTTCAAAGACTGCTGAATATAGTTTAAAATTGGACCTTCATTTTTGATTGAGCAACTTTCAGCTCTGAACGAAGAGCAGCAGCTGGTTTTGTGGGGTCGTCTTGTTTTCATTTTTAAATATAACTGAATCTAAAAACAATTCCACACCCAACCTAAACTTGAGAAAGGCAGAGATGTGTAAAATAAACACAAATACACTCATAGCATTGCCATGCTGAAAATATTCAGCAGGCTACACGTAGGCTGTTAGTGCTGACCTGCCAGAGAGCATCCTGCCAGTTACCCACATCATCGAGAGTCCATTCAACCGGTATTGCTGAATATAACACAGCTTCTTCTGCTGTGCACTGTTGCCTTGGAGACATTTTACATACAACAGTATGTACAAGATTTCCTTTGTGCCCAGGGTGGTGGCTAAAAGCAGCGTATTTTTCTTCACGTGTTGCCATTTGCAGCATTTTGGCCCCTTGAGGATGCCTGTCCCAGGCAGCACAGCAGCCGGGCTCTGTGCTGGCATCCATCCATCCCGCCCAGCGCCGTGCTGCCTGTCCCGCTCTGCCCAGCTCTGCAGGGGCCAGCGGTCAGGGAGAGGAGCGCAGGAGAAAGGGTGATGCAGGAAGGGCATGAGAAAAGAAGGTACAGGTCACACCGCGTGTGATTTTTAGCCCAACACCTCTCTCCAGCAGTTCTGTGGTACTTTTGGGTAGGAAACAGAAACAATTTGAGATGAAGCATGCAGCTATAATTATTGCTCATCAGGGTGAACACGAGCATGTTGCTCCTCATATTGAGCCGTTTTGAGACCCAGAGGAGAAGGTGCTATTGCGTTTGACCTGCCACAGGAGCAGAGACTCAGCAGATGCTGTGCCTGGAGCCAGTTGTACATGTAGCCGCACACAGGCCAGGAGTTTGGAAATGTCAGCACAGCAGTGGCCATGAAGCACCAGCACCATTTCCTTTTCCCAGGCATTAGGAGAAAGGAGAGTCTGGCCCCAGCGATGCCACCAGCCTCGCGGTGAGCCTGGGGAAGCCAGGGAGAGCCAAGCCACAAGGTGTTTCAGTTCGGAGCCTGCCCTCATGTTGCTGGACCCTGGGCTGGGAGGCAGCTTGGGGTCCCCGGCTCTCCTGCACCTCGACAGAGCAGCTCCCAGCTGAGCAAGGCTGTGCCACTGCTGCTGCCTCCCCACCACGTCCCCATGGCACTCGCTGCTCCATCCCTCCAGATGCTCTCTGCTCCCAGGTTGCTGCTCCATGCCCTCTGCTTGCCGTGCTGCTCGGTGCCAGCGGCGCACATCCATCCTCCCGGCGTGCTCCGTGGACAGGAGGAAGGCTGAGCCTCCAACCTGCTCGGTGACAGGCCTGCTCCCTCCTGCACCCGCACCACCTGAAACCATAGCCCGCTCCCCGCAGCACTGCCCTGCAGCCCTGCCCGCAGCCCTGCCCGCAGCACCCTGCCTGCTTGGGCGGCTCCTTCAGGGGAATGTGAACCCTTGCTTCTCTTTGGGTAGAAAAGAGGTTTTCATCGGGGTCTCCCACGTCCTGGGTGGCAGCTCTGATCGCCGGGCTAGCACAGAAAGGGGCAGCAGCTGCTCCCACTGTGCTAAAAAGCAAAGTGAGCACATGTCAGTGCTTTTGAGGGGGGAAAAAGGGAGAGAAGGCAGTGCCAGCTGGTGAGGGTGGGCAGCTGGTGCTGACTTCAGCTGAGCCCTTCTCCATGTGCGGGCTGCTCCAGCCCTGCTCCAGGGGGCTGCCTGTGTTGGGCTCGGCAATGCAGCATTCCCCGCTCTGCTCCACCGAGGCCATGCGGCCGAGGTCTCCCTGGCTCCAGCCCTGCAGGGACCTGTATTGTTTGGGGTTCCTGCTCTTTGTGGCTGCTTGCGCTATGCACGACACCCTAGACAAGTTTGACTCCCATTCACATGACAAACCCCCCTCTTTAATGTGCAGCAACTCCAAATGTTAGGTTTAAAACTGATGAGTGCAGCAGTCTGGCAGATACTTATTGGTTTGAGAAGCAGGGAGGGAGAGCCAGACCTGAAGGGCAGTGCTTGCCAACTCCTCAGCTGGTGGCTCGCACTGATGTGTGTGGAAGAGGAGGATGAAGAGGGATTGCTCTTCCTTCCCCTCCAGCCCTGGCTTCAAGCTGGTCTCTGCTGGCTAAGAGCATGTGCAGGGCTTAGCTGGGTGCAGGTCACAGTGCTCCCCAGGCTGGCGAACATGATAGGAACACAGCTGCAGGCAGCGAGGTGGAGTGTTGAACTTCAACACTGGATATACAGTTACTACAGGATCTGTGTTTTGTGGTTACACAGTACTTGTGCCGCTGGGGGGGGAAGCTGGGCAGTGCTGCACTCTGCCTCCAGCAAAGTCTGCAGCCAATTCTGCTCTCATACCAGCTGAAAATCCTCTCTCCTATACTTAGGTAAATCCTCCAACTAACAGCTCCAGTAAAAAAATATACCATTATTCATGTACCTGGTGGCTGTGACCAACAGCTAGACGTGTTAGGAGAGGTGTTCCAGTTCACGAGGGGTTCAGAGACAAGATTACAGGTTTGCCTAGTGTGGGGGTGATAAAGAAGAAGAGTTGCTTTTAAAGCTGGTGGTTGCTCGCTCACTTCAGAAGAAATTTTGGTCCCACACCACAACTGAGACCAAATGCTTATCTGTTGTAAAAACAAAACAGTGGCAGGTGTATCAATAAGGTGGCATTAGGTCATAATCCCCAGTGCTTAAAACTCTCCCAGGACTTGGTATTTATAATTTGGGGTAACTCAGTGGAAGCCAGTGGAATTGCAATGGTTGCCACCAGCTGCTGACCAAGTCCTTGAATTCTTCTTGCTTTGTCCTCATTGTTGGGATATTGTTGGACCTGGGCCAAAATGATCAATTCCTGTCAAACTCACTGGTTTTTATAGCGCAGACCAAGGCATGCGTGAAAAGCAGTGGCAGTGCTCGTGTGAATGAGGCAAAGCTGCATGTGCGTCGCATCCTTATGTGAGTGTTCATTTCCATAATGGGAAAGGGGACCCTCTCCTAAATCCCCTCGTCAGCTCCGTGATCTGCAACTGTGTCCATCCCGTAGCTTTGGCTACTGTCAACTATGATCTTGCCTTAGTGGTTGGAAAGTTTCAAGTACGCACCTATAAATGCAGTGCTTATGAAGGTAACCAGAGGTGGGCTCACCTCTTTGGACGTTCTCCAGTTTGAATGTTCAACATCCTTTTTTTGTTTGACAAACTGCTTACACACCCCTACCAGAAGACTTAATCCTGTTTGTTAATCTGACTCTCTTTGTCACCTTGTTTGGCTAAGAGACCTGATTTTAAAATAGACAAGACTGTAAAGGAGAGTAGCAAATGGTGCTTGAAACCTCCCGATGGGTTGTTGAGCCTCAATGTTCCCATTGTTCCAGCCAGTGAGGAAGCAGCGGCTGGAATTATGGCTGCATGTGTCAAACACGGGACCTTCCCAGCTTCAAACCCTCCGGGCTGGGGGAGACTTTTGTTTACAGATGTAAAACCTCAGCCTGCATTTGGCCTTCCTGCTCCCTTTGCTAGATAACGCTGTTCAGGGCAATTTGCTTAACTTTGTTCTGAGCTGTCAGCAGTCCTCTCTGCTAAGGAGGGATCCTGAGGGGATTAGTGTTAACACAGAGGTTTTGCAATAGACCTTCAAACACAATACAGATCTGGAGCTTAGTTTAACACTAACAAACCACTAAAATGACCTGTATATTTGAATAAAATGTTCATAAGATTTTAAGTATTCTCATACCATTAATACCCTGCATGAGTGATCCTCATTTCCAGGGCACCGTGAAGAAACAAGCCAAAAGGCCTCCGGGAGGGATGGATGGGGCTGGCTCACCCCACAGCAAGAAACAGCAGCTCTTCAACCCACCTTGGAAATCCTTCGCCTTTCCAGTTCTGTGCCAGCCTGGGTCCGGAGGAAAAAGGCTGAAAACATAGAGGAAGAAACAATAAATTCCCACAACTGCCCAATGGGGGTAAAGGATTATTTAAGATTTCAAGGAACTTTGACACTTTTTTATTAAGATGGTGCAAGGAATTTTAAATTGTCTTCTGCACAGGCTCTCAGCTGCCCTCTTTAGAGACTGGCTTGATTTCGGCTC
Organism: Theristicus caerulescens; assembly: GCA_020745775.1. Taxonomy (NCBI): domain Eukaryota; kingdom Metazoa; phylum Chordata; class Aves; order Pelecaniformes; family Threskiornithidae; genus Theristicus; species Theristicus caerulescens. Next base: position 9,655,607 of record CM036565.1, on the reverse strand, counting down.
AAATCACTGTATCAAGTTGTATACGGACTTGCTGTGCAGCCCCTTGAGTATTTGTGACTGAACAGGGGCTGATCAGCACAGAATTTGCCCCAGTGCAAGAAAACCAAAGTAAAGCTGGGCTGGATTTGTAAGCCATTCATTGAAGTTAATGAGAGTCTTTTTCCAGTAAAATAAAATCTAGCTCCACGTGACTGAGCAATCCCAGAAATGCAAAGACAAGACAGCACAAAACCAAACACTTCTCAAGGGTAGATTGCTAATGTGCTGATTGCAGTACTAGCTCTAGAAATATGAAATGTCTGTGACCTTACTTACAGTTCTGGCTTACTCCTATGCCCAAATCAAAGACTGACATTTATTGTCACCCAGCCCTTCGCAGGCTGAGGTTAAAGTAACCCTGCTGACTCCAGTTCATGCAGCTCACATGAATCAGGCTCCACGAGCACCGGTCACCAGGCAAACCCCTTCTTCGTCCCTTGGATATGTGAAGTGTGTAAGTCTGTTTTCTGGAAACATTCCTTCACCTTCACTCTTCTCCGGAGGTAGGTATTTGAGCTGGAAGGTCTCCAAACAATTTAAATAATTGCTTTTCTAATTATCTTCTCCATGGGAGATGAGGGATGCTGGCTAGGGACAGTGCCCCACTTTAACCGCGATGGCTGCTCGGGGAAGGTGACAGAAATAACCTGCCCTTCTCTCCTGAGTGCTCCCACCAGAAGAGACCTGCTATCTGCAGGGCCAGGGGACATTTCAGTCTGAGTTTTCTGCTGGGATGAGCAATCACAGAAAAGCTATCATGTAAAGAGCTGATGGGTCTGGCTTTTCCTATATACCATCAGCTATAAGCTTTGCTTAAGCACAGAGCTTGGCACACAGATACTATAATGGCAGAGAAGAAAGACAAAAGGCAGTTCAGTTAGGCTGAAGGTGTTTCAAACACTGTCTTTCCCCCTGGGACCCAGAGCAGCTCGGTACCGGTGGCCTCTTGCTGTACCACCCCATCAGCACCCCGCGGAACTGAACCATGTCCCAGTGCCTGTGCAAACACCAAACACACACATCTCTGACTTCTTATCCCAAAAGCATTAACTCAAAGGTGCTTAAATAGCCACTTAATTATGAAATTTCAGTACGTTTAGACTGGCTCAGCCAGTGCACTCTCATTTTTTATTCTGTAGACATGTCTACGTGAATTTAGCACCACATTAAAATACGAGCTTTCAGATTTCTCAACATCTGTCACAATTATTTATTAAGCGTGAGATCCAGCGCTGCGCCAAGGACCGTGCTCAGTCTGCAGTGACTGATTAAGCTCCCTGCCTGACTCCCACTCGCTTCATTCTCTGCCTTGATAACGTGAAAATGCTGCACACCGAGATCAGTGGGGCAGCAGTTTTTATTAATACCCAAAGAACTTTTATAAATGGTAGCTGTTAATTAGTTTCAAGAGCTTTGCTTATATTTTTTTTTGTGTGACTTAATCCACAAACAGCACATGGAGAACTAAAAATGTTCCTTCGTCTCCAGGTGAAACATGGCTAGAGTTGTAGGAAAAGCTGGTTGGTACTGCTCTGCAAGCACTCGCTAATGCCTCCTCCTGACAGCTGCCCTCCTCGGGCAAAGAAGGCGCTGAATTGAGCCAAAGACCTTCATTCTGTGAGAACCATTTGCACCACAGCAGTTCTACAGCTGCAGCTTTGCATAGATACCTATACATAGCAGGTCAGTGAAAATTGGGTTTCTTTGCTTTTCCCTCCCCTGGAAGGGGTGGCTTTGTTGTTCAAAGGTGAGTTTCACCTTTGACAGGGAAATTTCCGGATAGGTTTCTTCTCGCTGATACAGACACTGATGTCTGCTCTTCTCCCAGGTGGGAAAGCGGGGCCGCATCCCTGGCCCACCCCCGGGCAGCAGTGCAGCTCTGCTGCTTTTGTACAGCACCTGGGGCTCCCTCGCTTGGGGACCACACACCGCAGACACCCCCTGGCCACTTCACCTGGCTGTTAAATGCTCAGATCCACGCCCAGCAGATGAATTTACAGCACTGGGTGCTCCTGGGTGCTGGTTCCCCAAGCGCCACCACAGCATCTTCAACAGCAGCGCTCAGGTACCGCTAGGATCCCTGGTACTGCTCCTCCCAGTGCTCCCAGCCTTTCTCTGCCCCAGGGAGAGGATTTTGCTCTCCCAGCTGTGCCACTTCATTAGTTTTTCTGTGATATTTGCACCATCCTGGAGCTGAAATCTTACAAAGAGTCTAGATTTGATGTTTTGCCCTTAATCAAATCTCAGGCATTTAAAAAGCGCACAAAAACTGTAGTGAAACAACATTTTTAAAGGGAATTTAGTACAGATGAATGTAAATAACAAGCACGAATGAACTTCTATACATAAAGAGTCAGGAGAACTGTTGAGAAAGACAAGCCCCACATTGCTGTTAACCAAAGCTGCACCTGAGGTGAAAGGCCAGAGCTTTTATCCACTTAGTTACCAAGCCTCTGGTTTGAAGCACAAGTATAAACCCATCTGCTCAGCAGGCAGCGCGTAAGAATCAAATCAATTAGTGCCATGTTATGTGACTTTGGAACCTTTATGCATTTGGACGGAATCATCTACATTTATTACTTGCTTAAGAAAATAATACTACCTCTAGCTTATTTTCCTAATAATTATTTATTCAGTTTGCTTCTGTAATAGTTAAAGCACTGCCTTCTTAATGGAGTGCAAAAACCATCCCACCCGTTTATCTATCCTAGAGCAGCAAAATGGCATTTGCTGTCTTAAGCAGGAAATGAGCAATTAAAAGGCAACAGGAGGTTATTTTTTATTTCCCTCTCTCCTCTAGACTAATAAATATATCAGAGTGTATGTGCTCTGTGTGTTGATGACTCGGACAATTGGATGTGAGGCAAATAGTCCTTAAACATGATGGCAATAGATATGTTCATTACAAATTGAAAAATTCCATTAGCTTTTCAAAATAACTAGGTTTCTGTCTTTTCCAGAAGCACAGGGTAAGCAAAAACCTTTTAAATTAATCAATAAGAAATAAAATAAATTAATTTTCCCAGACCATTTCAACATGAAGGGATGCAACAGCACAAGTACATACAATTGATCATTTAGCTAGGCTAAAACTAACAGTTGTTAATACACAACATTCATCGTATTAATTCCAACCTATTCAAAATTCTTGTCAAAAACACTAAGTGGAAAAGACTAAAATCATTTGGCTTGTAAAGAACATTGGCGCAATGGAGGTTGTCCGCAATAAAAATAACAAGTACTTGGCAGTGCCTTTTGAAGGATGGGTGTTTAATCTAGGGAGTAAACTTCAAGAAAAAAGTCAGGGCCCAAATAACAGTTCTCCACTGCATCAGTGTTATCTTGCCTTACACATGTTTTTGAGTTCATGGAGCTCTCTAGCTCCCAGGGCCATCCCTGCCACCTCTTTTGGTGAAGCTCCCTGCAGTGCCCTGGGACATGGGCAAGTGCTGAGTGGTTCTGACCCTCAGGGCGCCACAGAGCATCCCGGGGCAGGGGCATCCCACAGGGCATCCCTTCCCCACGGCCACAGCCTGAGCCAGGAGGCAAGAAATGCCCAGGGCAAAAGTGGTAGAGATTGAGAGCCACCAGCTGTTACTGGACAACTGAAACTGGAGTGTGGCCAGACAGAATAAATACATCTCAATGTATGGACACACAAGGCCTGATTGCCTATGGGCTTCAGTGAAATCCGTCAGACAGTGTTCTGTTTGCAGAGTAACAACACAACAGGACTCTGCTTTGACCAGGATCTACAGACAATTCCATACTTCAGCCCTCAAGTGAAGACATTAGCTGTCGTAGGGCAGGGGAGCACCCGCTGAGCTGAGGGGCTGTTGTAAGGAATGCTGTGTCAGGCTGCCCCTCCGCCAGCGTGCTCTGTGTCTGAATTTTGCAAATAACCAGCCTCACATCCATCTGTGCCCACTGTGTCCTCAAACATCTGAGGGAACAGGACTTTCAGAGACTTTGGACAGTGCAAGCTTGTGCAAGATGCATGTCTGCTGGACCACAGACTTATCTCAGTATCTTTAAGGCCTGCCCAGCCCACAGAAGTGAAAAGAGAGAGAGAGAAACAGATCAAAGTCTGAGGAAGAAAGAGTATGTGTATGCTAGTGGACTTGGCTTTGTCCCTGAGAAGCCCAAGTTTATTGTGAATCAACATTGACAAAAGAATATACACATAAATTCTGAGTGGAAAAGTGAGGTTTTACTGAAATAGCTTGCTCCCATAATGTTATCAAATACAAATACCTGGGTTCATCCCTATTAACTTTTGGCACCTCCATGGAGCAATTCAGTCTGAGATGTCATTCATCTAGCCGGAGCTTCACCTGCCTGAAGCTCGCTCTTTCTCTCCATCGGTCAAGTGGTGAGGCACTCTGGCAACCTGGCTTCTAACATAAGCAACTTCCATAAGTGCATAAAAGGGATGAATCCAGGTGTAAACTCATGTCTGCAGAGTTGTGCACCCAGAGACTGATATTTACATTGCCCATGGCTAGACCTGAGCTAGCTCCAATGAATAAGTGGAACAGCCACGTGGCTGTGCTTGCGCCATGCTGAGAAAGGTGTATTGTTTTGGTGCAACACTTCTAAAGCAAATATTTGACTTCTCGATTGGATGCAGCCTGTATCTTGCCAGCTTAGAGCGCAGGCAGAGTGAGCTTGGGTCTGTCTTCACCAAGGTAGCAAAGATGTATCCTTCAGTTCTCCCCCAGCGATGGATGGCATGCTGCGGGCGGGTTGCAGTTCCTTTGGTCACCCTCCACCACTGCCCGTTCGTGATTTGGTGGACAGTTGCTAACTAATATAGTGCATGTAACTCTCTAAGCACGTATAGAATAATGCTCCACACATACAGACAAGGTTTGTCTAGGCACCTTTTCTCTCCATTCAGTGTACGTGTTTTATATACACTACATATGTACTATGCTATATACTACAGCCACCTACATCAGTGGAAATGCAGAGAGATCTGTATCAGATCCACAGCCCACACAGATACCTAGTAAGTCCATGCTTGCATCGGCCCAGTAATATCCTGGTATACCTTATGTGACAGGGAAGGTTTGCCTGTCCCGCGGGAATCCCGTGCCATTGATTTTGGCACACAGCGGCACCGGGTCACAAGGCAGCAGCAGTGCAGCCATGGTCTCTGCCAGCAAGGGGCTGAGCACGCTGCCTGCCTCCTCTCTGCCATGCATTCCTCCTTCTCCCCCGGTTTGTCTCCGATGTGCCCTGTTAACTAAGCCGCATAAAGCAGTTTTGTGAGATAAACGGGGACACTTGCATAGCTAGGCCAGCGGTGCTCTTGAGCAAAGTGTTGAGCAAGTCCAGCTGGAGAGGGGTGGCCAGAGCCCAAAGCATTAACATAAGCATTAACAAAAAATATAGTCACAATCTTTAATAAGTCATTGTTAAGAACTATATGAATAAAATTACAGCTTTGCACAGAGCAAGTGATTTTATCTGCATTTGTTCTAATTATTTGGCCTTGAATATAAACAGTTTAAAGGCATCCATATTCTGTTTTACCAGTAGTGAAACAATATTCAAATTCGGTCCAAAAATTAATTAATAGATGTTCATGGTATGTAACAAATCAAACTACTTTTCAGCTAGATTTTGGACACCAGTCCTGTTGTTTCTGCTCAGGCTACAGTAGCTGAAAATCTCTCTCTCTCCCTCATTTGTGTCCCTAACCAAAACAATTAGCCTGCTCCTCGCTCAGCCTGAGCTGCAGCCGTGCTTAATGACAAGGAGGGAGGGGAGAAAAGCCTGTCAAACAGGATTATTCACAAAAAAAATAGCTAAGTGGATTTAAAATTGCAACCTGTCACTGCCTTGTGCAAGTCATTTAGGAAGAGCTGGAAACTAGAATAACAATTTTATCAGGAACAGAAAAACTAAGAAAGAAAGAAAAAGGGGACTTGTGGGAGAAGACAGACAGACCTGGCTGTGGGCAGAAATGGTGGTGGTGTGTTCAGGTCACAGCAGTCCTGATGAATGGGGAGAGACAAGAATGATGCCTGTAGTTCCCAGAAACAGAATAGCAAAAGACAGAGAGAATATAGAATTTTGTATGCATTTTTAATATGGAATATATATATTCTATTAAATATAGAATTATATATAATACACACTACGTCTACAAATATATAATCTATAACATATTTATATATTTACATATCTATTTAGTATTTGTATATGTAAATATATAATACCCTGGTATATATTTTTATACACATATATATGCACATATATATAACTTCCTTAAACTCAATTGTTCCTAGGATTGTCCCTGTGATGGCAGAAATAATGATGCCTCATTCCTCTTTGCCTCCTTCCTTCCCACCCCAAAGACTTCTTGCAGGCAGCTTTAGGAAAGTTCGGAAATCTCATGAAATAACTAACAGACGATAAACACAATTTAATTCTCCAGTGTTCAGCTCCTTCCATAGCATCTTAAAATCCAAAAAACTCTTGTAGCTGGCCCAGGAAGAGAAGGCAGTTTGTGGGCCAGGAGTTTTGCCCCCATCCAAGGCTGTGTCTAGGAGAAGTGGACTGAGTGCTGTCTCTCTCTCGTACTGGGGAGATGGCATTCTGCAACTACTCAAGACACTAATATTAATTTAAGCTAGAATATTTTAAAAATCCTTAGGGTGTCTTAAAATATGTATGATGGGGAAAAAATAATGCTAGAGCAGAAAGAATATGGACATATTGGTGGTTATGTGCTGGACAGGAAAATAAAGTGAGGACTGCGGTTGTTTCCAAAGATGACATGAAAGTGGTGACAAACTGTGAAGGCCCATGGTTACATTCTCCTTCCACAAGCTCTTCAAAAGAAAGAAATGGTGACAACAATGATGTTCTTACAAAATACAACTAGAATATTTTTATCCTGGCCAATGCAGATATGAACTTTTATCTTCTGAAATTTATGAGCTTCAGGCAATTTGAAAGCTTTCCCTCTTGGCCATAGCAAGGCTTTCTTGCACTAAGTGATAAGAAAAAGATTATATCCTTCCGTATCAAAAGTAATAAAAATCCTCTTAGAAAATGAGAGAGAATGACTATACCTACAGTTCAGAGACAGGAGACATGAAAATCTCTTAACATGTTGACGATATTCCTAGGTTAGAATTAAAGAATAGTATTGACAAGCTCTACAAAATCACAGTTAAAGCACGGCACAGGTCATATATCTAGACTGTGGATGGATAAAATTTGAAAGTCTAATCACAGAGGCATTTCATCACAAATCAGCATGACTCGGGCTGATTTGCAAGGCAGGGCAGATGCAGGACCCTGCATGGTCTGACAACTCACCATTCAGCAGAGATGTGTTCCCTCTTCCATGTCTAAAGAGCAGGTTTTGGTAGCTCCAGACACTGCTGGCCAGAGCAGGAATCCCTGTGGGGCTCCTACTGGGCTAGAGGCACTGCAGGAGCAAAAAAGCTCTCCTCTTCTGTGCAGTCACTTAAAAGGTTCTATTTATTTAATGATGTGACCCAGCAATGAGAACAGGAACTGAGAACAGAAACGAGAACATGAGCAAACCCAATGATTAAATGACAATGCTTATTAGCCTGTGTTCTTCTACCCCCTGCATCGAGATATGCAGGAGAAAGCCAGGATCTCTCCACTGAAGCCCATTGACATAAACAGGGCTCAGCCACACATATCAGATTACAGGATATTGGTCCTGAACTAGTCTTGAACCAATGATCTAATCTCATTACCAATCCTGTGAGTCATTCAGCTCCACCAGGAGCTTCTAAAGTATTTTGCAGTTAATAAAAACATACAGGAAAGCCACAGTGTGTTTGTAATACACTCGCATTATCTCTGCAGATGTACTGATAGGGGAAAGAAGTCTTGCAAGTCTCACACCTCTCTTGCTCAAACTGAAGATGTAAGAAAAGCATAAACAGCTTAAGCTGTTGGTCCTCCACTAGACTGGGTCCTAACTTTGAATTCTCTCCAGGCAAATTGGTGCTGAGATTTAGGGTTTCACTCAACTGTTCAAAATCCCTGGAAGCAGTGGTATCTGACCGGACTTCCTCATAGCTTTGAGAGATCTACAGGGGATCATAAATCATAGAATAATAGAATGGTTTGGGTTGGAAGGGTCCTTAAAGATCGTCTAGTTCCAACCCCCAAGGCCAGGCTGGATGGGGCTTTGAGCAACCTGGTCTAGTGGAAGGTGTCCCTGTCTGTGGCAGGGGGGGTTGAACCAGATGATCTTTAAGGTCTTTAAGGGATCTGCCCCGAAGAAGCACAAAACAGGAAAGCAAAAGAGAAAATATATTCTTCAGGAAAAAAACTAGTACCAGCAGTTCTTGGGTCTAGTTTTACAGCTCTCTGAGTGAAGTCTCATGGATTTTGTCCAAAAAAACAGATGAGGAGAGCCCATTCTGTTACTCTGTGTATTGCAATAATTTCCTCCTTGAGCTCAAACTGTCGTCATCTGATGAGCAAACGTCCCAGAGCATTGCAAACAAGTCTCCTGAGATACTCAGTACAGAGAAAAAAAAAAGCAAATTTAAAGAAGTGCTTTGTTATTTGAGTGAATACTAACACCATTTCATAAAATAACAGCGGAAAGAAATTTTCTGCTGTTAGAAATTTCTGGATGAATCAGTTTTAGAAACTATTAGGCAGTTATTTTATCACAATCACCTGTTTTTTGTTGGTAATTGCTGTGCTAAGGCTATACTCCATAATGGCGCTCTGTGGCAGTTCTCCTGTCTCTTCCCTTCACAGGCATTTGCAGGTGTTTTTGTTTGGTGGCTGAAGTTCCAGCTCCATTCAGGCTGCTGTCCTTTCTGTGTGGTTGGTGGTGACAGCAGAGGTGTGCGTTGCCTTCAGTTCGGTAAGCGGTGTCCGGGCAGCACAAAGCAGAGCTGTTCACAGATACCCCAGCTCGTCCCAGCCGAGTGAGCGCCGGGAGCAGCACAGCGCTTCGGTGGCCATGCTACCGGGCTTGACGTGTCCTGCACAGAGGCATTACGCTGCCGTGGCAATATTCCCTCCAAACTCAAGCCTGCTTAAAGCTCATTCAAGTATGTTACACAGCACTGTGCAAACTTGCTTCTTGCTAGTCTCAGCCATTTACCTGCTCTTATTTTGCATGCACAAAGAGAGCGGTATTAGGCCCTAACAACTCTGATATCATCGAAAGCAGGAAAGAAAAACAAAACCAGAAGCTATAAGCACTGTCTCACTTTGACTGAATGTCAGAAAAAATTACTATCAGCAGTTTGAATTTGGTAGGACCATGCAAGCACTGATGTATCTACCACACCTCCCTGTGCCTTCATTCTGCACAAGACTGCCTGTGCTCAGGGCAGGGCAGGACCAGCTCTCATTTTACTATTCAACTGAAAGTAATCACTTTGACTTTTTATTTTGTACTGCAAGCTAAGTGGACAGTGTGTCCTCTGTCCCCTGAAACGGTTCCTTTGTCATTAATCAAATTCAAATGTATGCCTCAGCTGCTTTCTTAAATTCTCATCCATGAACTATGAAGCAGCAGTGGTTATCTGCTGAATTAAATAGTTCAACTGAAAGAATCACATATATTGTTTCCAGTCAATCGACACTATGAATAGATTTTATGTAAAATTACTGGGAATGCATGAGCCATTTGGCCAAATGTTATGGAATTTCTTATCCCAAACCCTGTGTGAAACATAATTTATGTTCAGATACTGACAACTGAATCATACTCGGCATTTATATAGTGCCTTACATATGCAAACTGCCATAAAGCATTAATTAAGCAATAGATTTCCTAATGCTGAAAAAGTATGCTTACACCAGGCTCAGTGTGTTAAATGTTTAAATACTGTCAATGCTTAAATACTATTTACAGAATTTCATTGTACTATGAGTTCAGTTATTGGCGTAGCTGTAACTTTCAATGGCTTTTTACATACGGTAAGTAGGAGTAGGAATGGTGGTTTGGTCTTTATCTACACTAAACTTTACTTTGAAATTTTACTTTTGCTACCAATATGTTATTTTAAAAATGAAGTAAGAACACAGCCTGTCTATTTGTAGGCTCATGGTACATCTACAATAAAGAGATAACACTACAGTTTATTGGGTTTTTTTAACGTTCCAGATGACTTTTACTCCTTTTTCACAATCTATTCTTTCATATTTGAGGACATGCAAAGGAGAAGCTTCGAGAAACCCTCTTCATCCCCAAACCATTACCCGCAATCCCCAGGTAATGACCATATTGTTTGTGCCACTGCTACACTGTGACTAACCGGCAAACCAGCCCGGTATCAGCTGCTTGTGGGCTCCCAGGCTCACAAGGGTGAGTTAAATCAAGTGAAACTCCTCTTCAGGTGAAGGTTCAGTATACTATTCACTGAGGGTCACTTCAGCTCACTCTTTAATGCAGGCAGGACTTAGAAATATAACATGAATTCTTTTGCGGTGAAAAAGACATAGTTTGGGCACTTAGCTGTAGAGGGATAGATAATCTTTTCTAAATGAAACTTTAAGATCCTCTTGCCTCCAGGGGAGCTGTAACATCTCATACCAGAGCGTGCGGCTTTTCTCTCTCCAGGAACTATTGTCAATTCCCTTAAAATGTTCCCTTACTGGTACAATCTAAGCAGTGTCCATACCGTTAAAAATTTAAATGACCTTTGTCCCTATAGCTATCAGAAGATGAGGAATTTGAAAGCGTTGCCTAATTTTTACAGCCATAATCCTACTTCTCTTTTAAAATGTCTTACATGAGTCAATGTTGCCTTCAGACAAGTCCCCTCGCACTGGAGCCTCAGTCCTTCTCTTACGTGGAGCAGAAGAGCACAGACTCACCGGCAATGCTATTTACAGCACCAATAAATTTAACCGTGTGACTTCTCAAGCACCTCATGTATTGTAACTACAACTATGAAATAGCCCATACAGTTACATTCACTATATAACAGTAAAGTTAATAATATCCTGGATATTTCTTGTTGGAGCCTCTGCTCTTTTTCAAGTGAAGTAAAACCCAGAGTGCATTTTCTGTGGAGCACATTCATTAGCAAGAATAGACTATGACTTTGATTCCACGTTCAGCTCTCCCCTTCTAACACAGCCTGTTTTTCTGAGATCACAGGTTTTTAGGTATTTGGTTAAAAAAAAAAAAGGAGAAAAGTTAATTGCATATAATTATAGCTTCTATGGTTCAGCTGATGATGGGAATAAACGACTGTGTTACATACAAAAGAAGAGAATTAGCTTTTAAGAAATTTGTCATTTGGATAGCATTTTTTAAATCATTCAGATCAGTGATGTTTGTCACTAAAACAGCAAACACACTTTTGTCTTCCCTGGTGGTGCCTTCTCTCTACAGACATGTGAGCGGCAAAGAAGATGCAAGGAATTTGCCCCAACTTCTGCCATTCTCCATAAATCCAACTAGAAAGCAAAGCCAGGTCTTTGCAGCAAGAGAGCACCAGACTGCATGGGGGCAACAGTGACTGCGGTATTACCCACCGAGTATGGCCAAGCGCGGGGGAAGCACCCCATCCTCTCCTCACGCCATGCAGCACAGCTTGCAGCTGCAGCTCTCTCCCTCTGCACAGTGCCTCTTGTAGGATGATCTGATTTTGTAATAGCGTCTAGTAATCTCTTTTATCAGTGCTAGTGGTAAGCAGACTTAGTTTAAATGCAATCAGTTTATTAATAGATGTCAATCTTTTCATGACTGAGCTTGATAATTACATGCTGAGAACCAATGCAGATCTCCATATAAATGTAAGTTTATCCAAAGCCACGGGGCACATGTTTATCAGTGTGCTGAGATATTCTCTCCATGTTCATTACTGCAGAAGCAGATAACTGCATTGCTGTGCTGGTTCCCAACCCCTACAGCTCCAAGCTGTATCCTCCTCCTGAGATGGGATGTTAGGTGTGGTGCTCAGTGATCTTACCACGGTATGGCAGACAGCCACCTTGTGCTGTTTAAGTCGTGGGGGTTTGTTGTTGTTTTTACTGGTTAATTCTGTTTATTGGTCAGGAAAATCCTAAGATTTGGCTGTGGCTAGCCTGAGTCAGCACCACACCTTATAAAATGTCCCAGGTATTACATGCTCTCCCCTTGCCTCCACTCCCTGGAGTCCCAGAAATGGCTTTCGGTCCTACACAGGAGACATGACTCATGTTTTCTGGGTGGTATTTATAGGCTACTAACTGCAGCACCCAGGTACTGACATTTCTGTACTCACACCAGGTATGAATCTGGCAGACAGAGAGCAAACACAACTCATGCTTGCTAAACACTGGTAACTGCACTCCCTAAAAGCCTTTGTCCTGCTGTCAAGCCTTACCAAGCCAGCCAGCTGGGTGAGCTGTGCCAGGAACAGCCGGGCCGGCCCATTCCCCAAACACCGGTGGCTCACCCCAGCCAAAGGGAAATGCGCAGACCAGTCACATGTGGAATAAGGATCTCAGATGCTTCTGCTTCCAGTTAACCAAGAGTGAAACTAAATGGGAATTATTTTTTTTTACCCTTTCTTTGCCAGCCTGCCAGAGCAGTCCTTCCTGGGTGAGGGAAGTCTTTTCATATGAGAGCCTTTAATCAGGAAGACTAAAAGGAGCTTTAAAACCATTATTTTGAGCAATGACAGTGCAGAATAAGTTCACGATGCAGAGAACTGGCATGTTCCTTCCAGATCCCAGCAATCCTGAGATCCCGAACCCTCCTCCAAACGCTTCTCCAGGCTGTGAAGACCCCAGACTGTTCTTGCTTTAGGTGCTACGCACTACAGTGCTGGATGGTTTAGTTTAAAAAAAATCACCAATAAAAGACTATTTTTAATTGATTTGTCAGCGCAGCCATGAAAGTCCCACAGAGTTTACTTTCCTGTTCTCATGAATGTATTTGCTTATATTTGCAAAAGATTTCAATCTGATGTAAACTATGAAATATGTTGTTTACTGTACAAAGACAGATACCGAGGCACTAGTTAACGATGAAATCAAAACCGACTCTTACATATATATTTGCATTAGTCAGTCACCTCAGTGTCAGCATACCTGGCTGAACGCTTCATTAAACAGTCTGTGAAAGCATCTAGAAGATAATAACCTGTTAAGAAACTTCTTACATGAATCCAGACATAGATATGACCAGACCACACCACAGTGTACTACACAGTTTCCATTTTTGTCTGAATAAGTGGCCATACATTAAAACTTGAAGCCAGAGGATCTGATGTATTTTTGACTGTAGAAAAGCTTTTCCCACACCCCCTATTTCTAGCAGGAAAACAATGTTGATATATTATTGTATTGTATTCACAGTAGTTATCAATAGTTTGACATAAAACTGGAACACATATCAAAAGATTTGTAATGCAGTTTGTATTTGTATTAATGCCTTGAACACCAGCAGTCCAAATGCAAAATTTGCCGATGCTATCAAGTCGGTTATCAGCACTCTGGAGAACAGAATTGGAATTTCAAGTGATTTTGATAAATTGGATAACTGTCAAACATCTGTGCCTTGGATGCCATCTTTAATGGTGTATCTAGTTTTAATTTTTAGTTTACCATTACAGAAAAAGAATCTGCTGATAGGGTGAAGTAGCCTGCAGGCTTCACTAGTAGGGTGAAACCAAGCAAAAAATCCCTGAAGTATAGTTGAAAACTGAAACTCTCTGACCATCTTGACATTTTGTTTTGCTTACGCCGTTAAAATGCCACATCTGTTTCATCGATACTAAGAGATCCTCAAAGTTCAGTTCTTCTTGAGCAATCGAGAACTGGCCAAAATGAACAGCGGCATTAGTAAGATTAATTGGAATAGATCCTGGGACCAGATATCTTGTCTGCTGTTTGCAAGTGGGACAAACAAGTAGAATTCGATTCTGTCCTGGAGAATATGCTCCCTGTAAATAAAGTAACTTGTGCCTTTTTCCCATTTACTATGGATCGGCTCCTGGTACCATGTTACTCTACTTTCATTCAGACGTGATTCTCAGGCAAGTGACAATTCACTTGATGAAGAACCGTGGTGTCTGTCTCCATGAGCCTACCGTAGGTCCCTCACCCTTGTTAAGTGATGGATTACAAACGGAATCAATTAACGTTTGAGGTAATTTTTAGTCTGGCCTTTCCAATATATTTTTCTCACATGACGGGACTGCTGCCATTGGTACTCCTGCGGTATCTTCTGACTGGAACTACTTGCAACAAAATTAAGTATACAGAAATATAAATACATCTACATTCAGTGAGTAATAATATTTTGCATTTATTGTTGCAGTTGACTGTGGTATGCAGAAAGGCCTACAGAAAACTCAGAGCGGTGGGTTTCCGCGGTGGGGCAAGGAGTCTGCCTGCCAAGAGCCGGCCGGGGGGTGAAGCCCTAAGGGAGCAGTCAGCGTCCTGACGGTACGTGATGATAGCCAGCCTTCAAACAAATTCTCCAAGGGCTTGTGGTCACATCAGCATTCCTGACTGCCCTGGCTGACAATATCGAACATGGCTTATAGATCAAGTAGTATCAACATCATTTTGTCTTATCTGTTCATTCTCATGAGGTCATCTGTCAACACAACAGAGGTTGTTTGTGCCGTGACTTGGCCTGAAGTCAAGCTGGGTGGGGTTATCTGCAGAGGCCAGGTGTTGCAAGAGTCAGTTTGCTCCCACATTCACGTTAATCTGGCCCAGCAGCTGAAGGCCTGAAAGATGAAACAGTACTTAGGCTGGTGACACAATCAGTGGTCAGCCACAATGATCCCTCCAACCTTGACCAGCCAGAAACAATCGAAGTGTAAGCAAGCTATAAGCAGCAGCCCTTTAAACAATCAGAAAACATGGCATTTTGTTAAAGTAGAGGACTTCAAGAGATTTGAAGGCTATTGAGGCTGCAAATAACTTTATATCAGTCTAAGCCTATCATCGGTCCTTGTTTTCTCTAGCAAAAAATCCCTCATCTCCTTTGTTGATGTGTTTACCCCCAAATTACTTCAAAATACTCAAATACAAGGCTACACACATGTAAAGAATAACAATCCATATTTAAACTCAAATGTTTTCAATTAGCTAAGACATAGCAAAAAAACTCTGCTAGTTACACTGGAAGTTTATATACTATATAAAGAACAGTGTAAATTTCAGAGCTGAAATGACACTGTACTTTCTAAAATCTTGCCTTACATATTCTTCTCAGATGACTGACGAGTGAAATTATACAACTGGCATTGAAATGGTTTTCACTGACCTGCCATGTGGTCATCATCAAGGCTGCCAAATCTGGCACAGTTGTTTCATAAACTGCCATTGCCCATATGGCCACATAGCTTGCCGAGATTTGCTGACCTTGCAGTCTGCCTGCGTACTACAAAATAAAGCTCAATTGAGCAGGCAGTTCCTCTTGTCTAGTTTAATTTCTTTTCTCTTGCAGTCTTAAGGACTCAATCAGGGTGAGGCTGAGGGATCTGGGGCTCGCCTGTCTTCCTGAGACCTAGAGGTGCTCGGCCTCCTGAAGGCCCAATACCGTAAAAATTTTATGAGTTTGTACCAAATGCCTAAAAATGGGTGCATTTTTTGTGAGCTTCTGCAAGTCTAGTAATATCATCGTTCCTGAAAAAATCACGTGGGGATAGATTCAGACAGAAAGCAAAACATGCTTGTGTGGCAACTTTCTCTTGCGCAGCTCTTACCACAAATACAAAACCAAAAGCAAGCAAAAGGCCTTGATGGTTACTCTGTACGTTTATTTGGGTTTAGAGCTTTGATTGTTCACTGATTGCTGTGCGATCCTTATTAAACCTGGAGACACAACTGCAGCTTGTCTTCTACAGCCATTGCCATCAGAGAAATGCTACTTTAAGTCTCCTCCAGTATTAACTGATTTGGCTCAGGAGCCTAAAGGATAAAATATGGTAACACAGGACAGAGAACAATGAGTCAGTTCGCTAATCCTTATGGAGCTGTCAGGTAAGATGTGAATTTATACAAATGTCCCTGGAGGTTGAATAAGTGAAGTTTTTCCATAACTCAACCTGGTTTGTTGCAACCAATGTTCCTAACTTGGCATCTCCCCTTTGTAGCCAATGTAAATGTTCACAGCACATAGTATCAAGTGGCAAAAAAGGAGACTTTGGGTTTAAATATATTCACTTTGCAAACACTTACTGTGATTTAAGGCTCAGCTTCCTCTGTTCCTCTTACAACTGAATCTACGCCAGAGGCTACAAGAAAGCTGGCAAAAAAAGGAAGTTGTGGGGAACCTCCTCATAGTTCAGTGCAAAGTCAGCTCTCAGCTTTAACTGACAAAGGGCGTTGGGGCTAACCTGGCTCGCTCTGCACTGAACTGGCCTAGGGAGCTGTCATACAGCTCGTGATGCGGGGCAAGTTGTGGATGTAGACATTTTCAGCTGGGAATGATAAAGTCATCAGGTGCTCCATCCAAATCCAGAAGCGGATATATTGTCCACAGTGTTTTTAAAATGTAGTAAGATAAATAATATCAGGAAATGTAAAGAATTTACCTTGACGGACACATCACGATAATTGGAACTAGAAGAAAGCAAGCACTAGCAACTATTAATTTCTTACTTGCTGTTAGGGTTAGCCAAAATGTACCACAAAACACTGTTCCAACAGATAGATATTTTGATTAAATGACATTCTAGGGGGAAATTCCATGCTTTCCATTGAAAACTATAAAACCCCCTAAAGATTAAAACCTGTTATGTATTTTCACTATGTTTAAATCACTTTTTCTTGTTAATGAATGGAGTAAGTATTTTTATTTCTCTTGTTCTGGTACATAGGGGAAACGGGTCCACTTGCTTCACCCATCTGCTGGCCCCTCACTCACACCAGTTCCACAATATCTACATTATGGCTATGGACTCACTGGTTTGTTGGATTCACCTGTCACTCTGTAATGTTCATAGGAATTACAGGCAATGAAAAAGGAATGGTATACAACTCTGGTTTTATCTAGGAGATTTCTTTCCATAGATGCACTCTTATTTCTTAAAATGAGAATGTGTTTCTCTCACTATTAGTTAGGGAAATAATCCCCAGACCTTAATAACTACCAATACTTACAAACCACAATTTTACACCACCAATCTGAGACCAAAGGCAGACTGTTACAGTGATTCCTCACAAGGAAGAAAAGACCATAACCTGGTGACCTGCATACAGCACCTTCTGCTTCTTTAGGACTTCTGGAAATCTCCCATCTCACTTACGAAACATGATAAGATCACAGTTGAAAGTATTCATTCCTCACTGCCATTTGACAGAAGACTGTCAGACGAAGCTCTTTGCTCCTGGTCAGGAGACGGAGGAATTAAACAAATTAAAGAGTGAAAACTCTCCAAATGATAACTTTTTGCTGTATCTGAATGCTACTGCCAGCAGAGTTAATACTGCAATGTGATATAATGCCACGGGTCAATGAAGAAAATATATTTTTCTACAGAAGGGTTTTGCTGCAGACAGAAAGTTTATTTTTTTAATTAGTCACTGGTTTCACTTCATGCTGATTATACCGTTTTCATTAACATACAATAGCACTGTTTCCATGCAAGTGCTATCAAGATTACATTTATGGTTCCAAAAGCTGTTTCACTACACCTACACACAACTCGACTGCTGCACACAGTAACAGATAAGTGTTCTCTCTTTGTTTCATATGCTTACCTAAAATCCTAATCTTCATCACCTTTTATCTAAACTGCTATTGTGGTAAACAGAAGGGGGTTGATAACTAATAAAGAACATAGAAATAGACCTGAACTTTGACAATTATGCATATTTTGACTATAAACATCACATCTATGAGTGGGATATAAACATGCCATTGAACACATTCTTTATAAAGAAAAATAAAGTGGCATTATTATACCAATTCAAGTGAGATGATATGTAATAAGTTCTGGCAGCACAGTCTATTTTTTCAGTAGTGATAAGATCTCTGGCAGGACTTTTGATGGAAATAATGAACTTTTTCTTCTGTGTATGTGTCACTTTTTTTTTTTTTTTAACACCCACCAGCAGCTGCTATTATTTCTTGAAAAATGAAACTTGGGTATTCTGCATTTGAGAATCTTTTTGCAGAGGAAAGTCACAGTGGGGCTACATTTCCCAAAGACGTGCACACCAGACTTGCTAATACAGACAGGCAGGAAAAGGATGACTCTGCATAAATCAGCTCCTACTCAGGAAGTAGCAGGCAAAAGTGAGACTGTTCAGCTGGTTGAGTCAGGGGAGAAACCAGCTCATACTACTACAAACATATCCAATTACAGCATTAAACAGTACCTTTGGCCTGAGTCACTTAGCAAGTTGTCTTATCAGTTTCTTTCTGATTATCTGAGTGTAGAGCAGATGGAACAGTTTCACTTAACAATAAAACTAGCCTACCCATGGAATTACCCTAATTGACTATCTCATTTAACTCCATATGTAGACATTTCGATTCTAGAATAAGAATACCTAATACCATTGGATTAAGATAAACAGATATTAGGCAGTCTTGTTTCAGATATATATTCACATATAGAATTATCAAGAATAACTCAAGGTGCAGACAAGTGATTTATTATATGTAAATACTGTTGGAATGCCAGATTATTTTTGATGAAAAATTTTGAAAGTTCTTTTCTCTCTTAAATATGAATCTTCTGTAATGTAGAATGTAGGAAAACAAGTGCACTTTTAATAAACAACCACATAACCTGGACACAAAAATGTCCAGCTTTTTGCACAGCTTTCTGGGCAGAGCATGAGAGCAGAATACTTTATTATAGCAATATATTTCATTACCTTCTGATCAGTATTTAGGGTTACTAGTATGGGAAAGAGGAAGGATGAAGTAGGAGAAGTAAAAATAGGAGGACAGATTTTCAACCCCCCATTGCCAGGATGTGGACAGATTTTCAAAAGTAGTCAGGTGCTTCCACTGTTATTCTTAAAACGAGTTCATACCCACCCTGTCAGTCTTTCTTGCTGTTTTTTAATTAAAGCTTGCCAGCAAATTTTTAGGGCTGAAGACTGAGTCTCTCTCTCGCACAGCGCTGAATGCACCACCACTATTCAATAGGAGCAACCCAAGTTAAATAAGGAAAACTAAAGTCATTGTTTGCGAATGAGAGAGACATACTGCATGTCAGTACCAATATTATCAGACACTATTGTGACAAACGTAACCAAAACCACTCTTAGCTACTATTAAAGGGGATATGAGGTCTTATTGATCAAATATGCACACAAAATCTTAAAAACACTATTGTTTATCAAGTAGTTATTAAAACTTGCAAATACCTTAAAATGTGAATAGTTCGGGTTTTGTGCTCAGAAGGTCATTTTCACCTTCCACAACCCCCACCAAAGGAACCCCACACCAACCTACAATCATCCTGCTGGTGAATCCAAAGTAAAGACTTCTTTGTGTACCACTGAATTAAAAACTAATTCAGGCCCAGAAATCTTGCTCAATTTCATATATTCAAAATGAATAAACATTGAAAAATTTCTCCAGATTTGTCCAATGCCAGAAAACACTTAGTGCAATTCTGTACTTTGAACTCTTGGAGATTACATCTTCTTAGTTTCCCTCAGTAATTACTCTCCTTTTACCTCAAGGTTTATTGCTAATATTAATGTCACATGCTAACAGTATGGGAGTGACAGAATAGTATCTCTTCCCCAAATGATTCTGCATCTTCTCAGTTTAACTGTTTTATATCAGATTCTGAACCAGTTAAGTCATTAAAACTTAAGTGAATTGTAACATATCTCTATTACATCCAGGAAACATTTCACATATTAGGAAATGAAATGACTGCGTGCAGTATTCTTAGACCATGACTTTTCTCAGGATTTTCTCAGCAGCAGTGCTAAATTAAGACATTCTCAGACCCTTTAGTTCTGCTGAAAATGAGGATCAATTCACCGTTCAGCTCTTTGTATTTGGCCCCAGTGGCCCATAAGCAGTTAAGCAGAACCCACAACAGAAGGACCTATTCTCATGGCAGATCAGTTGATTGTTGTAGGGCCAGTTTACACCACGGACTTAAAAACTGTTGCTGTACAACTGAGAGCAAAGAAGGGTATCAAGTCCATTAGTCACCATTGTCACAGAGGAAAGGAGGGGAAAAAGTATATGGAACTGCATTTTCATGTTGAAATGAAAGGTGTTACATAAATATATGTTATGGAATTATTATGAAAATCACTTTTATCTCCTAAAACTTGAACGTCAAAATACAACAGTTAGTATTATTTGTAGCCTTACAATTCAATTATCACTATGCCTAATTAGTACATGTCAGAGCACTACGATCTCAGAAGGCTCTCTCACAGTCACAAGAGCTTCCCGTGTATTAATAAAAATTCCTTAAATGAGTAGTCACTAACAGAAGCCAGAGAAAATCTGAATGAAGGCTATCACCTCTTTCCACTTGAGCATTAGTGTTTCAGATTTCTGATACAAGCACATTCAAAGTGTCTGTTTTAATCAAAGCCACACATTTCCTACAGTTTCTAGCTCTGTTTCATTTACAAAGCTCAGGCCTTCCAAAACTCAGAAGCATCCAAATGCTACGCAGGACGTATCTTGCAACTCAACTCACTGCTCACATAATTTTTCTGTTCCACAGGTACAGCACAGTTTTTCTATGAAATACTTATCCTAAATAAGCTCAGTGGTACTTAATCAGATCTCAGGAGGCTATATATCCCTTTGCTAACACTGACCTTGGCTGGGAGTTAATCCCATACCTGTAAGTGGTTTGGCTATGCCTCTTTTAAGGAGGAGTACCAGAGGAGCTGGTTAGAAGGTCCCTTCAGCCACATCAGAACATCTTCACCTATTTTTATAGCACCAAATCTTGTTGTTATCAGACACTGACAAACTTTCATGTACTGAAATTTTGGATATCATATGTGTTGCTGATTTAAACTACACTTAAGTTTAGTCTTTGCCTATAATAAGTGAAATACATCGAAAAAAACCCAACACACTGGTTTATCGTTCTACAATGCTGATACCTGTACGGACAAAGGTAACTATAACAGAAGATGCTAATGATCTGATCTTTCTAAAATACGCAAAGAAATAATCTTAGCTTGTATGAGTAGTTTTACTGAATGAGCAGAGTTACTCAACACAGTAATAGCTAATTATACATGTAAATATTGTATGGTAAACTGCTTAGTAACCAAATTTATGCTTTCCAGCTGATTTTTATTTTGACATTTTTAAGATAGTATCAAATAATCTTGAAATTGGTTTTAAAATATACTTGATCATTTTGAAAATCAAATTAATACAGCCAACTGTCTGATAATTATATTTTGCCCAGATTCTGCTGCATTGTAATGTTCTCATGTTGCCTAAACAACTTTCATTTTTTCCTGAGTGAGTCTAAACCACAGTACCATTCATGAAGTACAACAACCCAATATAATGTGTGCTTTGTAATTCAAAAATGATGTGCCGAATACTCTTGTGACTTATTTAACTTAAATGTCTAAACCCTTTGCCAGGGATTTTCAACCTTTTCAACTCGCAGATCTCCTTAGTGGTCTGTAGCCATGCACAGAAAATTTATTTCTAACAAAACCAGACTTACTTCTTGTAGTTACTTCCCACAGACTCCTTGCTACTACTGCACGGACTCCAAATTTCTAAAAGCAGTACTGCAGACCAACTAATTACCTAGAGCTGGCTGGTAACAAGAGAGATTAAATTAATAGACGTAGTAGAAGACTGAGACTTGAGAAATAATATTCCATATTTAAACTCAACAGCATAAAGATCATTTGTTATTTTAAACACAATACATTTGCTTCTTCAGAAACAGCAGCAATTAATAGCATAGCGTAGAATGAAAAAAATATATAGAGTAATTTTATTCTGTCACTGGAAAAAAAACCCACACCACAATTCAACAGTGAATTAGGATGAAACAGACTGCATTTAAACCAACATTACAATTGTTTGGTCGTTATAAAATTGGCTACTGTCATGTTAGGGGAAAGTACAATATAAGTAATTTACATGTGGGTTTGCTGTAGAGGTGATAAAGGTAAGCAAATCCACATTGTACCCAAAACCTTAGAGTAACATAAGCACAGTGCATCAGCAGAACAAGAAAATAAAATATTTTTGCAAGTGATACTGTAGCCTTTCAACCAATTTTTACAGCTGTTTTTAAAGATAACTTTGCAAACCCTTTTTGGCTGGTGACTGGTTTTGGCTGGCTTACACAAAGGTGGGAGTGTGCTGTCAGCGGGTGATGTGCTAGCTCTGCCTCTGGAGTACTCCTAGAAGGGGGAATCACAGGGACAGCTGAGAAACAGGAAGAGGTGGGGAAAGGACTTAAAAGCCTCATAGTGAGCTCAGTTATTTTGTTTCCAAACCCGACATCCATGCATGTCTATGCATGAGTTGAGTAGTCACTGAGAGGAAACTCCTTGATGGAACACAAAGTTATAAGTACTTGTAGAAGTTGCCTTCACTTTTTTAAAAAACTGTAGTACTGCTCTGGAAAAAAAGATGGCCTACAGGGCTGTCACAAGTTAAGGGTAATGTGGTTAGCAGGCAGAGCCTAGAACAGAGATACGGCCAAAGACCAGCCCTTGGGATTCAATATAAGATAAAATAGCTGATCAATCTCTAGACTGATCTGTACGGCACCTGGAATTAGCTTAGGATCAGCCTGCAACTGACAAATTTTGCAGGTAAGAAGACTGTGCACCTGAGAGAAACCAGGTGGAGGCCTGGCAGACCAGCATCCCACCTGGGGACTCCCAACTAACAGGTACGGGGCATGACTACACCTACAAACTGAATACAGAGTGTGCCAGGTTTCAGATACGTGATATATTTAAGAAAGTTGTTTAAACTGTTGCCCACTCCAAAGCGGGGTTGGTGGAACACAATTTTATATTCACTAGGAGAGGCTTCATTTGCAAAGACTTACTCAAGCATTAGCAGAGGGGTTTAGTTTAAGCTCCTGAAGACAGGGGATCACCAGAGATGCGGTACTCACCAGAGGATCGGCGGAATTGCAGTACTCGCCAGATGACCATGGGGATGCAACACAGCTAGACCCAGCAGAGTGAATCCCCTCAGTGAACTCTGGCAAAAATAACTTATGTAGAATTTAGTCTCTGTGAAAACTGTTCAGGAATAACAGAATGCTGCTTACAAAACTTATTTCAAATCCTCTTGTCTTTGTTTACCACAGCCTGCTTCCCTAAGTACTGTGTTTAAATCAGGTTGGTAAAACAAGAAGGTGGGGTAGAAAGGACCTACAAGCCACAACTACTTGAATACTGAGAACAGTAAAGAACTGGGTAGGATATAAAACCAAAGACTGGAGGGTGCCAAAATAACTAATGATATTTTCTTGAAAGGAATGTCTGATTGATAGAAAGTCCAAGCAACCACTTCTACAAACAGTGGCAAACAGCCAGTCCCCATGAGTCAACACCACCAGGCTAAACTGCTGTTCGTGGCCCACGAAGTGCAAACAGTATCAACAGCTGGCAATTACCACATCTTCAGCCTGAAAGATCAGCCGGTCCCGACTTCAGGTGGACTGGGGGAACACAGAGGCTGGGGTGTCCTGGAAGGGGCTCCTCAGGAGCTGCCGATGGCCAGAGCTGCCATGGCCATGGCCTCCCAGCTCAGGGGGCTGCCCCTCCAGCCCAGCCACCTCTCCCGAGGAGACCCGGGAGGTGAGGGAGCCTTTCCCACCGGGGACGGTTTTCCCCGGCAGGGCGCGGGCACCCTCAGCCTCCAGAGCCAGCTGGGCAGAGCTAAGGGGGCTGCTCGGGGACCCCAACGCCCACCGGGCCCTCCCGCACAGGGTGAAGGGGCGCTGCCAGCGGCCCCTCCGCGGCGGGGGACGCGGCCTCAGCAGCGGCTCCCCTCTTGCTGCCCCTGCGGGGTCAGGAACGTCGCCAAGCACCGGTGAGGAGGCAGCCTCGGGGAGCGGGAGGTCCCGCCGCTGCCCGCGGACAGGCCCTGGCGCCGGCCGTGAGGGGCGCCTCGTCCCCTGGTGAGGGCCGATAGGGCCCGCGGTGAGGAGATAACCGGGCCGCGCCCTCCGCCGATAAGGGGGCAGGGGCACCCGGGGCTGCCAGTCCCGCCGCCCTTCTCCCATTTCCGTGCCGGGCAGAGGGACCCCGCCGCCCGGCAGGCAGGCAGGCAGGCAGGCAGGCCGGCCGGCCGGCCGGGGACAGCGCGGTCCCGCCCGCCCCGCTCCTGAGGGGACCGCGCCGCTCCCTGCGGAGGGGGGGGAGGCACCGGCTGCGCCCCGCGCCCGCACCGCTCCCGCCGGGCGGCGGCGGTGCCTGACGAGCGGCGCGGGGCGGGGCGGGGCGCTGCGCGCGCGGCTCCCCGCCGCCGGGAAGCCAATGGGGGCGGGCGGCGGGGCGGGCCGGAGCCAATGGGCCGGGGCCAAGGGGCTGGGGCGGGCCGCGGGGCGCCATGGGCCGCGGCAGCGCCGTCCCGCCGCGGGGCCGGGGCGGTGGGCGGCGGGGCCGGTAGCGGCAGCGCAGCCGCCCTCCTTCTCCGGCTCCGCGGTGGCTGCCGCCTCTCCGCGCAGCCGCCGCGCAGGGCCCGGCGCTCGCCCCCGGGGCGCGGCGCTGCCCGGCGACGGGGCCGGCCCAGCGCGGTTCCGTGAGGCGCGGCCGCCCCTTCCCCGCCCCGGTGGGCCCCGCGCGGCGCCAGTGAGCGGCCGGCGGGGCGTGCGCGCCCCTCCTTCCCTCCTTCGCCTCCCTCTCTCCGCCCGCCGTGAGGGCGGGAGGGAAGCGGCAGCCCCGAGCGGGAGGCGAGGGAGGCGGCGCGCCGGGAGCCATGCGGGAGTACAAGGTGGTGGTGCTGGGCTCGGGCGGCGTGGGCAAGTCCGCCCTCACCGTCCAGTTCGTGACGGGCTCCTTCATCGAGAAGTATGACCCCACCATCGAGGACTTCTACCGCAAGGAGATCGAGGTGGACTCCTCGCCGTCGGTGCTGGAGATCCTGGACACGGCGGGCACCGAGCAGTTCGCCTCCATGCGGGACCTCTACATCAAGAACGGGCAGGGCTTCATCCTGGTCTACAGCCTGGTGAACCAGCAGAGCTTCCAGGACATCAAGCCCATGCGGGACCAGATCATCCGGGTGAAGAGGTACGAGAGGGTGCCCATGATCCTGGTGGGCAACAAGGTGGACCTGGAGGGCGAGCGGGAGGTCTCCTTCGGGGAGGGCAAAGCCCTGGCCGAGGAGTGGAGCTGCCCCTTCATGGAGACCTCGGCCAAAAACAAAGCCTCGGTGGACGAGCTCTTCGCGGAGATCGTCAGGCAGATGAACTACGCCTCGCAGCCCAACGGGGACGAGCAGTGCTGCTCCTCCTGCGCCATCCTCTGAGGGCGGCGGGCCGGGGCTGTCTGCGGGGGACACGGCGGTGGCGAGCGGCGGGAGCGGCGGGGCGAGGAGGCGGGAGCGACCCCGCGTCCCGGCCGGCGCAAGCCGCGGGGCGGGCGCGCTGTTCCTCGGCAGCCGCCAAAAACAAAACACACAGAAAAAAAAAATATCGTGGGGGGGGGGGGAAAATCGTGTTGGAAATGTGGCTTTTTTCGGCATGTACGTTTCGTCCAGTCTCGGTCGTTGCATATTTCCTGTCAGTGTCTGCCGCGGGCTGCTGCCCTGCGCTGGCAGCGGGCACGGGGGAGGAAGGCTTCGGCGCGGAGCGGTGCCCGCTGGCCTGGAAGAGCGAAGCGGAGGCGGGGAGCCCTCCCCGGGACAGCGGCGAGGAGAGGCCGCGGCGAGGAGCCCTCCCCGCCGCCACGCCCGCAGCGCCCCGCCGCCGGTCCCGAGGATCTCTATGCAAAGTTGGGTGGCTGTGCCGGGGCGTCCAGCCTGGAGAATTGCACATCTGAACTGGGACTTTTAACTTAAACACTGATGCCAATACAGTGTGGGGTGCCAGAAAGTGTCTGCTGATGATTCGTGAAATAATTTTCTATTTTGTTTACCTGCTGTATCGGATGGGAGTTTGCAGGAGAGTGGTAGCGTGTTGGTTTTTTCCTGTTTTGGGTTTGTTTGTTTGTTTTTTTTAAATCAGCTGTGAAAATGTTACAAATCTGCACAATTTTTTAGGTGTGCGTGTGTGTGTGATTTCGTTTTTATCTTAATTTTTCTTTGGCGGGTGGGAGCGGTGGTGTTTTTGTTCGAGGGTTTTTCTTTTTAGGTTGGCAATAACTGATTTTGATGACTAGCTCTCTAAAGTGCAAAGACTTCCTACATGTGATGCAGGGCAAACAGCAACCCTGTGTCTATAGAGTGCCTTCAAAACTCAGCTGTTCCAGCCGGTGCCAACCTGTGAAAGCTCCACAGAATCCCATTATCTACTACTCCAAAAACTACTTAACAGTTTCCTTGCAGTAATCATACGAACAAGCCAGGACAAAAGGGCCTATTGTTAGTGGAATTTATTTCTTATTTCCATCTGAGCCTTTTAACTGTAATTTCCATGTCTTGCAAGTTCAGGCTTCATTTACTTCAAATTTACAAGAATTTAGCCTTTTGGGATTTTGGGGGGGTGGGCTATTTTTTTTCCTTCTTTTTTTTTTGCCTTTGGTTTTGTTGTGGGATGTACCTCCAGTCAATACGAAGGAAATCTTATTGTTGTGTTGTACCAAGAAAATTCTAACAACTGTAATTTTAATTCCAGCCATGCATTTAAGAGATGTCTATCCATTTTAAGAATTTTAATACAAATGATGTTTTTTAGAAAACAACTTTGTGCGCTTTTATGTATTACGTGAAACGCTAACTTTCACATATGTTGTTACTCCTGATTTATATCTTAATAGAAGTGAAAGGCATGGGAGGGGCTTGATTTAGGTAAGGAGAGTGTTTAAGAAAAAAAAAGGGGGAAAGACAAACGACAGGATTGCTATTTTACCTAATATTTAGTCATTTTTAATACAGTTTTTCCGTTTGTGTTTAGGTCCTGACCCTATGTGATGCCAGGAGCAGAACGCTGTATTCAGTAGGCAGCTTTAGGAAGGTAGTGTGGCTTTAATGCAAAAGGCCTTGTAAGATTAGGCCCTTATTCCTTACTGGGAACAGCATGGTTTATTGGGTTAAAATTCTAAAGGTTGATTATTTATAAAACTTAAGCTTTTAATCTCATTGCATTTTACCTCTTTAAAATTATGCATCAGACCATTATTTCTTTCCTGGTTTGCAGAGGGATTGGGGTGGGAGGAGACCTGTACCTTCTGTCATTTGGAAGATCTAGGAAGTTTGTTTACCTCCATTATCTTCTTCCCTTAGCCCCTTCTTTAAAGATTAGCACACAAAACCTGTAACTCTTTTTTTTTTTTTCCTTCTTTTTTTTCCTCCCCCCACCCCCTATCCCAAGAAGACTTGAAATTATCTTACCACATGAAAGCAAAAGTTGAGCAATGATGTGTAAAGGGGTTTTTTAATCAGGCCAACTGAAAACTAACTGCCATGATTCCTACTGATAATTTTTTCTATTTTAAGTGGGACAGCTTTCTGCTTGAGCACTAGAAGAACAGTTTTTAGTATTAATTCTATGTATTGAAATTCCAGTGATTGAAATTAAAATGATGAGATTATGTTTTAGTTTAAAGTAGGATACCTATTTTAGCAACATCCAGTATCTACTGAAAATTTGGAAAAGATAATATACTTAAGTATTGAACATCTCCCTTCTCCTGAGCTCACATGTATCCTTCAAACCAGCAAGGACCTGTTCTGATACAATCAGTCGGGTTGTATCAGTCAGACTGATACAATCACAGTTAAAAACAAAGAGGGCTGGAAAAGGCAACCCTAGATGATGGTCCCTCAACTTATGCTTGGGGCCTTCACATAACAGACAAATTGATCCAGCCCCCCCCATTTTTAAATGAAAATTGAAAACCTCTTTGCAGCTTATCTTTCTGAAATTTCTAAAAATGAATTAGAAGCCAGCTCCTCAAGGCCTTCCATGTTAGAGGGGCAGGGGAATAATGCTTATTAATCGTAGGGACTTCTTTTAACAAAAGTACTGCATTGAAAACTAAGAAAGCTTAACTGCAGCCATGTCTTGCACTGAAATTTAAAAAAAAAAAAATGCCATAAATTTACATCTCAGCTATTGCTATGGTTCAATTTTGCCTTAAATTCAATGGGATTATACAGTTTTTAGCACCCAACAGGCCTTGCTCCAGATAAGTGTATTGAAAGCAACTTGTTCCACTTAATAAAAGGAGATATTTATTCTGTTTTCCCCAACAGACAGCAGATTCTTCATGTTTCCTAGTGCCTCCTCTTTCCTTACTGCCTGTGTTGTGATTGAGGAATGATGCAAAAATGGGTGTTTTTAGCACACAGCGGCACATCAAGTCCAGTTTTTCTCAGCCTAGCAGAGAAGCTGAAGGCAGCCTAGTAAGTTCTGGTTATGCTGGGCTTTTTTTGTAGATACACTCTAGTTCTTGCCAAAAAGGTGTGTTCGTTAAACTGTGAAAGATTTAAGAAACCATGGCATGGGTCTAATCAGAGTTTTGAATGTATTTAGATGTTCAGTGTTCCCTATGACTTGTTGAGGACAGTACAAAAAGTAGAGTTCAGTAGCCTGATCTTCCAAATACTCTGAAGTGTTGTGGTGCTTGTTAAATATAGGCCTTGTCTATAAAGTAGAAAAAAGTCATACTGCTTTAACTTGACTGAATAATGAAAGCTATATTAGCTTCTACACTTAAGGAAAATGTTGTATCAATATAAAGGTACTCTTTTATTCCTTTTCCCTGTGGGAATATGTTATACCCGTGTCAATACAAAGGTGGTATATAGCTCTTTTCACAGTGAGAATTGCAAATATTTAATTGATTTGGAAGAAAAATGACATTCCCAGCCAAAATACTTCATGACAATGCAGAAATTGTGTAAACAAGGCCTTAGTTTAAGGCTGGTCTTATGGCCGCATATTTTGCTGTACATAATGATTGTATTTTTAAAAATCCAAGCTTGTTCTATTGCAAGAAACTGTGTCTTTGAAATCCTAGTCTCTGTGATTGTAACCGTGCAGTATTCTCGACGTCATTTTCAATACAAGTGTGGTTCTTCTCAACACGATGCTCAGGCTTTATTGATGCTTATGGTTCTGGAGATGATGTTGAATTCTGTGGCTGTGAGATTCCTGATGGTTCTGCTTCTCTCAAAAGAATGTACAGCAAGTTTTTTGCAAAGGGCATTTTAAATAAAGGGCAGCTGGCTCTTTATGACTTCTTCACTTGGATACTCATTGCGTGCAGGTGGTGTTAAGTATCAGATTTCCTCAAGGAGTGACAAAATGCAGAAACCTCCATTTTCTTTAAGAATTTTGCATGAAAAGGAGTGGCATGTGTGTTCTCTTGAATCTTCTCCCATTCAAACTAATGGACAACTCCCACGACTGTAAATGGAAAATGGTTGGAGCTCTACTGCTATTAGAAGCTCTCTTACTCTTCAGGTTTGTATAGCAGGCAAGCCAGACACTCTTCTTGATAGACCTTCGCTGTATCTTTGGGAACTATTGTTTGGAGTGCCTATTCATGTTCTGGTGAGATCTGAGAATTGCTGTAGAAGCAAGGATGTGTATGAGCTCTGTTCAAAGGTGAAATAGTTTTAAATAATGATCTTCATAGCTTATAGCCTGCTCCTACAGTGTTTATAGCCTCATGCGAAATGTGTATGTTAAAAAGATTCTCCTTCCTGTCACACTGTTACAGCATGGTGCTCTAGAATCTCATTTTTGTGGGAATCCAACACCTACCCAGCTTCTAAAACTTTTTATTTGGGGCTGACAGCCTTTGGTAAACGTGTGCATAGCAGATGAGAGTGATTCAATAGCAGATTTTTAGTTCAAACAGCTAAATATATTCAAGTGAGTTATAGTGATGAGAAATGGAGTGGAAGTGTGTTGCTGGGGCTGGGTGTGTTGGGTTTGGGTTTTTTTTGTTGGTTTTGTTTTTTAATTTGAGTAGACTAAGGGTTTGTTAGTCTGTAATCGAGCATCTCACTGTATTTCCCAAGTAAGAGTCATTGAGTGTGTGTATGCGTGTATTCTGACTTCATTGGGGTTGGAATCGAAATTCTTGCCCTTACCACAGATGATCTCAACCTCTGTGATCTCGATTCTGTGTGTAGTCAGTATCACACTGAAGAAAACGCCCAGTGAAACTTGAACTGGTTGACCGATAATAGGCTAGAGCAGAGAGATTTACGTGCAGAAAGTTTAAGAACAGCCATTAAAATTTCCCTATGGCTATTTTAAATTTTTTTGAAGGGTATGACTGCTCTAACACGCATCAGGTGCTGCTTTAATACTGTTGATGCTAGAGCATAGTGATTCAGTGGATGACATATTGTGCATAAAGCAAATACTGTGTGTAAATACTTAATCTGCAATATCTAACAAAGTCTTAGATCCTATATAAAACACTGTAAAATTAGAAGTCAGTTAACCAGAACTTGTAAGTTGTTCAAATAAGCCTTAAAATATTGGAAGCAGCTGTTCTGTAATGACTTTATTTTATTTTGGCAGTCTCTCGGTCTTTTGGAGGTTTGGGCAAAGAGAAGACTAAGTGATCAAAAATCCATAGCTTTGTTTTGGTGATCCTCGACAGAGAGATATTTTTAGGAAAATGGTGTCTGACATGTAACTTCAGGTTTAAGGATTTAAACCCCATTTATTTCTACAAAGTTCTTTAACAGAACATTATAAAAAGTGCATAGTTAATAGATCTGATGTCCAGGTAACAGACAGATCCCAGATGTTTCTCCTCTGTTTGATTATGATTGTGCAAGAAAGGCTGCAGCAAGTAGACTGAGCAGAGTGACATTGCTAATTTTTTTGCCTTTTGATATAGTCCTGTTATCCTGCTGTATTATGATGCCAGGATGAAATGGGATGTTTGCGGTTTTCAGGATGGTTGTAAATGGACTTCTGGATGAAAAACTAATCTGAAATGGAAGTTGTTTTTCTTTGAATTGGGTATTGAAAAAGGTACAGGTCACCACTTGTATTCAGTATTCCCTTACCAGTTTCTCATTTATGGGTATATTCATCTAATGCTTTGTTTCTGCGGTGTTACTACTGTTATCCCAATTTAAGCAATTAGAATGAATACTTACAAATTCAAGTTATTTTGTTAAACAGAGAATTGCAGGTAAGGCAGTAAGCACTGAGCTACAGTTGAATATTTGCATTTGCTCTGTTATTAGTAGGCAGGATATGCAGGTGTGGAGCCTGATGTGGGTATCTGAAAGAAGTCTCGTTTTAGCTGTCAGAAGTGACAAACGTAAAAGTGTTCCTGAGAAACATGACTATTGATAACCTTGTGATAGCATTTGTTCTGAGGGTTGAGAACAGATACAAGAATAAGACACATTTACTGTTGAATTAACTTGAGTTGTATCATTTCCCTGTCTTGCCAAGAGATCATGAAACTGGTAGCATTCCTTCCAGCCATGGTGTCAGCAGTCCTGAGGTGGGGAAGCATTATGCTTTCCTGATGGGAGAGATCATTTAAGTTCCTTACCATCTTGCTGCCTCTAAATAATTTACTGCATCTGTGACAGAGTTAGAAATGAAAAGGAGGGAGCAAGATGTTTCTGACTTGCAGAGCTGTAACAGGGGTGTCTAGCTTAGCCCTCTATCAAAGCCATGCCCTACTTTTGGTTTCCAGCCTCAGCACTGATTTGCTGCATGTTTCCAGCAAACTTTTAAAGCTTTCTACACTTCTGTTTCTCTGTTTTGTTGAAATATTGATTTCAGTGCAGATGAACTGATTTTGCATTAGCGTTTGGCTCTGTAATTGCAGCACCAAATGAAATAAAGGAAGAAGATTGACAGAGAAGGATTGAGGACACAAGAAAGTATGCAGAAAGTATGCAGTCACTTAAAAGAGTATGTGACTTTTTTTTTTCTCTAAGACAGACCTAAATATTGGAAGCCAGTTTTTGAATGTTAAGTGTCTAGCAGAAATCTTGGTTTAACCAAGCCTTACGCTTAAATCAGAAAAGATACTTAAAAGCCCTTTGAGTTGGAGGTATGGTACTTGAATGATTTCAGAGAATTCTCTCTAATTTTTCACTGACCTTGGTTTGTTTAAATATTCTAAGATTTATTTATTATTGTGGTAGTTGTCACTAGATAGAGGATGTGTTTAAATATGATTTAATATTTATATTAGCTTAGTACTATAAATATCTCCATGTTGTAGGGATTGATAACACGGTAGGCATGAGGTGAAGGTCTGTTTACTTACTGAAGGCCTTACAGAAGGTAAAGAATCAAAAGATCCAGGCTTCTGTTTTCAAAAATGATGATGATGCAAATAAGAATGCTTAATGTAACTTTTTGAATTTACAGATGATTTCTTGTTGCTCAGAATGATAGACAATCTTTTAGATGGGAGATGATTACCCCTTCTCCTTGCTGCTGTGTGCCTAGCTGTGCCATTGCAATTTTTTTTTTTGCCTATAGTGAGAAAACCTGTGTGATCTTTCTGCTGCCGTGGATGTTTGTCAGACATGGGCTGACTTCATGACTTTGTTGCTCACTTGGAACTCTGGCATTCCTCTTGTAGGCTGCGTGTGGGAGGAGGGAGCCCAGATGACGCAGTGATAATGAAGTGATTGCTTATCAAAACCCTGGGATGGAAGGCTGGCTCACGTCTAAACATTTGAGAGGGTGTATCCATTGTTGGAGTTGCAGTTGAAATGGAGTGTACCTACAATACATGCAACTCCTTGCTCTTCAGTGTTACGTGTTCGTTATAGGTTTGTTCTGGAAAAGCAGAAATCCTGCAAGGTGAACAGAGACCTGACAGCATACTCCTATGGCTAACGTATAGCAGTGGTGTCCAGCACGCTCAGAGGAAAGTAGTTTGACATTTTTGAAGAAAAAGAAGTATGTGCGTGCGTTGTATCCACTCTTACTTGTCCAGAAAGGTAGTTTGAAAGATAAGTCTTCTTGGGATATCCTGGAAATACTTTCTGTAGATGCATGAAATAGATGCATTTTAGAGGTCAAAACAGTGACTCTCTTTGTGTTTCTTAAGGAATG
Source organism: Theristicus caerulescens (assembly GCA_020745775.1). Classification (NCBI taxonomy): domain Eukaryota; kingdom Metazoa; phylum Chordata; class Aves; order Pelecaniformes; family Threskiornithidae; genus Theristicus; species Theristicus caerulescens. The sequence continues at coordinate 9,622,458 of CM036565.1, read as the reverse complement.
CGTAATGTGACTTCTGCTTAAGTTCCTCTACTGGATCATAGTTTCTTCCCGTTGTGCTCCACCCCTAATACAGCAACGAGGTCTGCTTCTTCAGACTCCTGCGAGTGATCAGAAATTAAATGCATGTTCAGTATTTTCCAGATCTGTAACAAAAGTAAGCTTGGGGTGTTGTTGTACATACATGTCCATGACTTTCGGTGTATTAAACAATGCACCTCCCATGCATTTTTATGAGAAAGATAAAAGCGATCAAGAAATAGCAGCGTAGGGCTAGTAAAATACTGGCTAGGTAGGACAGGCATCTGCGATGGAGGATTGTGTTTTGGGTTTGTGGTGTGAGACTGGAAGCAGGACACACTTTGCCAGGTTTGCTAAACACCAGACCTGATCTGTGTGGGAGGGTAGGAAGTAGGATGTATTCTTGGGGGCAGGGGGAGTTCAGGAGAAGATTGGTTGAATTTTTCTGTTTCAAGTACAAAGAAACATCATTCTGTGTGTGTATGTTGTGGATTTTATTTTTTTTTTCCCCCCGCTATGGTGCTGAGCCGGTTTGGAAGCGCAAAGAAAGTTTGCGCAATGACTGTGTTATCCACCAAGGATGATTTTGATGTTCTAAGTTTAAACTGAGTTTCATAGCTTCCCTACACCACTAATCACCAAAATCTCTTTTAAACTGTGTGAAACTTTATAATAGTGATGGTTACAATGTGACTCAAGGTAGTGAGGAGCCATATGTATTTAAGGATGAGATTAGAGATAATTTAATTCCTTGAATGAACTACAGTAATATTACATCCTTCAATTTAGTATTGGGAGTTTGCTGCCAAGTTTGTTTGATGATTAACAAAGTTAAGATGAAAGAATGCTAATGAAGGACTTGAGTAATTAAGTTTCTGATGTTTGAGGTCTTGATTTCTCTCCTTTTTGGAATACTCTGCCACGCTCCGGATCGGCTGTCTATTTTCTGCTGTGTTTCTTGTTTCAGATGTTGTGTTTGCTTTAGTGTGGGTTTTGCTTTCTCTTTGGTTGTTGGATCTTTTGTTTTTTCCTTTAATTAAAGGAAAACTAGAGAGGAGATTCATATTTGAATTACTGTATAGCACAAGCTGCCTAGATTCCAGAAATACACGCCATGCACTCCGTGTATTTTTGCAATAAAAACAAGTTTAAGGAGAACACTATATGTTTAAGGTATTTCCAAGGCCTGGACTCTCAGCAGAGAAACGGCTTGAAAAAGCTTATTTACCAAAGAACTAGGTCAGTCTGGGAGTGAATTAGAGTGTTCACAGATACTTAGATATTTATTCACTTACAGTATTGCTATGCTTCAACCTCTGTAGTGAGAGTGAAAGTTACAGATTTCTGAGCATAAATATTTATGCATACATACAAAGTTGTATTTGGTATCCACAAGTTGGAAAACATCCGCATCTTTCTACTCTGAGCATAGAAAAATCAGGAATTGGGTGCCTACACTCACTGAATATCAGACCAGTAGCGTAGAAACTTAGGTACGTATTTATTTAGCCAATTATAAGCACCTAAAAAGAGTTTCCTTGATTTTTTCCAGGCATTTTTGACCTGGCACAAATGAATTTTCAGCATTGCTAAACCAGAAAATCACTGTGGTTATTAAATGTGTGCAATGTGCAGCCCTTTACCAGATGTAGGGATAGCAACCTGTTGAACTTGTCTGAATTGTTTGTGGTCAGTGCTGTCTGTGAATAAAACTTCTAGCTTGTGTCTTACCTCTGTGTTTCTTGTGATAAAGAAATGGAAACCAAACCTGTCTAGACTGAAATACTGAGAGTTCAAGGATAGATACTCTTGGATTCTTTACAGACTTCATGATTGCAATTGCTCAATGTGCATCTGGTCGCAGCTTGTTTCAGGTGTGTATAAGACACTGACTTCCTTTATCATCACTCAGGGTTTTTCAGCACTTAGAGCAGTTAACAGAAATTAATTGACGGGTAACTGGAGTTCATTTGGCAAGTGTGTTTGTGCATACTAATACGAAGACATAAACAGTATTATTCCAGGATGTAAACAAACTCTAAACAAATATGCTAGGTATCCTAATTGCCTACAATAGAATTTTTAATATAACTTCATGACTGAACTTGTATTTGTGTATTGACTGACGCTGTTATGAATCTGAACTTGACTTATTCTCTGATTCTATAAATGTATATATGCTGAATTCCCTGTTCTTTTGTAATCCTATTGAAATCAGAGCCTTATTTAAGCAAACAAGAATAGAATTTAACCCCAGTCTGTATTTTAAATATTTTGCATGCACCTAGTAATGTGATCTTTGTCCTTTTTAGAAGTTGTAATTTCATTTAAAAAGAAGCCTTCTCCTGGGCCTTTAGTTGGGTCTTCAGGTGTCTAAAATGTAAACTTTTTTTTTCCCCTTCTATGGGTGTTTCTTGTCTTGAAGTGATACTAGGTTTATGTAAATTATGAATGCCATCCTGAAATGGCAATAGGCCTATATAACTTTTAATTTATACAGTTGTTTCTTCCCATTCTATTAGGAGTTTATAATATGTTGTATTTTAGTATCAGTAAGGTTTGTTCATACTCATAATTCACAGCCATTAGACAGCCTTTTATCCTTGTAGTGTTATCTAATCGATCTGATGTGCAGGAGAGCACCGATACTGCACGCTGGCTGACCGGGAGGCTGGGATGCTTACAGTGCAAGACCTCTCCTAGATCTAGTTTGCATTTGACAGCATTTTTCTTGTGAAAATGACTGGAGAACACTTTTCCCTATGCTGCCCAAAGGATGTTGAGAGAGGCTTACAGGCACGGTGGTTTATTTGCATGGCTGATGGCATACATTGACTGTAACAGTAAAAGTTCCTTTTGGTGACAATTTGAAGAAAAGAGAAGGAAAAAAAAAGGGGGTTGGGGGGGGGAAGCAGAGATAAGGTGCAAAACTTGTGCTAGTGGCCAGCCAGGAAGAGAAGCACCTTGGGTTCTTTTCAGGTAGAAGTCCTGCTCTGGGTGTGCTCTCCAGTGCAAAAAGCAGTCCCCTCCAATGGTATTTCCATATAGCTATATAGTTTTCCAGGACCTGCTCAGACTCCCTGCAGATTGCTCCTGCTTCTGATGCTCCCAGTGCTGGTCAGAGCATGCCTTGGTCGGATGCTGGCTGGGTGTTGAGCTTTGAGCACACTTGTTATTTGGTGATGTGTGTTGGCTGTGTAAATGATACCTATCTACTGGGTAATTACTCTGCAGTAATTCACCAGGCACCTGAGAGAGCAGGGATGTCTCTTGCCTGAATCTTTTTAAAAGTTGTGTGTCCTGAATTGGTTGCACTGCGATGCCTTATGGTGTCCCGGTGGGATGAGCAGCTGGTGAACGTCCATGATGTCTCAGAGCAAGTATTGAGGTTATGTCCTAAGCACTCTTCTCTGCAGCTGCTCTATGCTGTATCAAAAGAGCATAACTTAGATGAAACTTTCACTTTTTTTTTTTTCTTAATTTTATGGCTGATGCCAGGAGCTACATAAGCCCCTGAACTATGTCAGAACTGGAGGGAGAACAAAGGTGCCCTGAGCTTGCCTTTCCCTCCTGCCCTTCTGCCTTGTCTGCATTCAGAAACAGATGAACTTTGTGAGCCTTGGAGTCTGTGGGACACTACAGGGGCATATGGTCCACATATATGAAAATATATATATTCTAAAATAAAAAAAAAATTGCAGTGCTGTACTTCAGGAAGCAAGACTTCTATGTTGCTTTGGCTAAGTACTACACTGTAGTGTAGAAACTTTGAAAAAAGAAGTATTAGTTCCTTTGGGTGGCCCCACCCTCCACTCTTTGAAGAAAAATGGAAATATTTCTCTCTCAGATCCAAAGGTTAGATGTAAAACATATGATTTGAGTAGACTCAAAATAGAATCAATTTGAAACTGTTACAATTTTTATTCACTTGAAATTGGGTCAATTTCAAATCAATCTCTTTGAAAGATTAAACACACTGACTTCAGAAAGGGCTTTTGTGATGATCCATCACAGCGCTCAAAATTAACAAAAATGGTTGATCCAGTAGAGTGTTGAAAAAAGGAATATTTCACTTGTGCATTACAGCATTGTAACAGGGTGCATAGTCAGTTGTGGCTCCAGCTTTCTTTCAAGGGTAGGTATTATTTTAAGTCTAGTAACTATCCCTGTGGAAAAAGAACATATTTTTCTAAAACCCTCAGGAAAGGTTCAATCTAAAAAATAGTGATTACAGGACTCAGGGAGGATTATGATAATTGATTTCAATTACCAATGCAAAACAGGGTCTATATCTCTGTGCTTCACCATCTTGTAGAAAATCTAACATTCAAAATGTAGCATAATCAGATTTTGATTTATGCAAGCTCTCTCTGGAAGACAGGATGCCAGTCTCTTGTTTTGCTGCCTGTAAGTTGCAATGATTGTTAGGAAGTTTATGTTTCTCTGATGATGGGTTTCTAGCAAGCCTTGTCTGGCAAGGCTGAAATAAACCCTGACTGATGGGATGGTGCTCCTGCCTGAAGAGCAGAGCGCTTCATATCGGTAGTGCTGAGCCACGGCTTACAGATGTACTCCAGCTGGCGCGTCTGCGTGGCGTCCTTTGAGCAGGGTACGCAGCCAGCGCTTTGTGCCTGGGGTTGCTGATTTGGGTGAGGACTGGGATGCTTCAGCCACAGAGGTCAGTGGGTTTAGCCCTTCCCAGTTTATTGTGCATCACACTAGAAATCTTTGGGAAAATGCACCGCTTCTTCAGAGACCCAAATCTTAAGCGATGGGCCTTGTTTACCTTCAAATATCAGGCTAATTACCTTCCTTCTTAAGGTCATTGTTGAAGGATTCAGTAGCAACAGCTGGAGGTGGGGTAGGGGGAAGAACAACTAAGTTAGTGAAAAGATCCTGTGTCTTCACCTGTGAACCTACTTCCAGCCTACTTTACCTAATCCAGAGGAAGGTTAAAAGTGACTTGATTGCCTGGGAACCTTACATATCTGCTTGCAAAAACCAGCATTACAGAGGTGTATGGCCCTTCAGTCTTGTGGAAAGAGTGATAGATGCAGCTGGAAGCAGAAGTTGCAAAGGGAGGATGGAAGTCATCTGCTGCCTTTTTTTTCCTTCTTTGTCTTAAGTGGTGCAGATAGTTAAACATTTAAACAATCTCCATGTCTGTAGGGACGAGTCTCCATTATTTGCAGTCTTTAAATTAAAGCAGGATGCCTTTCTAGAAGATGAATTGGAGCTCAAACTGCAGGACTTCTGTGGCTGGTTACTTTGGGTGATGGAGCCTCACCCTGTTTGCAGCACCAGCAGCCTACCTCTCAGTGTTAGTGGGGTCTTCCTAGAGAAGCTGTGCTCGTTTGTCTCTTCTTGGTAGATGAGTGTGCCTGCTCCCTTCATAGCTGTAGAAGAAAAATATTTGAAGATCTCAGCACACTTCACGGTTCTCGGCTTCCTCACCTCTTCCCTTTTACACACCCATACTTCTGCTTCCTCCCATTCTGCCCCAACAGGACAAAAAGTGGTTAAACTCATATTTGGGGGTGCTAAGAAGCAAGCACATGTTATCCTGTCTGAATTTGGAGTGGGTGAATGCTCTGTTCAGCTGCAGCCACCCTCAGTTTCCCCACTGCACGCCCCACGAAGACGGGTGGCTGCAGAAGTGATTATTCTGCATTGCCCGACGCCTCCAGCACCTGAGGGCAGAGCGTCATCTTCTTCCTTGGCATAATGGAAAATGCAGTGAATGCTGCAGCACTAAATGACTAGCTCAAGAGGTTTGCACTAAGGTTATAAATAATTTAAATTTCCAATCATGGGTTATTCCAGTCACTGCTAATTTCACTGGGCGTAAAACAGGCACCACGTGACAAGCTGTGCCTTGATTTGAAAAAATAATCTAGCTGGTGAATTGAAATGCCACTCTGAGCACGGCGTGGGACATACAGTCTTCGAGCTCTGCGCAATAGTAATGGAACTTGCAATCTCTAATTTTAAGCAATAAATGCTGATTAATGTTCAGAGTTTAAGGGTTTTAAAAGTATAATGGTTTGTTCTGATTAAAAGCAGTCACCATGCTACTGACTTCCCTTTATCTGTTAAAAGGTTTACATTTATTGAATTATTTGGAACATAATGCTAAATACATTTATAGATTTACTGTTTACGGGCTACTGATTTCTATTACTTATTGATCAGGCATCTTGAATACATGCATCTTCTGTGGTTTTGTAGGCACGTCTGAGGTAGCAGAAGTGGTGCTGTGGCTCTGTACTTGGGTTTCATTTCTTTGTGCAAGCAGGTTTCCCAGAAGGCGATCTCTTTTGACCATGTGTTTGTGGCATCTTCTGGGTGTCTATGTTCATCAGGACCCACATCTTAGCAGGAGGCGTACATGCCTTCATACAGAGGTACTGTTTGTAAAACTGTTATAAAATGACGGTGTCAGGAGATGTTGGTAGTTAATGGTTCTTTGTATGACACTTAATGGACAGTAAATCCAAGCTCCCCAGTGAACCTGTGATGCGAGAAGTGCCTGATGGAGCCCAAGTCTCTTGCTTTCCTCCTATCTACGCACTGGGATCGTGTGACACTTAACAAAATACAAAACTACCCATGTTCTTGTGGAAGGACATGGGCATCATGTGGCCCTGGGTGACTAAATGATGCTCAGAGTGACCTCAGAAAGCCAGGCCACGCTGGGGGTTACTGGTCTGCACTGCAGCCGCTTGCTCTAGGCTGGGACCCCGGCGTTGCACACCAGCAGAGTCAGCAAGTGTGCAGAAGGGGGTTACGGGAGCAGCTGCTTTCTGAAGGTTTGCAGCTGCTTAATTCAGGCTTGGGAGCTAGAGTAATTGACTTCGGAAAAGAAAATAATTGTGTATATTATATCCTTTTTCTCAGCCATACTAATTTCCTAATATGTTTTAGGAGTTGGCATTTATGTTTCTGCATAACAGGATAAAACAAAACTGGCTGGCATTTCAGAGCCTGGTTGTGGAAAAACTGAGAGTAAGCATATGGGTTTTTTTTTCCTTCTTTTTTGACTTAGATCACTGTCTACTCGGTATTGTATTTGAACTGACAAATTTCAAGTTTGATTCCTAAAGGGCACTAAGTGTGTTAACTCCTGCTGTTAGCCCATCACCTTCCAAGTCAGCCATGGCTATCGGCAAATAAAGTCCTGGGCTCAGGGGAAGATTTTCAGGAGGAATGTACTTGATGCTTTCTCAGCTGACAAGTGCTAGCCTGTGACTTAGTCTATATCGATTAACAACGTTTGTCTTGTTGCCAGTGCTCATTTTTATTATCCACAGTTTCCTTTTGGGAATACCCTAAATAGATGAAATCAGTGCTTCTGCCTAAAGTGCGTGGCAGTCAGGATTTTAGATTTTTCATTTTTTTCAGCATCATAAAGCTCTGTAAGGGACTAACACTTTTACAAAGACAAGGTTTCATGCCATTGTTCATAAGGACAGTGAACATGAACTCCAAAGCCTTCTACACAGGTTATACAATCAGCTAGTTAACCAAGTACATGAATTGAATTCCTTTTTACCATTTGTCATTTGCCCTGTTATTATGAGTGTAGCTGATACTTGCTGTTGGAGATCAACTATTATTACATGCTTAGATGTTTCATTAACACAAATAAGTCATACTTGTTTTAAGAAAAAACAAAACAAAACACCTCCTCTTGTCTTTAATTTCTTAAAATAGCTCTTCAAAATAACCGCTCTCTACATGGATGTTCATTGATACATACATGTATGAAGTTGTCTTTCTGATTTGGGGGCATGTGTAATAAAAATGGTAATTCATTCTTTCCATGTCTGCTCTTGACAGACGTGGCCGCCTAGCTCTGCCAGTGCAGGCTAACCCCTCTGTGCTGGGGAAGGCGTGTAGCTCCCTGCTCGGGGTAAAACAGTGGAGCAGGTAATGGGGAGAGGAGGGCAATTTACAAAAGGGGAATAGAAACAGTTATGTCAAAAATGGGGTGGTATGAAACTTCTTTTTTTTTTTTTTTTTTTTTACAGTTAGTTTCCACAGAATGGAGTGGAAAATGTTTTGTGCTCAGGAAGTGTCTGGAATTTCACTTGGAAATTTCAGATACAGTATTTTTATATTTTATACCATGTAAGAAGAAATAGTATGTGTGTTGCTCCACTGGTGTACCAATATATTAGTAAATATATATATATTTTTTTTATCTGAAACCATTATTTACTATCCTGAATACGCTTATTTATTTGAAAGTGTTTTCTTTCCATGCCTGATCAAAATCAAAACATTCCCTGGAGAAATTTAGCATTACCTGCCAGCTTGTGCCTCCCCCCATGGTGGCTCGCCAGGATGCCGGGCTGGTGGCATGCATGACCTCTGCTGTGGCTGCCCCAGAGCTGCTGCGTTCACCTGCCGCAGGGCTGCCCACCTCCGTCTGCCAGTGACGGGGGGCTCATTCATGGGGAATTTTTTCTGAAATGGAAAGAAACCAGCTTTTTCAGTAGGAAAATAATGCACGGAATATTTCTCCATCCGCTTGTAAAATCAGTTTTGTGGGTTTCTGGGTATATGGTGAAAGCTTTCTGTGCAATATTTGGATGCTGTCTTTGAGTGCTACAAATAAGATGCTTGTCCCTAGATCATAATTTGATTTTTGATAGAATGGGAGTTGATCTATTGATGGACTGGTGGGAAGCCAATGGAGGGACTCCCAAATATAGATGATTCAAACCTTGAAAGAAATTCCCATTTATCGTTTATTCTTGGTGTTAACTTCGATCATACGTATTTGACCATAATTTACTCTTGTCAAGCATACTTGTTCTGGGATTAAGGCTGGGACAGAAATTCAAGGAAATGAAGATTCCAGCATAAGCCAGCCCTTTCTGCTCCACTCCAACTTTTCTCTTTACGTATAGGTGATTTGTGTAATTAAAGAGACTGGCAGAATCTCAGACCCAGGTACTCCATTAAAAAAGGCACAAGCTTCAGTACAGGAATTTCATTGTGTCTCTAACACACCTTTTATTGGCTTCAGATCTCCTAACAACCATTTTTGTCCTATGTTGCCTTTTCTTAATAGTAATAATGACAATAATCTCACTTTGTCAGAATTAGTCTTTGCGTCATGTTTAAGGCCTTTAAAAACTACCCCATCAAATTTCGTAGTACAAAATCCCCATTTGCCATTTTCTTTCTACTCCAGGTGAAGGTCACCTAAGGAATGTGAAAAATCCTCCATATGTCTACCCTTACAAAATGGAAAGGGTCGGTACCCTCTCTGCTGCTTATGTGGAGCCTTTTTGTCTGTATTGGGGTAGATGGCAAACGTTTTCAAGGCACCTTTTCCAAGAAAAGTGTAAAACAAACAAGCTTCTGTCACATCTTCTAGTGTCTAACTGCTTCCAAAATCCTAGCAGGAGCCCAGCAGTTTCCCCAAGGGCTCACCTCCAAGCTCTCCCTCTCACAGGCACCTCTAGGGGAGTAACACACCTAGTAGCCATGTTGTAATCAGCCAGTTTTTATCTATTTACTGGGTTTTCAAGTGTTACTGTAGAAATCATATTTCAGATATTTATGAATATTTTGTATGTATTTTGTGTCTATAAATATTTTCAAATGATCTTACGTAGTGTAATTATTTAGTGGTAATGAGTATTATTTTGTATAGGGTTTTTTGTCCTCTTCTGAGTTATCACCTAACCGCACTGTCCCACACTTCTATACCAATAGTACAGAAATCTCCAGTTTGGTAAATAAGTGCTGGGCTTTCTGTCGTGCAGTACAATCCTCTGATACCCTGATTCAGGGAATGGTTTTCTCTCTGCATAGAATTTGCAGTTTCTGAAACGGATGGTTTCTTTCACACACGGCTGGGCAGGCAATTTATGTGCTGATCACCATAGAAACCTGCAGATACATCACTTGGTCAAACCGTTTCCATGTTGTATCAGCGAGCTGGCATCGGAAAATGCAAATAAGGGGCGTGAGAGAGGATTGGTGAAAACGTTGCCTTTTTCTTTATTTTTACTAATCTTTATTCTAAGCCGCCTGTATTCCTTTTTTACTTCAAACTCAGGCTCTCTCCTTACTAATCTTTTTTTGTCAAGTTGCACCAGCTTTTCTCAGAGGTTGCTGCTGTCCCTGCTGTCTGCCAGGGATGAGGCTTTTGTTGTAGACCTCCTTCAAGCCATATAAGCAGTTTGGTCTTTCTCAGGTCTGTTCAGACCTCCTGGGCAGGGGAGGGTCTTTCCTGGCACCTTGAAGGGTCCTGGATCCACCAGCTCCTCTCCTGTATGGTGAATTTTTATAGCTTATCTCATTCATGAATTGGCTGCATAGGATTGCAGGTCACTTTGCTACTGAACAGTAATTTTTTTTAATGCCATGCTATTGACAGATAAAGCAATGGATGATTCTCGGCAGTATTGAAAAAGGGGTTGATTTTATTAAAAAATGAAAAGGCAAGGGAAAGGCTGATTTACACTTGCATAGAGTAGATAAATAGTTCAAGTATTTGCAATTACAGCTGGCCTGCAAATTAACACTGAGAATTTTTTAATTGCAGCTCACCCTGGATGCTCTGTGCTTCCCACGGCAGCAGGAGTTGTGTTAAATTTGAGATGTGAGCGTGACTGTTTGAGACAGGAGGAGGCTGACAGCAATAAAATGCTGCTTCTGTAGGAAAACAACAGAAAGGTACAAGAGGAGGAGAAGGAGGTTTGGTCTAGAGCACAGAAATGGCAAAAGATGAGGCTTCTCATTATTAAGGAGTCTGTCCAGCAGTTTTTAATCACACACACACACAAAACAACCAACCAACCAAAAAAGACCAGGAGAGACTGATTCTGCTGGGTTCCTGGGCTACACCCTTTACCTGTACTGCAGTTCAGCCCAGGATATCACATTTACACCGGCTCAGGATCTTACCTCCCTGGATGGACTATAGCCAGTTTTAGGTCCAAAAAGATTTCACTTAGCTTTTAAGCATCCTGGTATTCAAAGAACCGACCTCAGTGGAGGGCTGCTGAAGCCATGGACCTCTCCCTGGGCGAGCACCAGGCTTCTGCAGTCCAAATCTTTCTTAGTTTTTTGCCTTTTGGGCATCTGTTTGTGATAATCGTGACTCCTCATTTTGAGGCTTTTCCCCTAATAAGAAAGGTGACACTGCTTGGATCTCACTATAATCTGTTGAAAAAGGGGTAGAGAAAGGCAATAATAGTTTACCAGAAAATGGTGATTGCTTGTGCAAATGGTTAAGTACTGAGTGAGGGCAGTGTGCCAGGTAAAAGAGGATGTGTGGAGGTGAGAGAATCCAATTGTAACATATTATGGGTATTTCAAAGGGCTTAATAATTTACTTTTCTTTCAGTAATATCGCATTCACGTGCAACTGTAAAAACTGGAATCCCTTTTCATATAGCATTTCAAATTATGCTAACCAATTTAGTCTTTTATGATTACCGCAGCCTGCTGGGAAAAGAGGATTCCTAATTTGGCTACTGGGATTCACGTTTCATTCAAAACCAAGAACCTGTGCAGCTGAAGGGAGCAGTTTACGTGTGGGAATAACTGGAACACATTTTGCAAATACCGAATGTAATGGACTAAGTTTTAGTGTAACCACAAAAGACCTGGTGTAGGAAAGGTTCTTCTTTTAACTTCTCTTTTGAATGCAGGGGTTGAAAAAGGGACCAAAGCTGTTCCACAATCTGAGCTGAATATACTGAGCAGTTTGCATGGGGTGGGGAAGGACACAGCGGAAACGATTGAAAGCATTTTGTTTCATATTTTCAAAACCAAGTTTCATCTAGGAAGTGCTAAAAATATTTTGCTTTAAGACCTCTTATTTTCAATTTAAAAATTGATCAAAATTAAATGTGAAGGTGCTGGAACAAAAATCAAAATATTTCTCATTTTGATCTAATGCACCATTTATTTTATTTGCTGAGCAACCTTATATTGCAACTGTTTCTCCTTCCATGTAGCTTGAATTTTTGATGTTATTTTTCTATTTAGCTACGAGTAGAGAAGAAGAAAGTTCTTTCCAAAACAACATTGTGATCATTTTAGGATATCTGAGTCCTTTCCCATAAATTCAATAATAGCAAAGTTTTTTAATGATTTTTATGGTTTGCATAATGAGCTGTTGTTTTTCCCTCCTTGTTCACTAAATGACAATCCAGACTTTTAGTTTGATGTCACCTGTCAGATGCTGTCATTCAGAACCGGTTGTGTGAGTACTTGGATCTTATTTCCACAGTAAGATTTATTTCCACAGTGAGGCAAGAATAGTTTTCCTTTCTGTGCTTTTGATTTTTAGAAATGTATATGTATTGTGTCTGAATGTTTGACATTACTATCACTTTTTCCTCTATCAAATACAAAAATCAAAATTAAGATGCTTAATGCATCTTACCAACCCCATGTTTTTCTTGGTTTTGAGATGAACTGCTACAATATAGTTTTGTTTTTTTTTTTTTTTTTAATCGACCATGATTTGACTTTGGAAGTAATTCGAGTTGGTATAAAAGGGGCCCACTCTCGAGCCATTTAAGTCACATAGTGATTTCCTCAGCATGAGGCAGGAATATGATTTATGATTTCTGATGATGACAGTCTTCCTTTGATAGAAAACAGGAAGGAGTTTGATTTTATAGAAGACATATACTGGGTGGATGAATAAGGCTTGCATATTGTGAATGTTTACAGGTTCTTTGTTCAGATTGCACCCATACAATATATACTATATTCTGGTGACTTGGCAGTCATCTAGGACCTACACATAATAAATCAGAAATTGCTGTTTTGTATGCATAACTAGATATATACGCACTGTCTCTATTGAGAGTGCTATGCAGCAGGAATTTAATTTACAAGCAGCTCCTATCGGATGATGCTAGGTGATCAAGACCGTGGTAACTAACCAATTCATAAAGACCAATTTAGCATTTTTGTCTCTAGGTTTTTGCATTTGGATTTTTATCAGAAGTGCCTTATTTCTAAAAGTTTTCTTTGCTACTAGTTTCATGGTGTTCCTTTTTTGTCGCTTAATTTATTTTGGGCAGAACACCCTCAACCTAAAGCTGGAAGGTCATATTCTGAGCTAATCTGAACGGATCCATTATGAAAGCAGACATATACTGGTTTACAGCTGGGGTCTGACTCTTAAGAGATGGACTGGTTTCTGGTGTAATACTGTTGAAGTTGCCTTAAGGTTTTGCTTAAGTTTACCCTACAAATAATGTGGTGTAGCTGCAGTTCTGTAAAGTTTGCTTATAGGAAAGATGAGGCAGCAATGGCCGTTTCTGGGAATGCTGCAAAGGGTATCATCACCATGGTAATTTGTTCCAAAACAGGACACCTCCCATTAATTAGTTTCACATGTCTTCCAAATTGTGAATGATCAAAATATTGCAAGATAAATATTTTTTGTCGTTGTAAGCCCTCTTCTCCTTTTGTGTTGGGTTTTTTTTTTAATTTTTATTTATTTATTTATTTTTATTTGACTTAAAGCCTAAAATTTTAGATTTGGGTGTAGGATTCGATATGTAAATCCCAGTCTTTCTGCAATGAGGAGAGACAGCTGTTAATGTCTCTGAGAGAGCAGTATAAAATTGTTTTCGATGTTTTTAACCAGACTGGCAGATTACTAAGGTTGAATTATTTAACACAATACTCTCTTACTTAAGAATACACGAGACTTAGTAGAAATAGTGCTGAAATGGTCGATGAGCTTTTGATTTTAAAGTAGCAACTTTTGTCAGGAATCCTGTATCATGGTCTTTGAGTCCTCTAGTGCTTATATTAGTTTTTACACTGGTGATTTTACCATTTTTGTTCTCTTCAGGAGAACCAGAAAGTACATCACCAAATGTGACAGTAGGAACTGAAGAAGGGCTTCTCTGAAGCCCTGATACCTCCTTGTCCATTGGCACCCACGTGGAGCAAAGGAAGAGGCGGATGTTATTCTGTTGTCTGTCCTTGATTCGCAGCTCCCTACGCTGCAGCTCCCTACGCTGCAGCTCCTGCTGCAGGTAACTTGTCAGCAACAGGGATGCATTTGTTTTCTGGAGAGGAGAGTCAGACCGTCTTCTGTACTTCTGCAGACTAGCAGCAACTTGGAAGCAGAGCCTAATTTTAGTGCTGGGCCCTCCCACTCCATGGCATCTCTGGACAAAGCATCTGCTGCAATGTTTTCTCTTTTTCCTGGACTGTATGTCACTGACAGTTACAAATTTTTACCCCTTTCCACCTCTCTGTTTTTCATCCATGATATCTTTTTCCCTTTTTAAAAAATTCAGATAGATAGCAACTGCCGTAATTCTCTGAGCATTAGCTTGTGGGGGAATTTGGCACTCTTTAAAGGCATCAGCTCTACCACCTTGGAGACTGTCAAACTTAGCCTTTGTAAAACTTTACCACGAGGACTTCCATGTAGTGGGCTTTGCAGCATGAGAGTTCCACCAACTTCTGTGTGGTGCCAACAGCCCAGAGCCACGTTTGGGCTGACAGATGGGCAAGGGACAAGGGCAGCTCTTCTCCTAAAAGCAGTCCCTACAAATGCAACGACCAAGTGTGTGGTGGTGGGATGCCTTCCTGCTGGGGCTGACGCAGGTGTAGAATAGACAGGGAGCTTCAGGATGTAAAGAGGAGACCTATGCTGCCTCTATCTGTGCAGATACCAGTATGACTGACAACTGGCGTGAGGCTAAAAAGACAAGAGAAACTCAAGGATATGGGACTGAAGTAAAATACTGTTATTCCCTCTAATGAAAAAAGATTATGTGAGTAGTCTCTGGTTTTGACAGAACTCAGAATAATTCCTGTGGTCCTCTGAGCAGTTCATCTGCCAATGGAAGACTTGTGTCTTGGGTAGGAATGGAGAAATGATCCTCTATCTGCTAGTTTTCTGTTACTGGAAGGCCTTAGGCTTCCTAACAGTAGCTTCTCTAGATGTTTCCCACAGTTTCATCCTACTGGCTGTAGAAATAATTTCCCATTAAAATTGTTTGTGAACTATCACAATGTTCTGCACGCTGCTCCTCTGCAGGGATCAGCGCAGGAGCGCCGGGTCTGCCTGCGAATGGTAACAGTGCAGAGAAGACTTTCTGCTTAGCTGGATCACTGAATGCGCTGTGGGATGTCTTACTCCTAGGTCAGTCCTAGCAGACCTGGTTATAGTTATAAGTTATAGTGTATGCTGCCTCTAATACAAATAAACCTTAAATGGTTGATGTCAGTTAGGCACTTTCTAAGTGGCCATCAACATCAGAAAATGAAGTGATGTTGGGCTGTTGTGTCCTATTGCTGCTGCACGTCCCCCCAGCAAGCTGTCCGGCACCGTCTGCTAGCCGCTGCTCCTGGCCAATGCCAGGCGACTGGTGGCACTGAGGGAAGCCAGCCACATCTTGTGTCCCCATCCCCTGCCAACTCTGCCTCTCCAGAAGGATGTCATGGCATCGACTGCACGTTGCACGGCCAGGACAAGGGCAAGCTGGCAGCACAGCATCACTCCTCACAACTTACTGATATGCTGCTGGCATGGTTCATACTGTTTCAGCTGCTGGTTAGGCTGGACCAGGGTAAATGGGGGAAAAAAAGCTGGCTTGCATTACCTTCCTCTCTGCTCCAGATATTCAAGTGGCATTGCTGCTGTTCTGACTGATTTCATCTTTGTCAGTGTCTGTCAGATGTTGAGAGTTTGGAGTACGCCTAAATGTAGCAACTCTGAGAGATTTGTTTTTTGGATTATGTAGCAAATCAGCCTGGAAAAAGCTGTTATAGGAAAAAGATGTGACTTTTCAGCCTGCCTGTAAATACTAATAGCAGTGGAGAAAATAGCCAAGAAAAATATACCCTTGTAGCTTGTTTACTTTTGCCTGTAATACTCCTGCTGAGCTAAAGAATTTAGAATTGGTCTTTATAGACCTGAATTGGTCTCATCAGGGATTTGAATAAAAATAGATCCTAAATGATACCATTGTAAAGCAAAGAGAAATTTTAAAGAGTGGGAATGAAAACCTTGCCAATTTGCCGTGCATGCAGAACCTCTTGTTTCGTTTGCTGCCAACAGCCCCACTGGGTTAAAGAGCATCAGGCTGTATTTAATGATTCAATTCAGTCTCATGGCCTAGAACTGTGCACTCTGCTATACAATGCAGCCAGAGGGGTTTTTTGTTGTGTGGGGGTTGTTTTAGAGTGTTGTTTTTTATTACTGGCAGAAAGAACAAACACTTTCTAGCCACTTTGTGTAAATGCTGCTCTGCTTAGCAGGGTGCGAAGGAAGGTGGCTGTGAATAAAGGCCCCTGACAAGTCAGTCCTGTTTGAACTGGGTCTGTCAATAGGAAATACCCAAACATGATCGCTTACCCAGCACACGGAGAAACAGCTCCTGGGGATGGTTTGCCTTCTGTAGTTTAAAAAAAACTAAAAAAAACCAACATAATTTATGAAGAAAAAATCTTGATCACTGTTAAGTATGTTGAAGAAGGATTTTTTTGCTTGCTAGAGGTAATGTTGTGCTGGGGAGGTTGTGCTGCCTTTTTGTTTATCTTAGTAAGGGAAAAAAGAGTTAAAAGATTGCAAAGTTAAAAGTGTGGATCTGGGTTCTTTTCACGGAAAACTCCCCCCTGCTTCAGGGGGACCAGATGTTGTCCTGAGATCTATCATTTGCCATGTCAGCTTTACTGTTTCAAGCTTTCAGTATGTTGTAACATTCAGACAGCAGTTTTGTGGTTTCGGAGGTTGGTTATTCTTTGCAAATAACTAACTAACTAAATAATGGGCTTCATGGGTCCAAACAAGATTTGTGTATATTTGGGCCTCTGTCATTTCCTTAGGGTCAAGGTAAAGTCCAGAATTAGATAAATGTGATGAAAAGGAAAAATCTGAGTGTTTTTCCTACCATGTGTTGTCTCATGTTTTGACTTACAACCAAGGTAGCTTTCCAGAGATTCAGAGAACCACAAGCAAAACGGTTCTGTTATATGAGAAACTCTAAATTTAGTTGCAGAATGCTTGTTTCAGCTTTCTTGGTGCTGAGTGAGCTGCCCTTGCCTGGGGTGTGTGACTTGGCTGGGGAGCGCAGGAAGGAAGGGTGGATCTGCTGGAGGTTTCCTGTCTTGCCGCGAGTACTGATGCACGCTGCTGTTCTTGCACTTCGCTTGCTGCTACAGCAGTGTCAGAAACGGGGCCCTGAGATCAAGGCAAGAACGATGGTTTTGTATGACGTTAAGCACATCAGCCATCAGTAAAGAGCAAGGCTTCTCTTTTCCAGGAGAAACACTGCTTTCTCAAAACAGGAGTGATGGAAAGGAGACCACTGGAAGTTTGCTTTGGCTTCTTTTCTGATTTATTGCTAAAAGTACAATGAATGAACAACCTGTCTGCCGGGACTCTGTCAGATTTCCCCCTCTCCTGTTGTAGGATTGCTGCGTACTGATTGTTTTTCCTGGCTGACGCGCCGCGTCCAGCATAGCTGTGTTTGTCGGGCTTACATGTCTTATTTTCAGGTTTACATGTGTGTTATGAGTTGCTGTGTGGGACAAAGTGCAGAGGCAACCATAGAAGTACCAGAGAAGCATTTTACGTGTGTCCAGTGTTAAAGTTTATCCTTACAACTTTACCATCTGCAAATAGTCGGAAAGGTCTTGCTTAAACACAGCTAAAGTTCAAGCTGGCCAGCTGCCCCGAGTGCCCTCCATGCTGCTTACAGGGATGTGCTGGGGAGGTGTAGCTGTGTCCCTGCAGCTATTGATTGTGCAGCTAGTATGCTGAGCTCGCAGGGGCTAAAAGGATAGGCAGAGTCATATAACGCAATTGCCCATGGGGAGAGAGGGTATGCCCCCTCTGCACCAGGATTCCTGCCCGTCACACTGTGCTACTGACTTCTTACCAGTGACTGCACCTGACAGTTCAGCTTCCTATACTACTCTTAACTTGTTATGTTACTGAATTCATACGCAGCTGATGTAATTGTGCTGGCACAGCATCTCAGTAAATAAGGTCTGTATCACATCTGTAATGTCAACTGTTGAGTTAGAGCAGCCTTTCGGTTGCTCTAATATACTCTGGGTATAAACAACTACTCGCTGTTGAAAATACAGAAGGAAGTAGTGATGCATTGCTGCACTTTTCTGATCACGTTCTTGTTCTTTACCCTTCTGCCTTCCTCCAGCTCTGCCCACTTTTTCGGTTTCACCAGCTGTAGCGAGGGAGAGTGTGGTAGGACTCCGCACATGGGGCTTACGTCTCCTGTAGATCCTGCCTGCACACATGCTACCAGTGTCAGAGGGGCAGAGGTGGCCGCACGGCACCGAGGAGCCTCATCCCCGATGACTGGACATGTTCACGTATTGAATTCCTCCTTTTCAAGAAAAACGTTTAAGTGTTGTCTCCTTGGAGCCCATTACCTTGCTGTGGCAAGGTCTGTCTCTCCTGTTGGCAGCTGCATTTAGAACAACTGTAAACTTTTTAATCCTGTTTGTAATATGCGTAGCCACTGCAGGAAGGAGATTTTGCCTGAGTTGCATGGTGTCTGCTAGGTCACCGAGGTGTGCGCTGAGCATGCCACTGTGGCTTGAAAATGTGGCTGGATTGACTGTCCAGGGATCTTGTGTTTAAGTATGTATATATTGTGTTTATTGTGTACACTCTAAATATATATATTTCTACATATTCATTCTTATATATATATATAAAAGTGCGCTAAATGTACTGC
Organism: Theristicus caerulescens; assembly: GCA_020745775.1. NCBI lineage: Eukaryota > Metazoa > Chordata > Aves > Pelecaniformes > Threskiornithidae > Theristicus > Theristicus caerulescens. The sequence goes on along the minus strand of CM036565.1, from coordinate 9,603,721 downwards.
ATGTGCTGTCAAAGAAAGAGGGTTGTTTGCTACCAGAACAACCCATTTCATGCAAATAGGATTGTTGATCTTAAAGATTGTATTATTTGTGGGGAGTTTTCTTTTGTGGGAGGGAGAGAGTGAGGCTGGTTCAGGAATATTTCCATTTCTGTTTTTCTAAGTTAGTTGGTATTTATGCAGACAAAGAGGAATTCTGTTAACTTTGCCCGATACAATCTGGCTGTTGTCAGACTTAGTCACATAGTGCTGCTCTTGTGAAGTACGTGAAGTGGGGTTTCTATCATTTGAAAACTTACCTCGGGCTGAAATTAAGTTCTGGGGAAGGATATATGCTCATACAAATGAGAAAGTGAGCTGCCCATGAGCAAAACTTAATGTTAGAGGCTGTACTTACTGGTGTGCAACTGGTATTTGAGCAGCGAATGAACCATGTAGGAGCATCTGGTTACTACTGTCAGCAACTGAAGAAATAGCCTTGTCGTATGTTCTTTCTTTTCTTTTCTTGTAGGAAAGATGTGGAAAAATGCAGTTGTTATTCAAACAAATATGTGTTATGTTACTATAACCGTAGTGTTCAGCACTTACTCTTCAGTATGGAATACAAAATCCTCTAAATCCACTCAAAGCAGAGAAATGCAGAGATTGCACATGATAAATGTTTGAAGTTCATGCTATATTGCATCAAACATGGCTTACTCTTGCACTGGTAGCAATCTTGGGTATGCAACAGCTATCTGCGGCTGGATGAATTTCATATGGATGAAATTGCAGTAAAATATCTGACTTGGACACGTGAGTCAGCAGTGATTCACCCCGGCACAATGTGCTGAGGAGGAAGTTGGGTTAAATATGGGTGAAGTAGGGCAAATCAGTGTAAGGCTAATACTGAGTTATATGTTTATTTTGTCAGACTGAATTGTGATTTTATTTTCCAGTTTTGGATTCTTTGTGCTACCTTTCAGTGAGGCCTCTGAATTCATGCTTTGAATGGATTTGCACAAATGTCTCCCAGTCACCTGAGCAGACCACATAGGTGTACAAATACAGGATTTAGTATTGGAAAGGGTTGTGGCTCAGCCTGTGAATTGCTAGGAGCTGGAGAGGAGCTTCTGGTCTGAGGGATGCAGGTACTGATGCCCAGCTCTAGATAGATTTGAAAGTGTGACCAGATACTCGGTAGGCTGTGCAGCGGTGCGCTCCGCTACTCACTCTCATTTGGGGGTGTCTGTGTGGCAACGCAGATCCGCTCCTGAGCCTGGCACCTTCTCTGCCCTTGTGCCATGCAGGGTTGCCCTGTTCCTGGAGGTGAACACCTTCTGTCGTCTCCCAGCTGAGCTGCTTTTATGAGCACTTCTATTCTCCCCATCAAAGCACAGCTCTGCGGTGGCAGTGAGCACAGCCATGGGTGCTCGTGGGGGGCGAAGGGCCGTAACCTCTTCCCTGGACAGCTATTTGCAGGCTGCACAAGTGCATGTACGTCCTGACATAGAAACCCGCCTGCAGAGCTTAGTAATCATGGGTTATTGTTAAGGAAAGTGAGAGCTACACCCTGTAGGGATAAAGTACTTGTATACCTCTGTAGCTGCAATTAGTGAAAACTTGAGTCTATGGAGCTATTAGGGTTAAAAAAAAAAAGAACAATGCCACAAAATTGGTGAGAGGTTGCTTTTCTTGCAGTTGCACAGTGAGGCTCTTCCAGAGCAGCTGAACCGGGACAGTCGGTTTTCTGGTGGTTAGCGTTTTTGACTGATGCTGCTTTGATACAGTGATTCTCATTTGGTTTAAATGCTGACTTGTCTTCACTCCCCACATCAAATCACTGAAATCATATGAGAATCACATGCCGGAGCTGCAGAGGAAGACCATGTCACTGTTAATTTGCATGACCTTTAAAGCTGCCTTTGAATTCTGTCTGCGGATGGCAGCGTCTCACAGCTGCACACCCTCCTAACGCGCACGCTGGATCCTGGTGCTCTTCCTTACTGTTTTGACTCTTTTTAACTCAGTAACACTGCACAACAGTCTTGAAAGTCCATTTTCTTAACTCAACTTGACTGGAATTGAAAAGAGCTACTAGCAGGGTAGTTCCCAAATGGGAGCAGATTAAATCTGGCACCCAGGACAGGGAGGTGGGAGCTGTTGGGTGGAAATGATGGGAAGAGGTGCTATGGCTGGGAATTCTCACCCTGTAAGCCCAGCAGGAGCAGACTGGCTTTCTGACTCAAAGGAAATATTTTCAAAGGCTGTAGGGGGTATCAAATAGAGGAAAGCACCGAGACAGATAAGCTTTCTATTCATCGTCGCTGTCTTCCCAGTGTAATCTGGCTTCCCTTGGCTGCTCTGAGGCTGCCAGCAGGGACTGTGGTACGGACACCTGGAAACAGGCAAGTCTTGAGGGTTTCGGGCATCTCCCTGGGTCTGGTCATTCAGTTCTCTACCAGCCTCCAGAGGTTGCCTCGAGCATGTTACGATTTCCATTGATCTTGGTCTGGACCTAAAGGTGAATTGCTAGATATTCTCATGGTATTTATGCTCTTTATCTACTTATGATATGCAAGAAAATACTCAATGGTCGGTTTTTATTTTGCAGCTTTGAAATTAATACTATAGAATTCAACTTCCCCTTGTGTTTTCCTTTAGGTAACTTTTTTGATGTCCCTACTATTTTTTTGTCTACTGCTAGAGATCTTTTGGTTTAAATAAATTATTAAAAATATAACTGTCAGAATCAATTCCTGGAAGCATGATTTGCTTTGGGGGATTTGAAGAAAGGTCTTGAATCCAAAAGCTTGTCTGAATGTTCCCCTTCAACTCCAACTTTTCCTGCCTTACTTTGTCACAGACAGGACAATCCCACAGGCCACCCAGTCCAGTACTTTTTTTTTTTTCCTAAATACTATTTTTTTTTATATTCTTTTTTGCAGCTGGCCAGTGGAAGATGAAGATGGGATAGTACTCGTGTGACAGTCTATACTGAAAAGGATTTAGCAGGGTAGAGCTAAGGAATCTTAACAGCCTCTAGAAAGGTACTACACCTTTGCCTCTTACCAGGCAACTACATCTGAAGAATAAATGAATCAAACATCCTCTGCTCCGTCGGTCAGTAGTCAAACCACCATAGCTCTTTGTTTTCCCACGGCCCTCCAGCCCTTGCATGCTGCTGCCGTCAGGACCGTGGCTGGCAAAGGGTGCAGCGCTGCGTGCCCCTGCCACGCTGCATCGCTGCAGAGTAAGCTTTGCTTTTCCTGCAGCTCCGCATCTAAAGCTTCCTGCACTCGGCCACCGTGGGGGAACTGTACGCCTCACCCAGAATAGACCTGGATGGCTCCAAGTAATTAGCTTGTATCTTTGCTAATTGTTTCTATCCTCTCTGTTTCGGGCATGATCCTAAGGAGTGGGGAGCACCTGTTATTGTCAGGCCCAGTTAATTGCTTCTGGCGATCCTGTTTGATAGCTCTAGGTTTATTGGCTTTCCTCCAAGCTTGCTTAACTAACACTGCTGATCAGAACAGTATGTGGAGCTTCAGATGTGTACTCAAGCATTTTCAGATCTCATTTAATTTCTGAGGCTTAACAGGATTTGTCAGGCCAAGTCATTTTCACCAAGATGAGTGACAATCACGAAGGATATAGAGGAGGGCTCGTTAGAGCAGCAAATTCAGCATTATGCATAAAGAAGCAACAACTGGTCCCACTAAATTCCCACTTTGACACCAAATAGCTCTCCTAATTGAATGTCGGAAGGGAGCATTTTTTGCTCATCTTTCCAAGCAGAAAATGATCAAATGCCCACCAACCAGAACTGGGCAATTATTTTCCAGACCCCACTGCCATCTAATGCAAAAGTACTCTCCAAGTGCAAGGACAGAGTGTAGATTTCTCCCGCAGCCTTCACTCCATATGTAGGCTGGAGATGTTGTATTTATATTTTTCTCAACCTGAGTGAAGAGTTTGAAAGGCTGTTATTGAAAATGAGACAAAGGATTTATGATGATGCTCCTGGCTCTTAAAAGTATATATCAGCATGTAACCCACGGCAAAACTTTATACACACGCTCTTACAAAGCTTAAAGTACTTGTCCTGTGTTCAACCGGCTGTTGGGCTGGGATATATCTTCATCTGCAGTCACAGGTGAGCAGGTTATATCTATGTTATCATCCTTCTTACACTTGGCTTTAATAGAAAAAAATCTTCAAGATTAGTGTTTTACACACTGATTTTTATATATTGTGCAAAGCTATTTCCCAAATCCATGAGATTAAATAAATAGAAGATACATTGTGCATTGCCCAGATCACCATATTGCCTCATTCTTACTCTTACAAAACCTACAGCGCTCTTCCTAGTGAATCAAAAATCTTTTTATTAAAGGCCAAGCGCCATCTGCAGTGTCTCTAATCAGATGGACAGCCCCCACTCCTGGGAAGTCTGTGAACGTATTCTTTGGGTCACTACTTTTTCTGTGGAAACGGAAGAAGAATTTCCCTCTGTTGATACAGGTGGGAGTCTTTCTGTCTTCCATCATTTCTGATTTTCACTGGGCATGAATGGAAGACAGAATTTTTGTATTTAAATCCACCTGGCATTTATAGCCCCTCTCCTTCTCCCTCCCTCAGGCATTCCGGTTATAAGGCTGTGAGCAAAATGACTGATGAAAACAAAGATTAATTGATATTGATGAACTTCTTCACAATGCAAACTGTGAAGCAGCTGAACCACAAAGTCCTGTTTAGAAGTTAGTCAGGCTGTCATGATGTTTGATTTGTCTTTACACAATAGGTTGTTTTCAATCTTAAACCTAATAATTTTAACTAACTTCCAATTACATTTCTATTTGTTCAGAGTATTTTTACCAGCCGAGTAAGATTTGAATTTTAGATGTGCATGCAACTTTCCATCGTGGGCATAATGACTCAAGATGGCAGACCCTCAATACAAACTCAATGCTTTTCAGTTAAAAATATTAGGTCCCTCTTTCCAGCAATGTAAACTCCAGCCTAATCACACAAGAAAAGGATTCTGTCTATTTGTTTCCATTTCTCATCTTTTGGCATTTTGGTTGAATACTATGAAATACTTGTATTATGCAGAGGTGAAAGAGCTCAAACGGTGACGTTTTTTGGAAAAGCTCCTGTATGAAACCAAGATGATGTAGATAACAATGGTGAGGGGCAGTGCTGCTGCTGCTATGTTCAGCAACCCACACACTGGCTCCCTGGTGAGGATGAGTTCAGAAGAGAACTTCAGTTACTAGATGTGAGTTGTAATTCTTCATGCTCTTCTAATCGATTGTTTAGTGTTCATCTGTATTACAAAAAATTTATAGTTTAAAAAACCTCTTGAAACTAAGAGTCTCACTTCTGTTCTGAGAAGGAAATCTTTTTCTACTGACCCAAGGAAAAGGATCATTTAGAAAGATTTCTTCACACTTATTTCTTGCAGGAGTTTTCTAAGAATAAGGATCATGATTTATCATCTCCCTGATTCAAAAATAAAAGCAGGCATTGTGTGTTAAATAGGAGAATACACAATCTTTAATCTCTTTTTTATTATTCTACAAACTGTTTTAATAAAGCTGGCAAGGAGGGAAATAAATGAGGCAGACAATTCAGTTTTATGTATGTTTTATATATATGTTACTAAAGATGAGTAATGGCTGGAGATCCACCAAGCCAGCCTGGGGACAGGGACAGAAGGGTTAATAAATGCTGTGGTGTTATGACCTGATACAGGCAGGGTCAAATCTGTGCTGACGAATTCTAGTAATGATACATGGCCTGTAATTACCAAGCAATGCAAGTAACGAGTGCAGAAAGGCAATAACGAATGGGGAAGTTTGGAGAAATTTAGGTTACAGCTCTGAAAATATGCAAGTCCCTTAATTCCAACTACTCGGCTGTCCGGCTTCTGCAGTTCTGTACCCTGGAATGAGGCAGTTTTTAAATGGACTCTTCTTCATTTACAGCTGTGCTTCTGACCTGTTCTGTATAGGTAGAGGTCTGTAAATGAAACAAGGCGGTAGTTCTCAGTCCAGAAAGAAGGTTAAATTGCGATATTGTGTTGGCTTTGTTGTGGTTGAACTGCTCAAAATTGCTGCATGAGCTGTGTGTCCCTGTGTGTGACATGCACAGTGCAAGTGGGCTGCAATCTGGATGTATTTGCAAATAGTTTACCCTGTGTAAAAATTTCAGTGTAGAAATGGCATGGATTTAATGCCGGTGAATAGTATTTGCCTGACAGCGCCAATAAAGGAGGAGTTGTGTCTGCCGGGCAGGCTCCTGGAGCCGTGCTGCTGCGCTGGCATGCCTCACCGCTGAGCCAAAGGGGTTCCTGCTGCTGCTGGGCTGAGCCGGCACCTGAGCAACACTCTGTTGGAGCTGGAGTAGGTCTTCTGGAAGAAAAACATAGCATTGTTTGAACTATTTTCAGCATAGAACTGTCACAATCCACTTTTTTTTCAGTGGACAACTAATTTTATTTCTTTAATATGCATCTTATTTTCAGTCTAAATTTCCCGATCCGGAGAGCTTGCCACGTGCTCAGCAGGTCCCTAACCGGCTCCCTCCTTGGTGAAGGCAGCGTGTGAACAGAGTTCCCTGCTTTTTTGTTGCTGTTTTCACAAGAAGGAGTTGGGGAAGAACACAGAACTGCCATACTGCAAACTCATCACAGAGATCGGGTGATGTGTATTTCTTGTGGAGGAAGATTGATGGGGAGAAGAAAAAAGCCTATCTGCCGACACTGAGATATTCCTTACATTTACATTCATTCCTCCAAGCTGATTTGGGGAGTAGAAACAGTCTAGAGTTTTTAAAAAAGAACAAATGCATTTTAAAATTTTTTATTTTTGTCAGGCTGGTTTGCTTGGCTTGTAGCACTTCTTCTAATTTTTCATAATTTTCAACAAATTAAAACTAACGTTAGAATAGGAAGAATACCATCTGTCACCTCATATTCCTTAAAATGAGATTTGTGGTTCATTTTGGTTGAAGAACTCCCCCCTGAGCTTTATTTGTCAGCTTCTTTCATAAGCTAGAGACGTGCCTATGAAAGGTGTACTTATGTATGAGACTGTCTGTCAGGTCTTTGATATTAATTTGACTGCAGTTTGTTGATTCAGGGAGTTAATAAATAGCTCAAAATTATTCTACAGGATCTTCATGACATGTCATTAGCTGAACCAAGAAGAAAGGTGGGAACTGTAGTGCCACTATTGTAGTTTAAAAGGCTAAAACTAAGAAACACCAGCAATAATATTAATTTTCACTGAAGCACAGTTCCTTTGTCTGAAATACTTATTTCTAGGTTGCTTATTTTCTAAAAAACTTCATCTTTAACAATATGGTAAATAATTGTTAGGAGTTGCATGAGCGGAATCATTTCCTGGTGCATTTGAAAATGAGAGATGCATCTTTTATCCTTGAAACTCGCTCTGAAGATTTGAACTCCTTATGTAGGTCCTCTCAATACCTTTTTATTTTAAGTAGATCTTTTGTTCCTGTTGTACTGCTGCTAAGATCAGTCTTCCTAGAAGTTCACAAATAACATGGTCTGTCTGAAATGCTGCTGCTTTTTCATTTGGGGAAAGCTGCTAATTAATCTGGATGTGCTTGTCCCAGCTATAAATACATGCTTGCCAATATACACTGTCAATGGTAAGTCATTTAGATGACGTAAATTGGTTTCATGTCATTTCACATCATGCAACGTGGCACCTGAAGTGCTAGGACGCCAGCTGCTCTCTGGAGATAGAAAGGACATATGCATTTCTAATTTTTATTTCATTTTTTTAAATGTAGAAAACCAGGTAAAATATCTTTACAATCCAATATGGTTTTCCTCTTTGTTCCAGTGTTGCAGGGCAGCATTGCTGGATTTTGTTTTTTCAAGGGAGTATAGGAAGCCAACGACTGCTTGCTAATTAGAGACCCCATTTGGCTGCATGTTTTGTTTTATTAGCCTGTTTGGAGAATGTAATTAGCTATCAAGCCAGAATAAAGCTGTGTATCTCCAACCATACTTAATCAAAAATGTGCCTTGGTTGCTGTTCAGGTTTTGAGTTTAATCTGAGGTTGTCCACATATTGCAATTTGAGTATCTGCAGGGTTCTCCCTCTCCCCTGCTTTTTTTTTTTTAAAAAAAATCTGGGTTTGTTTTTTTGACAGTCACACCGCAAATGTTCCGTAGGGACCAAGGGTGACCGGAGCAGCTCGGCTGGCTTTCTCAGGAAGCCCAGGTGTGGTGCTTTTACACTGGGTGTAGGGTTTTCAAAGTTCTCCTCATCAAAGTTAATGGAAGCAGAATTGGGAAAGCTGTGTCCTTTGAAATATCCTTTCTGTCTTTTATTTCCAGCCATATTGATCAGGACTTTCATAAACGAGACAGCACTCTGAAAAAGTCCTGGAGAACTGACTGCATGTGACCATTGTACTTACGGATCTTACCAGACCAACACAGGGAATTCTATCTTTGCAGTACAATTCTAGAAATACACATAAAACAACAGAGACATTTGCTATTGCATTTCACTGCCCTCATTCTCTTAAGGTACAGCTATACCGGAGAACAACGAACAGGGGAACAGGGAATGGGGCGGGGGGCAATGTTGATTTCTTCCTTTTTCACTGCATCATCTGCTTCTCAAACAAATCATCATCTTGTTTGTGGAAACCTTTGGTTTTAATAAAGCATTTCATATTGCACAGGGTATTTGCCAGGTTTTAGCTGTGGATGCACTAGTTGCTCTCAGAGCAGACGTGATGTGTTCGCAGTGCCCACGTTTGCTGCGGAAGTTGCTGGCAGCCAGGCAGCAGCAGGGGAGAGAAAGAAAACATGAGTTCTCGTTTCTGTGGCCTTAGTTTGGATCTGATGGCTGCCTGTTTATCTTTGCCTTTTCTAATCAGCATGCTTTCTGGCAGCTTTATTTTTAATGTTATATAAAACAGAGATGTTTCTGCTGGTGGAAATAAAATGAATGCACCCTCAGTAGACTCATGCGATAGCAAGAACCAAATGGGAAATTTGTTGCTGGCTGCAGCAGGATCAGGCCCCGGCTCCATCCTAATGAATTTTGTCAACAAAAACACAGCTGAAAGATGAATTTTACAGGTTTACATAAAGAATATTTCATTGAAAGCTATCTTCCCAGTACTAGATAAAATACAGGATGTTAAATAAACAACCAGTTCTTTACTGTTTTCACAGTCAAAATTGTGTTTTGTGTATGGTAGGACAGCCTATTAGTTATGCATTGTGTATGTGCACAAAGATGGAAATCTGCTGCAAGCCACTGAAAAGAATGGCAGCCTGATGTTTCAATGTGGTAGGATAATTCATATTATACAGCTTGATTATAATCAGTTTCCTAGACAGCAAATAACTTTCCTGAAAAGCCTTAGTCTATTCTAGTGTCTCCCAGTATCTCTGAGAAAACAGATTTCTTGTCTGTGTACTACATCCATTACTCCATGGATGCCCCATTTGAAAATTCTCGGGCATTGCATGTAAAACACCCCTACAGCCGAGACTCGTTGGCACTGATGCTGGAAAAGGAACAGCCTGGTGGCTAAAGATTACCCTGAGAACACCTGTGACTCTGGAGCCACAGTCAATAGTCATTTGTTTTTATAAGAAAGTTGTTATGACAATAATATTAGTAAAGTGGAGCTGTTCCGGCCAGGTGCTCTCACACAGCCACCCCTCAGTGGGAAAATCGTTGGTTTGGTTGCTGAGCCCCCCTCCACAGCTGTGTATGACCCTTCTCTATAAACCAGCGAGGCTGCCCTCCAGAATCAGTTTGGGTCTTGCTGTGAATGCTGCTGGCTTCCAGAGCTTTGTCCTACAACATAGAGAAATCATTTAGCAATCAGTAGGCTCTCCAGACAAAAGGCGCTCACTGGCAGGTCCTGCCCGTTTGTCCTGGTTCAGCGCTGCCTCCAGCCCGAGCAGCTTATCCCCTGCACCGTCACTCCTCGGGCTTTTCTGAGACAGCAATCGCTGTACTTTTTCACCTTGCAGGGCTAACCAGGCTCTTGGTTCTTGTGATCATCCTAGTCTCTTCTCTGTGGACCTGTTCCAGTTTGAATCCTGTTTTCCAAGGAAAAGCTGTAAGTGTGGTACCCTGTGCTTCCAGCGATGCTTTCCCTCTGTCTTTCCCCACATCACTCATTTCTCTCTCTCTGCCATGAGCACCTGCCTGATGACGGCAGCAGATGCAATTGCAGGGTGTTCACGCTGTGACTGAATGCTGCCCACGTTTTCCTTCCTTGGTCATAATTTACAGTATCACCTTCACCTCATGCTTCCAGAAAAAAAAAAAATTGCTTAAGAAAACAAACATGAAACACTTTGTCCAAGACCTATTCTTTCACGTGCCAATTCTGTTGGCATTCTGAAGAGGAGATGTGCCCTCTTGGACTTCTAGCCTAAATGTGATGGGTTTTGTTGCTATTATTCCTTTGCCTTTGCTCGCATGCTCAGGATGATAACCTCTTTGAGTGATTGCTGTCAGTTTTGAAACAAATTGTGATATGCTGTAATTCCTCTTCCATCCACCCAGCACTGTGGCCGCCTTTCCTTCTTTCTTCTAATATTTGTTAAACTGAAGAGCCTTCTACTGTTTCATTCTTTACAAGTGTAACTCTGCTTGCTTTTTGGCATCCTCATGGTATCCTTTCACTTCGCAACATCTCCAGTGCGTTTATCATCATCATTCATTGCCTGATGGGCTCTTTCTTCCATTCTTCATAGCTCTCTCCTTTCTCCTAAGTATCTGCCTTCATGCTGGCCAGTCAGTCAGTCAGGAGCCCTCTTCAGCAGCCTCCCCCGCCCAAGCCCTCCTTTTTGGAATAAAGTTAGAAAGCATTTTTTGCATCTTAGACTAGAATATAAAAAATGTGGAGCTTCCTCCTCGTGTAACTCTCTAACCTGCTGAGTTCACTCGCTACTCCCTTTAACTTCTCAAAAATGTTACCTTATGGAGTATTTAATTACAGGCACGTGTTTACTTATTTGTTTTAACTTAGCTTTTCATTTAAATGCACAACTTGCTCATGGTCAGGATTACTACTACTTTTTCCTTGTGATTGTGTTTCTATAGATGACTCCTCTTCTTAGGATGCACCTGCAGTTCCTGAGGTTTCTATACAGCATCTTCATCCACTCTTCTGTCACATCTGAATTCTTCTATCATTTATTTTCTAGATGCATTTTTAATCCTCTGATTTTCTCCCCTGTGAGCTCTGTCAGAGCTCATTTCACACATAAATAACTTCTACTAGGTATCCTTTCATGGCTAATGCATGTCCCACAGCTTCTACGTTTAATTGGCTGTGTTTTCTCCTCCATTTATGGAGCTATATTTCATCCCTGCCTTAGTAAATATCATGATTTCTCCCCATTGATTCATCTTTTTACATTGAAAAGAAGAAAGGATAAAAGTCCAACAAACTCTTCTGTTACTGCTAATTCCTTCTTCAACTTCTCTAATTCCCGGACTTCTGCCTAGCTCAGCCCTCCCTCGCTGCTCCCCCCACCCCTTTGGCTGCGCAGTCCGCCGGCGGTGCTGGAAGGCAGGAAGCCTCCCCCACACCCTCTGTCTCACTCCTCGCCTAGCCCGAGCAGACTCTGCAAGCTGCGAGCTCCGGCAGACCACAGATGCTATAAATTGCCACTAAGCGATCCACCAAGCAACACAGGCGCAATCCAATTCACTTACCGGCCTCCCTCTGCTGTGGTCAAGGATTTCCCTGTAAGAGCAAGGTCTTGCCAATCCCTCCCTTGGTTACAGCCGCAGAAGCAACACACAGCGGTGCAGGCGCACGCTGCTCTGACGGTGCTGGGCTGCGTCGGGGAATACCATGGTGCAGGCTGGTGCAGGCAGGTTTGCTACAGACCAACTGGGTCTGCAGTCCTTGCCCGACATCATTTTTCCATACACAAATGGTGATGTTTCCGGTATACTTCAGACACAAACAGGAAAACCTTCCTTCCGGAGGTGGTAAATAATGTTACCTCATCTTCTGATACTATTCTTTACAGCGGTGTTTTATTATAATGGGATGTCGGACACAATACCAAGAGGTTAAGGACCTCTCTCCAAGGTCTGTGAGCCCTGGAGAATGGGGAGGAGTATCCACACCATGACTGCATTGCCAGTTAGGAATCTGGCTAGGGAAGTTAAAGGCCATAAGTGTGAAGCGTAAGGCCTTGCAGAGAAGGTTGAACCTTTTTAAAGGAATGACAGTAGAGGATTAATGTTCTCCACCATGTGGATCTATGGAATACACCTCATATTATTTTGAAAATGTCTAGGTTTTGGCAGTTTTAATAACTTAATTTTCTTAATCCTTATAGACTTCCCCTAAGGAGATTGGAAGGTTGCTTGTAGTCATGTAAATGAAAAATACTTTTTTAAATATATAAAGTTTCATTTCTTAATATTAGGCTATGTGTCAACTCAGGAGCTAATCTGACATGATGTTAAGAATACTAAATGCCTAATGAAATGAAAATATTTGGTATGTTTTGGAGGGTGTGAGGACCTTAGTGGCCTAATCTTGAACTCCTTAGTGTCTGTTTATCATACGTGTATTGCTGATTCGATCAATCAGATCCTTTCAAGCCGATCTATTCCCCACTCTTACAAGTTTCAATAAGAAGATCTTGTCTAAACTGCCTTCAGAGATTGGGTACTGAACGATTCACTAAATGGGTTTGTACCTCTTGTGCAGGCCTAGTTATAAGGGTAGGCGTCAAGTGCTTCTGACGGTGAAGATGGTGCCGTGTCGGTGAGTGTTTCCTAAACTGGGTCCAGCTCCGTACCAATGTCTCGCCCCTCCTCGCGGGTGAGGAAGCACAGGCCAAATCTCTCCCTGTGCCGGGGTTTCCCTGGAAGGCGAACCAAGCTGACTAACGGCACATCTGGGTGATTTTCAACAGGTTTTTGTTGCTAAATGGAAATTCCACTTTACCACTAAAACCTATAGAACAGAATCGGCGGTATTTACCTCTGAGATTTCACTGCTGGCTGACAGCCTGCTCTCTCCAAGGCAGGACAAGACACCATGGCCATGGCTTGTGTCAGTGTGTGTGTTTGCACAGCGCGCTCAGATCCCGCAGAAATTTTCACACATTTTGCTGCCTGGGTCATCTGGGTTTTGAAGGCAAAATTTGAAAGAAAAAGAAGTCGGAAGTTAGAAGTAGAAGTGGCTGTGCCTAAGTCCATGTGTTAAGCTGCTCCACGTTATCTACCAGTTGTGCAAGTAACAGTTCAATATGTACAGTTTGAAAAGCTAAGATAGCACCAGGTATTCTGAGGTATTCGGAACCTGTATGCCTAATAAAGAAACCTTTTAAATAAACATTTTTGCCTACTGCCTCTATAGCACATGTCTCAAATATATTTATAGTCCCCGCTGAACCTCAAGGAAAGGACCAGAAGCACTAAACTTGAGTCTGTGATTTCTCCTTATTTTAGGTCAGTTTGGAGGTGCAAAACCTGCAGCACCTTATTATCTTGCTGAGACCTGTTACAAAGAAACCCCATTTAGATCTCAACAAGTCTCTGTCTCGACAGTAAATAAGAATGCTCAGTTCTACTTAAAGCTTGATCTAGGTTGTATCAAATGCCTACAATTTTATGTGTCAGTAGGTAAATCCAAAGCCTCTTATTATCAGAAGTGATAATGGCGTACAGTATGTTATAAAGCAGGAGGCATGCTGTTAAGATCCTGCAGGCGCTGGGAATGCCATGTCCTGCAAAGGCATCTCTTAGTCACGGGTGAAGTGATCTGCCCATGTTCCAGCACAAGACCAGGAAACAAGAAAGCGGCAAGAGCAGCTCAGGGGTCTGGTTCTCGTCTTCTCCATGTCATGTTCATAAAGAAGCACCTCCACGGATTTTTGGCAATTTATTCTTGAGCTGTGACTCAGTGAGAGAAGAAGATGTTTCCAGAGTGCTTAAGTTGGACTACTCTTTAAAGTTGCATGCAGTGTAAGTTAAATAAGGTAAGTTAAATAACAAATATGTGCCCATAAAGTATCATGTTTAATTATAAATGTTTTATTGAAAATGCATTTAAATCCTATGCAGCCTCTCAAGTCTATGGTCTAACATAGTCTGTCATTTTCAGCTTGCCTTCCATACCTGCTTAACATCTTTGCACCAATTGGACACGCATTGGTTTGATGCCAGTGAGGAGTCCCTAGGGAAGGACTTTCACCGAGCAGGTTCATGCTGAGCCGAGATGAGTGAACGGGATCTCCTGGTGCAGCGAGGAGCTTCCTTCTGCTGTCACTGCCCTTCCACAAGATGTGCCATGGGCTTCTGTGGGAGAAGGACTCCACCCAAATGGGTTTAATCAGATGTAGCCAAACTGAACAAATGGGAATTTCTGGGGAGCAGAGCTGACAGCCTTCTGTGGTGTCACACGAGCAGCGCTGTCCAGGCTGTGCTGACGAGAGCAAAAAAGGAGGGAAGGGCTACAGGGTGGGGGTCCTGGGGGTTTGGGGGGTTATTTTTGTGCATTTGGTGGAAGAGGCCCATATGCTAAACTACCTACTGTAAAATCCTAGCTCCTATGAAATCAATAACAAATTGCTTCTGTTGATTTCTGTAGAACCAGGATTTTAACACTTTATGTTTTGCTTGAAGGAAGTAATGACATTTGATCCAGCCTAGATGAATGTTTATAACTAAACTTTAATTTTGTCAAGTGTTCCTTGACAAAACACTTCAGAAAATATGTGCTAAGCATTTCATCACCTGAACCTTTACCTCCAGAGGTAAAACATGAGGGCTTCAGAGTATATTTAGAAGGCACGGTGGCATGATGGTACAAAATGTCAGCAAATTAATCTCTTGGTCAATAAGCCTTGATGATTTTCACGACTAATATTTTAAAGCCTGGCAGTAGACTGAATCTTACTTTTGGATATGTGTCTAATTTAAAAGAATGCTTTTTAGATTTTGCTTTGGTAGCATTACCATATGCAGGCGTGGTTGAAGTGCTGGGGAGGGACACAGGTAGGCACGCTCATACATCCGCTCCTACACAAGTTTCTTTTTGTGACATCTCTTCAGTGACATTAATGGACCATGCTGTGCTGCTACAGATCAACTGCTTTCAGTTTCCTGTAAAATAACCTTAAACAATTGGAAGAACAAAAGGGGAACAAATGAGATAGAAAGCAGCAATCAGCAAGCACAGACTGCCTCATTGGTTTTTTTTAGTTTTAATTATTGCTCAAAGCAAAAGTCATGGTGTTGAAAACTGAGACCTCAGCAGTCTTGCAGCTGAATGTAGCAAGAAAGATTTTATTTTAAGGCAGGCATGTTTAATTGTTTCTAAAATGTTTTAAAGGTTATAAAAGTCTCTAGACAATAATACTATTTCAAAATGCACTATGAATGCCAAAAAAAGCCCAGTGAGGTTGGTTTACTATGCTTAAAGCCTTATGGAAAAATCTTTCACTATAAACTTAATAAAACCCAAGCATATCTTAATAAAAAATGGGCATATAAGGCAGAAGGATGTACTAGTTTGCTAATATTCTAGCTCACTATATAATGAAGCATATTTTCCTTTATTCAGATTCCAGCTTCAGGGTAACACAGATCTGATGGAGAACAATACAAGAGAATAATACATGTACAGACGGTTATTTTTATTAGAAATAACAGTTTAAGAAAACTTCTTATCCCTTTTATGATATTAAAACTGAAAATATTTGTAGCACTTCTCATTTTCAAATTAAAATGTATTTTTTGTTAAAGAGCATTTAAAATTTAAAATAGAGATTTTGTCTGTTTGGAATAAAATAAAATTAAGCCCCAGTATTTCTAGTAGGCCATTTCCAATATTTGAAATTAAACAAGCCTTTTTTCCCCACTGAAACAGTGGTATTTAAGCAGCATTAGATTTATCTAAAATACCTTACGCTTCCTGTGAAGTTTCAGAACTGTAGTCTCACTTTTTAAAAAATTTATAGGTTATTAAAAAACATTCCAAAGAAGAAAGTTTCTATTAGCGATTCTCATAAAGCTAAAATGTCTATTGCTGTCATAAGAATTTCAAATTATAATTAGGACAAAAGTGTGGTGAAAATTGTTTTTTGTAGTATCATTTAATTTAAATGGTGTTGACTTAAGATCCTGCTGAGGAAGATTCTAATTTGTTATGGCTCTTTAACTCTGTAATATAAACAATCCTTAAGGATGTGTGTAAGAGAGGGGGTTTTATATAAGTTGTGGTTGTTTCTGGAGTGCTTGTTCATTTACATGTAAAGGAAAATTCTATTGAGTTTATTGTAAATATTATTGTAAGTAATTTTAATATTATTGGAAATAATCCTTGTTCAATGAAACTGGTTTATGACTGTGCTTTCTTCTTCAGACATAAAGAAAATCAGGATGAACAAAAAGTCTTAAATTTCTTTTATGATGACACGTATAGGTGATTTATGTGTAATTCACTGTGAAATACTGGCTCATGGTTCATGTTAAGTTTAAAATGATGTAGGACTAAGAATAGTTTAAGAAATCTAGAAATTTCTTGAAACTAAAGAACCTAGTAGTCGCAGATAAAGCAATATACAAAGAAAAAAAGCATTGGGAATCAATTGCAAATCAAATTCTTTCAAGAAAAAAACATTCTGATCAGCTCAAGATTGTTGGCTTAGAAAAATATCAAATCCACACTTTCTCCAAAGCTGGACTTTTGCCGAAATCAGTTCAGATGCAGGTCTACGAGCCAGAAGGTTGGGCCAGATGATATGCGGAGGTCCCTTGCCACCTTGACTTTTCTATGATTCTAAATTCTGATGGCTAAAACCAGAAATTGCATCTCCCAGGACTTCATGATGATGATTGTCTGGAACCAAAAGTTGGTTGCAGTGAAATGCTGCATAAAGATTAAGAAGCTGAGAGTGACGTACCATAACACACACACACAAACCCCCTACATCTTTCAGCGTATCAGTCACTTGTCCTTGTAAAGCTTTGTTGTGATTTTAGTGTGGGACATTGGCAGAGCCCCGGCCCTTGTCTTGGATGGCTGACCAGAGGTTTAAAGAAGAGCAGGAAAAATCTTTTGGTTTTTTTTTTAATAAAAAAATGCATTGGAGTCAGACCTCTTTGCTTAGCATATGCTGCATCAAGACCCTGGACAAATGCGTCTGAGCATCCAGCTGGCATCTCACTTGCCAGTCACTCACCTGCCTGTGAGAACATTGAGAGGCTGTGGAGCGGCTGGTGAATACGATTGCTTTTTCCTTCTCTTAAGTGATACCTACCCAAGTAAAGGGGGATGCATTCGGATTTAATTCCATCACTGAATACTACTTTCCAACATGTACGTGAGCTTGTGATCTTTTCAGGCTTTGCAGCCTTTCTCCTGACTTTGGCAGTATGACTGTCAAATGAGAACGTGGAACAACTACAGAAGATGGTCCAGGCTGTGAAAATATGGACTCGTGATTTGAGCACTGGTAGCAGGACATGGAGCACTGTGCTCAATCTTCTATTGGTCTTTACTTGTTTTAAGTGATAAAAATGAAAATTCTCATCTGTGTATCCTCAGCCTGAAAAATTACTCTCGTATGAAACAACATTCAAGGACTACTACACTGTTTTCAGGTGTAGTAGGAAATGCATGTGTTTAAAGTCACGTCAGTACTGATTAAGCATATCAGCAAAATAACTTTCTTTGCCTCTTGAAAGTTTCATGGAAAAATCGCTGAGGTACTCTTGCCTTGTAAAGCAAACAGTAGGCAAAAACATATTTTACATAAATCTTCAGGGGGTCAAAATATTTTATTTTTCTATTTGAGACTAAGGTAATTAAGAAGTGAAAGCATTTATCGTTCTAGTGCTCATAAGGCAGGATTTACTAGTAACTGGGAGTATAAATTAGAAAGAAAGTTAACGTTACGCAGGCCTAGTTTTAACAGATGTAATATAGGGATGTAATAAAATATTTTTGGGAAGCTTTTGTGTTGCTAGAGGTAATAGTAAGAGAGCTGCATAGAGCTTTCAAAAGGGACAACTTCTTAACGTAAATCTTCTTTGGCCTGTAGAAATGTCTCAGGCTTGTAAAAAGGAAATAGCATTCCAGTCAATAGAGAACACCTCAGCTACAGTAAATTGTGAGAAAACACTGCTGGCCTTGAAGAAATGCCTGAAAAGCATGAAATGCTATTCACGCATACAGTTATGGCAAAAATAACGATGGCTTATTGGGAAGAATGTGTAGTAGACTAAAATCATGTTTAAGTCAAGAACAGAAAAAAGAAATGCATTTGTTTTATGCATAGGGTTTATTAGGTGTTATATTAAACTTAGGCAGACTGTCATGCTACTCTAAACATCTCAGAAGGGGCTGTAGATAAAACTTGAGGACCGATGCAGAATATTTGGAAGGCTAAATATGGTTGAAATAAAGGACAAAATTCCTAGAAATTATTTCAGTGTATAAAAGCCTATTCCAGACAGCTTCATTCTACTAAAATTGCTAGCAAAGACAGCTAGGTGATAGTCAGATTTTAGCTACAGACATACTGAATCAGCCTGCTGGTCTATACGTTTGACCTCCGACTAATTCTCAAGCAATTGCTCCAGCTAATTCTTCCTTTTCCATTCTCTGTCTCCTGTCACAGCATTCCGTGGGGCTGAACAGGGGCAGCAGAGGCTGAGTGGGTAAGAGGCGGGGTCCCCTTTCCTGCAGTGCACGCAGTCTGCCCTCCCGCTGGCTTTGTGCTTCACCAACGCCTAAGGATGCCCCTGAGGACAGACCGTGCAATAACTGAAGGCCTTCACTGGCCGATAAATAAACTCAGGAAGGCAGCTGATCTAATAATATATGTTAAACAGCATGAAAAGTGGAAGAGGAACTGCGAATTAGTTTAAAATCAACAATTCCTTGGGAAGTACCATGACAGGATCTGCTATAGCTGTTTCCCTTGATCAAATATATATTAAGTGGTTAGTAGAGTGATGGTAACAGCTCAGCAGTAGAGAGACCCTACCTCTTGTACCTCTTTTTCCTCCAGTCAGTTTCCCATTTCAAATGAAATGTGAATATCTTAAGATGAGAATACGCTGTACGTTTTTCTGTGCCTGACTTCCATGCCTTTTAACATGAGTCTATTCAAGGCAAAAATCATGTGAAACATCCTCAGGCAATCTGACTCTGGATAGGGGTTTTTTTTTATTTGTACAGTTTGTTCAACAAAATAGTTGGTTTTGGTTTAAATTGAATTAATAGTTTGGCTGAGAATTATTTTTTAAAACTAACATTTAATTTCAATGGTTTTCAATGGTACATTTTGATATTTTCTTTCAGAGACTGAGCTGAATTTAATAAAAAAGATTATAAAAGTAAAACACTTATTTGATAGAAACAGAAGCTTTTTTTCTGTTTCCCTGATGAAACTAAGAGGGTTTATTGTGGAGTTTTCTTTGCCTCTACATATTTCCTTCCCACACCTATGTTGGAACATACAGAAGAGGAACACAGGTATCGCTTGAGGATGGTTGTCATTCCCGCCCATGAGCAACCACACTTGATAAGAGCAGGGATTTTGAGAGTGTGTATGCATGCGTGTGTTATTTAATCCCATTTTTTATTACTTTATTTTGCAGTACTTTGCAAGTCGGGAAATAAAAGGTAAAAGATATAATCAGCAAACAGAATCTTGCTGGTTCTTTGGAGGAAGTCAGGAAGCCACAACAGAGAAGGGCACAAAACCAAAATAATTTTGCAGCTGCATTTGGATGCACTGAAAGAAGAGAGATGGTACGGCCAAGGTTCACATAGGCAGAGAGCTGCAGGGAATGAGGCAAAAAATTAACACAGTGTGGATGATTTTGGCAATAAAGTTTAGGAGGAAAAATTTTTGAGAGATGATGTTAAAGAACAAGGGTGGGAATTAGCTAATGCCTGGTTGTAAAAAGAAATGGAGAAAGTGGAGTCATAGCTGATTAAGAGGTTACAAACTCAGGTCAGGAAAGGGACAGCGGGTGTTAACCGAGAGTCAGCAAGGGTGGGAGAGCAGGAGATGAGCAGAGATGAAGTAGTGGACTGGGGGTCAGGCTGAGGAGCAATGGGATTTTGGGTCGCAGCTGAATGGAAAACGAGTAATTTGAAGAAGGAAGTAGAAAAGAAGATTAAGTTATAAATCTGGATCCTTCAGGGATCTGAGCAAGAAGTAAAACAAAGAGAAGTCAATTCAAGGAAGTAAAGAAATGTGGGAGGCACAGAAACACATAGCGGGGCAGTGTGCAACTGCTCCAGCGGCAGAGCGAGCCACAAAAGCCTAACAGAAATGCATTACAAATGGTACTTCCTTAATTTTATTTCATATTAAGTGGAGAAAGGATTCTCAATATTTTTCAGTTTCATTTTACACATTGTTTTTTTTGTCCAGATAAATATCCTAAAAGTGCAGAGAACAGGATTCTGAAAATGCACTTAAGAGCTTTTACTTTGTGGAAGTTACCTGTTTAAGAGTGTGTTGAATGAGACCAAGTTAGGAGGGAGGTGGTTTGTTCTCAGGCTTGTTCTGCGCAAAACTCTCCTGCATACCAATGCTGCATGAGTTTATGTTAATATTTAAAATATTTGGATCACTAATATTAATGTCACTGGTAATGCTAAGTATAGATAAAGCTGTTCTAAGGTCTTTGTAGAACTCAGCCGTAAGCGTGAGGTGGTGTATGTAGCTGTGCTGCAAGTTCCTGAGATAGGTAGGAAGGAAGAATGCAAAAAGGTACCCAACAAAAGCTTAAATTTTGTACTGGGTACTTTCCAACAGAGTTTCAGTCAAAGTAATAGGAGATTAAAATGAAAGCACAAACTCAATCATGAAATTTAATTCATCAAACATTTGTTTTACATTTTGAAAAAGCGTGATTTTTTTTTTTTTCCCAGGGAAATATATCAATGGTAGACAGGAAAGGGAAGTAGCTACCAGAAACTTCCAGTGGTTAGCAAAAAAAAGCATGTGTGGGTTTAAGTAGAAATATCTATAAAGTTCATCAGGGATAACTCTAAATTGGTGGTGTTTTTTAATCCATAAGGCACATTAGGTTAGACTGCTAACAATATTTACAAAAAAACTAGGCTAGAAGCAAACAACTATGCTAGTTAACAGACAAAGAAAATTCCCTGATATGTTGCTTTATTATTACAAAAAAAGTCAGGCATTAAAAAGTGTCTGTGATCTTTTCGAGTTTCTTTTCAATATCAAGGTTGTAGCCCCCACATATAAGATCAGCTGTCCTGCCACTTGCCTCCTGGTGAACCCAGGAGCGATTCCTTCAAAGTCAATGGAATTTGACTCTTTTGAAATCAGCATAAAATGAAGAATAACTGAAAACTCTTTCTGTGGCTTGAGGTTTAAGTTCATATTGCTGTTACATTTATCTATGTTTGATGTCAAAAAGTACAAACAATTATGGCCTGATTCTGTAGACATGCATGCATCTGTTTTATTATTGGTTCTACTAACTTAAACCCTGATCCTAGTCTATGTGTTAACACAGCTTTTGCAACACTGTCATGTATATTTATCTTTGGGCCAATTACTGTTAGAAATAATGCAGATGACAGCTAAGTTATTTACAATTATATAGCGCACTGGTTGATTTTACAGCCATGCCTTGATGCTCCATGCAATCTGTATACCCAGAAAATAGGTTTTCTTCAGATTTCTTTATGGCAAGACTGATCAAAGACTGCAGCACGTCCGTGTTTTGTTTTGAGATCTCACATCACAGACAATGTGCTCCAATTGACAATACTGGGTGTTGTGATAGCCTTTAGGCACGATGCCACTAATGATGTCCAAAGCACAGTAACTACTGAAAGCCAATTCTGAAACATCACTGTGGGTAAGCGGATTAAGGAAACCGAGACTGGAGGAAGTTGTTACTGTAACGGTCCGTGATATCCGAAACGTTTGTTTTAGTGCAATTAAGATAAGCTAGCAGCAATAAAATTAATGATCCTGTGGTGATCTAATAATGAGGAAAAGTGTGAGAAGACCTGACTAATAAAAAATGGAAATTGCATGTTTTGCGAAGAGCAGTTACCACTTCCAGATTGTGCACGCTCTAGTTTTCTGTATATTTATTAGCAGAATACATTAATACACCGCCACTATAAAATGCTGCAGTTTATTCTGCTTGTAACCTTTCTCTTTGTGGAAGGAAGGCTGCAGTTTTCGATCCGGGGCAGGATCCACCCGCACTTCCCATCCGTCCTCTTTGCTACAGACAGACCAATCTACAAGCAGATTCCTACGTACAAACCAGAAAAGATAGCTACAAAAACCTAACCTCCCCCTTTAATCTTAAACATATACGTTATCAATTTGTCAGCGTACCACAGTTTGTATGCAGTGTTGGTTCCCGTTCGGGGTGTATGTGTGGTACTTAAGGCACCTAGACTGCAATTTGTGTTTACACAAGAAAATTGACCTGCGGAATGGCATAATTTAATTGCGAGATCGGTGCCGTGATAACCTCTTCCATCTCCGCAGGCTTCCTGTGTTTGAGGAAAAGTTATCACTTTTGTGTAATTAATTAACTATTTACCAATGGAAGTATATCAGAATAAATATGTGTAAACAACATAGTTCAGTTTGTTAGATTTACTAGTCTAGAGGAGGAAAGTTTTAAAAAACGGGTAAATCCAAATAAATTTTTAGATGGCAATGTAATGGAACACAATCGTCTTGGTGTTTGTGAAATTTATTTTACAACATATACATGGTACTGTGAATTGAAGGTGGGGTGGCTTAACAACCTTTATTCAGATGGATATTTGTGATTACGCTGTTACAGTACCTTGTCCAACACCAGCCAGGGCGTGCTCGCTCTGACTGGGTATCACACGATTCAGGCACATGTAAACAGCTGGTTAGTCCTTAGAAAGACTTCAGACGCTCTGATAACATTTTTAATTCAGTCAGAAACTTGTAGGTAGTTTTGGGTTTCATTGCGGAGATGAATACCGACATCCACCCCGAACGCGTTGCCTCCCCGCCCGCAGAGACCTCTCACAGCGCCGGCGGCGGGCAGCCCTTATGGCGGGGGAGGGAGGACACGGGAATGCCGCGCTCCGATTGGCCCGCGTTCCCGCGGCGCCTGGCGATTGGTGCTCGCTGCCGCCCTTCTGGAAGGTTCGGCGCAGGTGGGCAGCGGCGGCGCTGAGGGGAGCGGCCGCGGCGGCTCTGGGGCGGGCGAGGTTCGTGTCCGGCCGGGGATGGAGGCAGGAGACTGCGGCGGGAATTAACCCCTGCTCCTGTGAGCCAGGCTTGGATGCGTAGCCTTGTGCTGGCTGTGAAGAGCGCAGGTGCGGGCAGTTACAAGAGCCTGGCTCAAGCACGGCTGCCCGGCTCCTCGTCTACAAGCACCTTCATTTCCAGTCTGTGTGCTGCTTAAGAACAGAGACAAAGCACGCCAGCTTCAACGGTTGGATTTTTTGCCACTGAATTGTCACAAAAAGTAGAGGAGCAATGAGGGTGGTTACTCCTCTTCAGGTAATGAAAATTCTGGTTGTCTCTTACCTGGTCGTGAATACCTCTGTTGGCTTCTTTATACTGAGGTGTTATCCACTGTCCTGCAGCGCACGGAAAATTGGTATTTCAGTGACAGCTTAAAGTGCATGGGGTTTTGATTCAAAATAACCAACAGGGTGACTGCTATTCTGTAGGACTATCTTCATATTTCATTCATTAATTTCAATTTTTGTAATTTAAGTTCCTGTCAATTACAGGAGAATGATGCTGTAATTATTTTGTATGAGTTACACAATTTATAGATAGCATTAGGACCTAGGGTTCCTTTCCTAAGTCTTACTCAACTTACAACAGCAATCCGTATTAGTTATAACTCATGATAACAGAATTTGGAACCCTACTGTGAAATTTAGGTCTAGCTTTCCTTGAAATACAACAGTTGTGATCTTTGGACCGGGGAAATGAGTGGGAATAACAACCCAGGCTCCTTCTTCTTTCATATCTTGAGATAATTGAGGCTATGTAAGCATCCTTATCCAGCTCCAGAGCAGGTAAAGATGTTTTCATCCTCAGCTGCTTCCCATACCCTTCTCCAACTGGTTACTCTGTCTAAAACATCACTGGGCTTTAGCTGGTATTACTGTTTGCTGAATCTGTATCAGAGAAAATCAGCCAAATGTCACTACATCTATCCTGTTACAATAATTCTGCTTTAAATTATGTTATCAACACTGCATTGGGAGCAGGAGCATGGTGATGAACCTCACTGAGCAGTTACCTGTTGAAGTGCTGCCGCTGTTTGCTAGGTAACAGGCTTTTGGTTACCAGATACCACTGGAGAAATAGATCACTTTTAGGAAAGACGACTCATATGAAGAAAGGCTTCCAGATGCCTGTTCCCTCCCTGGTCTGTGTGTTTGCTTATTGTGCATGTTGGCCAACTCAAGAATGTGTATTTATCTGTCATTCAAAATAATTCTGTAACTAATGTAGTTTTAGCTGTGTTCCTTTTGCAGAAAAAGCGTTTGACACTAACACATCAACAGCGGAAGTAATGCAAAAGGATCAAGCTTTCTTGCTCACCGTTTCTTGATTATTTTGTAAAGTAGGAACTCTAGGAAATAGCTGACTCTTCCTAGTAACTGGGAGAAATTTGGACTTTTCAGGGTCAGGTGCAGATGTCTGCATGGCTCTGTCTTTTTTCCTAGAGGTCATTGTGCAGGTAGACAGGAAGGTGTACAGTCATGGTGTGCAGTATTTCAGACCAACTCATGTGCCTGGACATGCCAGTTTGGTGCAACTTTTCCTTCCGTTTTGCTTCTTTGCTGTTCTTTGCATTTTTTACGTTAATCTTCTGAAATATTCCACTAAGCAATATGTGAAATTAGGCTATTGCAGTGAATTACAGTGAATGTTAAAGAAAATATTGGAATAATTTCTGGGACACTTTTTTTTTAATATCGGAACTTTCACTGGAAACAAGAGTTATGCTTACTCAGCCAGGAGACCCAAAAAGGTACTGTGTGATTTGTGCATCAAAACAATAATTCTAAATATCTTGAAAGGGAGATAATAAATTGCATGGGAGCAACATTAATCCTAAGCAAAAGAAATAATCTGAGTTATTTGCTGTAAGAATTCAAAATAAATGGAGTGAAGAGGCTACGACCATTTAAATCCTTCTCTAGGTGTTGTTTGTTTCCACCTGCAACACAACATGCCTGAAGAACTGTGTGCTGCTTACATAGTGTGAATATAACCATTTTGGAAAAGAGGCTAGTCACCAGCAATTAGCACTGTGTTGTTTATCTTTGTGCATTTTGCTCACAGCTTTAGCAAGCAGATAAAGAGATAGACAAGACAATATAAAAATGTGCATTCTATTTACCAACTAGAAGTCTTCAGAGCTGTTATTGCTTTACTGTTACTATGCAGAGTCCTTGCTTTGATTTCTCCAGATTTTCTGCTGCACCAAAAAAAATATACTAATGTAATAACAGAAAAGACCTTACAGGACTTGAAGCTGACTAAAGAATTATAATTCTGTTGGAAATCATATTGTATTTACAATATCATACCACATATTTACTGCTTCTACTTCAGAGTGCAATACTGGATGGATTTTTAAAATTTATTTATTTAAATGTCATCAAATGAAAATTGTGGACACAGAAAATTTACACACTGTACACATCTAATGAGTTCCAAAGCTAACTGCACTCACAACCCCACCACAATTTATGTATTTCCCCTTCTGCAGTCTAATTTACTGAGTGGCTTTCCACCCTAGAAAAATAACTAAGTTTAAGGAGTATATGAGAAAAAACAAACTCCAAATGTGGTAAATTAAATTGTGGAGACATATTAACTTCTCCATAAGGCTGTAATTCTTCAATGTTCTCTTAAGGAGTTTTTGTAACTGAGCTCTTTTCACAGAATCGTTGTTAGGGATAAAACTGTCTGAGGCACTGAGATCAGGCTTCATACTTGCCTAAGTTAGGCTACTGGGGAGAAGTAAGAGCTTAGTGCAGCATGCCGTTCATCTCCTGCTCATAGCTTGCTCAAGTAGCTCACAGCTGCAGAATGGAAAACACTAGTATTATTTATGCAGGTTAACTTGCCAGTCATGAGGACAACTGAATTGTTTGATCATCATTTATGCTGTATATTCTTGCCATGTTTCTCGAGTATTAGGCACTGGAAAGAGGAGAAACAACTAAGATGTGAAGTTGAAGGGGAAGGAAGATAAATTCTTGTTCTGGAGAGTCTTTTTTTTTTTTTAAAGTAGTTATGCACTAGCACAGTGCTGTAGTGTTTGTGCTGTAAATGCTGCAGGAAACTATTCAAACTTAAAAGAGAAACTTCTTAATGATTGCTTGGAAACATGAAAAAGCACAACTAATATAAAACCATTCAATGAATGTAACACCTGTCCTTTTTGTCAGCCATCTTAAGTGCTTAATTTTTCATGTTTGCAGTAGATCTTATACAGCAAAATGTAAAAGCTGTGCTGAATCATCATCTGTTGTATTTATACTATTATTCTATTTAATATAATTTAATTACTAGAATAAAATTATCCCCCTCCCAAAGTCTTATCTACTTGGAAAGGAATAAAATTACGGAATGTTTAAGCATGGGTTCTAAAGTACATATGAAAGATTTTATTCCTTAAGTATTAATGCCTGACTACAATCTGAATATTTGTCTGTGAAAGCTTTAATTGCACGCTGATAACAGTGAGTCTTTTGTGGCAACAATCATTCATTAGATCATGATCAAAAAGCAAAGGAATAGAACTATGAGGAAGAGAGGCCAACCCCCTCCTTGCTCATGTTCCCTCTTCTGCTTTCAGGGTAATTATGACGTGTTTCTGCATTCCAGAATTTAGGGAAAAAGAAGATGGGGGAGGGAAGTTAAGCCCTTTGGTAGTTTTGACTCACAAGAAATGCGTTTTTATTCAAAGAGAGATCTGTCCCCGTTACTATTCAGGAACCAAACAATAACCGTGCTCAGCAGCACTGGAATGAACTGTGGGCTGGCCCAGCAAACGCAGTACCAGATCTATACAGAGGGATCTTGGGGGTCATGTGTGTCTCACTGGATAAACCCTGCTCGTTCCTTGGATAAGCTTGAAGATTCGCTCCTTTGCGTGAACAGTCTATACTTTGAACATAGGAACATTTAAAAAGCAGGTCGTGTCACTGTAGTCCCAGCGGGCAGAGGGAGGGAAGTCCATAGGCTTTGCAAACAAACCCAGGGGCACAGGTGACCATGCATATGTCAGACTGGTATTAGTATTTTACTGAACTACCCATGCTGACTGGTTTTTTCAGTTTTGTGACTGTGGTTGAGTAAACAAAATAGGTGCTGAAATAACTTAAAGGTGCTCATAGCTACTCAAAGATTTGCACATCCCACTGGTGATTTACAGAGTGTTGGTGATCTTGAGTGACTTAAATTTCATCTTCTTGTTGAGGCTTCTAAACCGTGAGGGATAATCTGATCTGTTAGTCCAGTTTGAGGGTGAGAGATTAAAAAAATAGTTATTTAGGCTGGCAACTTTATAAATGGCTGTGGGAATTGTTAGCCTGATTCTTCTGGCCTGTGCTGGTAGAAATTAGTACTGTTACTAAATGCTACTGGATGTCTTGTAGCCTCATGAGTGCAATTGTGGACAGTTTTTTAATCAAGCAAATTTCCCATGTTCTTGTAGATGAAGTTTTATCTAAACTTATTTTATTCTATTCTTAAGCCTGTTTTAACCATCCTTGATCTGATCTATCATTATCCAGGTTCAGAATTTCTTTTAAGCAGCATTACATACCTGAGCATGAGCTAGAAAGAGTGGGCAATGGACCTTTTTGCTTAAAGCTGGGGAATCCCTACAGTAGGCTCTAACCTTGGTCAGTGAAGAACTGGACGTTTTGCTCGTCTGTATCAGAGCCCTCAGGCTGGCAGATGCTGAGCACCCTTTCAGCGTTCTGACTTCAAAGTACTGCTCAGAACTTTGCAGAAGCAGGCTTTTAGTTAGATCTGCAATTGAAACAGATCTATTAGACTGATCTACCTCATCTTTTCAAAGTATCTTGTATGCAACCTTACAGCAAATGAATATGTTATTTTCAGGTAGAGCATGGTCTCATGTATAATTATTGCAGCTCTTTTTAGCTATGTATAAATGCACCTTCCTGGAGTCCTGTTTGAGAGATGAATTAAACACTAGCTTATCTCACCTTACATATATTTCAAAAATATTCAAGACTTTCAGAGAACTAGAAATTAATTGTTTCATTATAAAGTTGGCCTTAGCATTTTTGACATGGCCTACAGATTTCATCCTCTTTATCCAGAGGAGCTAAGAAAATTGTGATAAGAGACCTAAAACTAGGGTCGGCCTAGAGGATGTGGTAGGGAATGATAATATAAATACACTTGTGAGATTCCTAAAAATTCACATGCACACACACATAGGTGAGTGAAATCCTCATTTCTTTGTGCTCTGTCATAACCACTGATGTTTTGGTGGTACAGCTGCCTTGTTGACAAAGGATTTTCAGAGTTAAATGCATGATCTACTTTAGTCTGAGTTAAAAATCCTATCAATAAAACTCTTCCTGTGATAGACTGGTAACCTCTGATTATGCAGTCTTACGTTAGGGTGTTTGACCTGATTCTGGGTCTGGCTGGGGTGGAGACTCCAAACAGCGCCTGTATGGTGCTATGTTTTGGATTTGTGACTAAAACAGTGTCACCCACCACTGACCTTCATGCTTACGGCAAGTGAGACACACATGAGGGCTAACGTTCAAGTAATGTGTTGCTAGGAGCAGCTGTCTGAATAGTCCAGGCTGGAATATTCTGGTGGAAATACAGTGTTTCTATACAAGTTGGTAAAAATGTAAGACAACCTTGTTGCATGAGGTTGAGAGAGAGCTGTTTGAGGATCTGGGTTCTGTGGCTCGCAGTGAGCAAGCCCCTGTTGGTTTTTGTGTATGAGATTCCTGGAGAATATGTAATATAGGAAAATCACAGTTAGAAATAGTCAGTGTTGATCTTGAAGACGTAAGGAAAGGAAGTAGCTAAAAATGCTACCGGACTTAGGTTCTTTAAATACCCTGTAAAATAACTTTGAAATGTTTGGAATTTCAGCTGCCTAATATGGGTACCAGTTAACACTAGCCATGCACTGATGTAGCTGAAATCAGTGAATATTTAATGGCAAAAATCAGCTGCAGACAGTTTTGAGGTCTAGCAAAATACCCAAGAATATCTGAAGCTGATAGTAAAAAAAACCAAACCAAAACCAAAAAACCCCACCTATTTTTAGTGCATGCTTGATAGCCTCTCAGGTATTTGAGGTTTTTTGTTAGTCAGATTATTTTTGTCACATGGGCTGTGGGTTAGTCCCTGTTAAGAGCTGAATTGTTTGTGGGGATAACAAGTTGCATTAGTCGATTTAGGGTATCAAAAGAACTAGAGAGCATTTCAAGGTGGGTGTTTAACGTAAGTGTCCTGGCATATTTGTACACCACTATGCCGAGGGGCAAAAAAGCAGATGTGACCTCTGGCAAGTCGGTACCAGACTGAACAATGGGTAAGAAGAAGAAAAGAGAAGCTGGGATCTGTTAATTACAGGAAATTGGGAAATCATACATCTTGCTGAGAAGCCAGGAAGCAAATCATAGAATCATTCAGGTTGGAAAAGACCTTTAAGATCATCAGGTCCAATAGTTAACCTGGCACTGCCAAGTCCACCACTAAACCATCTCCTTAAGCACCACATCTACCCGTCTTTTAAATACCTGCAGGGATGGGGACTCAACCACTTCCCTGGGCAGCCTGTGCCAGTGCCTGACTAACCTTTCGGTGAAGAAATTTTTCCTAATACCCAACCTAAACCTCCCCTGGCGCAACATGCATGTTGTTTCTGCTGATTTTTCTTAGCATTCCCACTCCACGAGAAGTTCTGAAAAACATTGGTTTGAATCCAGTTCAGACTCAATTCCTCTCAAGCAAAAAATGCTGCTCTTCTGCCAGGTCTTTGACCAGAATCATATCAGAAGTTGAGAAAGGGAAATTCATTCTGGTGATAGTTTGATCAGTATTACCATCACTGAATTAGCTAATTTTAACGCCAAGTTAGGCAGGGTGTCCAATGACAGCACCATGTCCTGGACAGAAATTTTTGCTCTGAAAGGGAATGTTTGCTCCTTTAGATTAGAACCAGTTACCTCTCAAAACATGAATCTGTGTCTTTTAGGGATTATAAGGTTCTGTGTAGCAAAGCATAAAACTTTTGTTATTTTTTTTACCAGAGGTGGTATTTTTCTTTTGGAGGCTTTGCAAATCTCCATGTGACTGTTACCTCTGAAAGATGAAGATGCTTTGCAGGGGTTGCTAAGGTGATTTTGTGGGATGGAAATGCACTGGTAATTTGCTGTTAAGTTGTTTACAGGAGAATATGAATGAAATTTCACCACCCACAGCAAGGCAAACGTCCGTGTCTGATAGAATTTCAGAAAGGTTTCAGTAGAGAAGAAAATAGCTGTACAAATGCACTATTTGCAGCCCCTCCAAGGATGATAAAATACAGTCTAGATGTCTATAGGGTAGAGGGCATGAACATTTTAGTCTTGTTTCACCTTTTCATCATTTTAACCAGAATGAGAAACATTTCAATTTTTGCTCTTTTTGCTTTGTGATTTTTTTTTTTTTTTCCCCCCCTGTATGTGAATGGTTTGGCAAATGTTTATTGGGAATTTTAATCTCATTTCACCTTTACATCATTTTAATAAGAATGTGAAACATTTTAACTTTTGCTCTTTTTACTTTGTTTTTTTTTTTTAAATTTCTATACGTGAATGGTTTGGCAAGTGTTTATTGGGAATATTTAGTGTTCAAAAGTTGATACTTACACTGAGTCATCCTGAATAGCTTTAAAGCTATGAACAAACACTACTGCTCCCATGCAGCTTTCCTCCCAGGAAAACAAGAAAGCACTACCAGTCTTTGGTGGGGGAGAAATTCCTTCTTGACTCCAAATATCAGGGCTGCTTTATCCCTAGGATATGTTAATTCCAGGTGGGGTACCAGTACGTGCTCAACATCCTGCCTTTTCCTGTGGTCAGTCTGTCATATTTTAGAAGGAAATAAAGTTATGCATCGTGGGGAAAAAATTTGAAGAACAAACAGTCTTAAAGCCTAGAGCTAATGTGAAATAGATCTCAGGTCTGTAAATTACAGAGGGGTACTTTGGCAGTGACAATCTGTTTGTTAGTGTGACGTCTAGCTTTTGATTTGATTCTTCATTTCCTTCTTTAAAATTATTATTTAGGGATTAATTGGCAGCAGATGATTATAGTATGGTTCTTCAGTTTGGTATTCTGACCTGACAGAAGGATACAGTTGACTTACCTACGTAGATCTGTTGACTTAACCTGTACTTGTCAACAAATTGCTGGAGAATTGTGGATTAATTTTTTTCACCTATTTGTGGACAAACTTACATTGTCTTTGTTCCCACCCCCCTCCCCCCCCCCCCCCCCCAAAAAAAAAAAAAAGACTTTAATACTTTAATATAGTTTAACATCACAAGGCCATTGGCTAGTTCACCAGCTGGACCTGATATCAATGTATCCCACCACTGACTTTAGGTGATGTTTAGACCTGGTATGGTTGTTTGGCCATAGGTGTGCTGCTGAGAAGAAACTGCAGTGGATGCACTCTGCTGAGAACATACTTTTTCCCTTATATGCTTGCGTATGCCGAGAGGTGACTGAAGGTATCTCGGTTTGCAAGCCCGCAGTCTGACTGACAGCTCATTAAAGTTAATGGGACTGGTCAATTTAATAGGACTTTCAGTCTGGCTTCTCATCAATATTTATGAACACACATACTTTTTTTGTAACTTAGTGTTGGTTTTTATTAACCAAAAAGACCTGACTCCAAGTAAAAATATTCAAAATAAACAACATAAAATATTCAATACCTTCTGCACAGTAAGTCTGAGCTATCTGAAAACCTGTCAGAATTCATAGACTGCCTGAATCTTTTGAGTCTACCCTGAACTCATTGTCAAATTTACCCTTATCTACAGTCTCTGTAATTAAAATACTTTTCCAAGTCTTCTGAATTCTTTTCTGTTTCCTCTCATATTCTCTTAGTTTGTTTTTCTATATTACTCTTACTTTTTATGCAACTTTGAAAGATGAAAGCATTCTCAAGTTTAAGCCTTGACTTTTCAGACATTGGATTGATTTCCTCCCAGTATTCTGGGCACAATGGTGATATTTAGAGTTTCAATAAAGAGGTGAAGAAAGGGAGATAATAACTTAGTACTTTTCTGATAAGAAATGCAGATGCTGTGACTTTGCAGGTAAGATGCTAATAAGCCGTTTTACTGTGTACTTGCCCAGGGTGAAACAGTAATATTCATCTGTTAGTATCTTTTTGTGCAAGTCCTTACCAAGGTGACATGCAGAGAAGGCAAGATAGAATTTTACAGCTTCTTCAGTTTCTTTATGATTACGAAGATTTCATTTTTGTTTTTCCAAGCAGAAGAAGCTTTTGTCTATTTTTTTTTCTTTGCCAGTGTAAATATATAAAAAGCATGAAATCTTGCGTTCTTTGAGTTTCTGTATATGTTGTAAGACCAAGTAGGGTGAAAGGAAAGCTTCTTTAGACTTCATTGCAGTGGCAGTCAGACTATAGAGCTAAAAGGAATGGCATTGTAAAATGGATGGCATTTGCAGTAAATAGCAAAACTCTTGATTTCTTTGCTGAAAAAAAAGTCCTCCCAAGAGAAGTTTCTTCCAAATTTTAGGCATTTGAATTAAATAAAATATCAAAATTCAAATGTTACTTGGAAAGTTACATTTGTATTCTGCAGAGAGCTTGTACTAGCTTTCTGCATACATGCAAGAGTCATTCTGAAGGTAATTTAGCTTTTTTGCTCACATAGTAACTAAAAAACCAGCAATTAACTCCATCTGTTTTCTCCAGAAGAGGCAACATAAGTAAGATGTCAAAGGTGCCAAAATGGGATTGAGAGAGATTTCCATTGGTTTTACCTGGGTCCAGTAGACTGCTGCCCCAGTCTTTTCAATGATATCATTAGAAATGTTTTATTGATAAAAATAGTCCCATATTGCACGCATTGTTTCCAAGGACATGTCTGCCATTTTCTGGCACTGTAGCTGAATTTGATTTGTAAAGAGCAGCACAAAAATGAAGCTAAGGAAAGAAAGTTCCTTAAAGAACAACAGTTTCTTATCAGCTGCGGGTTGATTTTTGGGGTTGGTTGTTTGTTTGCTTTAAACCTGAATCAATCTACTTTCTTCTTTATCTTAAAGAGAATTTTGATACGGTGAAGCAAATAACAGAAGTAGAGTCTTGTGTGAGAAGGCTTTTGCCAATGAATGCCATATAGTGAAGTCTAACAGTTCTTAGGAAGGAGCTGGGTTTAAAATGCTGGCTTTAGGACAATGGTCTTGCTGTTTTAAGAGAACAAAAGGCAGTATAGAGGTCAGTTGCTTCAGAAGCAGAAATCGTTTCATTTTCTCCTTTTACAATTACTGAAAGTGGTAATGACATTATAATGAAATCACACTGTTCTGTTTCAATGAAACACAACCCCAATTCTGTTCATTCAGTAATTTAAACATCTTTATCATCATTTTCACAGGCTATTGTTTAGGATATTGGTTTTCATTTTGGGGTATGCAGATTTTTGTCCACTGATATGCTATCAAAAAAGAAATCATGCAAATTATCTAAGAATAGCAAGTTAAGTTATCAGGAGGCTTAAATTTATTATAGAGAAATCTGAAATTCCAATGTAATTTTCTTTTCCAGGTCCACAAATAAAGAAAAATATTAGAAATCTTTCTTTTAAGAAGACTTTGATTAAATCGGGATTAGAAAAGTTATTAATTCTGTCAAGTTTCCTGAGAAAATGCTATACGCCATATTCTTGCTAAGAATAAAAGAAATGGTTTTGATATAATATTTTTCATCCTTTTTTTTATATAATCGAATGTTTATTTACCAGTCAGACATCACTAAATGGTACTCAACAATGCATTCAAAATATTCAAAACCCTGCAGGGCTCATCTTCATGTTGCAGGACAATAAATACTGTTGTCAAAGAATAGAGTAATCCAGAAATTACAGCTGCATGTTTTGGAAGAATTTGGTTTAAAGGGTAGATATGAGGGGAGCTTTTCTTTCTTCTAATGCACTTTTATGGCTGAAGTAGAACCAGATTAATGGAGCAGATACTCCAGTGCTCTCAATTCTGTTCATGTTTTAGGTAGAATGTAAAATAAGTGTGTAGATGCATACTAGAATTTCTGAAAGATAGGTGTTACCATGGATACACTCAAGCAACCAAAGAGCTTGTGTGAATGCAAAGCACTAATTTTTCTGCTAGTTGCAGGAGGATTTGTTCTGATAAGAAACTTGTGCTGCCACTGTTTCTCCTCCCCCTCCCATTTCTTATTGAAGCAATACAACTCTTGGATGTTAACCTGTTATGTTGAGGGGCAATTATAATCATGGTTCTCTACATGTGCTGTCCAGGGTTAGTATTTTCACACAACAGTGACAGTTGACCTAAACGTTATTTTAAATGAATGGTATAACTGATTAATTTTGGGTGCTGTGAATTCTTACATTGTGACAAAACACCCTCTTTTTAGACTGCTAGTATATATGAACATGCCTGTCTTTCCACTGTAGGGGGATAGGTGTTCATGGTGAAAAAAAATCTCTATAGAGCAAATAATGGGGGTAGAAATAATTTAGAGGGGGGAAATACCATAAACCTTGTAGAGTTCATGGCTGGTATGCTTTTCCTGCGAGTTAGAGTCCCAAAGGGATTTGGCAGGAGGAAATACTTCTTTGCAATGTGCAGAGAATTAGTATTGTGAACAAAAGGGCTTCTGAAGATGTGTGGGAAGAGGATTTAAAGTAGTCTCTGAACTCCTGCTGTAATTCTGAGAAGGTCCTCTTTCCTTGCTGCTTGCCCTGTTCTTCTGTAAGCTGCAGTGCTGAGGAGGTTTCTGAGAAGGGTGAGAAGGGCTATCATCTCTTTGGTGTCTTTCTTTTATGAATTCACCTGTTGGTTTCCTTAAGAGTATCATCTATAGTTACACTTGAATGAAGCTGAAGCAAGCTGAAGGTAAAACATAGCTGATGCACAAGACTATTACCAGCATGTATAGATCTGGTCCATATCACTGGCAAAGCAGATCTTGACCATTGCCACTGTAACCAAGCAATCCCATGCGGTGATGGCCATGGCTAGTAGTAGTCAAATCAGCAAGTGTTGATAGTGTCCTAGTGGCTGTTAGCACAAGAAGTATCTTTGTCAAACCTGTTTGTTTTATGTTTCAGTGGGGTAAGTGTTTGTTCATTTAAATGGTATTTCACTGACAAAAATACTGACATCTGCATTGAATGATTGAATGCAAACTGTATAGCACATGAAAGAGTATTACTAAAATACACTGACTGATGTTGATATTGTTACTATTTATGGGAATATTTCTTCTTGACCCAGTAAAAAGTTGCTGAAACCCTGCTATTCCTCACTGTATTATGGATTAATCTTAGTTCAGTTGATACTAACTTGTTTGGTGTATACTAAAATAGACAGATCCTTATGCTTCATATCCCTACTGTTGACCTGTGAGTCCATTATAACATAAACAATATAACAGAAGTAGTTCAGATGGTGGAAGACATGTATATAGAATCATAGA
Organism: Theristicus caerulescens; assembly: GCA_020745775.1. Taxonomy (NCBI): domain Eukaryota; kingdom Metazoa; phylum Chordata; class Aves; order Pelecaniformes; family Threskiornithidae; genus Theristicus; species Theristicus caerulescens. The sequence continues at coordinate 9,567,933 of CM036565.1, read as the reverse complement.
ATCATTCAGGTTGGGAAAGACCTTTAAGATCATCAGGTCCAATAGTTAACCTGGCACTGCCAAGTCCACCACTAAGCCATGTCCTCGAGCACCATGTCTACCTGCCTTTTAAATACCTCCAGGGATGTGGACTCAACCACTTCCCTGGGCAGCCTGTGCCAGTGCCTGACTACCCTTTCAGTGAAGAAATTTTTCCTAATATCCAATCTAAACCTCCCCTGGTGCAACTTGAGGCCATTTCCTCTCGTCCTATCACTTGTTACTTGGGAGAAGAGACCGACCCCCACCTCGCTACAACCTCCTTTCAGGTAGCTATAGAGAGCGATAAGGTCTCCCCTGAGCCTCCTTTTCTCCAGGCTAAACAACCCCAGTTCCCTCAGCTGCTCCTCATAAGACTTGTGCTCTACACCCTTCATCAGCTTCGTTGCCCTTCTTTGGACACACTCCAGCACCTCAGTGTCCTTCTTGTAGTGAGGGGCCCAACACTGCACACAGGATTTGAGGTGCGGCCTCACCAGTGTAAATACAAGGGCACGATCACTTCCCTGGTCCTGCTGGCCACACTATTCCTGATACAAGCCAGGATGCTATTGGCTGCCTTGGCCACCTGGGCACACTGCTAGCTCATATTCAGATGGCTGTCAACCAGCACCCCCAGGTCCTTTTCCACTGGGCAGCTTTCCAGCCACTCTTCCCCAAGCCTGTGGCGTTGCCTGGGGTTGTTGTGACCCAAGTGCAGGACCCGGCACTGAGCCTTGTTGAACCTCATCCAGTTGGCCTGGGCCAATCGATCCAGCCTGTGCAGGTCCCTCTGTAGGGCCTTCCTACCCTCCAGCAGATCAACACTCCTGCCCAACTTGGTGTCATCTGCAAACGTACTGAGGGTGCCCTCGATCCCCTTGTCCAGATGATCGATAAAGATATTAAACAGACCTGGCCCCAGTACTGAGCCCTGGGGAACACCGCTTGTGTCTGGCTGCCAACTGGATTTAACTCCATTCACCACAACTCTTTGGGCCCAGCCATCCAGCCAGTTTTCTACCCAGTGAAGAGTACACCTGTCCCAAGCCATGAGCAGTCAGTTTCTCCAGGAGAATGCTGTGGGAAATGGTGTCAAAGGCTTCTCTAAAGCCCAGGTAGACAAAATCCACAGCCAACATGTGTCAGCCCTCATGGAGCAGGTGGGGGGGAACACAGCTGATTCGTTATTATGCAAAATACTTTTCCATAATGACCCATAATTTTAAAAAGCATTGTCACTGGGAACAATAGTGCACTGTAGTTGGTAAATGATTTCCTATTAACACTCAGTATTCAGTTCTTGTTTTGTGTAATTACAAAATCTTTCAAGTTCATTTTTTTCCTTTTCAAACCCTGACTAGATCTGAATTGATAGCTGTATTAATACACTGATAACAACATTAATGTGCACAGAATAAATGCTTCTTCGTAAGCTGTGAGTGAAAATAGATGACTATTACTGTTTTCTCATTTTATTAATGAAATGTTTTTCTCAGTCTACATGTGGTATCACTCAGGTGTAGCTGGTTGTTCATTTCTGTCTGCTGATTAAAAATACTGTATACAATTTCTTATTTATTTGAAAATGTGTGATTAAGGTTAGGCTAATTACATAAGTAGGAGTATTGTGAACTTGCCTAAACAGGCTTGTGGAAGTCTGCATTTGTAGGACTACTCCCAGGATTTAGAAGTTTTAGGGAGTTGAGTACTTGACTCCCTAGAAGCCTAGTATTTGCCATAAATGAGTATGAATGTTTCTTCTGCAAAATCACTGAAAATAGCTGCATGTTCCAGATGAAATTGTAATAAAGTCTAGGGTATAAATTTATAGAATAACCTGCCTACAGGGCACACCTCTGACAGGCTTCCATCTAGTAGTGGTTTGCTACAGCCCCACAGCACAAAGATTTTGCCCATTTTGTAATGTTTTGGATTGCTTCAGTTACTCCCACAAAATTTCCTTCTTGGAATTCCACCGAGTTTCTAGCCTCAATAGTAATTAGCAGCAACTTGTTCCACAGATAACTCATGTGCTGCTTCAAAGTATTTCCTATTACCAGTTTCTCTTGAAAATCAGCAAATTTTATTATGGTCTTGTGGAATGTGCAACCTGCATTAGTTAAGTTTTTGCTGTTTTTGCAAAAAAAAAAAAAAAAGTTTGCAGTGTGACCAAAGACAAGATTTTGAATGGCTTTAAATTAATTGCAAAGTTCTAATTCCCAGAGGGCAAAAAAAGTGAATTACTCTTTCACTTCTCTCCTGAAGTGGTGATAAGTTTCTAGATTCAGCTTTCAGAGAAAAAAAGGAAAATTGGAAATGTGCAAGACCAACATCTTGCTGAATCCCTAATAAGAAAGGGTAGCATTTTGCTCTTTGTATGTATTCTATTGCCTGAATAGATTACTACACAAATGTTTTGCAATGGAAAAAAAACTCAGCTGTGAGTATATAAACTGCGAATGCACAAGCAAATTAGGTCTGTTTGTACATCCAGATGCTGCTAACACTCTTGCAGTAGCACGTGCTGGAAAGATCCTGAGTTAAAAAAAACTAGAGTCAAAAGATTGAAAATTTGTTAGTGAACATCCAAGATACATTGTGACAGTTCCAAAACTTGTAGGTGTCAAATACCTGGTTACCAACAAGTTTTGCAGAAATCAATGCAGTTATCTCTGTTCTCGGGCACCTAAATGTACATGGAAACTTGGTTCCCAGGAATAAACATAGGCTTGCAGATGAGTTCAGACGTCTTCGAAAAATGCACTTCCATAAGCTATATCGTTTCTTCTATTTTATATGAGGCAAAATAAGGCTTCCTTTTTCCTGAGACTCTTTTAGCTGTGCTCAATTGTTCCCACTTAGAAGTTCCTTCTGCTTATTCTAGTCAGTATAATGGCATGCAACGTTCTCAGCATTTTTGTCAGTCTTAGAAAGATAGCATCATCACATGGATGAAGATTCTGGCGGTGGCATATCTGATAGTATGGCAAGACATTCATATGTCCCGTATTAAAAACATACAGAATATGGGTTTCTCCTATTTTTGCAGAGTGATTATTCATTTTGGAACATTGCTAGGTGTGCAGAAAAGGTTTGTATTGCTGAGGAAAGTATGGTAAAGGTCGTATCTCCTATAATTTTCATAAAGCTGGCTTATCAGCATTAACACTAGGTGATTTTTTGGTGTGCAGACCAGTGGAGAAAGATATTTATTATTTTGTCATGGTGTGCATAGCTTTTGCCATGTTTTCACATGATGTTTGAACTCCGTATTTATTTAGTCCAGATAGATACTGAGAAGCAAAATCTTCCCATTCCAAGGACCTGTGGCGAAACAGACATGTCCATTAAAGTAGCTCAGTAGTCCTGAATCACTTGACTTAATTGATTTCTTTCTTGCTTCAAAATCGTGATAGCTCACTTCAGCTCTTTGTGTCTTGCAGCGTGATTGTTGTTATGACAACAGTGCAGAGTTTGTTACTAGCATTACTTTACTACTTGTGTGTTAATATCGGTGATGCCTTGAAAAAAGGTGGCATTCTTTCTTTTTGAACTTATACCAAACTGTGCTAGCCCTCACATAGATACAGTTTTTCCAAACTAAGGGATTTTTTTTTATGGTTTGAACAAGTCCTCTTAACATGCAATATGTATATCTGACAGGTAAATTAAGTCATATTCAAAAAGATATTTAGAACCCTGTATTCTCTGGTTTTAGTAGCAAGTAGGACCTTTTGTGTGCTTTTATGAATGAGATATGAGACTGGAATAGATACTAGTGTTTAAATCCATGCCCTAGCTTATTTTGCAGTTGTTTCCCTGTGTAGACAAACCTTCCATGTTGAGCAGAATCGCAGGATTGGCAGTTTTCATGGCCATGCAAGGTTGCCAAAACATTAAGCCATTAAGATGTCTCAGCCTGTTGCAGAAAGCTGGAGAGAAGCTCAACCTTCGTGTATGTTATGTCCTCCACTGTTTCCTGGGATTTACTGATGATACTGACTGAGCACAATGTTTTAGTGCTTTCAGGCATGTTACTATAGGGAAGAGAACATGTATCCAGTGTGATTCTGTCTTGTGCCTTATCTTCTGCAGTTTTGGCTAAGAAAACCAGGCAAAAGAAAACCAGTGAATATATGAAAGTTGGACCGTCTAACATAATGAAATTAGACTTCCTGAGCCATCAGACCTGATTAAAAATATTTTGACTTATGCTCAGAGAAGCTATGGTGACAACTTCAAAACTGTTTTTTTTTTCTTATTTTCAGTTTTGCTGCTGTACTGAGCTGCTTTCCTTCTGCCCTGTGTCCAACAGCCAGGCTAGACCTGCTTTTCTTTACCTTTGCCAATAAAGACAAAAGACAGACAGTAAGTGAGTGAGAAAGGCTGACATACACTGGGAGTGGGGAGGACCAGTAGCCTTGATATTCGTTAATAGAGAATTTTTTTCTAGGAAGAGATTTTTATTAGATCTCAAGATTTAATTTAAAAGAAAACGAGTGTCATGTTCTTCTGTGAGTGGCTGAGACACATCACAATGTAATCCATCAGAAGTTTCAGAATCATAGCACAAGTCAATAAATGTTGTAGATGTTCTCTTCTCACACCCATATGCTTTTACAGTGAGGAGCTGAACCCTAGGCAGAGCTGTTACACAACATAATGCTGAACCTCTCAGCCAAATTGCAGAGAAGTTTGATTTAAAAAAATACTACATGCATTTTAGAGATCTTAATACCTTTCTAAAAAGAGGTAAAAAGAGCAATTGTTTTTGTTTAATAGAGCAAAAGGAAATAGGTTATTAAATATTTGCATTAGGTGCAAACCTAGTGCTATTCTGTTCCAAAATAGCTTTTACTTTCTTTGTCACTTACTATGTAGGCCAGTCCATATGTCTCAGAGAGGAGGTGGTAGCAATTCTGAGGTTTGATGAATCACCATCCAAAGAATTAGAAAGTGGCATGATCTAATCATGATCTTAACAAGCCACTGAATATCTGCAAACAAAAGAGTAAACCACAGATACATTAGCCTGGAATGTCTTCCAGATGAAAGATATTACTCTTTGCTTGAACACAAATTATTACAGATTTTGAAGCAATAAAGAAGAAATTAATTGGTTTTTTAAATCTTTTAGTTTTCCTCTGTCAATTAAAATTTGTTCCATTGTATGGCTTAGTGTATAACTAATTACATTTCTTGTTGGGATAAGAAAATAATTAGTAAAGAAGAATATGGAGAGAAGCACAATGCAGTTTAATCTGTTCAAGTTGAGATCCTTTCCTGAAGCCCAGGGGAAAGATGGAGATCCTTTTTCCACCTTTGTGCCTTATTGAAGGGCCTGAGTCAAATTCTGCAAAATTAAAGTAGTATATTTCTCATAGGTTTTTGTAGGCTTGGAGTCAAGTTCTTTTCAAAATCTGGACTCTATAATTTTTAAGTGGTGCCCCAACAGTGAAGAGAATATGTTCAGAGCCTCCCAATTTTAGCTGAGTCTTCTAAAACTGAACTGGATAACAAGAAGAAAACCATCAATCTCATCCTGATTTTTGTTTGCACTTTGCCTATTTCTTCCCCTTCTCTTATGGATGTGTAAAGTCATTTACAATTTTGGACATTGAAAGCTGAAATTTCATGTAAAATTACGATTAGCAGGAAGAGGTTTGCTTGCTGTTCTCATCTAATAACGATAACCTTAATCCTTATGGACTGCACAAATGAAGAGGATAGGTGTGGAGTTGTTTCTCTTTCATTCCTCAAGTCTTCCCAGGGGCACTCTTCCAGACTGTTTCAGTACATTCTCCTGTGGACTCTCGAGCGCTCCCTCAAGCAAGATTGCCGTATTTTAGGGTGTAGGCAAGAGTAACCCCTTGGCAAGAGAAGTGCCTTTAAAATAATTGCTGTTAGATTGCTTGACTAGTGTCTAGGTCTGAACTGTAAGACAGTATCTGCAGTGAGAGAGGCCGGAGAGAAGCTACATAAGGCTTAAGGTGTTTAATACTGGATGGTAAATGAATGGAGTAAAATCTGTATGCATTATGGACTTCTAACTTAATATTACACGATTCTAACACCATTGCGTCTAAATTGTACTTATATGATAGAAGTTCAGTTATTGAATTTGAGGCTTATTGATAAGAAAGTTCCTGCATAATGTTAAGGGCTTTGTTTCAGTAAGGTACAAAATGACTTTCATCTGTAGGATTTATGAGCTTTTCACTAGTAAATATCTCTTCCGACACTGAGAAGTTCATCAGTCTTTTTCACACTTCAGAAAGTAAGATCCTTACCAGTTGTTGCCTTTAAGACCAAACAAATCTTTTTGTTTGTACATACCAAGTCAGCTGTCTGGTGACCCAGCCAAGGTGGGCATTTGCCATTCAGTTCCCTAATTCCCTAGTAACTTCAGCAGTAGTCCACCTTCGTTTTATGTCTCTTCAGTTTATTTTATTATAAAGCAAGCTGTTGATAACTACTGTATTTGTTGTAGAGATGATTAAAATTTAACAGGAGACTAAATGATTTGTGTTTCTATGAGTACACGTTGCTTGTTTGTCACTTTTCAGTCATTGTAAACTATTTGTGGAGGCATTTTCCACTCTATTTTGTATTGCAATAAAGTAGAAAATACTTGAAATACTTTAAAAATTTTCAGTGGCTCCTATTATCAGCAGAAGAAAGAGGAAAATAAAAATTCTTGAGCAAGAAAGATGGTGAAGAACAGACTAGGCCTGCCACTGATTATCTTTCTTTCTGAGAACAGGACTCAGTTCTTATTTCCCAGAAGATTTAAAGCCTTTTCCTTGACCTTTATTTTGTCTTTTATGAAAGTCAACGGATTTAATTTTTATTGAAGTCCTATTTGTTGTCTCTTTAGAAAAAGAAACAAAAACCACTGGCTCCCCTTCTGGCACAGAGAAGTCTAATTGTGACACTTCCGTTTACAAATGTGCTTAAAAGTGTACAGCAAATTGATAATTTGACTTATGTTTCTGTAGACAAGCTGTTCCATCTTACACGTAAAGCTGAGGAGACTTTTTTAAGGAAACAATGTGAAGATGCATCCTAAAACTACATTCATCATTTCAGCTAATTCCATGAGCCAGTATAATCCTGTTTTTTTGTTATTATTTGTTTGGGGGATAATAAAAAAAGAGTTAAATGTCCTCACCTCTGTATCTTTTTATGATTTAACACTATTTTTAATCTGTTTTCTGGCATAGGTCAAATATCCGGTGTGTTTGTTTTGTCATTTAAGCTCAAAGATTTTTTTTTTTTTTAATCATTTTGTTCAGCTTCTTACAATATAACTGTGCCTCTTGGGTTTCTAGGCAGCTTCCCAGTTTGGTCTGGTACAGTAGCATTTGTTGTCTAGGATCTCAAGGTGTCCTTCTCTTCTGAGTTTTCTGATTTGCAAATGTATGTAAGACAGAATTTGCCAAAGGTTTGCGGTTCTCCGCAGGATTTTTCTGGAGAGAGAAACTTTCTCTGGAATGTCTTTCTATGAAAGGCATTAACAGAAGTTAGTTATTATTTTTCTAATCTAACAAGGAGCACCCATAGCAGGAAACTGACCTCGAATTTACTTTCCTGAGTACAGCTCATACTTGATTTTCTTTATTTCTAAACCAACACATTCTATCATAAGAAAATGATTTGAATTATGTATATTAAAAATTAGTGTATTGAGAATGACTACTGTTTCTAATACATATGAAAATGTTACTTTCATAGTTAGATGTAAAAATATCTTGGTCCAGTAGTTATTGCTGTCTGCATTGCCCATTTACCTAATTCAGTAATTTATATTAAAATATAACCCTTGCATTACTTTTCCATTTAATTAAGTTGTAGTCTTTTTGGTCCTCTTCTCTAAAGATACTTTAATATATTAAGTCAATTATTTGCACGATAATTTTCTTGTTTCTTTTTTTTTTCTTTATTTTTTACAATAAAGTATATTTAAAGAAAAAAGTTATAAATCTGTTGTATGTTAAAGTGGAGGTGAGGTGATCTTATCTTAATACTGGGATTATGGTTCTCAACTCACATGTTAGAAGCTTTTCACATATGCCTGTTTTATTTGGTATTGATTAATTTCCTTGCTCATTATTAATCCATTCGAAGACTAACAATGAGCAAGGAAATTAATCACAGATATTTCTAAAATTCAGGTAACAATGTCACAAAGAATGAATCGATCATATGTTTGTATCATTTATAAACCCTCCCATACTGCTTTCAGTCCTTTCAAACAGGAGTCAGAGTGTTTGTTGTAGGCAGGTGGTTTTGAGATCCCTCTGTGCAGGATACCAGCCACAGTCAGCTGAAACTGTGCAACAGTAGCTAGAAGGCCTTAATGTGTTTCCCAAACCCTGTGTAAACATAGAGAACTGTGCATGGCGAGCTCTGAATGGTTCCTGCTGCTGGTCTAGAGAGCATTTTCTTCAAGAAAAAACAAGTGTCTGTTCTCACTCTGACCATGGATATATATTGCTAGCTTCCTAAAATGTAGACGGATAGGACCTAATATCTGTAAATTTATGAAAGGTTACATTAATGTGCAGCAGATTAGTGTACCGAAGCTCCCTTGCTTCAGTCTCATCACTTCTCAGTAGGAGCCAGTACTCAGAATTAGTAAAATCTGGAGGACTCTCCTCCACTTCAGTGTCAAAGGACTTCTGTAACAAGCATAACATGAAAACAGAAGAAACCTGCCTCTTCCTTTCATTCAGGTATTTCTGATATAGACATACAGAGAAAAACTTGTCTTTTAAAGCAAGTATCCTACTGCCCTGAATGGGACTATGCCCAAATACAAGTACCTGCTAAACATTCAGTCAACGTGAGGAGTACATACAAAATTAGATTTACTGGCAGTGACTTCTCATCTGCTCCAATCCTACTTTATCAAATTGTAAATGATGTATTCAGCTTGCTTAACGTAGTCCCTATCCCTGTGAATCCACAATTTAACTATTGTGCTTATTAAGTGTACGGGTGAGCCCAGTTCACACATTATGCATATCGTCATGAGTATGCTAATACATCATCTAAAAAAAACTTTCTTACTTCTATTTTTATTTTTTTCCTTCCATGAGGTAAAGAATCATTATATCCTCATGACAGAAATGGATTAGAAGGGGTTGTAGAAGTGAGGAGAGATGAGGAGGTGCAGGCTGTCACTTTGTATTTTGTATTCTTTCACCAACTTCCTCACAACTTGACTCACGTTTTTGGGCCAAATATATGGTACAAAACAGGCACTACAAGATGCAGCAAAAGAATGTGGAAACTGAGAAATAGTTCATTCATCTTTTCCTGCACTACAATATCCAAAAAATTAATTTTCTATCTGTAGACCTGTGGTTTGAAAAATGAGGCCCTCTAAGCCTTGCATGGATACAGATCCAGCGCTGTGAGCTGACAGTATCAGCGGTATGGATTGGGAGGTACTGTTAAGCGTGGAAGTGGCCAACTGGAATTTAGGCCTTTTTGCTCCCAGAGATGCATGCCTTGTTAACTATATCCATGTGATTCAGAGTTGCCAGGGATATGATTATCTTTTGTGTTCTTACTGGAACTTGGGATTAAGAGGCTAAGCCAAAGTTGTTCCTGCAAGCCAAAAGAATCTGTGTGTCTATCTGAGTTAACATAGGCAAAGTGTATGGGTGGGATGAATGGTTTGGAGTAATTTTGTCAATGGGACAGCTGGCAGCAGTTGAAGAGCGTGTATAGTTTGCCCACCTTGAAAACACCGGTAGTGACTGTTGCTACATATTCTAAGTAGAGAGAGAAAGTGCAGCCACCTCCCATTTTCCCTGGCTGGTTGCTGTAGTCATTACCAATATATCAGAACTGTAAGTAGTTCTGTGTCAAGTGATGGATCTGGAGGGTCTGCACCTGAGGGAGACATGATGCTTGAGATTTATGAGTCTCTGTGAACAGACAGTCTCTTTTCATCAAGTGGTCTAGAAAATTGACTAACATATGGAAAGAGAACAAACTTGTGATTTCTAGAGATGGGTGAGCAATAAGTAAAACATGTCAGTGGGATATCTGGCCTTTGAAGAGAAAAGACAGTTGCTTCACTTTAAATCTGCCAAGTGTAGGTCACCTGTGTATGTTTTTCATTTTCTGCTGTTGTCCTTACTTTGTTGTTTTCTTAGAGAAGCTGGAATTTGTCAAGCATATCTTTCTTGTTTAATTTTTCTTCCTTATCTGTAATGCTAGCACGTGTTTGGGGGGGGGAACATACTTTTTTGGTCATGGTATGGTGGCTGTGCACCAAGGTGTAGGGGAGAAAAGACCCTCAGCTGCCTTGTACAGAATGAAATTTAGGTCTGGGGAAGCAGATTTGAGAAGGCTGCTTTTGAGGGATAGAGTCTACTTTCTCCAGGGTCATAAAGGTGTTTACAGTCCTCAGAGTGGGCACTAAACTGCTACCTAGGGTTTGTGTGTTGCCCCAGAAATGACTGTTTCACCAGTCTATTTCTATTACTTGGTAGAAGCAAGAATATGTCATTAGTGAACTTTCTCCTAATTGGGCTGTGTGCTCGTAATTGATTCTACCAGTTTCCTGCCTGACCTGACACATTCAAAATCTACCTCTCTGTATTGAATTGCAGTTGAACCTCAAGGCTGTTACATTAATTAGAACTTGTGACAATCAGCTGCAGTTGTAGGTGTCACGTTAGGTCCTAAAAGTAATTCTGTGATGCTCTATTATTTACCTGAAGGTAAACATTGCTTCTGTAAACACACAAATGCTACAGGTTCATCCTTCTCACTCCAGCTTTTGTGGAGGTTGAGTGTTAAAAGTAGAAGCATTCCTTGCTTGGGCCAGCTTCATATTGGCTAGTGACATAAGTCTAGGGAAATTTTGCTTTCATTCCACTTGAAAAAAAATTTTTGCAGTCCCTCCCAGCCACCTGCCCCCACCCCAGCACATAGTGGGAGGTGTGGTACAGGACAGCTCTAATCATTAGCATTTGATAGACCTTTTTCCTAGGCTACATGCCGAGTCTGGCAGGTTTCCCTTATACAGGTGGTGTCACCAGTCCAGCAAGGATGATTTTTTTCGCTGCAAGCACTGTCATTGGGGTGTGTCTGTAGGCTGTGTGCATTCAGCTTGTGAACAATAGCAAAGGGTTTATATTAAATCACTGGTTTGAAAATGTGTGAAGGTCTGAAAGAACAGCAGGTATTACAAAAGAGATCGGTATGTTGCATAGGCTTGTGGCTTGCAATCAAACATTGAATCAAAAATTTAATTTGATATAAATAGGCATGACAAAAAATTTCACTGTACAAGGCAGAAATAGGAATGTAATATACAATTGATTGCAGATGTGCTGTTACTGACATCTCAAAAAAACAGGGAAATTTGCATTTGAAAGTGATGCTTGGATTTGGTATAAACTGTTTATGAACTGCTGTACTTGATTTATAATAAAATCATTTTAACCTCATAATGCACAATGTTAAGATACTCATTTTCAAAGAGAAAAAGCTGCTCATCTTTCCCATTACATTTTCTTAGATCATTTGAGGAACTGTGGCTATGGTTCCATGTGCCCTTCTTTAGTGGTATCTGTCTGCGTAGTCAGGTTCCACCTGTGACCATTCATTCCTCTCCCCATGTTATGCCAGTACAAGGTTTATGGGCACATAAGGTGAAGTGGATTAGTGAACTGATTTGTCTAGGAAAAAAATAAAACTGTAAAAAATCGCTTAGGTTGGTTTGTTTTTCAGGTGGATCAGTTACCTGAGTAGCTCACCACATGGTGTGAGAAACAGCAGTACTAATACACTACAAAGCATGATATTTGAACAGGGGTGTGTGGCCTAATGGAAAGATTACTCTTGAGTCTTTGGCAGGAAATATATGCCTCTGGATTCACAGACCCTTGTTTTGAGCCTCATTTAAGATACAGAAATGAAGTAAAGATGTTTAATTGTGGTTAAAACCATCTTCTGGTCTAGAATGGCTGAAGCTGTCTATCCAAATTGATTTCCCAATTTTTCCCGCCAGTGCTGTGCCCTACATTTGTTGTACCTCTGAAGAAAAAGGTTTTCCTGCATTGGTTTATTGCCTCAGTATAATGTGATTATCCACTGAGGAAATTTGCTGCTTAATTCAAAATCAAAACTCTCATCTGGAAAAATAAGAACAATGTCAGGATCTAAGCTAAAGTTAATTGAAGTCAATAGAGTTGTTCTAGCTTAGAGACTTTGGCTCAGGCCTTTAAATTTAAATTTTAAGAATGTAAAGGAAGTATTTTTCAAATTGTGAAACAATGTAAACTGCTGGAATACCATCTACCTGGGCTATCAAAAATGCAAAGAACTATTCAGATTGCCTAAAACTATCTTAAAATGGCTGTGGTTTTAAGATTAATGAGAAAGATTTCAGAGACTCTGTTTAAGACTGGTTCTGAATAGCTTGTTAGCAATACAGCTGCTGCTCTTCAGATTTGGAGAGGAGGATGCTTTCAATCAGATACACTCACAATCAGTATTTCTTCCCTTGTCTGCTGAAGCAAGATAGTGATATCCAAATCAGACTACAGACTAATATGAGAAGAGTACCTAATTAGGTACTCTAAAGACTTTTCCAGGCTGATGCAGCAAAAGTTGGTAGGAAATGATTCACTTTTCATTTACAGATACGAGAAAAAGAAAAAAAAGCCTTAGGTGAGTTTGTTGAGGAAAAGGAAGTGAAAAGTAAAAATTGCTTATTTTTGCCTTGCTGTACAGTTTAAATGATTCCTCAGAGGTTCCACTGCACAATCAAGGTATTTTATTAATTCACACTTTGTCTTTCTGGAAACCTGTCCATTTTCTTGCTCCTTGGTCCTGGTTATTACCAATTTCTATGCTTGAAAAAAGCATATCCATACTGTTGTTTACAGTTTACTTTAAATATACTTAGTTAAACTAAAAATTGGCATCTTTACATTTAGAATTTTTGTGATCCTAGTTGTACCGCATACAATGAGGCTTTGGGGAGCTGTTAGGGATGTTTTTTAAATGTTATTGGTTTTTTACACAGTATTTCACAATTAATAACCAATGCTTGTATCAAGCTGTCCATTGCAGTTATGCTGTGGTAACTCAAGCTGGATGTTTTGCGTTTTTGCTCAGTATTTTGAAGTATTAGCATTTCAGTGATTACCCAGGGAAAGCTCACACCCTTTGTGTTAGTTTGTGTGTCTGGTTGACTGACTGCTTAGTGGGACAGCAGTGTAGACAATAAATCTGAATAGCACCATCTTATAACTCTGGGTTTCTTATGTCCCTTCAGGTCATCGTAGCTCTCTCTTCACTTACATAAACAATACTTGGATATTATGATCTCTGAAGAACTAATTTTGTGTAGTGGAGAGTTTATCCTGCTTAGTGTACCACCAGAAGATGTCTGTCTTCATTATGGAAAAAATTTTATCCAAGGATGATGATGTACAAATATGAAGAATAAAAGTAAACTAGGAGACATTGAGCAAAAAATACACGTTGAGCTCTCAGCCCACGTTTTATCACTTTAGCAGAACAGCTTTTTTGCCTCTAATGTCATTGGATGCTCCAGATGTCTTGATTCAATACAAATTGAATTGATTGGATGTCTTGATTACAATACAAAACTATTTTTTGGGGTTAAAACAAGGAGCAACTGAAATCATTGTGAAGCATGAAAAGTAGAAAGATTATGGGCCAGATTGCCTTCATAGTTGTAAGGGATTCTAGACACATCATTCTGGCAGATTTCGTGAAGGCCATTCAGCTCCAAAGCTCACAGATACTAAACAGGAACAGAAAATAATGAAACTCATTTAACATTACCTTTCTGTGAATGCAGTGAACACGACTGCCATAGCCCTCCTACTTTCTGAGTCTACTCAGTCTAGCCTTACAAGAGCCTTATTTCCTATAGCTGCATTCATTCGGTTTTGCAGATTCACCTGCCTCTCAGAAGACCCCTTGCATCCAGCTGTCCTCTGGGTTTGGAGGCAAGAGTGCAATTTCTAACCTTGTGTGGGAGAAATCTAACTTACATGGAATTTCATTTAATGAACACACAATAATTTTCCTGTTGAGTAACTCTATGTTACTAGCCAGTTGCTTAACCTCTTTTCTGAGCACTGTGTTTCCAAACACCCCAGTGATTCAGGTAAGAAAGACTTTGTTGTATCTTCCTCTTTGTTGATTAAATTTCTGGACTTCATGTACTTAATATCATAGTTATGTGAAGGAAGGTTAAAAAAAAAAAATCAAAACACCTTCCAATATTGACTGTGTGCTATATTAAAATTGGAGAAGTTAAAGGAATATGATAGTCATACAGTAGAAAAAGATTAAAGAGTGTATAGGAGTCTTGGAGGGAACTGAAACCACTGAAGAGGTCATGTTATTTTTAGCAGCATATGGATGAACAGTAAGGGAAGACATGGGACGTTTCCTTTGCTAACATAATGTTTTAGAAAGGCCTAAGCATCCTGCGGAAATGAAGAGGAAATCCTTAAAATTGAGATGGAGTTGGCTGGTGGAAAGGTCAATTGCAATTTAATCTGGGCTCCAAGAAAGTGATAGATGAGATTAGAAAGAAGCTTTCCAATATATTTATGAATGAAAAAACTTAAAATGTGAACTAGGGAAACATAAAAGTTGGCTTTCCCAGTTACAGAATTTACAGCTTGTGTGCTGGATCTGTGAGGTGAATGTTTAAGATCCCGTTAGCAGTTGTCTTGACCAGTTAAGATGTACCCTATCTATCTCCTCTGTGGCTGGGATTTTCAAGGCATGCAGCACTCAGTGAAGTTGAATAGACTCATACTAGTTTTTAGTAAGCATGTTTAAAAATATTTTGTATCTTACTATAGACAAGTCCAAATGTATTCCTCATCAGAAACAATATGGTCAACCACTGTCAACATCTTATTAATTAGATCTTTTCTGGAGGGTTAGCTTTCAATGCTTAGTTCAGTTTTAATTTGCTGGAATTTTATGGGTTCGGAGCCCAGTCCTGAAGGATGGCAGTTAAGTTATATCTTATGACCATCATAAGGTCCTGCATACTTTATATTACATACTTTTTACCATCATATGCTTCCAGAAGATAGCCGTCAACTTTAGTTTGTAGTTCCTAGCTTTTGATGTACCTTTGTTCATGAAGACATGAAAAATAACTCATTCATCTCCTAATCTTTATGATTCAGGAGATTAGCTAGAGTCCGTATATGCTTTTTGATTTGGGGCATGGAGTATTTCTATTACTTTTTGTCTCTTCTTCAAACACATAGAGACAGCGATGGTCCTGATTCCAATCTCTGTTAATTTTACATTATCTCCCTTGAGAGTTTCCTCCATTACGAAGAGTCAGTTAATTTCTGCTTTATATGAGAGAGGACATGAACATCAGAAAGAGAAGTATGTGAAGAGAAGCAAAGAACACCCTACATTTCCTACACTGAGCCAATTTTATTTTTAGCAAGATTTAATATGATCTTGAATTTTAAGGTCACCCAAAATTAGGTAGAGTAACAGATGCCACTGTCAAAGAGAGACAACAGCATCTATTGAAAAACTTCTGTGTTTCTATCTGTGAACATGTTTTTGCTGTTCGATTCTTCATTGGGTTACAGTTGGGAATTACTGTCTCAGTCTTCAAAGGTGAAAGAGTCAGAGTTCAAATGACGAGCAGTGATTGGGTCAGCTGTGGATGCAGATGCTCAACAGGTTTGTAAGCTACAGAAAACTTTAAATCAAAATTTGTCCTAAATTGGGCAAAGGCCACAAACTTCACTGGAAAAAAAGTGTGAACTGGGAGAATTAATGAATTAGGAGATGAAGCATATGAGTTAGAGATATTAATTAAGTTCTATTGTTTCTCTTTATATTATACTTTATTTTTATCAAATACATTTTATATATGGATTTGTAATTTAAATGAATGGGAATGGCACAGCGCCCATGTAAATCTTTGTATTGATCACCATATACTGTAAAGTTAACAGGAACTGCTCAGGGAAAATAAAACAAAGCTTGCTTGTCATCCCCTTTGTATGTGCTCTTTGCTCAATTCCAAGCACTTTCTATAGTTTTAGATTAATTCATTCTTTGACTTGAAGTTAGTCTTAACTGCAATTCCAAATCTGTCACAGTATGAGAGAATTTAACCTTTTGCCATCAGTGTTATCAGCTGCAGAAAAATTATTCCTCTGATCTTTTCAATATACCCCAACAAAATAGTAATTATGCAGAATGTTGAGGACGGGAGGGAACAGAGTTCTTCTGGAGTAAACAGGAGCAAAAGGGAAGAGACTGGACATTCTAAGAACCACAGCCGTAACTCCCTCTAACCATGAGGATTCATTTTGCTCTGTATTGTAGTATTGGACCCTGAATCTGACCGTTCTTTTGCCATCTAAAAATAGATGTGGAATACTGTTCTGTGTTTCCTGATCCTAGAAAGGGAACCCAGCTATTACTTTATAAACAGTTCTGGGGGTCCTGAAGTCTGAATTATGCGCTTGATGCATGTTGAGGTGCAAAGACCTTGTGTTTCCACAGTCAAGTTCCTGTTACTGTTTATTTCATCCCTCACAAAATTGAGAACTGTGTATTTGAAGGTGTCAGTAGAGCGTAAGAAAATAAGCAGAGTGTACCACAGAATTAGTATTTGTGTACTTAAATGTCTTTTTATTAATTGACTTTCATTTTGGGGGCTTTATTTTGCAACCTTACCATTTTAAATAAGTTGTTTTATATAAAGTTTTGGCTGTTTTTTCACCATTGTGCTTCTGATGAGCAGAACAGATGAATGAGGCATAAATGTCTAGCATAAAAATGACTACTACAGATGCACTGACATGTTGCTGTGCTCAAGACCAATGTATCTGTAGGCTATCCTTTTAAAAGGAAACTTTCACCTGCTGAATTAAAAAAAAAAAAAATCAGCTGGTAATCTGTAGTTGTTTTCAAAACTCAAAATTTGTGACAAAGGAGAATGAACAATGTCCACTGATACAAATTTGAAGTATGTAATGATAATATATAATTAAGTCATGATCTCTCTTTAAGCTACAGACTTTATAAGAGCATGACCTTTAAGTGTTCAAAATCTAAACTAAAAGGAATTTACAGAAGTGTTTTTTAATGTAACCATTATTTAAAGCTTCCACTCTGTAATTAAATTTTGTCTCCTTGACAAGGGAGAATGAACTGTTCCTGAAAAAGCTTCTCATATGGTTAGCAGTATAATTAGAGATCTAGTTATGCAAATGTCACACAAAAATGACCTTTAATGAAGCAATATCAAATGAAAAAGCTATTATAGTTACGCAGCATGAAGAACAGTTAAAATTTGAATTATTGAAGTGGATCCTGGGCCTGCTACTATTCAGATCCCCCTATGTGGGGCTCCTTCTCATATGTAACCAAGAAAGGATGAGAACAAATAGTCGTGTGTTATACTTGTCATATGAAATTGTGTAAAAGCTTGTGAAGGAATAACTTCACTTAGTGCCACAACTGGTTGCAGAAAGGTGACAGGATCTGTTACATACACTGTCTGTGAAGAAGTAACTTCCCTTCAAGGGTAACTGCAGTTTTGTAGAGCACAACTTTATGTTAGGACCATCACCTATGGCCCCAGTAGCAAAAGCTGAAATTAAAGAAATTATTTCAAAGAGTTAGCTGGCTGGGGCTTCTGATCTCGAAGCAGGGGGCACAAAACCAGGAGCCATTGGGTATGATCTAATGGATGGAGCAAAGGTACAAAAGAGCACACTGGAGGGAGACCAAATGGGAAATGAGGGGAAGCCAAGGGAGTCAGAAGAGCCTGTGTATTGCACTCACAGAAGGCATGCTTTCCTACAGTCCTTTGTGAGGTCTGAACCTCAGTCAGTGTTGTGTTTTGGAGTGGTTTCTTATCCCCTTCCCAACTTCCTCTTTTTTTTAATTTTTATTTATTTAAAAAATATGTTAGATTGTCTAGCTGCTGTGCTAGCTTAGAGTACCAATAAAGCATCTCCCTAGCACACATATCTGACAGCAGTGTCTTTGACAGACTTTAGTGTACGTACATGTTGACCTACATACCTGTTAATGTATCTTCCGTACTTTGAGGTAGCTGCTTATTAATAAAATCAGGAGGACAACACCAGTTGGAATGACTTCTGTTCATATTTTACTCTCATGGTCTTAAAAATACTTTTCATAAATCAAAGCACAAGATATATTTAAAAAAATATTCACAAATGGCATCAAAAATCTTGTTGGGAAAGATATGCAATATAATGACTCTCTAACTTTTTTGTTACTCATCTCAGTTTTTCCTTTTTCACATTTAGCATGTGTCTAAATAATCACCTCAGACCAGGTTGATTTTACCTTAGAGTCTATGTATGTGGATATATTAAAAAAAAAAAAAAAGACCAAACACACAAATTTTTTGTCCTCTGCAATCTCTTTTTAATATTTATTTCCAGACTTCCGTTATTAGGAAAAGGACGGATTACTTTGTGAGACTGTAGAGCATCTGTTACGATTGGTCTTTAAGAACAGGTTAAACAGATACTTGTCAGGAAAGATCAATACAGTCAGTATTGCCCTGAGGCTATGATGGTGAATTTCTCCCAGTGTGTTTATTTTTCATAATTAATTTCTGACAATTTTTCACATTTCTTCTCATTCTGCATGTGCTAGGACATTGTTGTTGTTGCTCTTTTTTCCTTTTTAATTGGTACTTTCACTGACCCAAGATGGCACTGTGTCAGAGTTGTATTCTTATGTAGCTAGCTACCAAAACTGACACAAATGATTGCAAACAGAAAACTGCCATCTTAAACAGAACAACTTTTTTTCCTTACTGTGATCTTGTCAAATTGCAGCCTAGATACCATGTTAAGGCTAAAGACATTTAAGCTTTTTGCTTAAGCACCTTGTGCATCACAAGATTGTTTGATCTCATGGCATTCCCTTACTATGGGAATTGAGGCACCAGTGCTGAACAGTTCTTGAGATGTGGTACAGATGGAGGGGTGATAGTCACTGTCTGAATTATTAAAAGAGCACATGCCTACTTCAGGAGTACTTTACTCAGTTTTAACTTTGAATTTCAAATCACAAGAGAATAACGGATCAGTTAATCTTAGGTGGGGAGAACTTGGTGTGTCCTGAGTGACTTCGCCATAGAAACTGAGCACTTAGCAGTTTGCAGGAGAGTTACTGTCTTTTCCTGTGTATGAAGACAGCATCAAGACTAGTGTGACTGGTACCATCGTCCTAATGAATGATAATAATCCCCTACTTCATATATCGGATACGAAATAGGTTATTCTGACTGAAACGGGCAATACATTAAAACTGTTCCCTTGTAATTGCAGACTGAAGCAATGAGTGGTAACAAAGCTGCTTAATAAATTTCTTTTTTAAATATTCCATTGAGAATTCAGAGCACATGCCTGTGCTTGCAGAGGGGATGATGTGTGGATTATGTTGACCAGCTCTGTTAGACAGATTGAATAACTGAGGCCGTTTTATTGTACTCCAACTACTCACAGTCTTATCAGCCTCTGCCATCAGGAAGTGGCTTTGCTACAGTGAACAACCTTACCTTCAGTGTGATAGCTGTTAACAGCTCTTCTAAAATAGTATTAACTAACAAAATCTCAGTGTGGGTTTAAGGATAGCTAGTGGACACCAACTGCACACCATAAAGCCATGTGTTGTAAATACATTCATTTAAATGAACAGAAAAATGAAGCTCAGGCTCCAAAACCAAACCAATTTAAGTATATTTCTGTTGGCTTAAGTGAGTTTGGACAATGCTTATAAAAGTGTATTTTATCTATGTGTGCTGTGTTAAATATCTTTAAAAGATACCCTTTACATCTTCTATTAGCAGTTTCAGTCACACCTGGTTCACAGCATTGTGTTGTAGCATATTTTCTCAAGAGTGGGTGTGTAGTAGTGGGGAAAATCCAGTTTGGGGAACATATATATGTACCATAGTATTCTGAATTCTGTGAAAATGTTTCCTGACTTACATATTAAACTAAGAATTGTTTTGTTCTGTGAAGAGTGATTTTAAGACAAAGCTATCCCTATTGATTTTCCTTGAATGATCTTATACTGTGTTTTAATGTGTTTCCAAGGATTTACATTTTTATTTTGGTCAATACAGGTATCCCACAGTTTTTAATTTAGAGATACAGTCAATCATGGTTAAAACCATTAAAAATACCTAGAATTTCAAGCATTCAACTTTGAAATAGAATTTGCCTGTGTAAATTGCACTGTAAACTGAAAGAGCAGGTCTTCCCAAGTAGCATAGCTGGATTGCTGTAAATAGGTTGTCAAGAAGCAGTTGACTAATGGTTTAAAACAGTGCACTCCTGTTACTACTAATACGCTTTCAAACCATCCAGTTTAGGTTCAACATAATCCAAGACCTCATCAGCTTCATTTTTAGAGGATTGACTTTAAATGTAAAACCAATAATTGATTTGAACAGAAATGAGAAATAGATACACTCAATTTGATTTTAAAAAATAATTTTAGTCCAAAATTCAAACTAAACAGCATTGTCAACTATGCTGACTGTATCACAAGTCTACCAATACTGTTTGGCTTTCTTAAAGGCCATCCTGCTGCCATGACGTGAACATGTGAGAGTCTCCTGGTTTCAGAAATAGTAGAAAAGTATTCCAAATTCCCTATCTAAAGAGCTATGTAAACAACATGACCCTACTCTAGATGTTGTTAGTCCTTTCAGGGCAAAAAAAGTCTGTGTGAATGTGATGTGGAAAGTTGTCTTATGTTTTAGTCCAAATATCTGTTTATTCATCAACTCTTTGACATACCACCACCCAAAGAATGCAGTAGTTATTTAAAATCTTGTGATACTGAATCAGACTATTTTTTTGCCTGACTTGTGATTTTTGCATGCTTGGCTTTGACAATACTGTAAACATAACATTTTATCATTTAGAAAAGATTGTTTTCTGCTTTTAAGAGAAAGCAGTGGTTTCCTTTCCACTCTTGCATATACTTGAATGTCCTACTTCAGGTTAGGCAAGCTGAAATGCTTTATTTTACAATCTTGATCTGAATAAGTGGATAATAAGGCATTTCACGAGAGTCTTCTATCATGTGATAGCCAGTTTGATGTCTAATACTAGTGTTATACTCAGACATTAATAAGCATGAGACTAGAAAAGAAATTCATTCTGTTGGCCACATGAAAAGGAACGCTACAATAGTTCTATTGAGACATTTTAGTGCTTTGGAGCAGGAACTTTCCATTAGTCTAGGGAATTACTGTAGTCAAGGATGTGCTGTGCTGTTTCTGTGTAGAAAAACACCCAAATTTGATGAAGATAGAGGATTCTTCAAAGCCTCTTGAGTTCATCTGTGCTGCACGGTGCTGTGCAGTGATTGCTAAAGTAACACTGAGTGAGCAGCAGTGAGTACCTGAGTGTAGCCATTACTGGCGTACTCCTCCATACACATTAGTCAAAAGAACAAGTCTGAGTTTCCTGGGCACTGGTGCTCTGGTAGACATTACTGAAAATATATGAGCAGGCTGAATCTTATGCTAGCATTGAAGCTCACCAAAAG
The DNA here is from genome assembly GCA_020745775.1 of Theristicus caerulescens. Lineage (NCBI taxonomy): Eukaryota > Metazoa > Chordata > Aves > Pelecaniformes > Threskiornithidae > Theristicus > Theristicus caerulescens. The sequence goes on along the minus strand of CM036565.1, from coordinate 9,546,291 downwards.
TTCTCCACGTGTCAAGTTCCGGATAGAAATCAGGATGGAGTTTCCTAGCACTTGATGCTCTTCGTTGCTGTGGGCTAAGACCAAAATCAAATGGGTTGAGTTTATCACATAGGGACAGAAGGGTCTGCAAACCAGTAGCACATACTTTTCTCCAAAGTGTCTGTTCTTCTGCAACAGGATCCAAAATTCTGAGTCTCAACAGTATTCTGTTGTCAAGAAAATTTCATTTACTTGTACTGATAAAGTGTGTTTCTCAGGCTGTCTTATATTGGTCACTGCAGAGAATGATGATCAGTAACAGCTATGACTTATTCCCATTACTTCTGTTGACAGAGATTTGTGCTGTGCTCCTAAAGAGCATGACCGTCCTTGCCGTGTGTGTCAGTAAGAAGCCATGAGTTGGATTTTCTTTCTGTGGATTCTTTCTGAGTCTGACAATGCACACAGACGTTATTGAAAGTGTTAAAGCTCAGCTGGCATTTTCAGAAGATAAAATGGTGAATGTCTGTGCAGCCTTCACTTTGGATCATCTGTGTACATGTGTAATAACAGTCCTGGATTAACTGAATTTTATACTAGATTTCCCTTTATTGCATTTCCATCTCTCACTTGGAGGTGTGGTCACACTGGCTGTTGCCTATCGAATGCAGTGCTCTTTTGGAAATGGGATGTGTGTTGCAGGAAGAGAAGCAGCTGAGCAGTGATCTCATACACCAGCTTCAGGCTGTTGACACACAGAGTTCTTCTGCTTCTGCCAGAGGGTTCCTGTGTGGCTCCAAGAAATTCACCTGAAACAAGCTGCTATGATCATACATTAAATCTTACCTCTTTTTTCTAGATGCCCACTTTGGGATGCTCAGTACCTATAGGTGGAAAACAAGTCAAGATATGTGTGAAGGAGGAGGGAATTGCAGGGGAGATGGGCCAGTGTGATTCTTTGGACATTCAAACACTATTTATGGTGCTAAGTAGTCTAATGAAATGAGGTCCTAGTAATTTCAAAGCAGATGCCTCAAATTAGTACAGTTCACCTAATTATTTCAGGTTTTCTCTCTTCATCATTTGAGATGGTCTTTATGGAGGGCCATGAAAACAAATTAATGGAAGCAAATTCCTAAATAATATAGTGAAAGTACTGGAGAAAAGTGTTCTAAGGAAAGGAATAGTTCTCTCTTCAAAGCAGGGTGTGCATGACCCTGCCTTTCTGTTTGGTTTGTATAGAAAGGAATTGCTCATTTGTTTAGCTGAACAACAAAGAAATGAATATATGTATACCATACATGAGATAATACAAATTTAGACTTCTGTGCCAAAGATGTGATAAATGGCTGTGTTTGGGTTTGGGGTTACTTTGGTCACTGAAAGGCAGATAATTACATTGCATTATTTAATCATTAGAAATGCTTTAACTGCAACTCCAAATGAAAATCATTCACTTCATCAAGACCATCAGATAGAAGAGAGATTAAAACCAGAAACACAAGGAAACAGAAGTAAAATTGTATTCAATTACTAGCAAAGTTTTCTGTAATAAATATGCACTACTTAAAAACATGCATCTAATTTTTGACATTATAGCTGCTCTCAACAAGTAAGAGCTGACTCTGTCATCATGGCTGTATCTGGGGAACATTTACTGGTGCTACAGAGACAAAGAGAAATGATCTTAATAATTTAATGTCATGGCAAGGTCCCTGAATTCATGAATCTTGTGCTTCAATGTTAGAAAAGAAGTATTAAGACAGATAAACTTCAATACTCCTTCCTGTTGTGCATTCCTACGTCCCCTTCCATGGTGTCTAATTTGTCTAGTCACATTGTATAATCTGAGTATACCTTATCACCTCTTTCTTCTAACCTTGCACAGTGTTGACACTGTATCTTTTTTTTAAAAAAAAAAGGGCCCTTCACTACTCCCCTCCTCACAGTACCAAAAATCTCCACCAGCTTAAATGGAATTGAGTTTGTGAAATCAAACTTTCAGAAATTAGGAAACGCTACAATTTCTTCATCAGTCTCGCAGAACAATCATTGAAAATATATTTCCAGCCCCATGAATTGCCTTACGGATCTTCTTACCTCCTATGCTATCGCAGTTCTTTAGAAATTTCCTCCTTATTGATACTTCTTCAAAATTTGTTTGAGAAGCTTGAAGGCAGTATTGTTATTTGGTTGAACCAAAGTAGCGAATATACATTAATATTGGTTGTCATACTGCATATCCTTAAAGCCTAGAATACTCCTAGAGTAAGAGTTGGTGAGAACTGTTCAATAACCTTTTCAGTAAATGGCACTGATTTTTCTGGCTGTGCTAGGTAAAGTCTCTACTGTAGATCAGAGTCAGCCTGCTGTTCTGTCCTGCACAGAAACCAGGGAAAGCCTCCTCCTGTGTGGAATCGAAGTGATTTCAGTGGTCAGATGGTGGTTATATGACACCATGTTCTAGCAAAGCACTGCTCAAATGAACTGCGTCTCTGGAAACTCCCAAGTAAAATGCTAATGACCTTTCCAAGAGAAATCAGCAATTTCTGATTCACAGTAGGACATGGGATGGAGACTTTTAGATTGCAATTTTCTTTCATTCTCTAAGAGTTTATCGGAAAGAAAGCGCTGCTGGTATGTCTCAATCCTCAGACACTTTATGCAGGAAGCTGGCATCAAAAGTTTATTTCACAATGTTTAAGTTCATGTTGATTCATACTGCAGAAGTAAATTTTTTTTTCCTCCAAATTTCTGCCAAATTGCACTGATGTGCTAGGACTCCTCTAATCTCTAGCATCACAGCAGGGTTTCAATTGTCTGTCTTACCCAGAGGTAGTGCCGATGTCTTTTTTTTGTCCTTACAGAGAGGAGTAGTCTGTGGATAGAGTACCACGAGTGAGAATTAAATCTCAAGAATTTGGAAGCTGATCTAGTGTCCCACTCTGGCACAGATTTTCTGTGAAACGTAGTGAGTCACTTAGCTTGTCTGTGCTTTACTGGTCTTTATGTGTCTAGCTATCTATAAAGTGGGATGGTTAAGCACACAAGTGCCTTGCAAGGTTTTAGGACAGCATGTGTTGAAATTTCCACAGGGACCCCTCAGATATTTCATCTTCTGTCCTTGCAGTGACTGGTGCTTTTGAGAACTCTCAGCCACAGCTGCTTGGCTAACTGTAAGTTGTATAAACACTGCTGTTTTCAATTTGCTAGTTTCTTGAAGGCTAAAATTACCTTCTCTTATATAAAAATATGGTAGTCGTATTTGATGTGCCTACAAATCGAAGGAAAGGATTTATTTTACTCCCCACCTGCAGAGGTAAGGTTAACAATGGCAGTAAGTAACAAATACACCTTTGCTTATGTTTGGGACAAAGAGATATTTACAGATCCAGGGTCTAGATTACTTCTACACCTAGACCTATTTCATCAGTATCAGGAGGCAGTCAAAAATTACATGATAGTAAATGGCTTCAGCTGACAAGCAGCTCTCATGCCAAAAGTGGTTTTATGGTTGCTTAAGCATTAAGCGCTTTTCACCTTAGTTGTACGTTTGACAAGCAGGTTTTTTTTAATCTTACTTATCTCTATTTACTTGACCCAGTAGTATAAAAGCAAACCACTTCAACGAGGAAATAGTGGGGTTTTTTCTGCTTCTTAAATGAATAGTGTTTCTGCCTCTTCAGTTTTGTTTACTTTGATTCAGTATCAAAAAAGGCCCTGCCTATAAGTGCATGAGTTGTCCCATTCAGATTCTTGTTTTAAAATCAGGCAGTTGCTCCCTTGCTTTGCCAAATCAAGGCTATGAGCACTGTAATCGCATATTTCACAGGAGACAGCTGCCCACAGAACGTCTGAGCAGTTCAGTTTCTCCTTATGCATAGAGCAGCCTTAGCAAAAAGCACCAGAGTTGATGTAGCCAGCATTCAGTGGTTCACCATTGCTTCTGATGAGAAACGTGGCTTGGTTTTCTGTGTGTTTTGGGGAATTTTGCACCCAACAGAACAAAATATCATGCTGACTTCAGATGTTAAGAACAGACACAAGGACATGGAACAGATCCCTGAATCTGATGGTGGTAATTTTCTCCTGTTACTTTCCTAAGCTTTTGTTTGCCAACTCTTTGAGGGTGGGCTTTTACTTTGATGTTTTATTGTCTTTCAAATCACTAGTTTTACTTTTACCACCAGTAATTTTTTGAGTGCTTTGGAGGGAGGGGGGAAGGGAGAAAAAAGAGACGTAGTAATTATGAATGTATTTGGTTAGATTATAAAGTCTCAAAGCTCATTAAAAATGAGAAACCATGGCAACCTCAACAATACATCCCACACATATTATACCTATCTAACAATGTGCAAAGTACATTTAGAAAAGAGAAATTAAGCATAAAGAAAAGGGGAGAAAAAGCATTCACTTTTTATATTGTTATTTTTAATTCTCAGATCCTGAATATCGACATACTTGTGCTGGCAGCACTTCTCTTACATTTAAAAAATAAGCAACTGATTATCAGGCTGAATATGGGATCTCTTCGCAGTATTGTTCCTATGGTGTATTTTTAGTAAATGACAGATTTAATGGGAGGTTGGTAGCCAAGGAAAGAAAATGTGAACATTGCAGTTTCCCTGGACCTGTCCTCTCCTAAGAGACATTTGGAGTTTGGGGCAGTCCTGCCTCTCCTTGACTCTTCAGATCACAAGAAAACGTGCAGAAATTTCTCCCTCTTTCTGTGCTAGTATATACCCCACATGTAGTATAAATCTAACATCGGTACTGGTCATCTAATTGAAAGATTCTTGATCCTTGGAGCCAAGTCTCTTCCAGGAACCCTGCAGAGTTACTGGATCCATTTGCACATCAATGGTTGAAGAACGAAGAGGTTTTTGAGTTGTAGTTTGTGACTAGGCTTCTGGAGTTCAAAAGCAGGGTGTTTGAGGAAAGGCGTCCCCCTGTGCTAAAGCCGTCTTCCCTCCTGCCCCATCCTTGGAGTTCTGGGGAGAGTCATCAGGCGGGATTGAGGACAGCAGCTCTGGACTTCCTTCCAGGTAGGGAAGGAACCAACCGGAGCATGGTGGTCAGTTAGCAAAAGTTACCTTTTGAGATTTACAGAGGGATATACATTTTCTAGTGATAGATAGCTCTGTGGTCCACAGTGAATTTAGATCTACAGGAAATAGGTTTGCTTTTTATTGACTGGTGGTCAAAACCTTGTGGAAGCAATCCACAGCTCTCCAGGGTATAGGATTGTAAACTGAAAAGCACTGCTAGAATATCAGTATTGCCTTGTCTTAAAGGTGAAATTGCAGCTCTGTTAAGATCAATTAAAGGATTTTAGAGAATACTGGCTTTCACTCTGGGTCTTGCGTTTCATTACGCCTATTTTCTCTTTTGAAATACAGAACAGTCACATTTGAAGATTAATTAAAACTGTTATACCAGAGGATAAACATGAGGCAGATGTAGCTTTTTCTTAAAATACTGTGATATCACAAGGATTAATCATGAATCTCTTGTTCAACATGAGACTCTGCATTGTAAGAAAATAAAAAGTCTGTTCTAGAGGCTATAGCAGTAATTGATAAAAGTGTGAATATGCAGGAGTGGATTCTGGAGGCGGCAGAAGGAGATGCAGTCTAACTGCCTTGCACAGGCTTTCCAGACTACTGCTTATATAAGGAGAATGAAACAGCTGGACATTCCCTTTCTAATTTTGGTGGAGTTATTGTGATTAGTCTAACCTGAGAATTTGGCCTTGAATACCTGCAATATCTGTATAGAATATTTTCTCAATTATGTCTGAATAGCTGTGCCACCAAACAGATCCTGAGTGGAAAGTTTATGTTGAGTACGGAAGTGGCTGTAATTCAGGATGGATAGGGTTGTGTGAAGTCTGGTGTCTAACTTCAGAGAGCAGACTTTGAGCAGTGTGTACTGGAAGGCAATCCCTCTGCTCTAATTGTGAAGTTTTTTCTGATTTTTACCTCATAAAGGTAAAATGATTTTAAAAGGCTGTAATTAAGGACAAGAAAGAGAAATGGTTACCTTATGCTGCCTGAGATTTTGCATTTTGTCAGTTGTAGGATAGCAGTGCCCCTTTGTCATCTTTGGAGCAAGGACTTCACAGCTCTAACAGGAAAATGTTCTTTGTGTCACTGATTTTACTGTTACCAGTATTCCACTGGTCTAGAAACAAGTAAAATTTCCTCTGGCTTTTCTGGAAGGGATTTTTAAAAAGTGGAATATATTTGTAGATGGGAAATCTTTTTTCTAGTGGCCATGGCATTACACATACAACTGCTGTAACTGGTGACGTAGAATTGTGTTTCTTTTCCTGTGCCACCTATATGTGCCAATCAAGAGATTGGGATTCCTCAATTCTGCAGTGAATTTCTGTATGCATTTTACGACTAACTTGTTTATTTTTAATATGCTTGTGGTTAATTGTGTGAAATGTTACCGTGAATCTCATAGCTTGCCTGGCTGCACTATGAAGAAATAAAGTCACAAAGACTGCTGTGACCTTTTAGGAAACTAAAATGAAGCTAATGCTGTTGCTGGATTTTGTTAGGAATACTTTAAAGGTACAGCCAAAACCAAGCTCATAAATGTTTGATTTCATTTAATAGGCATTTCAGTGGTACTAATTGATACAATTAAAACATCTTAAAATTTCATGGAATGGAATATAATCTTCCAGATAACAGTGGTAGATAAGTATTGGTAATAGAGGTTAACAAAAAATCCAAGGGCCTGTGACCTCCATCAGGCCTTCCTGATAGAGGTTTTTAATTTTCTGTGTCTGTGTTGATCCAGGATGTTTTGGTAAAAACTTGGAATAATGACCCTGACATCACACTTGAACTGTATTGGCCTGCTCAGGAAATGCTTCCTGTATTGCATCTCTTCAAAAGGCACACTATCCATAAGGGTAATTCGTTCCAAGTTTATCTGTGTTTTCTATAAAAGCATCTGAATTCAAGTTTTTTGGTTTAAGTAAGACAGAAGATGAAATCCTGATGAATAAGGCCTAGAAACTGAATAATCTAAAAATGAATAACCGACCTTTCTGACATCCCATAACATTCTCTCTAAAGGCCATAAGTGGAAGGGCAAAGGAATATTTTTAATGTCATATACTTCCATTAAAAGATAATAGACTAATGCAATTCTGCAGCCTCAACAGCAGCTTTGCTTTAGCAGAAGCTTCATTACTATCTGGCTTTTTGTTTGTTATGTCTGTTATGGTTTTACCAAGTTTTTACAGTCTTAATCCCATTGACTATTGTTTATGGATATGATGCAAAGAGATAATAATAGATTGCACTGCTGTGACATAGAACCAAACTTGACTTGCATGTCATTTTCTGAACCAGCCTGCAGCTGGTATTGTTAGACTCTCACTGGAAGAACAAGAATAGAAGGTATGCTGGGGGGGGATTTTTTAAATGAGGAAACTAACACATGCCTTCAATTAACCAATGGTAAAGACTGGAATATACTCTCTAGTCCTTGATTAGTGATCCCTACACAATCTTAAAACAGTGTAAGCCCTTTGATTTGAATGTCCAATATAGAAAGCTCACTATTGGTACTGACTGATCAATTTTAATTTCTTGTTGTTTAGATATGTAGGAGATGAACAGAAGCTCCACAGATTGACATTCGATTGATGATGTAGCTATTTCTAATTTACATTAGCAGTTCTGCAGATTTACATGTTATGTCCTCTCCAAAATACAATAATTTTCTCTTACTGTAGTCTCAGTCTTTGACAGAGTAAATTTTTAATGACTAATCAATAATGAAATTTCAGGTAGAAAGAGAAATTTCTGCAAGGCCCATTTTTTCCTCTAGGGATTGTAGATTTCATGGATGTTTCTTGAGAAAAGTTGTTCATTGTTTGAACAAGCTGTGCAGATCCTACTGGTTTTAAACTGGGAGGGGGAAAAAAACCAAACCCCCAAGCTAACAACCCATTCTCCCCAAAAGCAGTTTTTCTTCAGCTGCCTCATCACACTTTTGCAGAAAGTGACCCTGGCGATCAAACAAAACCGCAGCAAAAATTCAGCTTCAGCGGAGCAGATGTTGAAGGGTGCAAGATAGTCTGTTACGTAGATGCTAACAGTACCCAATCCATTTCAGTTTTTCTCTCTTATCTAATAATTGTGCTTATTATGTTTACTAGGTGTGCCTAGAGTCTGCTTTCAGACCATTGCTTTCAGAGCCTCAGTGAGGCTGCGTGTACTAGGGAAATGGGAAGGGAATGCTTCCTAAAGGATGCCCCTGCCATTCTAGGATGATTATTTGGAAACTAAAGGGTTTGCTCCGACAGCATTCACACGATTTCAGAAAAACAAGGTTGAATTTGCAGCGTTCGAAGAGTCACAAGAATGCAAGTCTCTGGCATGCTGTCAGGCTCTGAGGAATGTTATTCTTCTTCTTGTTTACATTTTCCCTAATGGAAAATCTTATAGAATTGAATAGAGTTATATGCTGTCTGAGAAGGTTTCAGTCCTGTAATCAAAAGATTTGTTATTACAATTTGTACTTTTCAGATTAAACTCTGATTTTATTTGGTTGGGGCTGTTTTTAGATTTTGGTCACTAGATTTTATTCCTTCCCATAGAAATTATGTCATGTCATGATAACACTCAGGTGGCTGGAGCAACATCAGAATTGAACTGAAATAGTTTACTATCTCAGTTTATAGCTAAAGACAGCAAGCATACATTGTATTCTGTATCTTTCTACAACATAATTGAATGTAACCTATAAGTAAGCTTTTGTTATGCCAGGAAAAATAGAAATTATTAACCCATTGGAGGTAAAGGCTTGATGTTACAAAGTGAAAGGGCAATCATAACCATCAGGGTCCTTTACTGCTCATTAGTGTTTGGGCTGAAGGGTTAGTACTGACCTAGTAGCAATGTCTCAAAAAATAAATTACACCATCCAAAAGGTTCTGTACTAAATGTAACCTTGAGGGTGCAAGCCATTATTAATGGTGTTTGTACTGTGGTTTAAGGTAGTTGAAGTCGAGCAGGTATTTAGTAAAAGTGTAATAAGCCGTGCTGTATTATTTGCCTTAAACGCATTAGTTTCAGTCAGTCAGAAGCAGGATTTCATTCTGAGACATTCTGGATTATCTGATTGGAATAGGAGGAACATAAGGAATCCCCAAAAGATGGTTCCAAAATGCAAGCCCAGCACTCTGTTAGTGACTAGGAAACTTAAGACAAATGGGTTTTGCAAACTGCTTCATAGAAATAACAATCAATTTATGAATTTTGGTAGTAAACTTGTGAAGTGATCCAGTCCCACTGGAAATTCATGGAACTAGCATTACTGAAATGCGAATAGTCTTTTTGTAGTCTCAATTACTCAAAAATTAGAGAGATCATCATGCCATTGTAGAAGGGCACCAGTCGTAGAAGAAAATACTCCCAGTTTATGAATAAGAAGGAACTGAATGACAAAAAAAAACAGGAAAATCTGGAAAGCAGCAGCTACCGATTACCTGGATAGAGAACAACTCTGTATTCTGCCACTGTGTTTTGGGGAATGAAGGACCAATAGTGTATAAAGTACAAGAGGAAGAAGTAGAGGGAAAAGGAAAAGAAGGCTTGCATGACCAGCCTCTCTGATATGTAACACAGTACTTAATCATGTTTCTTAAAGCCTTTGCTGCTGCAGATATGTGATTAAACAGGAATCTATTTTTTGAAAGAAAGAAGTGGGAAAAGTGAATAATCCAAGGGAAAATCAGTGGCTCAAGCCCAGGAAATAAATAAAGTCATTCATACAGCAACGGACCCAAGCTTTTCTCTCTGTTCTCACAACTGACTGGAAACAAGAAACTCCCAAAGCTGTGTAACTGCATCAGCAGCTGCTTTAATTTTGGAGCTGGTGTGTAGCAATGCAACTTTGTAGCTTCTGGATGGGACATTTATGGACATGCCCATAAAATAATATCAAATTACTTCAGTTTGGTTATTTTAAACCTCCGCTTTAGAAGGGATCAGATGTGACTTTTAAATGCTTGGGATTGGCATGCCGAAAAATCTGAAAAGGAAACTACAAAGTGCAGCAAAGTTTAGCTCTGTTGGCAATGAATAATATTATGTGACATGTTTAGATGCTCAAATACATCACTAAATCAGAGCATTACTGGAGAGTCTTTCTGCAATATGAAGAGTAATTGCCTAACTTAAATTTCAGTCAGACATTGGCTTACAAAAAAGTCCTAACTGTTGTAAAATGGGGAAAGAAATGATTAATTACAATACTCTGTAGACTTAGAGCAGCTTTTATGTTTCATCTGCATAGCCTGTGAATTCACAACTGAAAGGACTGGTGCTGCCATTTTACATGTAATTAAAGATGACAATTTTTTTTTCCTTAAGAGACAAACCCAATATCTTGACTTGATCCATCTTTGATTATCAATTAAAACTAGTAGGGAAAAAATTTCAAACCACAGTAAGTGGTTTGAAATAATTGAAATAATTTTAACAGTCACAGCTTTTGTTGAAGTGCCTCAGAGTATAACGTCGGAGTTAGCTGCCAGGCAAGAGCACAACCCTTGTTAAGAAAGGTGCCAGTGATCTCTGTGTTAATCTGGAAGGACGCCGTAGTACGTAACAAAAGCTCTAAGAGAAGAACCTTGTCAGCTAGAATGCAAATGAACTGGCTGACAGAAGGGCATTTTCTCTGGCGAGGAGCTGGGTTCCTGATGGAAGCGTGTGAATGCATGGCTGGCAAAGCTTTCCGAGTGGCAATCTTTATAAGGTGTTTTACGTTGCTTGTCTATTAAAGGGGAGAACAGTTACCGTAGAAAACATATGTGTGAAGATGAGATATGACGATGCTACAACAAGTTGTCCATTAAAGCTTCTCTTATTTTTTATCTTTTTGAGAAAATATTTGGAGAAAAAACAGGAGGAAAATGAGGATGGATCATAGCAGAGAAGGACAAGATTTTCATCACATTTCACACAATTCTTTACAGAGCTTCAGATTTTCTTATAAGATCAGAGTCTGGCTCACGTTTGCCAGAAGATTGTGACGATAAAGACAGTCATTCTTTGGCTCTGAAATGTTGCACCATTTGTATGATTTTGATGTAGAGCAAAGGGAAATTTAATGATTTTTAAATGGGTTTTTACAATTTAGCTGTTTTCACTGAAGTCTGACCCAAGGTCACACAGCTGCACTGAATCAGAGCAGACCTGGAACACAGCTAAGCCCCCACCTGGAAGGGAAAAGGGATTCAGGAGAGCATTACAGAGAAAGATGGTTACAGGCTGATGAGGAGAATTAGGGCCTATTGAGACACTCATTCTCACAGTTTTAACTCCTATGAATTGGGAAAGTGAGACCTTTTTAGCATTATATCCAGGTAAGCCTCACACCCCAACAGGATTAGAGTGAAAGGCTCTAATGTGGAATTTCAGATGAATACACCATCTCTTTCTTCAAGTTGATAAGCATAAGTTTGAGGTTCCAATGTCATCTTCCATGTAATCCATCTACTTGAGGGTTTTTTCCTAAACATGAAATGATTCCAAGTTTACTTAAACTGCAAATATTAATTTTTTTCTAGTAGAGCTTGTATTACTGCTTCCTAGACCTCCAAGGTTAAAAGTAATAGTTTGTAGCCCCTATGAATCAAGCACACTGGAGGAGGAATGTGACGCACCTTCACCAGTATATTGCACTAGTAGCCTGTTAGTCAGTGGAAGAGAAGCTTCTCTGGTCATTTTTAATCACGATACATTCTCAGCACCTGTCTTGCAAATAGGAAATAGCATTCCAGTGTCCTTTTCTATTCCCAGAAACAGACTCATTGAGATTTAACATGTTACATTTTTCTGTCAATGGCCTGATGTGTCTATTTAATTTCTCCTAGAATTCTGGTACTGTTAGGAAGAAGGGAAAAAAAGAGGCATGGGTGGGAGAGACAATAGAGTTTACCAAAAGAGAAAGCTCAAAATGAAATGGCTTCATCTCTGATGGGGTCCCTTCATCTAATGTATTCCAGATTAAGCAACTGTTGCATAGTATGAATTCCATAGTGTCTGCCAAATGTAAACAAACACTGTGTATTTCAGTGGAAAGGCATTTGATTTGATACTGAATTTTCTTATTAGTGATTTAACAAATGAAAGATTCTTCCTCTTTTTTTTTTTTTTGAAAGGGTGATCTAGTTGTGAAACCACTTATTCTCTCACACTGATTAATCTGTCACACATGTCAACCATTAAGTTAATACCAGATTTTCTTCAATTGGATGGGAGATTTTTTAGGAATTTTTAGGAATATTTTAGGAAATAATCACGAGCGTAGCTTTCTGTGCTCAGTCAATCTTTGTGTAACAACTCCAGCATATTTTCTGTTTGTCTTTTCCATTTTAGCTTTTGTTACCTCTTCAGCAGTCTCAGTCTCTCAGATACTGCATAAAGAGAAAGGAAAGCATTGCAGGTCTTTTGCCTTTTTTGAAGGAAATTTACTGAAGTGAACTAATAAGTATGCCCTTTCAGCACTAAGTGCTCAATTCTGAAGTAAAAACATAGATTGCTAAACCAGGGCTTACTAAAATTTTTGTCTTTTTTTGCTCCCTACCTTGTGGTATGATTGATGACTGTTGTTTTGCTGGGTATTGCTGCAAAGACCCAGCCATAGCAATGATAGCAGCAGAGGTAGTCACAGCAACAGCTGTAAAAGGCAGAACTTACCCCCCTGCAGTGGTGTTTCATTTGGGATCAGATATTGCAGGACTGGAAGGTATGCTGATAGCAGCAGCACTAGGTCTCGTAAGATACATGGTTGGGCATGTTCGGGTGTTAGGTGGAGTGAGAAAATAGTGAAACAAACACACAAACTGGTACTTGTTTGAGGAGATACATCTCTGCTTTGATAATAAAAGCATATTTCGTGTTGTCAGGCACCTTAACAAGCCACAATGATGGGCATGTGATGAAAATCCCCCCTTTCTGATAATTTCTGGTATAAAGGGCATATTACATTATGAAAACTCACTTTACAAGAATTTTCCCAAGCAGAGCAACAATAGTACTTGTTTTTATTTTTTTAAGAACAGTTGTTCTCTCAACAAACACCTTTTTTCAACAGTATTTGCTCGGATCAGAGCAGCATCAGGACACTGGCAGATGCTGCTTGAGGACCTGGGTCTGGTGCAGCAGCCACACCACTTTATGCTCCCTCCAGAGATCCGCTTGTGTCAGGAAGACTAGGACTGGGCTTCTGGCCTCGCTGTCACTGGTGTTTTTATATCCGTCCTCAGGAATTTCTTGGCTGAATGCAAACTTGGATAGCCTAAAATTTTAGAAAGTATAGTGAATTCTTGAGCAAAAAAAGGAAAGTGTTTGATGCAAGCTGGTTTTGGCATTCACATGAATTTTTTGTTGCTTGGCTTCTTTCCCGTCTTCTCCTCCCTCTGCTGCACATCAATGTATCGCTCTCCTCAAATGGCACTGCATCATGTTCCTCCCCCATTCTACTCCCACTCCAAGATGTGCAAATAGATTTAGTGACAGCAAGGAAGTCTTGGAAGAATAACCTATTTCTGTTTTGACTCAAGAAATAATGCGCATATGGAGGAAGAATATGTATTGTAATGTATGTTCAAGTAAAATAGCAACGTGCGTAGCAGCTAATCACATTTTTAATGGCACATGTATGTGTTGCTTTTGAATGCTTATATCATATCTTCTTCCACACTTAAGGTAAAGAACGGTTAAGGACGGGGCAGCACTGCTCATATGTTTACCTTGCCCAACAGAAAAAAAGTACCCCAGCGAAGACATTATGGATCTTAAGAATATGATTGTGCCTTACACACTTAATGCACTGTCAAATGAAGCCATAGACATAGTGGGGCCTTTCCCATCTCTGAGTTGTTTTAAGCTCTCTGCAGACTCAAGCGGATTTTGCAGGAGAGGAAAAAGGAGATTGCAGAATAGCCAGAGGCCTGCTTACAGCTGGACTGTCGTCTCCTCACTGAGGAAAATGCAGTACTTTGGGAAGTTCCATATTAACTACTACAAAATGAAACCATCAACATGGCTATGTTGTGGGAGTAAAGACATCCAGCAGGGTCTCCACAACCAGCCCTGGACTAACGTAGTGATGTATGGATACCAAAACTGTGTATGTGGGAGAGAGCACAACCAGAAAGCAATGACTGCGTTTAGTGCAGTAACAGGTGGAAGGCAGTTACAGTGCTTCTTCAACCAGGCCCTGCACTGTGGGGAGATGCTGGCTCCACAGCACGCTCTGCCCTCCAGAATGGATGTAACCAGCTGAAAGGTTCTAGTTTCCTCTTTTCCTCAATCGTCTCCAGTGCCCTGACAGGACAGAATAGCTTAGAGGTGTAGAAGTTCCCTAAGAGTCGATAAATTCTACAGAAGGAAAGATGGTGAGTCCCCCTCATAGGCACTTGAGGTCATTTGCACTGCAGGAATGGAAATGCCCTGCAAAACAGGTGGGATTTTACAGCTTCCAGATAATCTGTGTAGTTATGCATGCATTTTTGTGGATAAGTTTAGGAATGTTCATATATATGTACAGCAAGTGCAAAACCTATATTTAACCAGTAATGGTTAGATGACTCCTGAAATTTCATAGTAAGAAAGAAAAGAGCTCCTAGTGACTAGAGAAATCTTTTAGACAGTGTATTAGACAGAAATCTGTGTGGGAGTACTGAGCTTGTCGTTTGTACGGTACATGCAGTACAATACTGAAATAGCACGTTTATCACCCTAGAGACTGTCTGTGGACACTGATAGTTTCTGTGCTTTCTTTGCAGTAAAAAAATATTTTTTTATTTCAGCAGAAGTCTATTTGTATATTGAGGTGGTATAGCAATCTTGGGCTAAAGGAACCTTTAGGTTAGCATAGCTACGGGCTCTGAAAAGATACAACAATGGTTTAGAGAGAGCTTATGGGTAACTGTTTTTTCCAAATGCTATGCATAGAGTGTTAAGAATCCCAAGGCCAAGGTTAATTAATTTTATTTATCTAACGTGCCTTATGCATGCTGTGGTCATGGCAACAGTTAGTATCGTATGAAATTTAGGGGTACTTTTAAGAGGCTGTTTAGCTACAGGGAGCTAAGCATTAATGACTTACCCCCCCCCATTTCAGTCCTTTACAGTACATGGGTTTTGAATGGAAAGGCACTGTATTAAAAAAACACAAAGGGTGTTATAATGGATAGAAACTGAAGAGATTTTATCTCTGCATGAATTCATAAAATCTGATGATTATTGCTTTCTTAATGGCTTCTTTTCAGCAAAAGTCACTATCACACTGTGGCTTTTCAAGGAAGGATGAATTCTGCTTGTTTTACTGCCAGCTTCCGATGAAATGGCATGTTCTGCTCCTTTTCTGAGTGAATAATACTTTAATTATAAGGGTGGGCCATAACTGCATAACAACAAGGAAAAAGGGATTGGGTATTTGGGATAATAATACTAGAGAATAAGGGAGCTGCCATTCCAGTGTGTCTGTAGTCCATTTTGACCAGTATTTGGGCTGGTTTGAAGGACAGTGACTTAGAGTAGTGACAAATGCTTCAGCAGAAAAGATAGGAAAAATCAAGTTGGCTGATAGTAGATAACCTGGTTGATACAAAAGTTGTATACCTGAAAGTTAGAGCCCCAGTTGCTCTGAAATATGTTTTTTACTGACTGTTCCAAACATTTTGCTTGTGTAAGCCATTATAATTCTGGTTAGTTTATTATTTAACTGCATAACCAATCTTGCTTTTTACGTTTGAAAACTTCTTCAGCTCAGTGCCATCACATAGAGAGAAATACCACAGGCTGATAGTACCTCATATGGGGAAGTCTTTCCATTCATCATCTTTCAATTTGCAACCTTTCAATGCTGTCTAGAACCTGCTTGATTCCCTTTTTCAAGAGCTATCAGTGGTTTTTTTAGCTGCAATTTTTTCTGTGGCCTTAACTATACTCTGTATTCTGAACTGTGATTTAAGCTGAAGCAATTATTTCACCTAGTATTTCAGATGGTGAGTTGTTGATTTATATACTGGAATTGTAATATTTCCTGTCTTATTTTCTATCCTATTACTCTTGCATTTTTCTTGGTTTTATAATCACAGTTTGTACTTCCTATAGCAACACTAAGCTCCTTGGTGGAGGAGGAGTAAGCTCACACAGAGTCCTGGATAGATTCCCTGGCTGTTGAAGCCCACTGGTAGGCTTGAAAGATTTAATTTACCAACACAATTTTGCCTCAGAATTTCTGAGGGGCCTTGGAGACCATTTGACTCAAATATGTAAGCTTAAAATTAGACAGTTTTAATTATCTAACCTGGTAAGTGGCTTCTATTTGGTTCTAATTTGGGGATCAACCAGATCAGCACAGTGGGAAAGGTTGATTATTAATTCCTCTGCAGTTGCATGCTACTAGGTGTCATATGTTGGTTAGCAGGGGAGAAACAGATAAATAATTATATAATTGTGTGTGGATAATTACAGGAGTTCATGTTTTATTAGTAACCTGCATTCAAGATTTTCTTATGTGCATAATTACAGCGAAGCACAATAATATCTTAGTTCTCTGTTTACTGCACTGTATGATGTCTGGCCTAATAAGCTGGTTAGCAGCCCTTTCTCAGCTTTCAGCATACAGTTAATATATAAAAAGCTGTAGCATGTTTTAGTATTTTAAGTCTTTTTATTCACTAAATGTGCTGCAGTACATTAGTACCCTGTAGTTGTTGGAATAAATAATTAAGGTGTGGTTGTCAAAATTAGTTAATACATTAATTTTTGTTGTGTTATTCTTACTGCTTTAAATCATGCTTATTCATTTTATGATTAATTCACAAATTTTGGCCATTCCTTAATTGTGTCATGCGTGTGAATTGTTGTTTTAAAAGAAAATTCCTGTATATCTAAACGTGCGATTTTTCTTCCATTACAGTAGAAGAGATGAGACTCCTTGTTGTTGATGGAACACTTGGTTGATGGACTGTCTAGATATTGCATAAAGCTAGTGATGGTTTCAGTCAGTATTATATGCTCAGAAGGCATCAGAAATCAAAATAATCTAAACTTTATGTATAAACACCTTTCATGGTGGTGTATTAAAACTGCTGCAATCTTGAAATAAGCCAGATTCTTCCTCTGAGAATCTTCCTGTGAGAAGAAGGATATTAAAGGTAACCGATGTGCTTCTATGTGTGAGTTAGGATGTCAGGTATTTCAGTTAAAATGGTCAGGTTTTGAGGATGGGGTCCTTAAGTATTTAGGGATTTCTGGTTTGGAGTGGTCAACATTACAAGTTGCAGGATAACTTAACCAATGAGCAGTTCTGAATGTTGTCATGGTGTTCACACTTTTTACCTATTCTTGGTGTCAATGTTTTCTGCTTTAATGTATACAGTCTTATCTCTGAGCTCTTCCAGTAACACTGGTGGTGTAGTTGTAGTGTATGTTATTTTTTGTTTGCTTGATTTTATTTTCATACTCTTTGGATTTATTTTCTACTGCTTTTAAGATGTCTTATGCTTTGTATAGAGTATACTGACAAATGTGTAGGATGTGAGGAAGACCAGGAGATCCTTGGTTATTTACATACATCAGCCTATTCTCTTTAGAGGTGATGGTGGATGCTCCCAAGAAACAATTACACCTATGGAGCAGCCCATGTATGTTCTGTAGCATGACAGAGAATTGCCCTGTGTGCAGCCAGCCCTGATGTACCGCCTGACAAGCTGAGCCGTAGCAAGACCACTGCAGTTGTGGGCGCTCTTAGTGCACAGTTACTGGTGAGACCCAGTAAACAGGGAAGAGAAATACTGCACGCTTCTGAATCATACAGTCCTCTAAACAGACTGCTGTACAGTGCACGGCTTGTCTGTCTTGAAGTTGTCTTTCTTTGGCTTTTAATTAATTTAAATATTGGGGGGTGGGGGGATTAGATTGGAACCATTTTGTGAGTATTGTTAGTGTCAGCTGAATCAATATTGACATTGCAGTTGAGCTATCAGGGGTCTTAATATTATTTATTTAAAGAAATACTAACTTATAGTTAGGAGGGGCTTTTATAATTCCTAACAGTGACACTTATGATGGGGCTTTTGTGTTTTTATTATTAGTTTATGCAAATTAGTGGGCCTTTCTGAGAGTTACACAGACGTAATCATCTCTAAGTTGGAATGGGATTCCTTTGAATTATAGCAGATCAATTTTATCATTATTTGAGTTGACAAATTAAATGTATTGTTTTGAATGAATGACATTTGGCTGTGTTAATTGAGCACAACTGAATCTAGTTACATAAGTAATTTAGAATTATGGTATTTTTTTGATAAGTAAAGTAAAAATCTGCCAACCTTCTGTATTAATTACCTCAGTGCTTGCTTTTATTAGAATAAGAGAAATAATTGTTTTCTAACAGAATACATTTGCCTTGCAAGCGTGATTTCAGTGGTTTTAGTGATCATGACTTATCATATATAGGAAGTGTATGGACTTGATTTTTTTGTATCTGATATAGTGATCTTCATATTTTGTGAAAATACTTTGAGATGTGTAATTCTGGATGGACTCTGCCTTGTAGCCATGCAGTTGTCCCAGTGCAGCAGAGGTAAGGAAATAAAAGGGCAGCTCTGGCAGTATCTAAACTTCTGTATGACCTTCTCAGCAGATAATACAGTGGGGCTCCATATTCCCCCTGCATCCAGGTATTTTTCAGGCTGGGAGCCTGCTGAATATTTATCAAAGTTCCACATTTCTTTTGAGTTTGTTCACTTCGCATGTGCTTCCTCTAGCAAGAACTCTCTGAGTTCAGCTCTATGTAGAGATGCTTGCTATTGTAAGAAATGAGTTACACTGGAGGAGCAGATCCAGACATTCAATATGTGTCTTGGATGAAGAAATCCCCACTGGGAAAGCTGAAGTTATGGCTGGAAGAGATAGAAACAGAACATAGTCCGTTTGTCTCCACATAGAAGTGACTGTGCCCAGCCTACAGAAGATGAGCAAAACAGTAGAATATTAGATACTTGTCCTCTCTCGTCCTCCTTACTAAGGGCTAGATTCAAGGGAGTGCAAGTAGTACAAGAGTCTAGGAATCCAGAGCAGGCCAAGAGGGTAAAAGGCCACGACTCCACTCACAAAGGCACCCACAACTCTGGAAAAGTCCCTCTATTGTTTAGTAGGGATGCAATGCTCACATACCTCTTCTTTAGAAGAGACATAATTTCCTATTAAAAATTGTAGAATCGTATTGTCTGATTTAAAAGTGCTAACAAAAGAAGTGCCTTGAATAAAAAAAAAATTCCAGTTGCCCCATTCCCCTCTGGGTAGACAGCTCAGTGAATGAGCAGTAAATAATGAGAGTGTGGTGGCTGGATTTTGGATTCGGAGCTGGAGAACCTTGGAGGATGAGTAGATGTGAAGATGTGAACACAAATCTTCACACACAGAGTGAACTTTATGCTGTGACCTTGTGAGAACGAACCCTGTGGGCAAGGCCTTTCAAAATATATGTGACTCTACCTGCCTGTATAATACTGCTGATCAGCTTTCTCTCGGGGTTCTTGCTTTGATGCTTGACTCTCCTGATTGTTCACATGGCCACTGCCTGCTCTTCAGGGTTCAATTGCCACATGTTTTCTCATCAACTTTTTGTCTTGCCAGTGCAAGTCTCCTTTGTCTGTTTTGTCCTTAGCCCCTAGCAATGCCTATGATCGCCTTGATTTTGTTGATTTTCTGGCTTCACAGCTGCTCTTCTTGAGCTGTTTTCATATAGACTACCAAAAAACCCACTGCATACCAACTGCTTCTCTCATGAGATCATACAGCTCCTGTACGAGAAGGTTCTGTATGTAAACTGTCCTCTGAGGCAGACAGCCCCAGACTGATGCTAGCACATAGGCTGCCAGGTAAGCTTTCTGTAAACTTTGATGTACTGGCCGGAATGCCAGAGGTGTGGTTGTGTTGTTTCTCATCTGAGCTGTGGATTAACATACTTCAGTTGTGTACTGGTGGGTTTTTGTTTATGCCAAAGGATGCATTTAGTAAATTGTTTGGCACGCTTGAAGAACTCAGCCATGTTTTCCACTTTCACTTTTACAGACTTAGTCTGGAGACTGTGGTAATCTACTTAGTTGTTATCCTTCTCATTCCATTGGCAGCTTTGTTTTTCACATCCCTGGAAACGTTTCTTAAATACTAGGAAGACATTGCAACAAACGTAGAATTGTTGAGGAAATCCATGTTTGCAGGAGAGGTAGGATATACATTCTTTTAATCCAGGTTCCAAATTTGGCTGCTAGTCAGGCATGTGCTGGATACAGCCTTGTACACAGTGGGCAACAGGAATTGTTTGAGCTGAAATGCAAGCTGCCTTTTGCTGCCCTGGTAGGACATTTTGAGTTTAACATGGTGAAAGATCATAGTTTGGTACATAGGTTCAGTTTGTTCTTGGTCTCTGTTACAACTCTTAATTGCTGAGCGAGCATGAAAATAGTCTGAGATACAGACACCTGTCCCCATATGATTTTGTTTGTAAATTTACCTAGTTATTGCACATAATTGGCTACTGAAAATGCATTTAATTTTGACAAAAATATTATTGATGATAATGTTAAGAAATCCTCACAGTTTAACTAGGCATATATTGATAAATAATAAATAAGGTTTTAAAAACATGCATTTCACATGTCATACTGAATTCGAGGATTAGGCTGTGTTGGTGCTTTCTGCAAAGCACAGATATATCCAAATGGGAAAAAAGGAAATGAAATATTTAGAATTTGGTCTGTATCTTTACAGGGAAAAAAGCTAAATAATTCTAAAGGGAAATGAAACCTTATTCAAGTAGACCCTAAATGACTCCTCCTTCTCACAATTCAACTATCAAACTAAAAAAATTCATCATTCATAAAATTAGAATCTCTACATTTCTTTTCCAGATACTGTCCTGAGCAGCAGCATTAAAGAATTTAATCATAATTTGTGAAGGTAATACATGCCCATATAGGTGCAAATGTTGTGGCAAGGAGGGCCATAATGTCTCTCAATAGATAGGTATAGATAGGGAAAATATTAAAGGGTAAAAGTGGCATTTGGAATTGGTGTTACATGTGTGAGTCTCAAAATAGCACAAAGTGTAACTTCAGCAGGGAATGCACAGAAGTATAATTCTCAAGTGCTCAGCAATGAGCCTTCTTTCAGCAATTTATTCTTCGACTCTGGATGATGGACCAAAATGGCAAGTGACCTCGGTGTCACAAGACAGTATCTTTTGGGAGAAGAGTCACTTTTTCATCAGCTGTGTCAGTCCTCTGTAAGAAAAAAATCATTGTGTATGTAATGAGAAGCAGCATCCTAGGAAATTGTGTTACTTAGGATCTTGAGAAAAGGTTTGAAGATTACTTTTGCTCTGCAGAACCTGAAACAAGACAGTATCATCTGGAAAGCTGCACTCCCCTCCCACAGGTGAGATTTACCCCTGCACTGTCACTGGTGTGAGAACTTGTTCCTAGCTGATACAAAGGTAACATGGGGTGACATTTGCTTTGACTCATTTCCCACTCCCATGTACAGACCAAGTTTTACAAGTAAGTTAGAATGCAGATATGCTGCTTAAATCTACGGAGAGGAGACATTTAGATACTATTTCTCTTTAAATTGTTAGCATGTTTATCTCTTGAGAGAATAAGGAGGAAGAGTTAAGCCTTTTTTTGGCCCAAAAGCCTTCTTGTTGGGAACCCAAATGCAATGCTGTTTGTTCTGCTACTTACTGTGAAAAAGACAGAAATTCAACAGCTGCGAGCAACCCCACAGCTCAGTCTGTCACTGTCCTCTGTCTGTGCTTCTCTGTGACCACCTGGGAATTATGTCACTGGGAATGTTTTTTTTATTTTCTCCCTGAGGCAAGATCCTCCCCCCCCCCCCCCCCCCCCCCCCGTCAACCTTCTTTCTCCTTGGGTTTCAGTAGCATTTAGAGTCTCTCTAAAATCATCCCTTTAGGCCTAGAGGCAAACTGTTTAAGGCTCGCTTTTTTATTTCTTCTGGATATATGGAACTTTTCTGACATGGAATTATTATTATGGCACATAATGATGATTGGATGTCTTCATTATATAATTGCATGATATATAATGAGTAGCAAAAGCTTATTTCCTCTGCTCTTTGAATACTGAACTTCTGAGATTAATTAAGCTGATACTGAAAATGCTTTTAATTATATATGCTGCATAAACATCACTATTAAGATCAGATGAGAATATTATTGCCTGAACAGTTTCAAAATTTTTTCAAATACACACTGTGTGTTTTATATTACTCTTTAAAGAAATGTGTGGGGTTTTTTTTCTGGGAAAAACCTCCCCAGACAGTGGATGAAATAATGAGGGAGTACCTGAATATTTGCTGAAACATAGATCAGCTACTTGGGTCTAATTGCAGTGTATAAAAGCAAGCCACTGTAAAATTAAGAACATTTTATTTCAATAAATAAATGCTTCCACATGTCTAATCCCTAGTCTAATGTCCCTCCGTAGGTAGGAAATTAATGAAGTATGTTTCCGTCCTTCCTTCTGAAGCTACAGTCACCCCAGAATCATACTAATAGTAATGCCAGAAATTATACAGTCAATAGGACATCATTAATTCCCATGACTGTTCTTCTTAATCTCCCTGTGCAATACTTCATATGCACCAGTACATAATTCTGATCCAGTGTCGGGCAGAGTCACTGTCTGTTTGTTTTATTTCCATAGGAGAGACTCACTAATGTAAGCAGGCACAGTGCCCGCTCAGAGAAACTGCTGATTGTCAGCATGAAGACAGCTATCAGCCGGTCTGAAATAATGACAGTTGGCTTGTGGGCACACTCATCACCTATGTTGTCCATGAATCTGTTTAAAGAAGCAATTATTGAGATGGGCTAAGTAATAGAAATTTATGTACTTTATCTGTAATCAGATGCACTTCATATACTTACTAAACTGGTGGAACGCTTTGTGAAGAGAATTATAACTGTTTTTTGGTGACTGAGTTTGTATAAGACAAACACCTCTGCTGAAATCATTCAGATGGAAGAGGAATCTGAATTTTAATAACACTGAATTAAGTCATGTACTAACATAATAGAATAGAGATCTTGCCATGTTTGACTTTTAAAAGATATGTTGTTAGGTTTTTTTAAGACTTGTCAATATGCAGGAGTAATGTAAATAAGGTTAAAAAAATGTTAGATTTTTGGATTTGATGCATTATTCAGTGTTTGTTGAGTAACTTGCACACCAGCAGCTGCAATTTCTACCTGTTACAAGGCATGCAGTTTAACCATGGGGTGACTCACTGTTATCAGTGATTGCATTCATCGTTTTACACATACAGTGTAAGTGTACAAAGTCTTTTTTGAGGCAATTAACCCATGAAAAGGAATATATAAAGTGAATGGTTCTGTTTCATGTGATTTGGTAGCAGTAACATAGTAGTACTCATAGCAACCTACTTTCTAGCCCTTCTCTAGCATGGCCATTGTGTACTCCAGTTTGCCAGTTCCTCTAACTGTCCTTTTGATGGCTTTTCTCAGGAGTCAGTCCTGCTTCTGCTTCTGTGTTTTCAGAGACTTCCTTTGAATTCTACTTTTCCATTTCCTCTCATGATGAAACGAGAGTGTGTGTCTGTAAGTCATAAAAGGACATACTTTTGAATCATATCTATCATCTTCATTGCATCAGTTCACACTTATTACTGGTCTTGAAATGAAACATGACAAAAAAAAGTTGTAGTCTAAACCCCAGCCATCTCGCTGTGTCTTAATGGCATAAGGAGTATTTTATTATCAGTTGAACATTAGAGATGTAGAGGATTATCAACATGCAAAAGTAGTATGTGCACAAAACAGGGGTGGGAAATCAGAACATGTACTTGAATTGTACATAAGCATTTTTCATAGGTATTCTCAAAAGCATGATATAGCTACCCCTTTCTAGTGAAAATTGCTCCAAAGAAAAACTGATTTTTTTTTTTTTTTAATGTAACAGCCATAGTCCTCGCTGAGGATTATTAAGGACAGGCTGTGTTGAGCATGATTTGAAGTTTTTTCATTTAGACCTGGGTTGGCCACAGTCTCACCATCTGAATCGACAATCAATTTCTTCTCTCCCTCTTCTTTCCAACTTCAGTCCTCAAGAGATGTCTTGTTGCAGGCAAAGAGGTAGGCAGAAAGAATAGATGAAGTAACAGTTAATAAGTAGCAGATGGTCATGTGAACTTTCCATTTCATTGAAGATTTTTGGGAACATATGCTTAAATTAGCAAAAGGTAATAGGCAGGGTAATTGTTGCCATATGTACTGAATATATGAACATATTATGGCAAAACCAGGGACTCCCTGTCTTGTAATGCACGCTAAGGCTCCAGACTTTCCAAAGAGAACTTCCTGGAAAGTGAGCAGAAGAAATTGCCAGCATCTCATGTTCCATCTGAACATAAGAAAACACCATTTTTTTTACTGTGAGGCTGGTTGAACACTGGCACAGGTAACCCAGAGAGGTGGAGTCTCCATCCTTGGAGATATTCACAGCCTGACTGGACACAGCCCAGGGCACCCGGCTATAGCTGACCCTGCCTGAGCAGGGCAGTGGTTTAGATCTGCAGGGGTCCCTTCCAAACATAACTGTTTCGTGATTCTGTCTCCTCCTTCAAAACTACATTCACTAAAAAAGGAATTACCATAGCTGCTCACTCTTTAAATATGAGAGCTCCAAAAAAAAGCTGTCAAGGAAATCAGTTCAGTGATTCTAATGCATAGAAGGAAGGACTTTGGACAAAAAACTGCAGATGTCACTCTTCTTGGTGGTATCCTAAGACTCATTGATTTATGGAAGTGACTGCCAGTTTGGTCACGAACAGCAGAATTTTGCGTAAATGATTATTTGACTGAAATTAAGTTCTATGCAAAATGTTGCATGGAAAAGCAAAACGAAAGGACTAGAGGTTACAAAAGATTAAGCAAAGAAAGAGTAGGCATCTTGCCTGACAGTTAATATGACAAGATGAATGAGGAAACTTCATTGTCATCTTACAGGTCACAGTGCTACAAGTGACAGACTGTGACCTCTACTTGAACAACTGAAAGATAAACTACAGATATTGAAGCATTCGTTCAGTATTATAGAAACAAGAAAAGCCATTGATGGTACCTTCTTGAACAAAACACAGTCCCTCAAGCTCTTAAGATCATCCATGCGTGCATACATGCAGACACAGTTTCTAGGTTTGAATATGATGGGAAAATCTCCCAAGGTGTAAAAGTTAACACCTGATTTTGTCTATCTTCAGTTAGCAGGGAAGCAGTAGAAGGGAAGCCCACTTATTTTCACACTGAGGCTCAGGCACACAGTGTTCCCTGTTATGCAAAAAGCTGGAAAGCTTCACGTGTTCCTTTTTCTCAGGACCTGTCCATGTTTGTGAAGACTGAGGAATGAGCTGAGGCAGAGATCCTCTCAACTTGAGATAAGCATCCAGCCACAAAACCGGTGCTGAATACTGGCTGAATAATGAATTACATTAAATCACCTTTGGATGAAATATGCTCAGTTAAGATGTTTAAAGTGCTTCTAATAAAAAAGGATGATTGAAAAGATAATCCTCACCATTTATGAATGGTTCAGAATGCAAACTGAAGGTCAACTTTGAACAGTTAAATAACTACTGTTTTCATCACTCTGTACTGAAATACTTGAGAAATTTTCTTTTGGACCAGTAGAAGACAAAAACTGTACATATACATTCCTAGTCATGACAACAACTTTACAACCAACTTAATGATTCTGAGGAAATTGATTTGGTCAACTTATTTTTTTTCAGTCACCCTAACCTGCTTGGCAGAATCATGTTTCTTGCTTCCTCTTGAACCTCTTGGTTCATCCATCCTTTTTATCTATCCTTAAAAAACCCCTCAAATGCTTATTACCTATGATAGAGAAGGCATTCATCACGTACTGCTGGATCCACTGGTCCAAATTCTGCAGAGCAGTGCTGTACTTCGGGAACAGGCCCACTGATTCTATAGAGTTACTACAATTAGTGAAGTAGCACTTGGTTGGTGTGCAGAGTGGGAGACTGGTGTGGCAGATATTTCTTTCCTCTCCTGCAGAGTTCTATGAGCTGACTGCTTCTAACAGGCCACCAACTCAGATAGTTGTACAGCTCTCATTAGAAGCTTAGCTCTGCATAAAGTATTTATCCTGACAAATCCGTGTGGTGCTGTTTTTCAAAGGATTCACCTGCTCTGATAACCACGGGATGTTGTCTGTGGCTGAGTGGTGTTAACTAAATGGACTACTGATGGCATTTACTTTTCTTTGTTCATAAGCAAGACATATGAAGCAACACTTTGAAAGAATGTAATTGGATAACAAAATAACCTCCAGAGCAGAATTTTAAAAGACCATGTCCAAAATTTCAAATCTTTGAGATCTATGTAATAGGCATGTTTAATTTTTACTACTGCACATGTTAATTTGGTGGTATTTATAGGTTAGATCTATTTTTCCTGTTGTCATAGAATCATAGAATCATTTAGGTTGGAAAAGACCTTTAAGATCATCAAGTCCAACTGTTTTGTCCTTTGTCATCTTCATGCAACAGTTGAAGAAAACAGCAGAATTTAGTCCAGTATAGTTTTCTACACAGTTTAGTTCTCATGTGATCTTGCATTTCAAAATGGTAGATAATTGGCAGAAGCAGAACATAACCAGAGGCTGTTGTGCTCTTGAGTTCTAACCAGAGTGACAAATGGTCTGTGAAATTCAGAAGAAATGTGCCTTAAGATTATTTCTGCAAGTTCCACGTAAACAAAGGAGAAGTAGAGTCATTCTTTGCATTCAAAATTCACTCATAGATTGAGGAACAGGAACCAGTCTGAATTCCCAGCATTCAATAGTACAGATTTTCTCAAATTTCCTGAGGCAGTCCTCTTTAGCACTCGAATGTACGCAAGGCACAGTGGGCCATCCTTGCAATAAATTATGAAATACAGTGAACCACTTCATCCTAACATAATATGTGGGGAAATTCTGGAAAGAAGTCTGTACTTCTGGGTAGAGGGAGGACTGGAGTGTCTAGCATGGAAGAATCCTTCTTGGAGTTTCAAAGTTCACAGTACTACTTGGCAGTTCCACCTAGCCAGAATTAGCAGAGTTCCTCCAATTGTGAAATCAGACTGTATCCATGCATGTAATCACAGCATCAGAGTTACTAAGGGAATGCTAATTGCTCACAATTTTGAAAAGCTGCATCTCCATTTTTAGTGCCTTTTTTTCTACTGCTTCTCTTAGAAGTTGCTTTTGAGCACCCAGGCAGGGAATTATATGTTGCATCTAATACATCATCTTTGATAGGTGCAGGTGCCCGAAACATTTTAGCTGTCTTTGAGTAGTTCTTAGCCTCAGCCTGGCTGGCTGCCTCAATTACGGGGCGTATGGTTTTGAAGGAAAGGCAGCTGGGAGGTCACTAATAGCCAAAACAGTTGGCCAGTTTGTGTGCCAGATGGCAGTGCGAGGCTTGCGAGGCTCCATCTGAACTTGCTCTTGACCTCAGAAAACAGAAGTAGCAAACTGCAGGACCAGCTTCCCCTTGTCTGCCCTTAGAGATGGATTATAATCTTCTGTACTCCTTTGGGCCAATGTAGGGAGCAGTCTGCCTCTCTTCAGGAGGGAGTTAAAAATGAAATTAATGGAGTTTATTCTTAAGCTTGTTGCTACACCTTGATTTATTGGCCTATTGTATCTTCTAATTGATAGAAGAGGAATCCTATCAATTGGGATTGGTCTTACTAGCAATCTTTTCTCCATTGACTATCACTTTTTAAATATCTGTCTAGTTACATCTTTGATGCCCTTTCCAATGCAGTATTTTTAGCATGCCTGCAGAATGTAGACAGAATAAACTTTGTTTTTTCAGAATACCGTTTGTTCTTTTGTGTCTCAGAAGATTTAAAAGGTTGACCAAGAATTACAGTTCTGTTGACTACACTGCTTTGTACTGCTGTCTTTATACATTTGTATAGCTTCCCTGTCTCTTCTACAATAGGCATTTTGCGTATCTGTCAAGTGCTCAGGAAAATTGACTCATTTATGTTTTCTCTTTCCCTCTCACTAGTCATTTACGACCATCTGAAATGGATGTGTGTTTGCAGCAAAGCAGAACTCAAATTCACTAATTGATGCACAAATACACTCATTTACATGCAATTTTGGGTTTTTTTTAGAAATGCATCTATTTGCATAAATAAAACCTCTTTCCCAAATATTAGTGTGAACAAAAGCAGTTTTCATGGATGCCAAAGAGAAGTGGCTGAATAGAAAAGCCAAATCAGAATTTGCATAATAGTTACTAATTGTTTTCCTTGCTATTAGCCTGTCTCTGCTTAATAGGCAATATTGGCTACTATTTCATTTCTGGATACAGTTTGATAGAAGAATTTTGACCTACTGTAGAGGATCATAGTAGTTTACCATATATAGGTGTGCAATTCTAGGAGTTGGTTCTGTACAGGAGCGCAGTGGAGAAATGGTACTGACAGAGCCCAGCGTTTGGCCCCTCAGTCTCGTGGTGTAATCAGTGCAAGACTTCTCACCAGAAACATACTTCCCTTGGTGTGGTAGAACTCAAAAATCATTTATTCTCACAAAACATTCTGAAGTTTGGAGAAAAACGTCAGTTTTTTGGGGGGAAGGAAGATGTATCTTTGTTACAGGCGACTTCGGCAGCTTTGGTTTAATGTATTGTTCTTTCAGAATGGTATTGCTAAAGCCTCCAGAGAGATTATGGAACACACACTGTTTAAATTGGGAATAAATAAATAAGACTCTACCTGGCTCAAGTATACTTAATCAACTTCCTTCATTTAGAAATGCAGAGAAAGATCTAACATGTTTTTATTGTTCTTGGTATTTATTGCAGTGTTTTTCTGTTAAAATGTAGTAGTCAATTTGGCTCAAGACAATTAAGACTAAGCTATCAACCATCTTCAGGAAACAGAAAGCAAAATTAGGTTTTCTGGACAGAGATTTACTTAATAGAGAACTCTATTGATTCTCCATGTAAAAAAGGGAAGAAGAGTAAACTAAATATGTTTTATTCTGGAACAAAAAGGCTGATTGTTTTATTTCAAGGATGTTCTGGTGCACCTTTATAACTTTACTGTTAAAACTAATTGCTTCATTTCAGTAGAGTAGGTGATTTCAATGCACTCTGCCCAGAGAAGTAGAAGGGAACAGGGAAGATAGAACAAGCCATGCTTTACCTTCATCATGGCACCATGACAAAGGGACTGACCTGGATTTTGAAACACTTGTAATTAATTTACAGCAGGCACTGTGAAATAGTTCTGAGTAGCTGTTCAGATTTATGAGTTGGAAAAGTTTTGCAAAACACAGGAAAGAGGAAAAATCAAACCACCTGTTTGGAGATTTTTATTAGGGAATCTAACTGGGATTACTTTCAAACTCAGGTTTGTCTGTGAGCGTGGAATAAAGTCTGGTTTGTGATAAAACAGTTATTAATAGAAGAATGGTATTTCCTAAAAAAAAAAAAAAAAAAAAAAACAAAAAACCCAAAAAAACACAACAGAAGCAAGAAGGTAATTTTGGCTGAGTTTGACTTCCAAAGCAAATCACAAAGATTTGCAATTATTCTTGAGAAGAATGTGTTGGATTTTTGTTTTTAAGACCAGTTTCTAGAGAGGATCTGCTGTGTTTGTATAAGATTTATGTAAGTGCATACACAGAGAGAAGAAAACAGTGTATCTGCATCTGTGTACACTCTTTTCATCTAGTATTCTGAAATGCTATATTTAGGGATGTAATGTCTTATTCAATAGGTCCTCATCCCCTTAAATGCAGTATTGCTTCGGAAAGTTAGCGTTCTTTGTAATTAAATGTTATTTCTAGAGTGCCAGTTTTGGTTACAGTAGCCTGAAGCTGAGTGTACCTTGGTAAAAGTTTGCTACGTCCCTGGTCCAGATCAGCTTTTCTGTTACCGGGAGGACGATGAGCTTGCTTGGGAAGGGGTTGCCTCCTGAGAAGGTAGAGTATTTCATCACAACTTCTCTTTGTACTGTGGATCCTAAAGTCGAGGTGAAAAACTGGCAGATGACAGAAGTAATACTGCTGGCTCTTTGTCTATATTCTTGGAATATAGAGATGCCATTAATGACACCTTCAGTCTCATCTATAGCAGCATTCGTAATTCTAGCCGATTTTGGGGGAAGAGGGCTTTCTTTTCTCATCTGTAACTTTCTTCCTCTCTCTTGCCTGTACTTCCTGCTTTTCACAGTAGGAGTTCTAGAAGAATTTCAGGAAGTTAATCTATTATCAGTCTTTACAGATGTTTCTTCAACTTGCCCCTTTCTGAAGTAAATCTGTTTCCTTTAAAGATGCAGTGCCCCTTTCCGCTGCCCCGACGGTAATTCAAACTCTCTCTGAGCAGCGCTGCAACTGGTTTCAGAAACATCTTTATAAAGTTATGGTTGAACATGTGTAGCTATGTTCCTGTCTTTTCAGGAAAAGTTTGACATCGTGGTTTCCTTCGTAAGAAATGTACCTCTGTTGAAAAGGAAGCACATTTTCCTTTTAAAAAAGTATGTCACGAAGAAAGCCACAAGAGAGACAAAACATTAAGGCTGGAAATATCACCATGTAACAAGGTTTCTGCCCCACTGTTCATTCCTGGGCACAGGCCATACATGGATTTGTGTGCCATGTACCCCGTATAACGCACCATGCACACAGGATGGTTACAGTGGATTTTTGTGTAATGCTTTTCTTAGTAGATTTCAGAATGTTTAACAAAAGAAAAAGTGTTAGTGGTATCATTCCCAGTGTGCAGAGGAAGAAATAAAGCAAGAAAGAGTTAAATTTCTAGGAAAGAAATGGCAGAATGCAATGTAAGATTAAAGTCTCCTGAGACTGATTTTTCTGCCACTCAATGACGTTATATTGCCATTTATGATGATCCTTTTTTAGAAATATATGGTGAATTGAAGCAATATAGATGAGGTTTAATTTGTTCATTGGCTAGTGATATTCATCGGTTTTTTTGTTGGTTGCATTGTCCACGGTGCCAAAAATATTTGATGCAATCTCTTTTTCTAGAAGATGTTTCTAAACCGTTTATCATTTTAAAAACATCAAAGATGAGTAAGTCAATTGGGTTTATTTTATGTTTGTGTTTTGTTGTCATTTAGCAAAGATCGGTGTAAAAGTTTCACTCTGCAGTTTTTAATTTAGTGTAGATAACAAAAAGATACACTAATCTTTTTACATTTCTTGTCTAGCAGAGGTCAGCATCCCTATTAACCTTTTGGACCAATGTGTCATTCAGCTTGTTTGTTTTGGAGGTATATGCAGTGAAGTGTAAACAGGAGGTATGGAGCTATCAGTACTAAACACCTCATGTACCCAGGTTCTCTACATAGCAGAACAAATCATTTTGCTTTAATCTCTTCATTCAGCAATCACATTTTAAAGCATGAAAAAATTATTATCTAAAAATCAAAATTTACAAATACAGTATTAGATTAATCATCCTGTGCTTCATCCATAGTGATTTCATATGATGAGATTTGCTTATTATTATTGTTAGAAGCATTGGGTTTTTTTCTTCTGCATAATACAACTATTAATTTAGGGCTTAAAGACCCCATATGTTTTGTTTTAATTTCTTGTCATGAAACACACAGTGAGCTTTTCTACCCAAATATTAATTAAGGGAAAATGTAAGTTAGCTAATCATAAGTGTCATTTACTTATTGGAATGTATTAATAATTCTCTGGAAAAATGAAGTTACCTGTTTTATTTTATGTGAACTGATCTTCCATAGCTGAAGCCAGCAGGCCTGATGACTTTTCTAAGATCAAAGCTAGTTAAAAAGGGCGACAAACAAACAAACAAGCCTACAAAACCTGATCCTGTATTTTTACTGAGAATTTTAAGTAGCAAAAAGTCAGGATAAGGGTATGTAAAGATGCCTGAGAAGTTTTGAACTGTGTGCGGTGATTAGACGTTGCTTGCCCTCCTCCCAGTCGGCGGCATGTACAGGTGCATGCTGCCAGGCTGCGTGCTCTGACCTCTCTGTGGTGCGGTTCTGCGGTTGTGATAGGAACACAACATCTCCTTGATACCACACCTGAATTAACATCGGCGATCATATATGTACACTTACACTTCTCTACAAGCTAGTTCCATTCCTCTTGCTCTTTAGTTGCAGGTCTGAACCAGATGCATCTCGAATCCTTTGAGCAAATCTCAAATCCTGAAGACTAAGCATGAATTTGTTCTTCTAATAAGAATGTATCTCAGCTTCTCATCTTTGGGATATTTGGATTAAAGTAGCCAATCAAATTCCACTACTTCGCTTTCTAAATCTATTGTATCTCATGTGCTTTTCTAACAAATACAACATAAACCTGTATCATAAAGTAGCAGGAATAACAGGATAAGTAAAGATCTAAATTCAGATTAAAGTCTCTTGATACCTTTCTCTTTTGTCTGTATGCCATTAGTCTAAATTATCATTATAATAATTAAACAAAAAAGGCACTGTGTGAATTTTACATTATATTCCCTCGATGACGCTAGAGAAACAATACGCATGAAATCAAATTTTATAATAGCTATAAAGTCAACTTCCATAGTAGCTTTTACTGTTTGCAGTAAAAGTCTTTGGTGGTTGTGCAGTTCATAGTAAATTAATCTCTTGCTTTTTAGTTCATTCTATATTTTGAGGCTATAAAAGGAATATTTACAACTGTGTTTTTCTAATTCCTCGATCCGTTGTTGTGCCTAGATTGAGCTAATTATCACATGTTCACCTCAGAATTTTGCTCATCCTTGAATGTCCTGGACTTTATCTTGCATGTTTCAGATGATTTGTAAAATTCCTGCTGAATTTAGTGGAAGGGCCAGCTCTTAAATAGTCTTAAATCTTTTTTTAATTATAGATTTGTAGTTCTGCTGCTGCAACAACAGAATAACAAAGATCAGAAAAGCTGTACCGCTCCTGTTACATGACTGCTGTCACCACTGTAAGCAGCGGGTATGGAACAGACCTGTGTAAGCATGCAGCTGTAATACTGGGAGAATCATGAGATGGCAACAATTTACATACGTCTAGAATAATCCTCAAGTTCATTGGGCCTCTTTCCCTACCTTATCACGTGCTCAAGGTATTTTTAAGATGTAAAAGAGGTAAGTGTATTTATACTATACGTTTTGGGGGTTTCATAGCATTATTTCTAAGCTTTGAAACTGTTTTTAGACAATACGATGTCATCATACAAAGCAGTGAATAGTTCAAACATAGTTTTGTAAAAGGTACTATATATATGGCTTAAACCATTTTGTTGTTTGTAAATGGTGACAAGAATCTTGTGAAGCCTTTTCTTTGTGTAAAATAATTGCTGCTGGCATATTCATTTAATGAAACGTGCCTTCCTCTGGGAGAGTGACTAATAATGCATTAAGTTAGACCTTTCATTTATTTGAGATAGACAATAAATGACATGTTTTAAGTTCCCCTTTTGGACTTTTTTTTCTTTGGAAAGTAGGAAATGCAATGACATTTCTGACATGACTTTTCAGGCTGAGAGAGGTTAAGAGCAATAACTGACCTATTTGCCTTTTTGGATGCAAGTGAGTTTTTTCCATAAACAAATGGCTGAGAAAAAACTCATGGCAAATGATCCAAAACCATGATACTTGTGTAGCTTATGAACAAAGCAGCCCATCTTATGGAGTTGTTTGGAAAAAAACCCTAAAAATGCAGTTTTCTGCATGGTCATGACTACAGAAGGTTGATAAGGTACCACAGTGTGGTATTTCTCTCAGAAAGACACTTACTGGATCTGTAAAGTATCACCTCTGACCAGGGACTTGGCTTTTATGACCAGAGGCTTCTCTTTGAGGATTGAGGACTGCTGGCGAGAGACAGGATCCAGTTGACAAAGTGGGGTTAGAGCATTTTTGCTAAGAGATGGGCCAATCTGAAAACACAAGCTGTAAATTAGGAATGAAGATGGAAGGAGATTATAACCACAGTTAAGTGAGGAAGCAGTTGACAAGCTTGAAAAGCAAAGGGCACTGGATAACTGGAGTTGAGATTTGCAGGGGACATCAAGGGTAACAAGACAAGCTTCTACCACAAAAGGAAAATGTGGGCCCACTACTGAATGTGGTGGGTGATTTAGTGACAGCAGGCACACTTAAGATTGAGAAACTCGAAGCCTTCTTTGCCTCAGTTTTCAGCAACTTCTTTGGTTATGAAAAAGGTGGCCAATAGTGTGAGCGATAAAACTCTGAACATATTACAGTTGAACTGTGCTTCTGAAATAGAGGGAGGTGTGTGGACAGTAGTAGAGGGTCTCTTTTAGTAGAGAGGGGAAGTGAATTCCTATCAGTTTATGGTGGGAAAGGGAGACGTTGTTAGATCAGTCTCTTTGTCAACAATCAACAGATACCATGAGGAATCTTCAAAAGCAGCATGTAATAAATTCTCGTTACATTTATCGTAAAGATGCTTTAATTTTCATAGTTAATGGTAGTTGCTAGGCAGAGCAAAGGTTGTCCTAAGATCAGAACAAGATGTTTAATTTTTATATTAATCTCTTTCCATATTAGAAGTGATAAATTTATGCCTTTTGAAGTGTACTTTAGCGATGAATTGAAACTAACATGCAAAATATCCACAGCAATATTTGCAGTTCTCAAAATCTGACTATCTTTGCTCTCCAGCATCTCTCTTCATTGCCGTTATGTGCTTTCTGTTAGCAGACACCATAGAAGTGAACAGTAATAACAGTACAGATACAGACAGAATTGGGAGACACTGTTATTATGTAGTGGTTAGAACTGGAACAGGGTTGACAGTATGGCAGGGTTCACTAGGATCTTTTAGTTAAATTACTGGGTTGGAGAGCCCTTGTTCCGTGGTGAAGAATCAAAAATAGTGACTAGACACCAGATTTTAAGGGTTACCACCCCTAAGTATTTCTAGAGGGATTTCCAGGGCAAATGAGGTACTTATATGAAAATAATCATGACTGTGGTGCACAGATATTTTTGGAAATTCCATCTGACCTCTGTACACACTGTTTGGTACCAAATTACTTTTGTAAATCTGGCCTTGGATGTTGGTTGGTGCAGATGCCATTTGATGATATATGCAGGTTGATATAGTGCAGCTTGTCACCTAAAGCCATGGGAATTCATTCTTCTCGCTCAAGCTTTATGGAATATGTTTTCCAAAACAAACATCTAAACATGAAAGAGGATAAGAAAATCATAGTTTCTGTGACAGCTATGGTTAAAGAAGATTTAAGACAGAATCTAATTTCTGTAAGTCATGTCAGTATTTTTACAGAAAAAAAATCAATGTATTCATTACTGTATTAATAGACTGTTCATTATAGATAGAATTAATGTTTTATTCTCCTACAGCCTGCTTAACTGATGCTATTTAATTATTATTTCTATTATATTATTTCTGAAATCCTCACCTTAACAGCACTTATGGCAATTTGTAAATATTCTTCTGCTTTTGGTTAACTGGGTAGGACTTGAAATGCTCAATAGCTTCAAAATTACAGACCATTTTCTCTTTGCTGTTTAGAATATGTGAGCTACACATAATTTTAAATAAAATTGCTATACCAAGTGTCATGTGTAGAGCAGGATATAGTCTTAACACATCGTGTTAAATGTGGTATTTTAGAAAATATTTCACTGCAAGGAGATATTTCATTTAAACCCACGATGACATTGTATTTAAATCTTATTTTCTTTCAAGAACTAGAAGTGTGTTTTGACAAGAATTTTACACATGGAAATACTAATAGCATGCTAATTACACTCAGAAGCTGACAGTGTACAACCAGTAAAGCTCTTTAAGATAACCCTTTTTCCTATCCTGAATTATAATCAGCCTTCAAAATTAATGTTGTTTGGGAGACATCGTTAATCTGCCTTGTGTTTATTCACTTTAACAATAACATTAGTTCAGGATTCCCTCAGGCAGACTCTAATAATGATTTGTCACTTTTGGAAAAGGACCTTCCCATTTATTAATTTGCTCTTCTTACCAGTGATTTTGGCTTCAGTGGTTGTATTTTTTGAACACACAGTATTTTGTCTGATTTAATTTTTCCCAACATGTTAGTGTTCCATTTGTTGTATGGCAGAATGTCAAGATTCTAGAGCCATACCAAAACTTCTGAGAATTAGTTGGGCTTAATTCAGTGGAAGTTTTATTTCACAGCTGGTAATTCTAGAGCTTCCTTGGTGTAGCTCTCCTGGAGCATGACACTGGCTGAGTAGAGAGGAATGATTTTCCCAATCGTAGGGTGCCTGCTGTACTGCTTTCAGTAGAACCTCACGGGCTGTGCCATGCCGTGAAATGTGACTCAGAAGACACCATGGAGCATTTGCCAAGAGGCATACCCAGTGGCCAAGCAGCGGGAAGCTATGACCACTTGTGTTAAATCCGTGAAAAGCAAAGGAGTAGAAGGGAGAAAGGGAGATAGTGCAAGTCATGTTGCTCCCTACTCCAAGTGGAGATCTTGTGCCTTAGGCAAATGAAAGCATTAAGGAAATTTCTGGATGTGCAGAGCAGTGAAGATCACAAGAGTGTCTGTTCTGTGTGGCAAAAGGAGTCGTCTGTTATCCAAAGAGAGGAAGGGATGGGGAAACCATTATAGTTGGGAGAAATTTTAAAAGGATGTAGAGAAAGTGTGAAAGATCATAGTATGTATTACCTTGTGCAGCCTGTCCTGTGTCACAAGAGAAAAACGGTGACAAGTTTTCAGGAAACTTTTGACTACCTCCTCGTATTCCTATGAATGAGGAAGTGGGTCTTCAGTTCTTACTGCAAGGGTCAGATCCCAAATAAAGCTTTGAGTCTTTGTCATTTCATACTTCTTTATACTGTCTTGATGACACCTGAGAAAATAGTCCGGACTCACAGCATGTCTTACCTAGATGTTTGCATCTGTTTTTCCATCTGCTCGTGGGCCAGGCTGTTATTTTCATTGCTTCCCCAAGAAACTGCTCTGTGTTCCAGGTACACTGCAGCTTTTTATCCTCCCACAGCAATTATTTTTTTGAGATTCTAAGAGAACTTTGGCTTTATATTGAGGTGTTACTGGGGTGGACACAGTTGAGATTTTTTGAAGTTTTTATTCACCTAATATTTTTCTGTTCAAAAGTCTCACAACCAGTGCTAGAACTCAGATATCTCATTCTTAGAATAAGATGCTTCTGGCAATACTGAAGGTCTTACCTTTTTTTTTTAAAACTTTTGAGTTGCAAATAAGACAAACCTTTTTCTCTCTAAAGTGATTGGTTGACGTATGCATGCCTGAACACACAAAAACAGTGTCTGTGTGTGTGTTGCATAGATAAAAGTTTTATTTGTGTCCAGAATGAAGCAACCACTGAAGTCCTTCCATTGACTTTATGACTATCCAGTGGGGTTCACCTATCTGCAGACTTGAGTGGCAGTAGTAGTAAGTCCACAGAGAAAACCAGGCAGCCTGATAATGTTGGATTGTGAAATCATAGACTGAGTACAGAGCCTTTCAGTGACTGAAATCTAACCATGCTAACAAGCTCTGCCAGGTGGAAGAGGGTCAGTTCCCTAAGTCCATTTGAAACTGGTTTTTATCTGGTTTGCTAACTGTATAATATGCTCAATGTGACATTAAAAAAATATGAGCAGGACTGAAGGCTGTTTTCAACTCCAACATATGTAGAATATCTCTAATATCTTTTTTATAAGTACGCATCAAATCATATAATTGGAAAAAAATACCTGAAATGCAATGATTACATGTGCAATTACATACATGCTGGGTGTATAGCTATGTATCATTTAAGCTTACCAATGATGTGTAAAAATGTATTCTAGATGTTACTGTTATCTCCTTTTTCATAGATAATATGTATTTCTTATGTTATTTTTAAATTATAGCAATGGTTTTATGAGTCATATTAACTTTATTATTAGCAGTATTGAGCAGAGTATCAAGGCAAAATGGGAGGAAAAAGAAGAATTTTGAGCCAGGGCCTGAATCTGTGTTATTTTTAGCACTTTTTTGAGTTACTATTCATAACTGCCAGAAACTGACAAGCAGGAAAAACACAGTGTGAATCAAGATGTTCAGTTGTCATCTGTTCACATTTTTAATTTGTGAATTTGACATGCAAATAGTTCTTTTGCCGCTGGTGTTAATGTTGAATGATGTACACACCCTTGCTGATGCATTCATGATCAGCTATGTGGGGGCTTTGGGCTAAAATAAATCGGTGGCTTTCTGTATATACTAGCCATTAAATGATATCCCCTGTGGAACTGAGGATGAGAGACCCTCCGTAGGATAACTAGGGATAAGACATCCTAACATGTGCTCCTCTAGAAAGGAGGAGTTTTCAAAAAAGTAAGCAGTATTATTTATGTAATCCTTAAGTGGGAAAATAGTAAATAACCTACCAAAGAGAATGCCTCTCACTCTCTCATAGTCTCCAAGATATTCAGCAAGAGAAAAAAAGTTCACTTAAACGAGGCCATTATTTTCTGGTTTCCCATCACAAGCTTTTGTGGTGTGCCTACCTAGCCCAGAGAATGAAAATCTAAAGATCTGTAGGACAGTGCTGTCCAGTGCTTCATTTCAACATCATGCTTGTCAGTGTAACTGCCAAAGAAGAAATAGAAGACTTGTCATACAAAATAGAGGGAGATGTGTTAAAAATTGACAGTTATACCAGAAAAGAAAATGGAATAATTTTGTAGAAGAGCAAAGATACAGAGGGAGGAGAAGAGTAACTAGGAGAAAGAATGCAGTGGAGATTGATTATTACATGTTAGGAGAGAATTTAATTGTCCTGGAAGTTTGAAAGAAGATACAAGCGGAAGAGTGAGGTGAACTAAGAGGTAAATGGAAAGAGTTAATTTAGCAAAGGAAAACAACCATAACTTACTAAGAATGAAAATCAAAATACAAAGATGTTGCATTAAGAGGTATAATAGTTCTATAATATGCTTTGTAGAATGTACCAGACTACAACAGTTTCATATATTCACAAAGATGATAGAAATGTTTCTACTTGCCATTTCTCTAAAGGCTTTTTTTTTTTTTTTTACATTTTCTTGTCATACAGTATTTTTCCATATGGTCAAAAGATTTCCCAGTGTAATGTGTATGAGGACTGAATAGTGGGCATAAGTGGAGTCTAGCAAGATCTATAGAAGAATAATCAGTGTCTGTTAATTCTAGATCTGAAAAGAATCTAACCTACGTCCTGAGATCCAGTAGCAGAATCTGCAATAATCGTAGAAGGGCACATGAGATGGTGGTTTATTTCTTAAGTCTTGACAACCATTGTTGGGTCCAGTTGATGGGAAGAAGATCCCTGAGCTGCAAAATGTTCAGAATTACTTGCAATAAGGATTTATTATACATTCCTACTAGTGCAATTTTATCTGAAAATTTTTAAATTCCAGTTGATTGCTTGGGTTTAGTGCTAGCCTGCAGTAAATGCTGTCCAGTGTATGGATTGTGTCGGTAGTCCCACTGCAGAACAGAGGATGGTTCAGCATGAGCCTCTGAAGCTCATTGCCTTGGCACTGCTGGGAAGAAAAAGCAACATTGTCTGTTGCCTGAAACTAGCAAGATTCTTTTTGTTTGTTTTTGGCTTTTTATCTGAAAGAGAGACAGCTTCCACATTTTGTGTGGAATAGTGGGGAAATGGTTCCATTGCCTCATCGTCTTCTGAAAGGGATGTTATTCCAAAAGCCTCAGCAGCTGATCTGGGGAAGAAACAGGAAAACACGTTGTATTCCGTATCATAGCTGTGCTCCAATTTTACTCGTTTTTTTAGAACACTAGTTTAACATTTTCCTCTGTGAATCAAGTTAGCATTAAAACTCTTTGATAACAGCTGTTGCTTCATTTAGAAATAACAAGTAGATTTTAAAATCTGAGGCATTTTCCTTCCCAAATCAACCTTCATTCTTCATACAGTACCTGAAATTATCATAAGGGTTACTGCT
Source organism: Theristicus caerulescens (assembly GCA_020745775.1). Classification (NCBI taxonomy): domain Eukaryota; kingdom Metazoa; phylum Chordata; class Aves; order Pelecaniformes; family Threskiornithidae; genus Theristicus; species Theristicus caerulescens. The sequence continues at coordinate 9,506,187 of CM036565.1, read as the reverse complement.
GGTTCACAGAGCTAATGAATTGGATTTTTAACTGTGTATTCGCTACAGCTTACGACTCTTAATTTAGAAGATAACTGAAATGTAGAAACGGGTGTAGAAACAATGTTCCGCTATTTCCATTCACTTGTTTGATGGTATGTTAGGGAATGATTTTTTAAAAGATTTTCAGAGTTAAATATATGCAGGGATGGGCCTGTACTGATTTTTTGTTATTGTTGTTATAAACAGCCAGTAAAAAAATTCCACTTCTCTTCGGAAGTAATATTGATATTTTAGCCTAAAGTTAAATTAACTGTTACAAAGTAAGCAAAATATTTCTTCAAAAATATCTCATGGTCTTGATCTTGTGAAGGGCTAAACCTTCAACCCTGTATCTGCCTTGCACTGTTTTAGTACTATTGTATCCCAATAGTGTCTAGAGGCTTTAGTTTTGATCAAGATCCCGGTGTGCTGTGCCCTGTACAGAAATCAAGACTGTCAGGCCATCTGTATGTGCCATCTGAAGGGTATCTTAATAAAAAAATGCCATTTAAATTGTATTTCAGGTGATCAGTAAAATAAGGCCAAATTAGAGCCATTACAGTCCTGCTAGGCGTTCATCCACTTGTAGCTGTTTTCCTAATTAATGCACATGGACCATTTGATCTTTGTTATTTAGTTCCAATGGAACAGAGCAGAACAGATGCTTTCCAGAGGAGTCAGATGGTCAGGACCGCTTACTGGGAAACTAGCAAACTGAAGCAGAGCAAGGACTTAAAATTATACCCTGCTGGGGTTATACCCTAACCATGGGTCTATTAGCTGTTCTCAAAGCGACCTTTTCTCTGTAATTTCCTGCCAAATGTTACACTGAGGCAGGCGTGCTGTAAGGAAATGCCATCTGCCTGTTCAGCAGCCTCCTCCTTCAGATCTTTTGCTCTTTCGGACCTTGAAGATTCTTGAAAAGTGTCAGTTTTGTGATGGGTTCTGGAATGTAGTCACCAAGTTAATTTTGCATAGCAGGCTACATTTTGGGTACAGAAGTGTTCATCTTGAATAAAACGTTGGTATGGAGTGCCTGTTTCCCATACCCTCACCAGTCTGAGTAGGGATTTCAAACTGAGCCATGGGTTGTATTTTTTTGGGGTAGCTAAGTGGCTAACTAGCTGAAAAATGCTGTTTTTTAAATTACTTTCTTTTCTTGTTAT